>CM062812.1:264392736-264992736 GCA_031772625.1 Pinus tabuliformis
GAACAGCACTTCATGATCAGCAATCAAACAAAGGATGTTCATACAAACGTAAAGTTTCCTCCACATTGACAACAGAATACAATTGCATGTAGGAAGGCAAATCTAATTGAAAAGCATTATTTCCCAACCACTTGAGGATTTTTGAATGGACCATAACGAATAGGCTTCAGCAATTTAACCTTCCCTTGCATTCTTTCCTTACTAATGTACAGCCATACCTCATCCCCTTCTTGAAACTTGTGATCGACTCTATGCTTGTCGTGTCTTTCCTTGTACTTGCTTTGACTTTCTCAAGCTGTTCTTGAATTGGCTGATGTATTTGCTGAATTCATTCAATGAATGAACGAGCTTTGTCAATATCACTATGTCCCTCAATGGCGACATCTTTCTCAAGAATGAAATCAAGAGGTGGATTTGGCAAGTAACCAAAACAAGCTTCAAACGGTGAGGTGTTTGTGGGAAGAGTGCTTGGCACGGTATGTAAGCATGTTGTATGTAGTGCAAATGTTCATCCCAAAGCTTGGGATGCTTGCTGCAATAACCTCTCAAGAGGTGCACAATGGTTCTGTTTCACAACTTCAGTTTGTCCATCTGTTTGTGATGGAAAGCAGTGCCTTTCTTCAACTTTGTGTCCAAAACTCCCATAGTGTTGGACCAAAAATTCCCCACAAATCTGGAATCCCTGTCACTAATAATGGAAGTAGGCAAACCCCAAAGTGAATCCACACATGATGAAAAAATAATTCAGAAGTTTGTTCAGCAGTTATAGTTTTCTTCTTACAAGGCATAAGTATACACCATTTTGCTGAAACCGATCAACTACTACATATAAGTAATCATGCTGCTTCCTAGATGTTGGCAAACCTCCTACAAAAATCCATAGAGATGCTCTCCCATGGTCTAGAAGGTACCGGCAAAGGAGTATACAAACCAAGCTTCCTATTGCTAGGCTTGCTTGTAGCACATAATGAACAACCTCTTATGAACCTTGAAACAGAATCTACCATGCGAGGCCAATAGCAATACCTCTGTAGATGTGCAACTGTTTTGCTCACAACCAAAATGGCCAGCAATAAGAGAAGAATGAGCTTCTCTCATGACATTTATTCTCTCCCCCTGTGGTATACACACCTTGCCCAAATGAAACAGCAAATTGTTATGCATGTGATAATCATTTTCCTCTACATGATTCCCTTTACTCAAGTTAGCATACACAACTCTTAAAGTCATCATCAGATGCATATTGTTCTATGTAACTATCATGTACAATGGAATCATTCTTAAGTAAAGTAACAACACCAATAATAGGCCTTGAAAGCATATCAGCAACCTTATTCAAAGTACCTTTCTTGTATCTTAATTACCAAATGGAACTGTTGCAAGAAGCCCATCCATCTGAAGTGTCGTGACTGTTGTAACTTGCTTTGTGATTGCAAGTATTGTAAGGGCTGATGGTCGGTATGTAAAACAGTTTCTTTGCCCATCAAATAGTGTTTCCACTTTTGACGCTTTGTACCAACGCATACAACTCCTTATCATATGTAGGATAATTTACAACAGCACCATTAAAAGTTTCAGAATGAAATGCAATAGGCTTACCATGCTGTAGAAGAACTGCACACACCCATAGCATAATCACTAGCATCTGTTTGTTATCTCAAATGGCTGTCTCAAATCCGGTAATGCAAGGACTGGAGCTGAACTAATCTTCTCTTTCAAAGATTCGAAAGCTTTTTGTTGCTTGCCTCCCCATTGGAAAGCATGCTTCACACTTGTCACTGCATGCATAGGAGCTGCTATAGAAGAGAAGTTAGAGATAAACTTCCTCCAATATTGAGCTGCACCCAAAAAACTTCTTGCCTCGGATTTCGTGCTGATCGTTTGAGGCTGGCGGTTGGGCTTAAGCCCCTGGTTCCCGGGCTGAGGTCACATGGAGGGCGGGGCTGGCCCTTAGGGGCTGGCCCCCTTCTTTTTCCCGCTCATCAAATTTTAAACTTTAAAAAGCTATTTCTCCGCCCCTTGAACAAGTCCGCCCTTGGTGGCGCATTGGTAAAAGCTTGTAGTTGCATGGCAGAGGTCGTGGGTTCAAACCCTGCCCATGCCGAATAATTTTTAACATGCGCCCAACACATTTTCGCTGACGTCATCATGGGGCCACGTGGCGCCCTCCGGGCCTGCCACGTGGCGGCCTGTGATTGGCTGCTGCAGAAGGAATATTCCCTGGAATATTCCAACGAATATTCCTCGGAATATTCTTTTTTTAATTTTTTTAAAAAATTCCAATTTTCTAATGTTTTGGGCAAAATATTGTTTTGGCCATATCTCCCTCATACGGCGACCGTTTTCCGAACCGTTTGCGGCGCCGGAATCGGGAGGACGAGCACTTTCCAGTCGTTCAGCTGTGAACCAGTTCTGAGCACTTTGAATTTTGAGCATTTTTACAACACCTAGGACTTGAGCACCTGATCATGGTGTCACCCATGTAATGACCTCCTGCCAATCTGTCATGTAGATCTTTGAGCACCCACTGTGCTTCGTCATATTCTATAAATCTTAGAAACACACCAAGGTGATGCTTCCTGAAGAGGTTCCCTTGGACCATTTGATATGAGGTTGATTTCAATCTGATGGCTCTTCTTTGTTTAGCGGACATTGCTTTGGGCAACGAATCGTGTGTTAGGTATTATTTTAAATCAGTGTACCATGATGGGGAGTCATGTGAGCCGATGAGTTCATTGTTGTACATTTCGATTTCATGCTCCCATCCTTCTATTTCTTGGGCCAATCGGTCAGCTTCCGTGCCCTGTAGATCCATGGCTTTGGCAGCCAACTTACAAAGACCATGCCCTTTTACAGTGTGCGAGGGCTTAAATTCTAAGTCATATTCCTGGAGGGATGTCATCTAGTTGGCTCTTCTCTCCCCCAACTCTTGTTGTACGAAGAGGGATCTAACAGCAGATGGGGGACCATTACGGTGACGTGATTTTTTAGGATGTAAGGCCTGAAGTGTTTCACTACTTTGTAGATAACATAAGCCTGCTTATCGATGTCCAGGTAATTCAGCTCTGCCCCTTGGAGTCCTGTACTCATGAAAGATATAGGACGTTCATCATGGTCACAGTCCTTTTGAGTGAGGACAGCAGCCAGTGATGAATCTGAAGCGAAAGTGTATAAGATAAAATATTTGCTGAAATCGGGTTTTGAGAGTGAAGGTGCCTCTACAATTAATGCCTTAATTCGATCAAATGATTCCTTTTCTTCCTGGTCCCATTTGAAAATTGTATCTTTTTTATCATGTTTTGCAGAGGTTTGGCAATTTGTCCAAAATCCAAAATAAACTTGCACAAGAAATTAATTTTACCAAGGAAAGATTGCATACCTTTCTTGGTGCTTGGCTGAGGGATTTGCACTATGGCTTTCACACGGTCAAGGTCAACTGTGATCCCTTTCTTAGTGATGATGTGGCCCAGCAGATTGCCTTTCGAGACTGCAAATATGCTCTTCTTGGGGTTGAGCGAGATCCCATATTTCCGGCATCTTTCAAAAATCTGCTTCAAATGCTGGAGATGATCGCTTCTTTTTTTTGAAAAAATGGTGACATCATCCAAGTAGACCACCACACTCTAACCCATTAACCCCCAAAAAGCGATATCCATAGCCCTTTGGAAAGTTGCCCCAACGTTTATTAGCCTGAATGGCATGCGACGAAAAGCGAATGTTCCCCACCTCATTCAAAATGTGGTCTTAATCCTGTCAAGTTCTGAGACCAGGACCTGATTGTAACCGAGAACCCATCCAATAGAGAGAAGAGCTTGGAACCTGAGACAGTTTGAAGGATCTGCTCCATGGATGGAATAGGGTAGTTATCTTTGTCTGACACCCAATTAAGGTTCCAGAAATCGACGTAGAGGTGTATTTCTCCGGATTTTTTCCTTACTGGTACCAGGTTAGATACCCATGTCGAGTGTTTGACCTTAAAAATAATGCGGGTGTCCAACAATTTCTTTAACTCCTTTTGTATGAGGGGTTCTAAGGTGGGATGCACCTTCCTCAGTTTCTGCTGAAATGGTTTGACCCCTTCTCTGGTAGGAATGACATGTTGAATAATCCGAGTATCATACGCTTTCAGGTCATCATAAGTCCAAGCAAAGACATCTCGGTACTTTTGAAACAAACTGATGAAAGCTTGTTTTTCCTCTGGGGTGCATTCTATTCCCAGTTAACATATTTGGGGTCACACTCAGTCCCGAGATTGATTTTCTCATGTAAGAGGGTGGAACTATGCATCTTGGCATTTGGCGGACCTCTGAAGTGATTCTGAAGGTCAAACAGTTTTTCCAATGACACCACCCCTTTCGGTAAGGTATTTCCCTTCTGGGAATCCACCTCATCTTGTAATGTTTTTTCATGTTCCTCTTCGTCAATAGTTGCATCTTTGAATACTTCAGCATTTTCCATGAATTCCAAAATCTTTTGGTCATCATTAAACATGTGTAAGTTAGTTACGTTATCCAGTATAGCTGGTTTATACAAAATTTCAATAGAAAAACCATCTCTAAGGGGTGTGAACCTAGCTGCGGCATTAGCTAGAGTATCAGCAACAACATTGTTAAACCTAGGAACAGACATGATATTGAAAGCTTTAAAGGAATTTATGAGATGCCATACCTCTTGCTGGTAGTTCTTTAGATGTGGAGACAAACAATGGATGCTATTGCGTACCTGTCTCGTGATGATTTCTGAATCCCCAATGACTTTCAGGCAGTCTGCTTTTAAGTCAATGGCCTTTTTTAGGCTGATCACCAATGCCTCGTATTCAGCAGTATTGTTGGTACATTGGAATTCTAACCTGCAAGAGATCAAAAATCTTTCTCCTTTGGGATTTAGCAGGACGCATCCGGCCCCTGCTCCATCGTGGGTTTTGGAACCGTCATAGTACAATGTCCACGTCTCTATGTTGGGAAAGGGTAAACCTGACGTATGCAAGTTTAAAGAAAGAATTGCATCATCGCAGCTTGGGGTTTGCATGGGGATTTCGATCTGGGTATCTGAGGAGACGGTTGAGGTCTGAGGTTGATAGCACCTGAATGAAGATTCAAGGAGGCATACTCATAGATCTTGTTGTGCGTAACTGATTGGTTCGTTAGAGCTTTCAAGGTCGGAAATAGTATGTTTCATACAAGGTTCACTATTTACCCGGATCTAGTTATTTTTTCCTTTGTAAGGCAGCCATAAGTGAGACCAATCGGTGGCAAAGTAGCCCTGCAACTTGCAAGACCAATCTCTGCTGAGAAGAAGACCATAAGCTTTCGGGATGTCTACAATGATTATGTCAATGCATTGGTGCACTCGGGCATTAGAGGATAATCGAATGATGACATTATTTAATTCCCCAATGGCTGGGACTTGAGATTTGTCGAGTTGGATAATTTTGGCATCGATTTTCTTTGGTTGAACATTCAGTTTCTTGCATACCGACTAGGGCATAACATTGGTAGACGCACCATAGTTGGCGAGGCAGTTGTGGACGTTGAAATTAAACATCTCAAAGGTTAAGAGCAATTGGGGGTTGAGCCTCTCGAGTTGGTGTGGGCAACATTAACTATAGCTTGGAGGTCGACTACGGCTAGGGATTGGCTTACAGAATTTCCCTTGCTTGAAGTGATGGGTTTAACTGGGTCAAGGGAGAAAGTGAGGGCTTTGGCTATGAGCTCCCGTTGAGTCGCCAATTTGCACAACTCAAATAATGAGATGTTAGCTTGCGTCTTCTTTAAATCTTTGATAATATTGTAATCTAACTCGACAGGAAAAGATTCTAGCATTACGCGTGGCGTAGCCATGATAGTCTTAGTAGTAAACCCTTTGGATGCATCCTTAGGTGTGGAGGGGTTCCTTTTCACACTGGCAGGTGATTTGGTCGGGTGTAAATCATCCATTCCTCTGGGTGAGGGGACAGAGGTTTGACTGGTATCAGTCGGGGGCAAGATCCTATGCAACAAAGCTTTCTTCTTTTCTTCTAAGGAAGAGTCCGTTACTGTACCTTTACTCCTAAGATTGTAACTTTTGGGGGGTTTTTGGGGAGCCTCTCCAACACAGGTTTCTTGTGTAGTGCACACGTCTCCACCCCGGAGGATCTCGAGAGTTAGCACAGTGGAGGGGGAATCCTCACCAAGGGGGGAATCATCTTCTCCTGATTCGTCTGTTTCATCCTCCACTTCGCCGATGTTCTGGTCTTCTAATAATTGGGTGACTACGGTGGTCATATTATGTAACCATTGTGGGTAGGTTTTCTCGGAGTGTGAAGCCTGATGGAAAGTGCAGAAGTTGTCTTTGCCTAATTCTTCTACGTTGAAGGTAGAACTAGGGTTTTGTGAAACTTTAGGGGGAAAATTATTGGTTTTTCAGAAAAAGGGCTTAGTGGGTTTGGACCCTCCAGAAGCATCACTGGTTCTTCGCTTTAGCTCAGACACTTTGTTGGTTAGTTGTTTTAGCAATTTGGTTAGTCCTTCAAAGTCAAAAGGATCTTTGTCCTTATCGGCTGTTTTACTCAAGGAAGCCTGGTTCCTCTTACCAGAGGACTTTGGATCCTCTTGCGACTCGTGTTCTAGGGTGCCAATTGAAAGAAGATCCTTTTCGACCTCGAGTGCCACAGAAAAATTCTCTACCAGAGTGAGATTTGCTTCATGCTTAACGAAAACAACAATGTCCTGTGGCAGGGCCCTTGTGTAGTAATCAATCGTGATGGAATCATCAAGAGCTACATCCATGGGGAACTTGTTTAAAATAGTGGTGACACGTTGATTAAAATCCTTTACCTTCTCCTTCTTATTGCATTTTAGGGTGCTGAGCTCGGTGAGAAGCATGGAAGGTGTCTTATCATCTGAAAATTTATCTAGAAAGGATTTATGGAACTCGTCCCATGTTCGGATGGAGGAGATGGGTAGTGATCGATACCAAGTGGCCGCTTTATTTTCAAGGGTATGCAGGAATAGGCAGCATGCTATGTCGTCATACTAGACCTTCATCATTTGCAGAGCTAAATAGAAATTGCTAATGTGGTCATCAGCTGAGGTCCCTTTCTCCGGATCGAATTTTGGGAGGTGTTTCTCAGAATGTCGGGGCATATCATGTAGGAAGCCTCTAAGGTTTAAAGGGGATTGCACCATCCAAGCTAGTGGTGGGGGACGATGGTTTGGTCTAGGGTTGAAAAAGGGGTGGTGATCATTGCCTTCTGATTCACTGTCTGTGCCTGACCTGCCGCTGGTGTGAGGAGGGCATCGGGCTTCTCTCCTCGGCACTCTGAGATGTCCTAGATCCCTCGTGTTTCTCACATTCCAGTTGTCTCTTAGGTTCCTAAGGAGATGTTGGTTGTTGTAAAAGTTTATTCGGTCTCTAAGGTAGTCCCCGGCCTCTTGTCCCAAGATCCCATGAGTGCCCTCGGTGAGAGGTTGATCATTGGCAGGGGTTTCCTTAGTGATTCTCTGATTGTTCCCATGCACTTCCCTCCTATGCATCTGGTTATTCTCGCCAGTAAAGGTATTCTTAGGCTCCCCCTCTTCATCTTCCGGCTGGCTTTCCAATCCTTCGATAGATAGTCTTTCGACAACATCTGCATAATCATCCAGGGCTAAGCCAATTAACTATGATACGAAGTTAACTAGGATGCCCTGACACGTATGTTGAAGGTTGGAGGTGTGAGAGTTGGCTAGGGAGTTAGTGGCGGGGATACATCTTAAACCCCTAGCGAATTGGCGTGTGATAGGGTGCAAAGCCCTGAGCTGTTCATTAGTGACTTTGTACATGGGAAGTTCCTCCCCCCCAAGGGTGTCTTCAAGATGGGGAATAGGAGTTTCTTCATGGGGGGGTTTTGTGAAGGGTGGCCCGAACGAAGGGTTATACCATACCTCAGGGGGCGTGGGAGGCCGCGGTTGATTACTTCCTTGATGGGAAGTTTCCATGTGAGAGATTTTAGTGCTTGCCATGGCCCTCCTTCTAGCGCCAAATCTGTTGACGTGCTAGAATTTATCACCAATAGTAAAGGGAATCTCTCTGGTGTAGGTTCCCAACTAAAGCCTGCACCGGGTGTGTTGGAGATCCCTTCTGGTATGTGGGCCTAGCTACCACTTATTTTTGTAGAGCTAGCTTCGGATAGAGGTGTGATATGAACTTAGTAGAAAGTGTGAGTTTTAAGAAACACAAGAGAATAATTGACAAGTATCCTGTGTCATACATATATACCATGAATAGCAAGAGATAAGCCATGCAGTCTCACGTAAAGTTACTATTAGCAGGACTTTAAACAAGACTTGCACAAATTAAATAGATACTGCTTAATGATTGCAAAATTAGTTCACAATAATCAACCATTTACCATCATACAAAATGTGCAGTCAAAAGAGAGATTATACTAACACCTAAGGAAATAGTTCATTAGCATGCGTATAGAGTGAAATAAACCAAATACCATTCATACGTAGCAAAACTAGATTCGAGGTATAAATAGCATGTGGAGTGACTGCACATCAAGAAGATTTTGGGAACATTCGATCTATCAAGTGTAGAAAATACTCATGGTACCAACACATAGATATTTGAAGCATTTGATAGTGAAAACATATAATTAACTCTTGTATTGACTAGAATAATCGCACTTCTATTAAGCACTGTGTTTGTTACTATCCAAAAGTACTTCACTAAAAAGTCCCCTCAAATGAGACGTGAAGTTACATTTATAGGATGAGAGAGACCTTTGGTCTACTCTTGACTCTTGGACTTCCAAGTGACCTTTCGCCAACCACATGAATCTTAACATTCTATGTGATCTTTCGTGTTCATAGAGTATTTAGTGCTACCATAGCACACACACAAATGAAAAAGGAAATGACTATCATCCTAGTTGACTAAGCTGCATATGATGAGTTCTGGGATGCTGAGCCTAAGCTTTTTGGTTAGGCAAGTGCACCATATGTTGTATTCTGCTGTGATGGGGGAGATTGGCGGCTAGCCTTCATCATGTCTATGTAAGAATTCCAATGCATATGGGATAAGAGTATTTCACTTGGCACGTATATGACTGTTCAGGGTGCCCAACTTGGTGTAGAGCCTTACTAGTTCCACAATGTAACGCTTGATATTTTCCGCTGAGGCTGACATATCTCCTGTGTGGGCAACTTGTCTATATGTTTCCACGAATGCTTGCACCTCATTGTTGATCTCCTCCTGGTTCCTGTTCTGTCTGATTTCTCCTATAGAAGGGGACCCGTGCAGTTGGATTACTAACTCTAGACTGCTGAACAATTGCCTGTAGGAAGCCAACACCCTTTCTGCATCTTTGACCAATTTATCCTTGCACTGCATTTTGATACGAAGTTGGACTCTAGTATTTTGCATAACAATCCAATCTTTCCTGGGTACTACTGTTGGGGCTTCAGGGTACTTTTCAGACCACTCATGTATTTTATCTAGGGCGGTCATGGCCTCTTTGAGCATGGCAACCCTTTCCTTTGAGTGAGTCTAAATAGCCACTATGGGAGCTATAGTGTGGTGCAGTTTTGCCATCTCCTCATAAAATATAGCCATAGTCTCCCTAGGATTGCTGTTTCTGATGCGACTATTATTTGGAAATCAGCTGATCCTGTATTTAGCAAGCAGAGTGTCAGGATTTCCTCTTCCAAGTTCCTCTTCCCTTGTTCTGCTACACTGGCCCTTTCTCGGATGAATATAACCTGTTTTGCAAATCTACAATTTGTCTACTCATCCAGGCTACGTTGTGTTCAGTGGTAGCTACGAATGTTGTATCGACAGAGGCGATCATTAGCAGGTTTGACATGATATTTGGCATGATGTCTGTCGCTGTAGTTACCGATAATGGGTCAGCTGGGTTCCTGTTGCAAGATCTCTTCCTCTCCTGTATAATCTTGAGGTTCACTTCGTCAAATGTGATCTTAGTCAGATCTAGAACCTCTTCCTCCTGATCTTCTGTAATTCCTAGCTTGAGGAGGGGTAGTTGTTCGCCAGTGAGGGGAGGAATGGGAGGTACATCCAACGGAGGAAGCTCACTCTGTCCTGGGCTTGGGTCGACCACCCTGCTCGTCTCTACTTGTTCAACTGCTACTGTTTCCTTCTCCCTGTTTGCCCTGATCTCCTCTTCCTATTGTCTCTTTTCCCTTTCTACTAGTGCCTGTTTCCTTTCTAGATCTTCCTCCATGTTTTTCAGTTCCTGTCCTAACATTTGTTGTTCCTCTTGTTTTCTCTTCGTGACTTCTTCTGCTTGTCTCTGCTTTTTGACCTCTTCTTCCCTTCTTTTCTCTTCCTCATCTCATGCTTTCTTTTCCTCTTCCTGCCTCCTTTCCTCGTCTTCCTGCCTTTTCCTCTCTATCTTGACCTGGCTTTGAGTGTCAGGTTCCTGCGATTGCTTGCTTTCCAGTTCTCTTTGTCTCTTTAGTTCTCACTTCTTTCTTGCCAGTTTGGCGTTTCTTTGTATGAGTGTAATTTCTTCTTCCTCGTTGTCGCTTAGAGTATCTTCCACTTCTTTTGCTTTTCATTTCCCTGATGTTTGGGCTCTCTTCGGTGTTATTTCTCTGGGGTTTTCATCATCTTTGAAATCATCAAGGAGTTCATATTATATGGCTTGTTGCTGACTAGGGCTGATCTCCCTTGTGGAGTTATACCAGTTCCTAATTCTGTCCTCGAGGTCCTTCCTAGTGTGGGTGTAAGACCAACTGAATTTTGCCTTCTTATAGTGGGCAGCTACAATCTTTTCGGGGTCGTACATTCTGTAATTTAGGGTCACAAAATGACTCCCCTTGAGTTCTTCAGCTTCTGCTTCCACTTGCTTGAATTTTTCTACTATGTATGCCCCAATAGTAAGAGGAAAAGGTGGCCAAGGTTTCTTCTTACCTTTGTGTAGCACTTTCGAGAAACCCTGTGTCATCTGGTAGTAGACCTCTCGTAGAAGAGTCCTATCTATGGCGAACCTAGGCAAAGCATGCGGAGGTCTATGAGTACCAAACACCCTGACTACTGTTCCCTCATCGATAGGGAACTAGTGAGCTACTTTAACCACGGTCCTCATGGCTCTTTGGGACATGCAAGGTGGATCTTCCCCGAACAACAATTGGTATAATGGGATGATAAATGTTTCAGATATTATATCCAATGTGGCTCTATAAGCCATGTCCCAGAAAACCTTGTAGTGGCAGTGGACAGGTAGGGGTGTTGATGAGTCCCAATTGCAGCTCTAGTGTTCAAAGTGGCACCTTGAACAAACAACGTCAAGGAGGTATGAAGACATATAAAATTTTGGGGGTTGTTCGAGAGCTGGGCTCTGAGTGGCGGCTATGTTGGTTCTCAAAGATGATGACAAGATGCTCACCCAATTGAAAATAGTTCCCTGAGTGGCGATGGCATACATGAGTGGAACCCATGTGCCATAAAACACATCGCAGTCTGCCTTGCCATATAGTCGACACATCATTGCAGCGATTAACTGATACACCCTACGTAGCCCTTCAGTCTTGTATGCCTGATCTGTCCTGACCCAGAACTTCACAGGTTCTTGCCACCAATTCCTCAAGATGTCTTTTGTCGGGGTAGTGAATCCGGTGAGCCACTTGGTGTTAAAAATCTGCTGCTTTTTAGGAAATTTATAGTAGGCGCTGATATTCGAGGAAGCAATGGTAGCTATAGGCGCCCCATCATGACCCCTAATCATCTAGTCTTCTGTGCTTGTGCACTGTAAAACCCATTCGATGATTTCAGCACACGGGAATATTGGTGGATGAGCTACCACTTTATGTAACCTTGACTTTTTGACGTTGATATATACGTGAAAGTCATCTTTTGTCTTCAGGATATCCCTTTTAGCAAATTCTTTGTAGATCTGATACCAAGACAGTATAGTGGTCTTACTTATGTTGCATGTCGTATTTGCTAAGATAGGTGGCTGTTCATCTAGATTTGTTTCCCATGTCCCACTTCCCAATGCACCTTGAGCTGTTGTAGTGGTTGGATGACCCATCTTGTCTTCAAAAGAGTAAATGGATATGCACTTGAGCTCGATGTCACCTGGCATGTCAAAAATGCAATCCCACAATGAGAGAGAGGGCATAACCATAAACAGAAAATACCAAAAGAAAACTTAGCCAGTGAAAGGGAGGTCACGGGAATGTGGGAGTTGCAAGGTATCTAATGCAGTAGTGTGGCCGAGGCCACAGGTCGGGTACGACCGTGAGGTTGAGATGCGAAGGGGTAGACTGTGGGTCGCAATAGTAGGAGGTCACGGGGAGAGAGGAGACACAAGGTCGTGGAGGTAGGAGGTCGCGGGGAGAGAGGAGTCACGAGGTCATGAAGGTAGGAGGTCGCGGGGAACGGGGAGTCACAAAGTCACTAAGCCGCGGAGTCACGGGAAAGGGAAGTCGCGAGGTTGTGGAGTCATAGAGTCATGGTGGGGAGGATATCGTTGCCTTGGGGCGTGTGACTAAGGCTCAGATTTTCCTAGAGGAGGCCTCTGGACATCTTAAGGGGGACCAGGGTCCCTTTCAAAAAGGTAAGACTTCAGTTTCTTGATCTAACCAGGAGGAATAGGTGTAAGGAGGAGTGAAAGAGTAGGGGAAGGTCAAGGTGATTTATGGGGCATAACTGGGGAGGAGAGCTAAGTAACGAGTTAAACCCTAGGGAAGGAGGTAAGATAGAGGTCAGGGGATGCAATTTATGCCATTTGGAAGAAAATAATCATTGCAGGAGAGGTGACCGTTACTTACCGGAGTCGGACACGTGTGCGAAGTCAATCAGAGGGATTTATGCCTTTTGGTGCGACCAACAGAGCTCTATAAAATTCGACCAGGGTGCCCTCCTATTTATAAAGTCATCGCACTTGTGGAGGTCACAAGGGTTGTGAGGAGGTAAAGTGCGACCTTGCGACTCAGGGGTCGCGAAATCGCATTGGAAGATGTGAATCAGGAATGCGATCTTGCGACCTTGTGACCTTGCGACCTTGCAAGTCGCGGAGTCGCATGATCACTTTGTCACGTTGGAAGATGTGAATCGGAAATGTGATCTTGTGACCTTGCGACCTTGCAACCTTGCGAGTCGCGGAGTCACATGGTCACATGGAACATAGGTGGTCGAGAGTGATATTTTGTGACCTTGCGATTGGCAGGTCACTAAGGTCACAAGGGTTGTCTTGGTCACAGGTATATGCTATAGTCGTGTTGTGATTATGCGACCTAGCTTAAGTTAGCCAAAATTTGGATTTCCCTTGGATTTACTGACACTAACAAAACTTCGGGAAGGGACGAAGCTTAGGCTTGATGTAGGGTGTCCAAAATTTTTATGTTTATGGGGATTTTTGGAGGTGTTGTCGCAACATCTACCAAAGGGTCATAATATAATCAGAGCCAACATAACAATAATAATGTAAGGGCACAATAATAACAATAGTGGGGATGGCACTAGAGGTAATCAACCATAAATCCCATGAATGGAGGGAATCGGTCAGAGCTTCGACTGGTGATCATGGACGACTAGGGTTTGAGTCAGAGCTATGAACAACAGACCTACATAGACCACATTTTCCTGTTCTCACTCAGCAGTGAGGACACAACGCTACACGACAAAGGCAAAGTTCATAAGCAATGGATTCCCCTCAGGGGGAGGATAGGGCGCCTCTCCCCAATGTCGCTGAAGACATCAGGACAGAACACCAAGACGATGCTGGACCAGTTCCAAACAATTTGCCAGAAAATACGAACAAGAATGAAAAGCCCAAGGCAATGTTGGCCACATGTAAGCTCGTCACAGTTGAAAGACCAAAGATTAAGCTCCCAAGCCATCGAATCAACAATCAAATCCAGTACATGAAGGATCATGCGCTGATTGGGAAATTTATAGGCTTCTGGCCCACAGAAAAAGCCTTGCATGGCTGGATAGTAGCCAAATGGAAACCAAAAGGGCACATTACCTTGCAGTTGGGGCCTAAAGGCTTCTTTACAGTGATTTTCAACTGTATAGAAGACCGAAACAGAGTCCTTGATGGAGGACCATATTTTTTCAATGCAACAGGTTTATATCTGAGAGATTGGATAGAACGATTCAACCCTGACAAAGAGGATTTAAGCTGGGCACCAGTATGGATTCGCCTTTACTCCCTCCCTTTGGAGTACTGGGATGAGGACTCGCTGCAAGATATCAGGAATGGCTTAGGGGAGTTCATTAAAATCACAGAGGAGATGAAACTTAGGCGATATACCTCCTATGCCCGAATATGTGTATACATGCATCTCAGCAAAGCTCTCCTAGATGCGGTAAGTCTTTACCATGATGATTTTGAATGGATACAATCAATAGATTATGAGCATGTTCCATTCCGTTGCAAGAAATGCCATGCCCTTGGTCATCTCTTCTAAGATTGCCCTTCAAATCTGAAAGCCTCGAACCCCTCCAATATGGATAAATCTAACTCGAATGGCTTTACCAAAGTCACCAACTGTAAAAAGAATCACAAGAAACCCTTAGTTGGCCTTAAAAAGCCTGTAGCCAATGCCTCAATGCCTTCCACAAGCAACAACTTTGAGATCCTGAATCAGATGGAATAGAACACCTATGAAATCCCTGATCAATCGAAGGACATCCCAAGATGACTCCTATTTCCACCCCTTCGAGCTCTAATATTACCCAAAAATCTGTACAATCCACAGACCCTACCTCAGCCGCCCCCAGTTTCTTACCGAAATGGAATATTCAAGGTATGGAGGTTGACAATATGCAACAGGAAATCATGACTGTAGCAGAAACAATAGCAGAACGAAGTGAGATCCAACACATGGAAGAGGAGTTGGAGAGCTTCGACATTGGAGATCTGGATATATTGGGATTAGAGCAAGCTTGTAAGAAAAAGGAATATGACAAAATCCCATAGAGGCAACTGGAAAGCTTAGAAGTCATCCTCTCCAGAGCACAGCAGCAAAGATCTTTAGGCATCCAACCTAGGAGTCAATGGGATGGTAAAAATACTACTAAAGACAATAAAAAAAGAGGCAGGAAAACCGATCTACAGAGAACCATCCGCATTGGGGAAATGCTGGTAGAATCGGGAAGATATTCCAAGCTTACAAAGTATTACAACCCCCTTCCTAGCAGTGCACCATGAAGCTCATCTCATGGAATATCAGAGGGCTAAACAGCCCTGGAAAATATAGACTGATAAAAAACATGATTCAAATGGAGAAACCCCAAATTTTTTTCATACAAGAAACCAAATGTAACTCTACAATATTGGACTAGACACTTGCAAAAGTGTGGCCAGGCAGCAAAGCAACAGCAGTGGATGCTTTTGGTGCATCAGGAGGACTAGCCATAATCTGGGATGAACGAGCTATCACACTTGATAATATTCATGCGAGTAAGCATTTTATACAAGCCACCTTCCATATTATAGGGACTAATGTACATGGTCATCTAACCAATGTCTACTTCCCCCAGGAAGTAATGAATAAGATAGACATACTGAATACCTTAGCCTTGATCAACTTAGAAAGAACATATCCAATCTGGATCACAGGAGGAGACTTTAATATGATAACAAGGTTGGAAGAAAAAAGAGGGGGCAGGGCTAGATTGGACAATGAAAGCATTCACTTCAAAAACTTCATCCAAGATAACTGTCTCATAGATATGGCATCCAACAATGGTGTATACACATGGAATAACAAACGAGCAGGAGCACATCAAATCGCCTCACGATTGGATCGGTTCCTGCTTTCAGATAATGCAATCCATATAGGTGGGGATTTCACGGCGTCGATCTTACCAATCACAGGTTCAGATCATTGGCCTATCGCGCTTCAATGGCAGAGGCCGGGTAACGCCACTCACAGGCCCTTCCGCTTCGAGTCTTTCTGGATGCTGCACCTAGATTTCAACAATCTGATTCAGGCGGTTTGGAAAAATTTCAAACCTCTGGATGGTACAAAAATGTATCAGTTCCAGCAAAAACTTAAAAATCTCAAGAACAACATTAAACAATGGAATCAGAATACCTTTGGCAATATCTTCCAAGCACAACGTGGTCTAGATCAAGAAATGAAACAACTACAGTAGAGAATCATCATGGAAGGACGGTCTGAAGACACCTCAGAGCTGGAAAAACACCTGCAATCACAACTATCTGAAAGAGCCAAGAAAGAAGAAATACTTTGGAAGCAAAAGTCCAGAATCAAATGGCTTAAAGAGGGAAAAAGAAACACAAAGTTCTTCCATTGCACTACTGTCAAAAGAAGAATGCATAACAACATCACTAATATTCAGAATTCGTTGCGGGATTGGTTGGAAAAACATGAGGACATTGAACAAGAGTTCATTACTCATTTTAAGAAGGTACACCAGGAACCTCAGATAGATAGACTGCAGGCTATTGAAAAAATAACCAAGAATATCCCTAAGATCATAACTGAGGAACACAATCAGCTCCTTCTCAGGACAATCTCTTTATAGGAAGTGGAGAGTGCCGTACGACATCTCAAAGAAGGAAAAGCGCTTGGCACCGATGGCTTTACTTCTAATTTCATCCATAGATTTTGGGATATTATCAAATATGAGGTCTGGAAAGTCGTGGAGGAATCCAAAACTAATAGATGGCTGCTTCCCTCTTTGAATGCAACCTTCTTAGCTCTCATCCCCAAGGAAGATCACTCTCAGACTCTAAACAAATTCATGCCCATTGCTCTATGTAATGTCATATACAAAATCATCTCCAAAGTAATTGCTTCCAGACTAAAACCTCTGCTCCCTCTACTCATATCACCCAAGCAATCAGGCTATGTGGAAGGAAGGCAAATCACGGATGGAATCATTCTCACTCATGAGATTATACACTCCTTGAAGCAATTCAAAAAGGTAGGTATGCTCCTAAAAATCGATCTTTCCAAAGCTTTTGATAGTTTAAGCTGGAAATATATACACAAAATGTTGATAGCTTTTGGCTTCTCCCCCCCCTGGGTCAGATGGGTCATGAGTCTTATTTCCTCTTCCTTCTTCTCCATTCTGATCAATGGGATCCCTTCCTCTCCCTTTCACCCCTCCAGAGGCATCCGGCAAGGAGATCCCCTCTCCCCTTTCCTTTTTGTTATAATGGCGGAAGGACTGGGAAGATGCATCAAAGAAGCGCTTCATTCCCAGCAATTAAGAGGTCTTTCTTTTCCCAACACCCCGGTCTTCACCCACCAACAATTCGTGGATGATAATATGCTATTTGGCCATCCCTCAGTCCAGGAAGCTCTCAAATTAAAAACCATTTTGTCTAATTTTTCGGATGCCTCTAGGGCTTGCATTAACAAGACCAAATCCCAGATCTTCTTCTTTCATACCCCTACTACAACCAAAGCCTCAATTTCTCAAATCTTGGGTTTTTCAATAGCTGCTCTTCCCTCCAAATACCTGGGAGCTCCCATGATGGTCTCTTCTTTAAAGCACTCATCCTGGAAACTAATTTTGGAAAAATTAGAAGCCCTTCTCTCTTCCTGGACTTATTGTATGCTAAACATGGCTATCTGTCTAGTCCATATCAAAGTTGTGCTGCAATCCATGCCGCTCTACCTTTTTTCAGTTATGGCATCTCCAAAATGGGTCCTCAAAGAAATTAGAAATCTTCAAAGATCTTTCTTGTGGGGAAACATAGGCCAAAAGAGAAAATGGACCCTGGTAAAATGGGACACAGTATGCCTCCTGAAAATTTATGGAGGTACTGGGCTTCGTAATCCTCAACATAGTAATGCTGTCATGGGAGCTCGCATCTCATGGAAATGGATCTCGGAGCCACATACTCCCTAGGCTATCCTTTGGGAAACGAAATACGCCAATAATCGACCAGTTGATGATTTAATTAGACTCATATAATTAGGATCAGGTTCTCTCATCTGGAATGCAGCTAAACAGCACAAGGATGTAATTCAACAACACAGCTTCTGGGAAATTAGGAATGGTAATAATGCCCAGTTTTGAGAAGATTCTTGGCAGCAAAGACCCAAGTTGAAAGACCTAGTCGAACCTCAACACATACAGGACTGGGAAGGGAAACTAATGGCAAAGGTAAATCAATACTGGATGCCTACCCATGCTCAAGGATATATGCAATGGATAAATTTGGATCACATCATCAAGCAAGACACTCAGCTCATCAAGGATATTTTGGAAACAGAGCTTTCAAATAGGAAAATTCGCTACTCTGATAAGAGGGATAAAATTAGATGGGGTTATGAAGCAAAAGGAACCTTATCTACACAAGAAGCTTACAATTTAGCAATAAGCACCCAAATAGTCAAAGACCCACTATGGAACAAAGTTTAGGCCCCCATAATTTGGCCAAAAGTCTCCACTTTCCTTTGGCTACTATGCCAAAATAAAATTCTCACTTGGGACAACCTATGGAAAAGAAGCTTTCATGGGCCTTCTATGTGTCCCAACTGCAAAAAGGCAGAAGAAACCATTGAGCACCTAATAAATTCCTACCCACTAGCGAATGGACTTTGGGAAAAAGTAAGCTTTAGATGCCAAAAAGACGGATGAGATAAGGAGAATATCTCTAACACTATATGTACTTGGGCAAACAATCCTTACAAAAGCAAACTGTTAAATGCACTATGGAAACTAATCCCAGGATTCATCATGTGGAATGTTTGGAAAGAAAGGAATCGTCACATCTTCAAGGACCGATCCTCCTCTTTAGAAGTTCTATGGAATAATATAGGTCAAAACCTTCGAGAAACCTTTTTTCTTCAAGCCTGGTCAGAAGAAGATTATCCCGCCATCCCTCAAGAATAAACTATCTGGGCAAACTGGAACCTTCAATGGAAGCATATACAAGAAAATCAGGGTAAAACTTCCTCACAAGGAAAGACAACAGACAGATGGACCCCTCCGCCCCAGCACATGATTCAACTCAACTTTGATGGGGCGTCTAAGGGAAATCCAAGCAAAGCGGGATATGGAGGAGTCTTCATAGATCACAAGGGTGTTCTGCTTCTAACTTATTTAGGTTCAATTGGCTGGGATACAAATAACTCGGTGGAATTAGAAAGGCTATGGTAGGGGCTTCTCCTAGCACAACTCTGTGATTTCTTCCCACTTATAATTGAAGGGGATTCCTAGATTCTCATCAACATGGTTAATCAGATCCTGCAAGGGACACCCTCCTACAAGGTGGGAAGCAGTTGGAGACTAGTAGAGTGACTTGAGCTCATTGAACACTGGCTCTCAACCCACAGAACTATAAATATTAAGCACTCTCACAGGGATGGAAACAAAGTAGCAGACCTTCTAGCTAACATTGGGGTAGATAGTGGAAGGACTTTTCATGTAGGCACACTTAATACTATGGCCACTACTTTTCAGCTACAGGAATACAATGAGTTGGTGAAGATTGAAATGGTTCAAGAAGAAGAAACGCACTTGGATGCAGGTGTTCATCCCAGGCATTAACATGACAAGACGGCAAGGCGGCAGACGGGCTAGCCACATGGCCTCTTGCAACTTCCCCCATGCCACTTTGAATGGAATTCATGGCATCTTGTAGGAGCCATTAAATGACTACATAGGCCGAGGCAGAGCCAATTCCCACATAGCCATGGAGCCTGTGAATTTCTCTGTTATTCCTCCCCTCCTGATTCAATGTGCCTGTCCTCTGCAGGTGGGAGAGCCTAATGTGCGCACCCTCATTGGTAGTAGATGCTGGTTGTTAAGTTGTATCGATATGGGTAATGGATTCCACCATTCCCACACCAACCTCTGCAATGTTGCTCATGACCACAACTCCTCTGTAATTTCCCTGCACCACTCCTTTGTCAATTCATCCACAATCCTTGCTACTTCTTCCCCTGTTTCCATCCCCATCACGGTCCGCCATTGTATGTGCAGCAGAAGAGGGGGCACAAGAGGTGGAAGCTCTCGCTCACCTATAATGCCTAGCCCTGATTCAGTTTCCCCTGCCTCCTCAACTGATAACCCCAACCCGATTAGTTTCGTGGGGCGATACCTAGAGACCCGAAGTGGCAGAGGTAGAGCCTGGCTCCATGGCATAGGTCGTGGAGATGCAGTAGTCTACACTGCTACCTTTCCCCTTCCTCCACACCCTACTCCTCACACCACGCAGTTCCATTTTCGCAGTTCACTGAATTGCCCAGTAATCATCGCCACCATCTCAATTACCTTCATGGAAGAAATTGAGCCGCCAGCTCCTCTGGCTGATCAAACTGAGGAGGCGACCAGAGTAGGACAAAGTAGTAGGAGCCGAGACAACACTGGTGATTGGGAAGCTGATGAAGTTCGAGCCACCTTTCATGGCCAAGTAGTTGCTAGCAGTCAACATGTTGAGAAGGGCAAGCTCAGTTACATGCAGGCTTCTGGTAGTCACCGAGGAGACACGTTAGGACCGCGTGTTGGAGAATGCAACATTGAGGGAGGCCAACCAGCACATGGATGTGGCACGTCAAACGAGGATGATGACCTAGACAAGTACGTGTGTCTGATTGTGGAGGAACCAACCCCAGACAACTGAGTGCCAAGTGTCGAGTTAGCCAGGTGGATGTTTTGTCATGTTGATGATTCAGTTACTGTTCAGTCTTATGTGTCTTCTGGTTAGGATTATGATTTGGTTCAAATGTTTCTGTTATGTTGTGATAAAACTAGTTACCCCTCTGTGGGCTATTTTTGGACTCATACTTTTTTTGGACTGGTTTCCCCTCTATTGGGGTAGTCAAAAGTAGTTATTCTGACTGTGTGATGATTTTTTCTAGGATCCTCTGTGGTCGAGCCTCACTGTAATCCTTTTTTCTATCATATTAATAGATTAAACTTACTTAGAAAAAAATAACAATAGTGGGCTTCTATGGGGCACAATAATAACAATATGGGGACTACATGGGCACAACAATATAATAAGGGGGTTGTACTAATAACAATAAGGGGTTACAGTAGTAGTATAGGGACCTAACATGCCCCTCTCCTTCAAAAAGTGTTGTCCTCAACGCTTGAGTAGTTCTTGATGCTTATGAATAAATTATTGTCCTCCCATGTGGAATCTTTAGTGGGTAAGTTCTTCCACTTGATGAGATACTCTGAAATGGATCTATTTCATAGATTTCGATTTCTCGGTTCTGTGACTGCTTCAGGTTCCAATATGATTTTTCCTTCCTTGTCAAGTTCTCGCAATACTGTTTGAACTAGGATCTTCTGCAACTTTTGAATGAGTTCTCACTCCTTTGGGCATATGGATATATCTAAGGCCTGATGTTTAGAGGAACACTTCGTGGAATCAAATGAATAGCATGATCACGATCACGAATAGGTGGGAGGCCTTTGGGAGTCTCAAATACCTTGGAATGATTGTCCAAAATGTTTTGGAGATTTGGAGAAATACATGATTTAGATGTGGGATCCTCTAGTGAACATAATTGTGTAATTACACCCCATTGTTATTTATTTAAAAGCTTTTTCATGATGTTAGAGTTGATTATCTTTCCAGGTTTTCCTTTGATACCCCTCAATTCAACTTCCTTTCCTTCCCAAAAAAGTTTCAAGAAAAGTTTTTGAAAATTAAAAGCTATTGTACCCAAAGATTGTAGCCATTAGACTCCTAGTAAAACATCAGCACCACCCATTGGAATGGAAAGCATTGGGCTATTCAATACATATTCTCCCATGGATAGCTTGATATTATAGCACTTTCTAGAGCAATTTAAGGTTCCTCCACTTGCAACCGTCACTTGACACTCTAGTGCTGGATATAGGAAGAAATTCAATTCCTTGGCTATCTTACAATCAATAAAATTATGGGTACTGCCCGAATCAATCAACACTCTTACCTTTTTCTTCTTAATATGTTCTTCTATATTGATAGTTTGAGGAGTGGTAATTTCTTCCAATGCATTACAAGATATGGTCGGATTGATTTCTTGAGACTTGATGTGATCTTTCAAGTCTTGAACATTTTTCTTCTTGATATGTCCTTCTATATTGATAGTTTGAGGAGTGGTAATTCCGTCCAATGCATTACAAGATATGGTTGGATTCATTTCTTCTTTCTCAATGTGATCTTTCACTTCTTGAACCTTTTTCTTCTTGATATCTGCTTCTATCTTGAGAGTTTTAGGAGTGGTAATTCTTTCCAATGCTTTACAAGATATGATCAGATTCATTTCTTCTTTCTGTAGGGTTGGTTCCTGGTGTATATACTCTTCTTTTGATATTTCTTGATCATTTTCTTCCTTCTCTCCACAATCAATGTAAAATAATTTATTCTCAGCACACTTATGACCTTTAATGTATTTGTTATCACAATTGAAACAAAGCCCTTTTTCTCTTTTTTCTTCCAATTGTTGTGGTGTAACCCTTGTAGGTTGTGGAAGGCTAGGAGAAACAACACTTCCATCTTTATAGTTGTGAGGGGTAGACTTCCTTGTTGCCATAATTTTGCTTTCCACTTTGTAACAAAGCCCTTTTTCCCTTTTTTCTTTCAATTATTGTGGTGTTGCTCTAAAGAAGGTGTTGCTCTTTGTATCCTCATAATGTGCTATCATTTCCTCCGTGAAAATTGACCATGTAACAAGTTGTTTACAAGAACAAAGCCCTTTATACCATAAAAATTGATCCAGTTCTAAATATGAAGATGCAATACATACCTTTTGTAACAATGGTACACCATGTAGATCAAAATATTGCTCCATCTGTAGTATCCAATTTACTGGATCCTTTCCATCAAACTTCCTCATATCGCCTTTTCTTGATTTCATGAGCTCGATATTGAAATGACTGTAACTCTATAATTTTAGATCTCAAAGTTTTGAAATTGTCTCTTGCAGTAGCCCTCTGAGTCCTCTTTCTAACCCTGCAAGTCTGATCAGAATTTGATTCTCCAAGAAAGAGTTATGCCCAATCTCCTAAGATGACTTGATTATATAATGTTTCAGTAGAGCGAACTTGTACGACGTGCCACGTGTCACTATTTCAACCTTTGAATATGAAAACTATGCACAGAAAAATATAGTCCGTCCTCTTTCTGTAACTTCTTACGAAATTTCAATTTTTTGCTTAGAGAGAAAGTTATGATGATTTTCCCATGGTCACCTGTTTAGGATGTAATTTGGGAGTCTGCAAAAACCCTAACTACCTCAAATCATATATCCAAAAATATAGTGAGACAAGATTTGAAATTCAGACCCGAGATTTAGAACGATTTCTTCGCAAATGGGTTTTTTCTTTAGCATCTGAAACTTCGCAGCAAAAAAGTTATAGTGAAAATACCACGATGACCTATTTGGAGCAGAAAACCCTAGAATCCAAAGCTCTGTTACCAAATTTTATGAAACCATCTCACAAAAAGATATAAAAGATAGATGAATGCCTTAGAAATAAGCCTCTTCAAGGGGGCAACCTCCTTTACATTACACAAATGAACAATTCTTGGATGATACAAATGACAAGACCTCGTTTCTATATATAGAAGTCTAAGGGGTCATAATATAATCAGAGCTGACATAACAATAATAATGTAAGGGCACAATAATAACAATAGTGGGCTTCTATGGGGCACAATAATAACAATATGGGGACTACATGGGCACAACAATATAATAAAGGGGTTGTACTAATAACAATAAGGGGTTACACTAGTAGTATAGGGACCTAATAGTGTGAAGGATTCCAGGTAGGCCTCACTCCATCATCTATTTACTTTAAGGAAAAACAATATGTTCCTTGTCTCTCTATTGTTCTAGGTTAACCACTAACCAATGGGAGATACTTTTGTTTGTAATCGTAAATTGTGTATAACAATTATTATCATATTTGTTGTGACAAACTATCTAGTGGAATATCCATGGTAGTTTATGGTTTAACAACAACCATGGTACTCCCTGTGAACAACATGCTCATCAATTCCACCAAGTGTTTCTTCTATATTTAGTGCTACTCTAGTTGACATCAATGCCAATCACAGTGAGTGCCACCAATCATCTAGACATTGCCAACTGTCCAACACCACAATCTATCATTGTTTCAAAATCTACCAAAAGAGGCGATAGATTGTGAAAATGATTAAAGAAATGGAAAATTCGGACCCCACACAAAGAGGTAGGAAAAACTATAGTGTAAGAAGCTTCCATTGTGTGGATTGTGAAGCTTTCTTTATAGACATGGTACTCTAGCTTTTACATAGCACCTCAATCCTACATAATGAATGTCACCTTTGAATATCCGTGTTTTGTCGTTATTCAAGAATGCTTCATTTATGCAATCATTTCTGTAATCTATTTTTATTCTTGCTTGCACACATCCACATTGTGCACAATGAAAGAAACCTCCTCACTCCACGCCTCCACATTCCACACAATGAAAGCCACTTTCGCAAAATGAAAGACATATTTGTGATAATTAATTGATTAAGGTTATGCCTCTTTGTGCAGGGTCCATAATCCACCATTATTTCCACTTCAACACTTTAATGTACTACTATTTCCACAATATACCATTATTTTGATAGCTACCAAAAGAGGCGACAACTTGTAGAAACGATTACGAAAACAAAAAATGTGAACCCCACATAAAGAGACATGCAAAACGATAGTGGAAGAAGCTTTTATTGTGTTGATTTCAGAGCTTTCCTTATAGACGTGGTACTCTAGCTCTTACCTAACACCTCTATCCTACACAATGAAAGCCACTTTTGCATAGATTTCCTCTACATATCCACATATCGCATAATGAAAGGAATCTTCACATAACTTCATCCAGATTTTTACATTCCACAATGAAAGCTTGATCCACATCTCTGCATTTTGAATGTTTACATTTTTTACGACTAGCAAAGCGACAGCTTAGTAGATCATGTAGGAAATCACTTTGAAGAAAACCATTCGTAATAAGCCCCCTTGAGAAATAATTGAGTATGTGTTGGAAAGATGCATGTAAAAAAATGCATGATGAATGTTTGGCCAATGCAACCATGGACATGTTATTTGTTAAAATTATGTTAGGTTCTCTGTGCTAATTTGGATTTATGTTCATGAAAGCTTGATAAAACTTATATTTCTTTGAGAATTTGTGAATTGAATACTTATTGTCCAACATTAACTGAAAAATGTTTTTAGTTTGTGATTTGTGTGGGAGAACAAGTGTGCACAATAACAAAAAACATATTTCTGCCATAATGTTCCACACTTTTGCTTGCGTTCTACCTCTGCACAGTTCTCCCGCACTCCTTATTTTCACAAAATACTAGTTTTTAAACAATTGGTTCCACCGAAACCGCATGTCAGGTCAAAACACATTGGCACATCTATCAAATTGAAGACTGTGTGGAGCTTACCATGAAATATTTCACTGTGTGAAGCAAGCTTTCTCTGCACTTCAAATTTAGTATGAGGCTCTTCACACTATCAAATGCATTAAATGTTAAATACTACAATTTCACACATTGTGTTATTAAGGCTATGCCTCTTTATTAATCAAAGAAATAGTGTAGTTGTTTATCCAATTAACACACATCACTATTACAGGGGCCAACACAAGTATGTTTTCCATATCATTTATACCCATCAAACCATAAACCAATATAACCAAGGATTATTGGTAAACATTAATGTTTATAACATATTATATTACACAATCTTTGTAATGATATCAGGTAATGTGAAAATTGTTGAAATAATTTAGTACTAGAGCATGTGTGAAAGGACAAGTGTGTAGGGCGGACATATATGGAAAAATTGTGTCGAGATGAAAGTGTTTGCGAATTTGTGGGAACCAGTAGTGATGGATACTAACTATGGTGCAGATGACTTCACACTTAACATTGAAGAATTAATTAAGGTTTGGAAGTACTATTAATAACTATTCAACAAATCGACACACAATCACGTCATCACTCAAGTGCTTAATAACATTTACTCTGACGCATTTTGTAATGATTATTGGCTGCAAGAATATCAATAAAATCATATCTATCAATATTATAAAATAGTATTTCCTGCATTTACTCAGTCAATTGATGCGTAATCAACACATCGTTTGAGTTATAAATAGCATTCACTGTTTGTAAACTATTCAAGAGCATGCATATGTCTTTGCATCTAGTATCCGTCATTGAAAATTGAAATGATGTGCAGATCTCCTTCACACACTTCTATTCACATGTTTCTTTCTCACAATGGAAGCTTCCTTTGCATCTTTTCACTCCGCACACAGGTAATGATCATTTAATACAAACATATCAAGAAGATTGTGTTTATCAATATTATAAAATAGTATTTTCATCATTTATTCGGTGAATCGATGCTTATTCAACACACTTGTTAACAAGTCAAGAAGATGCATAGGGATCGACAACCATTATCTGTTATAGCAGATTGAAATTATATGCTCCGCACACTTCTTGCGCACATTTCATTGTTTTTTGGCAACATTTTGGTGATTATAGGATATAAAATAATAATCTATATGTAATTAGGACATCATAAAATGCCTATTTTTTTTTTTGATGTGGTTCATGGAATCTGGAGATCAGTGACCACTACATCCACATAAATGGTCTTGGGTAGATCCACCCAAAGGGATCAGTCTCACCGACTCATTTTGGAGCATAACCTCGAGGGTGTCAAGGAGAATTAACCTCGTTACCTCTCATAGTGAGGTGCTTATGTGACGGGTACTCAGCCAATGGATCTAACTCTCGCAGCTTCATAAAATACCTAAATAAGGATTAATTCTATGATTAATAGATAATATTTTTAGATATTAATGGCAATTACTATTGAAATCATAATCATTTGTATTATAGTAATGGTAAAATCGTTATATATTTAAAGCTTATGTGAATTCAAGCCTATTGAATTTTTCTAATGGTTCTTGTTTCTTGTTTATTTGTGCTACATAGTTGTTGCATTTTATGTTGTTTAAAGTAAGAATAAGTTGCAAAAAGTTCCTCTTGTCTAAAGGTTTTCCAAGTCAAAATGAGCAATGGAACACAGACGAATGAATTATGGACAGTTGTTCAAAATCTAGAAATGAAATGGAAGATGGATTTTACGTATTTTGTTTTCAACAATGTAGAAAGCAACATGGCACAATATACATCACTCAGTAAACCCATAATCTTTATAATATCAAGGGGAAAATTTCAGTATACAAAAAGGATTGAATCATAAAGTCCAATTGACATTTATGAGAAACTCATAGCTTATAGATTCACTCTTTATGGAAAGAAGATTTATAGTATTGATTGTCTTCTCTGCTTAGTTATCGTTTTGTTGTGAATGAGGATGATGAAGAAGATGAGAGATCTCTATAATGTAATACAAAAAGAGGCAACTGTTTATAAATTTAGTTTGTTCAATGCTCAAAGATAATAGCCATTAAAGATAAGAAATTAGAGAATGGGATGACAACAACTCCAAGATTTGTTATGAAAAATACGCATGTGTAAAGGGCTTAGTATCAGATTTGTGTGTAGTTAGATTATTTACATATGAAATTAGCTTTATAAAATAATGTAACCATGGGTAGATTTCTGTTTACTACAGCGGTTACTTAGATAAAATCACATTTAACATAATAAAGAATCAAGTGTTATTTGTCCAAATTGCATGAATTATGGGCTTTGTTCTAATTGCATGTAATCTAGTTACTGCTTACTAATTTTTCTATTTATGAAAAAATGTGAACTCCACATTACTTTAATCAATTATCCTGCATTGTTGCTCTCCACAAATTGCAATGTGAGGCATAACCATTTCATTATTAGCCTTAATTAAGTTTTTAATATTTGGTAATATATGCTCCAAAAAGTTGATATGTGTAGAGGGTAATGTATATAGAGGTGTAAAAAACATGGAACAAAGGTTCTATCACACATATCATTCTTCTTCATGTCCTTTTAGTCTGCTAGAATGGATACTAGTTGCAGAACCATGTTTCTATGTGCATTCATTGAATAAATGACAAAAATACTATTTTATAATATCAATAAATTTGTTAAAAAATAATAATAATTATACAATGTGTTAGAGTAAGTGTTATTAATCATTGAAATGATCTCCCGATTACATGTTGATTCACCACAAAAATGATTATATTAACTAGAAAGATAAATAAAGCAACGGAGTAGAGAAACGAATAAATTAGTGGTGATCTACATTGATGTAGGGTATAACTAATGAATTAAAGAGAAGCATATAGATACATGTTACCCATGGGAATTAAACATTACTTATTCAGAAAATATGATTATATGCTGTCGAGCTATAAAAAGGGTCTCTTTCACCTCTAATTACCTCACATTAGTTTGTCAATCCAGGAACGTTTTGTTATTTCAAAGAGTGTCTCAGTCAGAGGCTATCATTTGCCAGAGTAATGCTAGTAGTACAGTGCTAAAAAATACAAGAGTAAACGAATGCTTGTTTATAACAAACTACTTCAAAAGATTAAACCACACATTCAGAAAACTAAGCAATTTATCAGTCAGGGGTTCAGTAGCAGTAACTCATCCCTTTGTAAACTGATGGAACTAAAAGAAATCAGAGAACAGATCATGGATCTAGGAGTCAGACAGCAAATGTCGGTGCTCACTACAGCCTTGGATCGTTCTTCACACCAAAATAACAAATGATAAGAAATGGAACGACAGATAAGAAATGGAACAGCAAATAAGAAATAGAACAACAAATCTGAAATGGAACAACAAACAAGAAACTGTAACAACAATTAAGTCTAACAAGAAGTAACACCTTAATTACAAGATCAAATGCACCAAGCGTAACCTATAGGAATTAGATGGCAATCCTCCACTCTTAAGGACGAATTGAACAACACACAAAAATGGAACAGCACTGATTAATGATGAATTATAGAATAGCGCTTCAAAACCATATATGCACTCGGCACACCTTAATAGTAACCTGATCTTGGTAAACCAGTTATCAATCTTAGTTATAAAGATTACGACTGTATTTCAGAATGGAACATCAATGTCTATATACTCAAAAATCGCAAAGAACAGAATCGCTAAGATGAATTCCGTAATATCAATGAATAAGTGCACAACACAGAGGCTCTGTAATTGAACAACAACAATATTCTGTAAAGACCGATAGTATTATATCAACACTTAAAAGAACAATGATCCGTTGCCAAGTCAATGTGATAGTTTTGTCTTTAGAAACTTTAAAAAATCAAACATAACAGAGCATGTGATGTAAACTAACAAAACATATCAGATTACCAAATAACGCTGATAAGAAAACCACGCATAAAACAAATGTAATAGTACAGGAGCAAGTGTCCTCCAGGGCCGGGCCCTTAGCCTCCAGGGGTACACCGCTTGAAGTTATTCCAGACTCAGAGATGAAATAGCAACCGAGTTTGTATTAATGCATAAGACAGAATTACAGTAGATCAGTTCTCAATGAGACTCGATGATCAAAGTTTAAATTTTGAGAGAAATTACATAAAACATAACAGACTCGACCCCTTCGAGCTAACAGTGCTGCCCCTTTTATAATGGTGAAGGCGGAGATGTCTAGGTGCAAAAATAGTTAAAGCAGCGATCCCTCAGGATCAAAGGATCTTGAGGGATTCGCCGAACCATTAGTTCTCAGTTATCTCTTTTCCTTCTTGTGCTGAGTCGACATCTCCACTTCCTTTCCAGGGCTGATTCGCTTTGATTTGTTTTTCCTTGTTTGCATACGGTTCCCCGTCAAAGGGACAGTGGTTAACCCAGCCTTGTTCTTTCCTTCAGAATGGTAGTCTTTCGTTTTCCCTTCTTTCTGCATAAGAAAATGACAATTGTCAGTGTTTTCGCTTTGCACATTAATCTCATAGGTTTTATTACAATTCCTTATCATTTTCCTAGTTCATGATGCAAAAGGTTTGTAAGTTCTAATGAAAAGATGCTGAAATAATTACCAAAAACATACCTTCTTTAGTACTCCACACACCCCCCTACTTACCCTTTTTCATGCCGTCATGAAAACATTGTAGTTGACATGTAAGGCAGTGAGAGAGTAGGCTGGAGATGGAATCTCATGTGGAGGTCTACAACCATGATGCATAACTAGGTGTTCAAAGAAATGGCCTGTCTGACCCTCAGGCATCTCATACAGGGCTTGGTACCCAAGTGCAGGGTGCCAAATAATTAGACTCCGGAACCTATATCCTAACCAGGATGGCCCTGCCCTCAAAATGACTTCGCCATAGAGGTGCAAGCGGTTGGCGGCTAACTTATAATTTTCATACTTAAATGGCTCCCTGAGTTGGATATTCGGATTAGAGATCTGATATCGAAATTTAGCCACATCAATGGCAAGGTCTTTAATAGTGAAAAAGTATTCTATTCCTTGCTGATTGATTGCTATGTGAATGGGTCCTAATGCTTCAATTACACCTGGAGTCTTCATGAGGTTCCTATGTTCTCTCCACAACTATACTGGATCCCTAGGCTCAGCTCTTACCCACAAATCTAATCCGTTTTCTTGCCTTTGGAAAGCATTATAGGTTTTAAGCCATTTAATTTGATTAACTCCAAATGAAATAAATGCCTGCAATTGGATATCCTCAACAAAAGGGCCAGGGTTCAGCTCGGTCTCCTGGTCTAATACAAGGTTATGTAAATAAAACTCACACAGTAGTCTTTGAACTTTTACCCCATAGTGCTTATAGCAGTTTATAAAATCATCGATGGTATTAATTTGTATGGGAGCACCTGCTTTAACAACCTTTATTTTCAATTGCAAATATCGTTCCATAAAAAACAAGGCATAATTCTTAGCAGGGGCTCTATATGCTAGGACGTCATTGTACAAAGAACATAAGGTATACATAAGGTATCCATCTACTTGATAACTATATCTAACCTACGAGTTACCTTCGCGACTTTTTCTTCTTCCCTTCGCCACCCTTCAAAGGCCTGGCTTTCGGATAGATTGACGTTCTTAAGCTGTTGCTGTAGCTCTTCATACCTTTCCCGAGGGACCGTTTTCTCTATGAGCTTTTCTGCTGCTTGCTGGGATTGCATCAAACCCTCCCGTAGGGTTACCGTTCTCGGATCTCTTTCCCATGCGGCGGTGGAGACCGAGAGTTTTACCTGAATTTTCCTATTGCGTTGTCTTGCGTTCATGACCCTTATCACTCCCGAGGGTGGTGCCTCTATCTGAATTTCCTTATCGCAGGTCAATATATCATCCGTTTCTATCTTAACATGGGTATCAGTCAAATGTTGTTCCTTTTTAATTTGAACAACAGTCTACTTCTCAACAACATTTGGAACAACAGCCCGCTTTTCGACAGGGTTTTGAACAGCAGGGTGGACTCTGGTCCTCCGATCCTTTGTCTTGAGGGGTTTTGCTGGAGTAATTGCATGTTTCCTTCCTGAAGTCCTTTTTACCCTTTTCCTTGCTTTCAAAATCCTAATCTACTATAGAAGTTGAACTATTACATTCAGTAGTCGTTGCTGTTCTTTCTGTAATTTCTTAATTTCCTCAATTTCCTTAGAAGGAACAACAAACTATTCACTGTGGCCTGGACTGTGATCAATTCCCTGATTTTCTCTCTGGGGTGCTTCCTTGTTGCTCTGCTCTAGATGCTACGGGGCAAGAACCCTAGCTGGTTCTGTTATTTCTTGGGTGACTTCCTTTTCTACCCCCCCTTCCTCTGGAGTTTCCTCTAGTGTCGTCTGGCTAGGAATGGATTGTTCCTATTCTGCATCTCCTGTCATGTTTTCATCATGAACAGGCTGACTCTCCTCTTCTACTTCCTCTGCATGTGATTCTTCAGGTGAATTTACCTCCTGAGCAGAGTGTTCTTTTGGTTCTTCTTCAGCATGGAGGTCTGATGGGCTGGAAGATTGGCCATATTCGCCCATATTGGCCAAAAGTTTGGCCAATTCATCTTCTCTCAATGGATCCTACACTGGGCTGCCTTCCTGCTATTCTGTTTCCTCCTCCTGCTCAGATTGCTCAGTTTCTTCCTCCATTTCTCCTTCCTCATTTCCTTGCATTACTTTCTCATTGTCTTCTCCTTCCAACCGTGGGGGTTGCTCATCCCCTGTATCTTCTATCTCTATTGGTTGGCTGGTATTTCCTTGGGGCTTCTCCAACCTCCCTCGTAGCCATGCTAGTCGGACCGATTTCCTTCGTTTTTCTGGATGCTCAGGTGTACTGGTGGCATGTTTACGTTTTGGGGATGGTGTGGTCAATCCTCCATCTATCATGGAAATTAACTCTTCCCAGTTGCTCTGCTACTGGGTAAGGTTATGGCTGACTATTAATTGTATCAACCCATGATGACTAACAACTAATTCTACCTGCTGTGCCTTTTTCATGCTCCGTGCAACATCATGTAGTAATGAATTCAATAATGTAGGTAAATTTACAGAGCATTTTTGTTTTAACATAGCCAAAACTTTAAGGTGTCATGGTCTTACCACGTCTTTTCTTCCTTCACAGGTGATGTAGCTTTGAATGGTCTTTGCCAATTCCACCCACGGTTCTCCTAATGTTGCTGGCAGAACCCCCTTTCCTCTAATTGTCAGGCTCTGACCTTCCTCCTGGAAGGTTTCTATAATCTTCTGCAATCTCTCCTTCTTTAGCGTCCATATAGGTCCAGTGGCTAGCAGTCCCGAGACCTCTGCGATTATTTCATCGGTGACTGCTATGTGTCTCCCCCTCACTGTGGAGTGATTCTCTTGGAAATTCTGCAAGAATTCAATTGCTATAGTCTCATTGGATTCATGTAGGCAATTGAGATAAGTTAGCCACCCGTCTCTTGCCAGGATTTCCCGTGCAGCATCAGAGACTGTTAACACCTGTGGTTCTCTCTGAATCGATCTTCCTCCCATGTTTATCGTTTCGCTGTAAAATCTCAGAGTTTTGATAATGGAACGATGCTGTTCACGCTATTAAAACACACAGAGGCTGACAGACGCAAGACTTGCTCAAAATCTAATGCTGCAGAGTATAAAATGGAAATGGCTTAGGAACAACAAGTCATGCAAAAAATAAAAAATAGTATACCATTGAGCCGTGCTATTCCCAAGTACGTAGTTTCTCGAATAGCGGTCTGACACGTCATCCAAGGAATGATGAGGTTAACCTCCCTGCCCGCAATGTGATAGGCCGTCCCGACTGTCAAATAAAGGAGCGGCATGCCATTCTGTTCTGAAGCAGAGTCATAAAGGAACAACATATAGCAATATGCCATGTTTAAAAAAGTGGCAGATTACCAAAATCGAGGTGTCAAGTTGGATCGCTTAATACGTAAGAGACTGCTGTGATATGATTTGACGCTGGGAGGATAGGACATCTACGGTACATACCGAGTCTGATGCGGTCATTGTCAATTGTTTTGTCATGATTGGTGATAATAGATTTACATGCGTTGTATGGTTCAGAAAATAATATACATCCGTCTTATGCGATTGATTACTAAATTATAAGAAACAGAAGGGTGCTGATAACTACCTATGGGTGTAAATAATGTGACTTCAATACCATTAACAGTGCTCTGCTATTGACAGGTGTCCATAACCTTGGCAGAGTTGTTTATTTCACCCATGGAACCATGATCCTTTGTGTATGCTTAGGAAGTGTTGTGTGATGTCGAAATGTAGGCCATTATGCTGGCTTTGTAACTAGTTAGTCATAATTCCATTCACGAGGAAGGAGTGAAAGGTGGGCAGGCCGGCTTGTGATGAGACCTCCTGTTCCAAGGGTGCTTTATTTGATATACCTTTTGGACCATATCCTTGGTGTGGTGGCCATAGTGGGAATGCCACTTCACTTTCTTCCTCATGATCATGGTAGGCTGGTTCTTGGTGGGACCCCCTATCCTGCATTTGACAACTTTATATAAGCAAGTTAGTTTTCTCTTTTTTCTCTTCTTTTTTCTTTTTCATAAAGTACTATCCCATTTATACACAAAGGGTGGTTCAACACTCCTTAAGAGTAGGAATGGTGGAAGAAGTCTTAACATCTCAATAGGAAGATATAAACCCTTTGCTCTTATTGCTGAATAATAATCAAAGAGGATTAAAAAGAACCAACATGATAAAGATAACCAATCAGAGTAGAATTAGTGAAACAATGACGGCAAAAGATAATGGGTAAGTATGTCCTTCCCTCTGTCCTTTTACCAATTCAGAGCAACTTCTTATAAAAATAACGATTTTATAATTTACCTGATTTTAGTATGTTGTGATTTTGTATCCATTGCATAAGTGCATAGCTGTATTCCAAAAGACTTGAAAGAACAGGAACAGTAAGAATCCTTAATTTAAAACAGCAAGGGGAGCAAGCATAAGTAAAAGGAATACAAGGATGTTGCTGTTTCTAAGAGGAAGAGAAAAAGAATACAAGTGGTGTTCCTTTTGGAAAAAGGAACAACAAAGATCAAAAATGCTGTTCCTTTGGATAAGGAACAACAGAAAACACAAATGCCGTTCTGTTGGGTCCCTATAATACTAGTGATTACCCCATTACTATTGTAGTTATACCCCTTATTTATATTTTTGTGCCCCTATTACCCCCATATTGTTATTTCTATGCCCCATAGAATCCCTCTATTGTTATTTTTGTGGCTTTATATTATTATTGTTAGGTCGGCTGGATTATATTGTGACTCCTTAGACTCCTATATATAGAAAGGAGGTTTTGTCATTTGTATCATCCAAGAATTGTTCATTTATGTAATGTAAAGGAGGTTGCCCCCTCGAAGAGGCTGAATTCTAAGGCGTTGATTTATCTTTTCTATCTTTTCTTGAGCTGGTTTCATAACATTTGGTATCAGAGCTTTGGATTCTAGGGTTTCGCTGCTCCAAACAGGTCATCGTGGCATTTTCGCTATAAATTTTTTTCTGTGACGTTTCAGAAGTCGCAAAAAAAACCCATTTGAGAAGAAATCACGCTGAACCTTGGGTCCGAATTTCAGAGCTTTTCACGCGATATTTGCGGAGATATGATCTGAGGAAGTTGGTCTTTTTGCAGACTCCTGAATTACATTCAAAACAGGTGACCTGGGGAAAATCGTCATAAATTTCTCTCTGGGGATCGGATTGAAATTTCGTAAGAAGGTACAGAAAGAGGACGGACTGTAGTTTCTTGTATGTGTGTTTCAGATTCAAAGGTTGAAACAGTGACTCGTGGCACGTCGTACAAGTTCGCTCTACTGAACCAGTCTAAAAGCGAGTCACTGTGGGAGATTTCACATAACTCTTCCTTGGAGAATCCAATTTGGCTCAGACTTGTGGCATTGGAAAGAGGACACAGAAGGCTACTACAGGTAGCAATTTCAGAACTAGATGATCTGAAATTACAGAGATACATCAGATTCAATATCAGGCTTCTATAAAGTGAAAAAAAGGTGTGTAGTTTTTTTTTAAATTTTTGTATAAGCTTGGTTTAATGGAATTCAAAGGGCATAGTAAAGAATTATTATCGGTAAATGATGCCCCGAGGAAAAAAAATTCAAACACCTAGTAAGGAACCTGAAAGCTCTAGCATGACTCATGAAGAAGAGGAAGAAATGCTACATGATATATCAAAATTACAAGAACAAGTGCAACAAATGTCACACTCACAAAAGCTAACAGAAGCTAAGATAAGTGGCGTGGAATCTAAGATAAATGGTGTGGAATGTAAGATAAAGGGAATGGAAGCTAAGATGGATGATTCGAAGACAGATTTGAAGAGAGACATGGCAGATTTGAAGATAGATTTGAAGACAGACATGGAAGAATTGAAGAAGTTGCTACAAGAAAGGGTCACTAATGGTGAAAAGGTAGTAAAGGAAACTCATGATGAGAACAAAAGAAATGTTAATCATGATTCCATAGACGCTAATGTTGGATCGAAGAATCACCATATTCCAAAAATCGATATGAGGAAGTTTGATGGCAAGGATCCCGCCACATGGATATTACAGATGGAGCAATTCTTCGATCTCAATAATGTGCAAAACGCACAAAAGGTACGTATGGCAACTGTATATTTGGAACCAAATCAGTTTGTATGGTATCAATGGCTTTGCTCTCGTAAACAATTTATCACTTGGGCAATTTTTACGGAAGAATTGATAGCACATTATGAAGATACAAAAAGCAACACTTTTTTTAGCCAATTGATAAGTCTCAAACAAAAGGGTTCAATAATGGAGCACATTGAGGAGTTCCAAAAATTGAACATAAGGGTAAAAGATATTCCAGAGGAGCATAGGATTGATGTGTTCATAGGGTCTTTAAAGGATAATATCCAACATGATGTTCGCCTTTGGGAACCTGATTCATTAGAGAAGGCATTCAGGTTAGCAAGAAAAATGGAAAGCAAAATTATGGCAACCAGGAAGCATACCACTCACAACTATAAAGACGGAAGTGTTGTTGCCCCTAGTCTTCCACAACCTATAAGGTTGACACCACAACAATTGGAAGAAAAAAGAGCAAAAGGGCTTTGTTACAGTTGTGATAGCAAATACACTAAAGGTCATAAGTGTGCTGAGAAGAAATTATTCTACATAGATTGTGAAGAGGAAGAAGAAAAGGAGCAAGAAAGGTCAAAAGAAGAAGATATACTCCAGGAACAAAGCCTAGATGAAGAACAAATAAATCCGACCATATCTTGTAATGCATTGGCAGGAATTACCACTCCTCAAACCATCAAGATAGAAGGACAAATCAAGAAGAAAAAGGTAATAGTGTTGATTGATTCAGGAAGCACCCACAATTTTATTCATTGTAGGGTAGCAAAAGAATTGAATTGCTTCCTATATCCAGCACCAGAGTGTCAAGTGATGATTGCAAATGGAGGAACAATAAATTGCTCTGGAAAGTGCCATAATATCAAGCTATCCATGGGAGAATATGTATTGACTAGCCCAATGCTTTCCATTCCAATGGGAGGTGCTGATGTTGTACTAGGAGTCCAATGGCTACAATCCTTGGGTACAATAGCTTTTAATTTTCAAGAACTTTTCATCAAATTTTCTACGGAAGGAAAGGAAGTTGAATTAAGGGGTATTGCAGGGAAACCAGGAAAGATAATCAGCTCTAATGGTATGACAAAGCTTCTAAAAAAGGAGCAAAGAGGTGTAATTGCACAATTATGTTCGCTAGATGTTTCCACATTGGAATCATCTATTTCTCCAGATCTCCAAAAAGTCCTGGACAATCATTCCAAGGTATTTGAGACTCCCAAGGGTCTCCCACCTATGCGTGATCATGATCATGCTATTCATCTGATTCCAGGAAGTGTTCCTCCAAACATCAGGCCGTACAGATATCCCTATGTCCAAAAAAGTGAAATTGAACGTATGGTTGCAGAAATGCTAGAGGCTGGTATAATTCAACCGAGTCAAAGTTCTTTCTCAGCTCCAGTAGTATTGGTGCACAAGAAGGATGGATCATGGCGCATGTGTCCGGATTATAGGGAGCTCAACAAGCTCACTATTAAAGATAAGTTCCCCATTCCTGTTATTGATGAATTACTGGATGAATTGCATGGATCAATTTACTTCACCAAGTTGGATCTTCGTTCGGGATATCATCAAATCAGAATGAAGATTGAAGACATTTCGAAAACGACATTTAGAACTCATGAGGGTCATTATGAATTTTTGGTCATGCCTTTTGGCCTTACCAATGCACCTTCAACATTTCAAGGTTTGATGAATTCAATTTTCAAACCATTCCTTAGAAAATTTGTGTTAGTATTTTTTGATGATATACTAATCTACAGCAAGTCTTGGAAGGATCATGTTGAACATGTTGACAGGGTGCTACAACTATTGGAGGAGAAACAATTATATGCAAAAAGATCCAAATGTTTCTTTGGAGTCCAGGAGGTGGAATATTTGGGTCATATTGTATCTCATGAAGGAGTTAAGGTAGACCCTAGCAAAATTAAAGCCATTAAGGAATGGAAAATCCCCACATCCATAAAGCATCTGCGAGGATTTCTTGGGTTGACAGGGTATTATCGCAAGTTTGTTAAGAATTATGGGAGAATAGCAGCACCTCTAACAACATTATTGAAGAAAGATTCATTTTCATGGACTCCGGAAGCAACAAAGGCCTTTGAACATCTTAAAGAGGCAATGTGCCAAGCACCGGTCTTAGCTACACCGGACTTCACAAAAACCTTTATTGTGGAATGTGATGCTTCAGGAAATGGAATTGGTGTTGTTCTAATGCAAGATGAAAGACCCATTGCTTTTGAAAGTCGTCCAATCAAGGGAAAGTTTTTAAGCAAAGCTATTTATGAGAAGGAAATGTTGGCAATACTCCATGCACTTAAGAAATGGCGACCCTACCTAATGGGAAGACACTTCAAGGTAAAAACGGATCATGATAGCCTTAAATACTTTTTAGAACAAAGATTATCCTCTGAAGAGCAACAAAAGTGGGTCACAAAGATGTTGGGTTATGACTTTGAAATCATCTACAAAAAAGGGAAGCAAAATGTGGTGGCAGATGCACTCTCAAGAAAGGATGAGGATGTGGAAGCATTGTTGTGTGCCATTTCTATTATCCAACCAGATTGGATAAACGAAGCAAGGGAGGAATGGAAGAATGACGAAGAAGTGTGGGCACTTATTCGAAAGCTACAACAAGATTCCAGTACTTCTGATACATTTAGCTGGCAAAATGATTCGTTATGGTACAAAGATCGCTTATACCTCTGTAAGAATTCCCAGCTAAAACAAAAGATTCTTATGGAATTGCACACTTCTCCCTTAGGAGGGCACTCAGGATTTTTAAAAACTTACCACAGGGTTAAGAAGGAATTTTTTTGGGATGGCCTTAAATCAGATATTCAAAAGTTTGTGGCGGAATGTTTGGTTTGCCAGCAAAATAAAGTTGAAACAATTAAGACACCGGGTCTATTACAACCTTTATCCATTCCAAGCCAACGTTGGGAGGAGGTTTCAATGGATTTTATCACAGGTTTACCCAAGTCTGAGGGAAAGAGTGTCATCATGGTGGTAGTTGACAGACTTACCAAGTATGCACACTTTTGTGCATTATCACATCCATTTAAAGCCAGTACAGTTTCTACTGCATTTATGGAAACAGTTCAAAAGCTACATGGAAACCCAAAGATTATTGTAAGTGACAGAGATCCCATTTTCACTGGAAATTTTTGGACATAATTATTTTCTTGTCTTGGTACTCAGTTAGCTCATAGCTCATCTTATCATCCTCAATCTGATGGGCAAACTGAGATAGTAAACAAATGTTTGGAAGGATATCTTCGTTGCTTTGTATCTGATAAACAGACACAATGGGTCAAATGGTTGCCTCTGGCTGAATGGTGGTATAACACTTCCTTCCATACAACAACAAAAATGACCCCATTTATGGCACTTTATGGGTATCAACCACCATCCATCACATCATATTTAAGAGAAAATTCTAAGGTTCAGGCAGTGGAACATCACATCGAACATCAACAACAAGTCCTCCAACTCTTAAAGGATAACCTCGTGTTGGCACAAAATAGAATGAAACAACAGGCAGATCAACATCGCAGTGAAAGAAGTTTTGATGTAGGTGATTGGGTATTCCTACGGCTACAACCATATAAGCAAATGTCCCTAAAGCAAGCTAAGAAGGATAATAAATTATCACCAAAGTATTATGGTCCGTACAAGGTGTTGCAAAAGATTGGTACTATGGCATACAAATTGGAGCTTCCTGCAGCTTCTCGATTGCACCCAGTTTTCCATGTTTCATGTTTAAAGAAGGTTATAGGTGACAAGCTCCCAATTCAAACAATATTGCCAGAACTTGACGAGGAAGGAAAAATTATATTGGAACCGGAAGCAGTCACAGAAACAAGAACTCGACAGCTACGAAATCGATCAATTTCAGAGTATCTTATCAAGTGGAAGAACTTATCCGCTGAAGATTCCACATGGGAGGATGAGAATTTTATGCAGAAGTATCCAAAACTACTCAAGCGTTGAGGACAACACTTTTTTGAAGGAGAGGGGCATGTTGGGTCCCTATAATACTAGTGATTACCCCATTACTATTGTAGTTATACCCCTTATTTATATTGTTGTGCCCCTATTACCCCCATATTGTTATTTTTGTGCCCCATAGAATCCCTCTATTGTTATTTTTGTGGCTTTATATTATTATTGTTAGGTCGGCTGGATTATATTGTGACTCCTTAGACTCCTATATATAGAAAGGAGGTTTTGTCATTTGTATCATCCAAGAATTGTTCATTTATGTAATGTAAAGGAGGTTGCCCCCTCGAAGAGGCTGAATTCTAAGGCGTTGATCTATCTTTTCTATCTTTTCTTGAGCTGGTTTCATAACACGTTCCTTTGTAAAAGGAACATCAAAAATCGGAAACGTTGTTCCTTTTGAAAGGGAACAACAAAAATCAGAAACACTGTTCCTTTGGAACAGGAACAACAAAACACACAAATTCCGTTCCTTTGGAAAAGGAACAACAAAAAAAAAAATGTTGTTCCTTTGGAGAAGGAACAACAAAACACAGAAATGCCATTCCTTTGGAATAGGAACAACAAAACACACAAATGCCATTCCTTTGGAAAAGGAACAACAAAAATTGAAAACGATGTTCCTTTGGAAAAGGAACAACAGAACACACAAATGCCGTTCCTTTGGAAAAGGAACAACAAAAATCGAAAATGTTGTTCCTTTGTAGAAGGAACAACAAAACACAGAAATTCCGTTCCTTTGGAAAAGGAACAACAAAACACATAAATTTCGTTCCTTTGGAAAAGGAACAAAAAAGATAAAAAATGTTGTTCCTTTGGAAAAGGAACAGCAAAACACACAAATGCCGTTCCTTTGGAAAAGGAATAGAACAAATCGAAAACGCTGTTCCTTTGGAAAAGGAATAGCAGAGCACACAAATGTCGTTCCTTTGGAAAAGGAACAACAAAAATTGAAAATGTTGTTCCTTTGGAAAAGGAACAGCAGAACACACAAATGTCATTCCTTTGGAAAAGGAACAGCAAAAATCAAAAATTTTGTTCCTTTGGAGAAGGAACAACAAAACACAGAAATGTCATTCCTTTGGAAAAGGAACAGCAAAACACCCAAATGGCATTCCTTTGGAAAAGGAACAGCAAAAAGCAAAAGCGTTGTTCCTTTGGAAAAGGAACAACAGAAAGCAAAAATAAAGAAAAAGAACAAAATTAAAGCAAAATGACGGCTGATCCAAAAGGTGATGTTCCTTTGAAAAAGGAACAACAGAAAATAATAAAATTACTGCTGCTACAGAAATAATTCAACAAAACAAAGAAATTATGTACAAAGTATAGAAAGAAACAAATGACTTAATGAATCGCAGGTGAGGAAGATTTCTCTCCCTCCCCCAAAATTTCCATATCAGAGTCTTGGCGTAGCTGCTGGCAGAAGGACTCCCGAGTGAGTGGTTTGCAATAAAGACGAACTCGGTGGCCATTCGCCTTGAAGGCATATCTAGAACCGTCAATAGTGATTAGAGTAAGAGTACCATTGTCATGTACCTTCTGGATTTCGTATGGTCCCAACCAACGAGTCTGATGTTTCCCGGGAAAGTCCTGAAACCTGGAATTGTACAAAAGTGCCTAGTCTCCTTCGTGGAAGACTTTATTTTTAATGAGAGCATCATGCCATTTAGCTTGCTGCTGTTGGATAAGTGCAGTGTTTTGGAGTATAGAGAGCCTGATTTTATTGAGCTCATTGATCTGCTGTAATCGATTAATCTGTGCCTCAGTTAAATCTAAGCCAACTTCCTGTGCTGTTCGCAGTGTTTGGATTTCGAATTCTATGGGAAAAATGGGTTGCTTGCCAAACACTAATTGATAAGGTGAGTAACCAGTGGTACTTCTCCATGTTGTTCTGTAAGCCCACAGTGCCTCTAGTAGTCTGGCAGCCCAATCACGTCTATGTGACGCAATTGTTTTTGTTAGGATTGCTTCTATTATTTTATTGCTGCTTTCTACCTGACCATTTGCCTGTGGGTGGTATGGAGTAGTGATTTTGTGCTGGACATGATAGTTTTTGAGTGTTGCAGCTATTTTGTTCCCAGCAAACTGTGGTCCACCGTTTGTAATTATATCTCTTGGAAGGCCATAACGCACAAATATATGGAACAAGAACTGTATGACAGAATCTTCTGTAGCTCTCGACAACGCCTCTGCCTCAACCCATTTGGTGACATATTCTGTTGCCACCAGAATATATGTTTTCTAGTTTGAGGGTGGGTTAATTGGTCCGACGAAATCAAGGGCCCATCGTTCGAATGGTTCAATGACTAAGTGTGGGTTCAAGGGCATCTCATCGGACTGACCAGGGCGTCCTACTCTCTGGAAACTGTCACAAGCTTGGACGAATTTCTTTTCATCTTTGAAAATTGTAGGCCAATAATACCCTGTTTGTAGCACCTTATGTCCAGTTATGCGATCAGCGAAATGTCCGCCACATGGTCCATCATGGCAGGCTTTTAAAATGTCGAAGATTTCATCCTCTCGAACGCATCTTTTGATATGCATATCTGCCCCTGTGTGGAACAGGTAGCCTCCAACCCACGAGAATCGAGCACTCCTCTGAATAATCTATTTCCGCTCATTAGGGGTTAGATGTTTCGATAGTTTACCTACTGCTAGGTAATTGGCAACATCAGCATACCAGGGTGTTTGAACAGCAATAGCAAATAGATGCTCATCCGGAAATTGATCTTCTACTCCTGCTGCATCGATTGGCTTTGGCATTCTTGAGAGAAAATCGGCTACAGGATTTTCTTTTCCAGGTCGATCCTTAATTGTAATATCAAATTCCTGCAATAAAATCAGCCATCTAGTTATTCTGCCATTTGTGATAGTCTTGTTTGCTAAATATTTGATGGCATAATGATCCGTATACAAGATAACAGGGTATCTAGTAATGTAATGTCTAAACTTATTGACAGCATGTATTATAGCTAAAAATTCTTTCTCAGTAACAGTGTAATTTAATTCAGCAGGGGATAAATTTTTGCTAATATAATAAATTGCATATGGTTTTTTATCCTCTTCCTGCCCAAGGACTACTCCAATGGTTGTATCTGAGGCATCAGATGATATCTGAAATGGAAAATCCCAATTTGGTCCTCGAAGGATTGGGGTTGTGGACAAAAGCTTCTTTAGATCCTGGAAAGCATGTTCACATTTTTCTGTCCAGAGAAAATCAACGTTACCAGCTAGTGCATATAGAGGTGCAACAATATGCGAAAAATGTTCTATAAACCTCCTATAATAACCAGAAAATCCAAGAAAACTGCGTACCTCCGTTTGAGTGGTAGGAGTGGGAATAAGCAAAATTATTTGGATTTTGGCTGGGTCTACCTAAATGCCAGCTGCTGAAATATAGTGTCCGAGAATAAGTCCTTCAATCATCATCATATAGCATTTTTCATGGCTTAAACAAAGCCTGGTAGCAATGCAGCATTGTAGGAATTTTTCCAGTGTATCCAATGCTGGATCGAAATCATCTCCATATGGTGTAAAGTCATCCATGTATACTTCAAGTCCTTCATTTATTAAGTCTGCAAAAATGCTGAGGATAGCCCTTTGGAATGTGGCAGGAGCATTGCATAAGCCAAAAGGTAGAGCTCTGTAGGCAAATGTTCCCCAAGGACAAGTAAAAGTGGTTTTGTCTTGGTCTTCAGGGGCAATCTGAATCTGATTGTATCCACTAAAGCCATCCAAGAAAGAAAAGAATTTCTTTCCTGCCAAAGTTTCTAATACTTGGTCGATGAATGGGAGAGGGAAGTGGTCTTTTTGTGTTGCTTTATTTAGTTCTCTGTAGTCCACAAAAATTCTCCATTTCCCATTCTTTTTTGGTACCACCATAAGCGGAGAGACCCATTTACTATCAGAGATAGGGTAGATGAAGTTGACATCTAAAAGTTTTTGAAGTTCAGCTTTTACCACATCTTTTAGATAAGGATTAAGTCTCCTCTGAGGCTGGCGAACAGGTCTCACATCTTTTTCTATGTAAATGTGGTGTGTACATAATTGAAGGTCAATTCCTTTCGTATCAGGATAGTCCCATGCAAATGCTTCTTTATATTTCCTCAACAAATGGATGAGCTTCGTTTCTTGTTCGGAGGTGAGGTTGGCATTAATGTTTAAGGTTTTTCCCGGTTCAATTTCCACAATTTTACTATTTGCAACAGAGGTAACAGGTATTGTTTGATCATGTGTATCTTTAAGAGGATCTTCTTCTAATTCGTTATCGAAGGCTGCCTCTATCACGTGACATTGTGTGCGGGTTCTGAATTCAGTTTGGCTAATAAATTTATTAATAGCATCGTCCTCTGTCTGATCTTTAAAATCGAGTGCCTCTTGTATAGTTAATGGAGACCTAATGTTATCAGTAAGATATGTTATAGGGTGCTTATTAGTTTTGATCATTGTGACACTTGGATGTGCTGGAGGATATAAGGCTAAGTTCTTGATATTGGCTCCCATCATTATGGTCATATTGCCTTGTCGGCAGCCAATATAGGCATCGGCAGTTGCAAGCCAAGGTCTACCTGAAATCAATGGGTGTCCATCAAGTCGGCTTTTGGGATTTATTATCAGAAAATCAGTCGGATATTCCCAGGAGTCAACAGATACCATAACATCATGTAGTGTGCCCTCTGGCCTAACCACAGATCGGTCAGCCAGTTCTAATAAGGTAGAAGTGGGTTCTACAGATGTGATGCCTAGCTTTTGGCAAGTGGTAGTTGTCAAGATGTTGATTGCAGCTCCTAGATCAACTAAGGCATTAGGGAAGGTTTGACCATCAATTTGTACGGTGACTATTGGATTTCCTGGGTCTTCATATTTAATGGGCATTTCTTTTCCTGATAATAAGTCAGATAGAGTGCCAACTACTTGGACTCTTGGATTGTTTGCTGCATTCCTCCTTGGTTTCTTTACACACAATTCTTTGATAGTCTTTGCATATATCAGGATGTCTTGAATGGCTTGGAGGAATGGAATTTTTATGTACAAATTTTGTAATTCTCCCAGAATGTCAAAATCAAGATATTGTGTAGGTCAAGGTATGATTAATCGTTCTGGGAATGGGGGAGAGGATGTGGTTGTTTGGTTATGAGTTTGTTGTTTGTTCTCATCCTCTTCTTGTGACAAATGTTCTCTGGGTAACTGATTTTCAACATGGGCTGTCTTATCTCCCTTAGTTTCAATAATACGCCTAGATCTTAGCTGAAGATCATTACACTCCCTCAGATCAGCTCCTATTTCTGTTGTTTCTACTATTTGGGTAGATTGGATCGGTCTGTTATTTGGATTGGGGTTGGGTTGGGCTGGGAGTTGCGGTCTCAGATTAGACTGGGGGTTTTGTTGTAAGGCTGGCAGTGTAGGTTGAGGGAGCAGCATAGTTCCTACTGGCTGATGCATCGGTCTTTGCCAGTTTGTCTGCCAGGCTGAACTTTGTGAAGTAGGCGGAGTCCATTGTGGTGGGTATGCGTTACTTTGCCAATATGGTGGAGTATAGGGAAAATTCGGCCAACTAGATGGGCTTGCCTGATTCAGCCACGGGGTTGATGAAGGAAACGACTGAGGTGACCAGTTTGGAAATGGGGGCTGGGATTGACTTTGCCACATATTATATTGTTGAGCATTATATTGCGGAGACTGAAAAGAAGAGGTTGGGTCCGAAAACATACCAGATTTCCGCGGCTGCCACTGACGGCACTGGTTGAGCAAATACACCGATTCTGGCTCTTCTTCTATTTCCTTATATACTGCTTTTAATCTGGGAAGTGAGGGACAGCTTTCTGTAAGGAGTTCTTTTGTGCAGATGGCGCATGTTCGGACTGGATCTAGTGGACACTCCTTATGGCTATGTTTCTTCCTGCATCAGGGACAGAAGAATGCCAAATTCTGTTCTGCCTCCATTTGCTTCTGCTTGGCCTGCATAACATCAAGTTGTGTAGTTAGCGTCCCTAGTATATCAGTTTTAAAATTTTCCAATAGATTTCTAGTTTTTGCACGCATTACTCCTTCTGTTGAAATTTTATTATCTCTTACAAACCGATCATGTTCTGCCAGTTTTAATCTTGTGCTACCTCTTGAGCTCCTGATACATAAGTAAATAATGTGAGCAAAATTTTCCTGATAAATATCTCCTTTTCCCATAATATTTAATGTTTCAATCCATTATTCCTTCATGCCCCTAATTAATGATGTTTTTAACACATTATCAGGTAAAGGTAGTGATGCATAAGGAGATCTTTGAAGATTATACTGAAAACGTTCCACATACTCTTCTAATGTTTCATTTGGTCTAGCTACCATCTGGAATATTTCGTCCTTCAGTTCTCTAGACCTGCAATAGTCCTGATATTTTTTAGAAAAGATTCTTTCATTTGATCCCAGTTATTTATAACCCCACCACCTAATCCCATAAACCATCTTAAGGCAGCCCCTTTTAGTGTAGAGGGAAATAATTTTAGTTTCTGGGGGTTGGTGGTGTAATCATATCCCCTACACAGCACATCGAATTCAAATAGAAATGCATCCGGATCTTCTGATGTAAGACCATGGAATGTAGGGATATGTTGAAGAGGGATTGCTTTCATGGGTGCATTTGCTGCAGTATCTACTATGGGGTATTGCAATGTAGAGGTTTGGGTGTTTGGCTGGTTTTGAGCCATTTGGTCGAATATATGCCAATAACCTTCTGGGATATCTAGGAGGGTATTCCTAGGTTGAGAGGGAATGGCTTTAACAGGAATTGTTTTAATAGCACTTCCTCTATCTGGGATAATGAGAGTGCCTAATGTTTGAGGAGATTGAGTTTCTTCAACAATGATTTTTGCAGCACTTCCCTTGTTTGGGCTGTTCAATGGCTGAGTTGTCCCAAGAGGAGACCTCGGTTCCTCAGTTTCTCCTATCTCTCCTCCTCCTTCACAAAGATTGCTGAAATTCCCTTCTTGCAATAGTTCTAGAGTAGAATTTTAAATTTCTTGAAAGTCCCGCTCTTCAGTTTGACTATGCACCTCAGCAAAGGCTACAGACGGTGATCCTGTGGCCTGAAGGGAACTAGTAAGCTGTCTAGAAATAACTTTTCTGGGTCCTACTGAAGGCTGAGATTCTGCTTTCTTGAAGATTTCATCTATGAAGGTTGATCGGCCAAGGGTCACCGGCCCCTTAGCTTTTTCTGGCTTGGGTAGAGGTTTGGAATTCTTTTCTGGCTTTTTCTGCTTAGTCATGCACACAAATCAGCTGCTAGATTCTACCCAAACAAAACTACAGCAGATCTGTAGGAAAGTGGGCAGGGGAGCAGGGCTGTTACATGCTCCACATGTAGGTTCTTACCTTCCGTTTTTAAAACCCAACTCTTCCCTAATAGGTTTTTACACTACTTTGAAAAAGAACAAATGGCTACACTCTTTCCCCGGTAACGGCGCCAAAATGTCGAGCTATAAAAAGGGTCTCTTTCACCTCTAATTACCTCACATTAGTTTGTCAATCAAGGAACGTTTTGTTATTTCAAAGAGTGTCTCAGTCTGAGGCTATTATTTTCCAGAGTAATGCTAGTAGTACAGTGCTAAAAAATACAAGAGTAAACAGATGCTTGTTTACAGCAAACTGCTTCAAAAGATTAAACCACACATTCAGAAAACTAAGCAATTTATCAGTCAAGGGTTCAGTAGCAGTAACTGATCCCTTTGTAAACTGATGGAACTAAAAGAAATCAGAGAATAGATCCTGGATCTGGGAGCTGGACAACAAATGTCGGTGCTCACTACAGCCTTGGATCGTTCTTCACACAAAAATAACAAATGATAGGAAATGGAATGACAGATAAGAAATGGAACAACAAATAAGAAATAGAACAAAAAATCTGAAATGGAACAGCAAACAAGAAACTGTAACAGCAATTAAGTCTAACAAGCAGTAACACCTTAATTTACAAGATCAAATGCACCAATCGTAACCTACAGGAATCAGATGGAAATCCTCCACTCTTAAGGACGAATTGAACAACACACAAAAATGGAACAGCACTGATTAATGATGAATTATAGAACAACGCTTCAAAACCATATATGCACTCGACACACCTTAATAGTAACCTGATCTTGGTAAACCACTTATCAATCTCAGTTATAAAGATTACGACTGTATTTCAGAATGGAACAACAATGTCTATATACTCAACAATCGCAAAGAACATAATCGCTAAGATGAATTCCGTAATATCAATGAATAAGTGCACAGCACAGAGGCTCTGTAATTGAACAACAACAATATTCTATAAAGACTGATAGTATTATATCAACACTTAAAAGAACAATGATACGTTGCCAAGTCAATGTAGTAGTTCTGTCTTTAGAAACTTTAACAAATCAAACATAACAGAGCATGTGATGTAAACTAAAAAAACATATCAGATTACCAAATAACGCTGATAAGCAAACCACGCATAAAACAAACGTAATAGTACAGGAGCAAGTGTCCTCCAGGGCCGAGCCCTTAGCCTTCAGGGGTACACCGCTTGAAGTTATTCCAGACTTAGAGATGAAATAGCAACCAAGTTTGTATTAATGCATAAGACGGAACTACAGTAGATCAGTTCTCAACGAGACTCGATGATCAAAGTTTAAATCTTGAGAGAAATTACATAAAACATAACAGACTCGACCCCTCCGAGCTAACAGTGCTTCCCCTTTTATAATGGTGAAGGTGGAGATGTCTAGGTGCAAAAATAGTTAAAGCAGTGATCCCTCAGGATCAAAGGATCCTGAGGGATTCGCCGAACCATTAGTTCTCAGTTATCTCTTTTCCTTCTTACGCCGAGCCGACATCTCCACTTCCTTTCCAGGGGTGATTCGCTTTGATTTGTTTTGCCTTATTTGCATACGGTTCTCCGTCAAAGGGACAGCGGTTAACCCGACCTTGTTCTTTCCTTCGGAATGACAGTCTTTCGTTTTCCCTTCTTTCTGCATAAGAAAATGACAATTGTCAGTGTTTTCGCTTTTCACATTAATCTACAGGTTTTATTATAATTCCTTATTATTTTCCTAGTTCATGATGCAAAAGGTTTGTAAGTTCTAATGAAAAGATGCTGAAATAATTACCAAAAACATACCTTCTTTAGTACTCCACATATGCTATTTTTATTTCTGAATTCAATAACGAAATAAGGTGGAATGCTTCTATGCTCTGGTTTTAGTATTTTGTGTTATTAATAGTTGAGATTCTATAACTTTTCTTTTTCATTCTATGACTATTCATTTAGACAATTTATTTTGGGACTAGGTCCTGTTATCACTTCAAGAAACTCTCCTAGGTTGCAACTCGGAGATGCCTGGTAACATATAATCTTCAATATTGTTCTCTGAACTATTGGAATAAATGATGGTTTGGATCAAGCCAGATAACCATTTCAACTATGTTTTTACTCAAGACATGCATGAACACCCTCAACTTACAAGGCTTTAGACCACTAATGCTCAATAGTTTGTAGATTCAATGAATGGATGGAGAATACTGACCATACCGGCAGATGCATACATAAACATAAATGAATGGCTAGCTACAGGCAGCAAAAGAGAATACTGACTGTACCGGCAGATGCATATATGACGACATATGAATAGCTAGCTATAGGCAGTAAAGAAGCTTGCAAATATAATTCATCAACGTAGAGATAAGATGATAGTTATCTGCCATTAGACACAAAAGAAACATGAACGACCTGTTCAAGTGCAAGCTTAGGGAAGAAGAGAAAATGGACATTGAACATATAACAACAAAAGAAACTTGTATTACTAATGAATGAAGATGAGAAGCTTGAGTAGCAAAGTCTCATTAGTCTCCAGAAGTTGAACCACTATTACATTTTGCTTTCAAATATTTATAGCTCTTTACAATGATGCTGAGTCTTCTGAGGCTTGAGAGGTCTTAATCTATCCCTCTGTCTTGTTTAAATATTTGATCTCCTGAAGGCAAGCATGGCTCGGAGGTTTTCTCCTTCTGATAGAGGAATAACCACCTTCAGGTAATTTGATGCGCTGTCTGGGAGCTCTCTCGTGCCAGAGATGCCCCATAATGTTTGTTTTGATGAGATGCGATGGGATATTGATGCGCTGCACTGCTCCATGATATTTCTATTTCGGGCTAGTTGCGTTGTCTGCTCCATGACTGCTTTGTCAGTTTGGGATGAGTTGCATGTGTTGTGGCCCTTTCAATTCCCCTTCTGGCCTTTGTTATTTCCTTTCTAGTCTCTGTCTCCCTTTAAATATTTAGAACTACTGTTTTTCTGCTAAACAGAGAAAAACACTGCATATAGCAAAAAACTCGACAATTTCTGCTTTTTTGGACCTTAAAAAGTCCTTAAAAATGGCTTTCTTTTCTATTAGGCCTGCCTTTCCAGTGATATCACATCTCCACCATTGATCTGGGTGCTCTGGATCCAACGGTTGTGGTCTGTTTCGGGCATCTCTTTTGTACTGGAGTTAATCGCCCGATGTGGGTGGTTTTCTCTCTCCTCGCCCTGGACACGTGCAGTGATTGTATGGCATCAAGCGGAGCCTGGCCAAAACCATTTACCACCCACGGCTCGCCCGAAAACCTACCTGTTTCACGATTTCTTTTGTGTTTCGAAAATGCATCAAAACGTTGAAAATCATTAAAAATGGTTCTGGCGGACTTCAAATATTATATTTTTCACTTCCCGGACCCTTTTGGGTCCGAGCTTCATTGCAATCAGCGCTACCCCTTGGTTCCTCTTGTATTTCGTTAAAATACGAAATACACAAAATACATTACAAACAGCCTTTCCTATAGACTTGAATTATTATGCAATATCACTTATAATGCTGTCGGATCTGGTTCGTCGGGCCGCAGTATGTGTATATGCCAGCTCCCATGTGTAGCCGATGTGATATAGCGATGCGATCAATCGCAATCGCATTTCGCTCATGCCCCGGGCTCGTGGTTATCACTCCTTTGTAATCCCCAATAGCGATCCAACAACGCGATGTGGGCCGTCGATTTGCGTGTGCGATCAATGGTCCATGTTTAATTGCCAATCACAGTCGCTCATTCCCCCTGGTCTGTGCCGATAACTGCTGACTCGCCTCCGCCGATTGTGATCCGCCGATCCGATCGTCAGAGATCGTTGATCGATGGTGCCTTCTGCCCAGCCTGAAGTCCTCTCTTCTTGCCGATTTGCGATTTGCCGCTTAGATCTAGGCCATTAATCGCCCAGATCTAACAGCTGCTGTGCATTGCACTGTGTAAGCCTGTGATAATCATTTCTCATTGTTTTTCTTTGGTTTTTTCCTCCCGATAGTGATTTTCCACCCTTCTAAGGGCTCTTGGCATGCGATGGTTTTGACTTTGAATGATCCTTAAGAGTATTTTGAAGACTTTTGGGGCATACTTGGTTCCTTTGGCATGATTTTAAGCAACCTTTGGATATTTTGGGAGTGTTTTGGGTCCATTTTTGGGCTGAATGCCTCCAAGTCTAACATTGGCTCCTTCTGGGGATGAAATCCTCCCTGTGAGGTTTCAAGAACTACAGAACAATGCATTTCCTGTAAAAAACAAGATCAAATCTTCCTCCTAGTGTTGCATTGGGCATGGAGTCTATTTAGCATGAAACAAAACTTGAAAACAACATATTTACAATACCAAGGATTGAAAGCCTTAACTAAAATAAAGTTTGAAGAACAGCCCATCGACTGGGCCATCAAAAACATCTCCTCCTTCCTTTAATGCATCCCTTTTGAGAAAACAATTACCAAACTAAAAATTGACCCTTTTTACCTTTCTATCAAAGGTTTTTTTCTCTTGGTCAATGTGTATATTAGCAAAATCATCAAAGACTTGAAAAATCCTATTGATTTGATCATCTACTTCAAAAAATTTCTAGTATCTGACATTGTCAGGCAGAGATGGTCTATATTTCACCTCATCTTTGTATACTTTCAACCTTGGATGTTTTGCTTGGAAGGTTTCGTACACCTGCTGAATAATAAGGTCTGATTTATACTTTGTTGTGTCATTTGTGACCTGAAAAGCTAATAAAAAATATGAATCAATTCATTCTTGTGTGGGGGACACAAGGACTACACCTACCCCTGCAGCTTCTTTAGAGCAAGCTCCTTCAAAGAACATGTCCCAAATTTGTGGGCCTGCTTCCTCTGTGATCTGGAAAATTGGTTTCTTAAGTGGAGTGGAGGCTTGGATGGCTTTAGGCTCAAGAGACTCAAGGATAAATGTCTTGAAGGACTCATTCTATATGGCTGGAGCTTTGAGGATGATAGGATCAACTGCTGGTTGCTTCTGCTTATTAGCTTGTTGTTCTGTAGGGACAACATCTTTACGAATAGGAGTTTCCTTGGCATTATTCATCTTTGACTTTAGATTATATCTTTGTTGATCTTCAATTTGTAGAACAGCTTCACTGTCCCACTCTTGGCTAATCTGGTCATTGAATAATGACTTTTCATAGGTAGCTTTGGTAAAAAAAGGGGCACTACCTTTGTCTTTCATACAATGGATCTCATCATCTTCTTCAAACTGCTCTTCTTCCATGACTACATTTTGAAGAGGCGCCTTCACCCACTGGTCTTCAATGGCATCTTTGCTTCTTTGCAAAATCTGCAACTAGTCATTTGCCCTTCTATATGGATTTGAATTTGGAGGATCAAAGGTATTAGGAACCCTTCCTTTCCCAGAGTGTTGCTCAACCTTTAATTTGGAAACTTCAGAGGCTAATGACTCTATCATCTTGGCCATTTGATCAATCTTGGGATCTGAAGATGATGAAGGCTCACCCCTTTGTCTCCTTCTATCAACATTACCTTTGAGCTTTTCTGTAGCCATGATGTTTGATTCTACTTCCAGGGCTGCATCTTACATATCAGCCAAAGAAGCACATCGCCTCTCTCTCAACAGTAGGAAGAAGTCAGAATCAAAAGCACTGGAATAAGTGACTTTAGCAGAGGTAGCAGTGGGTTTTACTTCAGTTGGTATCTTGTTGTACATACGATTACACCTCTTATTAAAATCAGATAGGAACTCACCATTTTCTCTCTTTAAGTTGCCAAACTCAGTGTGGTAGTAGAGGAGATCCTTCTTATCCCCCCAATGCTTTAGAAATGCATCATCTAAAGCTTCAATATTTGCTATAGATCTTGGGGTTAGTTCTCTAAACCATTTTCTAGCCCCTCCATCTAGGCTTTGGACAAAGAATCTCATCCACACATCATCTTCACTAATGTCCAGGTTATCAGCATAGCTATAGAATGAGTCAAGTTGTTCTTCAGTAGTAACACCTTCAGTCCCAGTGAACTTAGGCCTATATTTCTGATATTCTCCAATAGGCATGGCATTCAAAGGAGTGGACAGTATTAGAGGTCCATACCTAGCAGCTATGATTCTTTCCATTTTGGTAGGTGCTTGTGGACCTACCATAGCTGTGGTGGCTAAAAGAGTACTGGTAGTCTAAATGATAGAGGGCTGAGGAGTGATTGATAAGACTAAAGGAGTATGATGAATAGGAGGTGAGGTTTCCTTTGGGCTTACAACAAAAGGAGAACCTAAAGAATAAGGAGCTTTATGAATCTCTGAGAGTTTTTCTTCACTACTAGTATTAGATGCTATAATCTCAACATGTATTTGTTCTATTACAGGCCTTTCTTGAAGAGATATAGGAGATTGTTTAGGTTTACCTGAACCTGATGCTCCTTTCTGCAATACCTTTCTTTCTTTGATGATCTTTTCAGGGTCAGGTACTGGTTCAGCTTGTGACTTCAGAGGATCTTCTGAGTATGCCTCACAAAGTGAGCCAGAACTATGAAGTGGAGTTGCCAAGAGATTTGGCCTCTAGTAGAGTCACCAGATAGATGATTACAACCAAAAAACTACCCAAACTTTGTCTATCATCAAAGATGGATCTATGTTGTTTCCTAGGGAAGCTGAGCTTCGGTTTCCTCTCCCTGGAAATGACGCCAATTATATTATCGCTCCAAGAAACTCTCCTAGGTTGCAGCTAGGAGATGCTTGGTAACATATAATCTTCAATATTGCTCTCTGAACTATTGGAATAAATGATGGTTTGGATCAAGCCAGATAACCATTTCAACTATGTTTTTACTCAAGACATGCATGAACACCCTCAGCTTACAAGGCTTTAGACCACTAATGCTCAATAGTTTGTAGATTCAATGAATGGATGGAGAATACTGACCATATCGGCAGATGCATACATAAACATAAATGAATGGCCAGCTACAGGTAGCAAAAGAGGATACTGATTGTACCGGCAAATGCATATATGACAACATATGAATGGCTAGCTACAGGCAGTAAAAAAGCTTCCAAATCTAATTCATCAACGGAGAGATAAGATGACAGTTATCTAGCATTAGACACGAAAGAAACATGAACGACCTATTTAAGTGCAAGCTTAGAGAAGAAGAGAAAATGGACATTGAAAATATAACAGCAAAAGAAGCTTGTATTATTAATGAATGAAGATGAGAAGCTTGAGTAGAAAAGTCTCATTAGTCTCTAGAAGTTGAACCACTATTACATTTTGCTTTCAGATATTTATAGCTCTTTACAATGATGTTGAGTCTTTTGAGGCTTGAGAGGTCTTAACATATCCCTCTATCTTGTTTAACTGTTTGACCCCCTAAAGGCAAGCATGGCTTGGATGTTTTCTCCTTCTGACAGAGGAATAACCAACTTCAGGTAATTTGATGTGCTGTCTGGGAGCTCTCTCGTGCCAAAGATGCCGCATAATGTTTGTTTTGATGAGATGCGCTGGGCTATTGATGCACTGTGCTTCTCCATGATATTTCTGTTTCAGGCTAGCTGCATTGTCTTCTCCATGACCACTTTTTTGGTTTGGGATGAGTTGCATGTGCTATGGCCCTTTCAATTCCCCTTCCGGCCTTTGTTATTTCCTTTCTGGTCTTTGTCTCCCTTTAAATATTTAGAACTACTGATTTTATGCTAAACAGAGAAAAACACTGCATATAGCAAAAAACCCACCCATTTATGCTTTTCCAGACCTTAAAAAGTCCTTAAACATGGCTTTCTTTTCTATTGGGTCCACCTTTGCAGTGATATCACATCTCCACCATTGATCTGGGTGCTCTAGATCCAACAGTTGTGATCCGTTTCGGGCAGCTCTTTTGTATTAGAGTTAACTGCCCGATGAGGGTGGTTTTCTCTCTCCTCACCCTGGACACGTGGCAACCGCTGTATGGCATCAGTAGAGCCCAACCAAAACCATTTACCGCCCACGGCTCGCCCAAAAACCTGCCTGTTTCACGATTTCTTTTGTGTTTCAAAAATGCATCAAAACATTGAAAATCACTAAAAAATGGTTATGGCAAACTTCAAATATTATATTTTTCACTTCCCAGACCCTTTTGGGTCCAGGATTCATTGCAATCGGCACTAGCCCTTGGTTCCTCTTATATTTCGTTAAAATACGAAATACACAAAACACATTACAAACAGCCTTTCCTGTGGACTTGAAATATTATGAAATATCACTTATAATGCCGTCGGGTCTAGTTCATCGGGCCGTAGTATGTGTATATGCCAGCTCCCATGTGTAGCTGATGTGATATAGTGATTCGATCAATCGAAATCGCATGTCGCTCATGCCTCGGGCCCGTGGTTAGCGCTCCTCTCTAATCCCCGATAGCGATCCGACAACGCGATGTGGGCCATCGATCTACGCCCGCGATCGGCGGTCCATGTTTAATAGTCGATCGCAGTCACTCATTCCCCCTAGTCTGTGTCGATAACCACCGACTCGCCTCTGTCGATTGCAACCCGCCGATCTGATCATCGGAGATTGTTGATCGATGGTGCCTTCCACCCAGCGTGAAGTCCTCTCTACTTGCTGATTTGCGATTTGCCGCTTAGATATGGGCCATTGATCAGCCAGATCTAATGGTTGCTGTGCATTACACTGTGTAATCCTACAATAATGGTTTTTCACTGGTTTTCTTTGGTTTTTTCCTCCCGATAGTGATTTTCTGCGCTTCCAAGGGCTCTTGGCATGCGATGGTTTTGACTTTTAATGATCCTTAAGAGGATTTTGAAGACTTTTGGGGCATACTTGGATCCTTTGGCATTATTTTAAGGTAACTTTGGAGACTTTGTGAGTTTATTGGACCAAATGCCTCCAAGGCTAACAGGTCCTGGTTCATTGTAGTGCAAGTCTAAGTGGGTTGTTGATGTTATTAGCTCAATTGTTGTTTTGCTTAATGTAAAAGATTTCATTATTTTAGCCCACCCATAACGTTATTATTTTTTAGTCTTTTTTGTTTTTTACTGTAATACAAGATGCCACGTGAACGAGGTAGGGTGATGTGGTGAATTGGTGGACGAATAGAGCCTTTTCATCGTCACTTGGAGAGAAATGAAAAGGGGAGGCTATAGATCTTTTCCTTGTCAACAAACCTAATTTTAATGGCCTTGCATTTGATTAACGTAATTTTGGTAATGAGCTTGCATATCTCAAGATGCTTCTGGAACAACTCGTAAGAAATAGACAAAATGACAGGAATACTATCATCTCATTCATGAATGATCTCCAACGAAACCAGTGAAAGAAGTAGGACATATTAGTAATCTGCAGAGGGGTTAGGAGAATTTACAAGAAAAACTAAATTTCTTTGATGGAAGATTAGCAAACATGGAGAGACATGTACACTTTGAGTTTTAGCTTCCACTGTCAGTAGGTTTAGGGCCAACGAATCTTGTTCCATAACTACCCCTCATAGTTAATATCTTTTGGATATGCATTGATCCTGGAAGATTTTTGGATCTATGTTTATTTCCCCTCTTTGGTAGTGAAGAATTTTTTTTTCAAGATGTTATCGACACTATATATATTTTTTTTGCATAAATTGATACTTAGTTTCATTTACAAATGCTTCTAACATTGTTGATCATTTGATCTTTACCTTTTCATACTATGATTTCTTTAATGGTTTCATTTTCTTGCAGCAAGGAGAAATGCTTGGGGCAGCTGGGAACACTTATTACATGAAATGACTTAACTTACATCAAGAAATATAAATCAACTAAAATACTCTGTTTTCATCTCGAAAACATGTTTTTGAGATGAAAATTACATTAGTGAAATAAGATATTTGTACAATAATCATGAATTATTAGCAATCACTCTTTTTTATTGGTCATCTTCATACCTTTGTTTCCCTTTATTTACACTTGAAACTATGCTTTTGACCTTGAAAATGAACCCTAAGACCTAATGGAAACATAATTGTTTCAACACTAAAAATAACATAACTGAAACCATAACTGAATACAACATGGAAATGGGTCAGCAAATGTACCTCATGAGGGAAAATTTAATTTTCTGAGAAGAAGACAACCATCAGTGGACCATTTTAACATGACCTAGTGGAATGATCCAAAAAATTCAGTATGAGACACCTAAAATGAAAATGCAAAGATCAGATTTGATCCCTGATGGAAGTATGCAGATATTGACACTAACAAAGTTGATGTTGTTATGCAGGAATCAACTTTCATTAATGAAGCACAAGGGGAAGAATTTCTAGCCAAAGAGCTGGCAAGTGATGTTGTTACACTAGGACCAACATCACTTGCCCAAACAGATGTGGATGTTGAGATGAGTAAGGATGCCACACAAGAACCACCACCAACTCAGTGAAGGTAGGATAATGTGGAAGAGACAAACCTTGAGGTTGATGCTATTCCAAAAGAACCAGCGTCGACCGTAGGACAAGAGGCACCACATGGAGAAGGCTCGGATGAATTGAGGAATGAAGGCAAGGAGGAAAAAGAGTTAGAGGTAGCAAACGGGACCAGTATAGACCAGGTGGAGGACATTCCAATCTCTCCGTTTTAGGCCATAATGCCAAGAGGAGTGAGGAAGGTTCATTCCTCCCATGATTTAATAGAAGAATTTTTTTTTCCTCCCATATTGAAGTACGTCATCTTGAGGGAGGGCGCATTCATTATCAGCTCATTACCTGCAGATTCCCAACAAAAGATTCCTGAAGAACAGGTCGAGAAAGAAATTTTTACAGCAGGATTGGAGTAGAGGGTGATCGATGAGGGCACTGTCCAGGAAACAAATGTTCCCAAATTGAGACGATTTGAGGAAGAAAGTGAGCCCGATGATAGAAAACCAAGTAAGGAAGAGTTGGTAAGGGAGCCAGTTGATGCCTCTAAAGGCAATCCATCACATCTTGAACTAGCTACGGGGCTAGGAAATGAATTCATTGTTAAACAAGAATGGGTAGAACAGTGTGACAGAAGGATACCACCTCTCAATGATACGTATCAACTTCAATTCAGAGAAACCATGTGTTGGGCATGGGATCCCTTGCAGTAGGTTTTGGGGCTTGAAGCCCAAGTTTTGGTCAATTGTATTGTAAGACTCCGCGAAGTACAGGCGTAGAGTGCGAAAGTCTAGGATGAGTCATAGGGTTGTCTACCCTAAGAATTGTAAAATAATATAAGGTTATGTCAGCCTAGCCATGGTTCATGAACCATGGGATTGTATAAATAGAGCGAGGCTCTAAGTGTAAAGATAGCTTTTTTGGTTAAGAAAGTAATAGATAGATGCATAGGCATGGTTAGAGGATAGAAATGGATCTGAAGTGTATTGGGTCATAGTAGTAGGAAGAGGCTCTATAGTTGAGTGTGGAGAGGCTTAGTAGAGTCCGCAGCTGAGTGCGCAGGGCGGAGTTAGGTCTGTAATTGAACTGAAATTGAAAAGGATTATTAATAAAGATAAGTTTGATTTGGAATATTGTGCATCTATGGTTCTGTTTATCTTTATGCATTTATATTGGGGTTGATTACATGCACTTACTTGAAAGTTGAATAAGTAATAAGAATATTGGGCCTACACAAACTAAGTCAAAGCATAATAGCGCAGTAAGGATCGAGATCAGGATAGTACTGTATTCGTGCCCCTTACAGAGGTGCACACATGCTGCTGCGTGGAGCACCAAAAATGCGCAACGAACCTCCAGAACCTTCATCAAGACATCCCTAGGGTGTGGAAACCTGGTTCCAGCAACCTTCCATACTACTTCGAGTGAGACCTCAGTTTGTGCTCCACGGACTGTTGCCAAAAGGGCCAATAATACCGGGATTTGCTTGGCTAAATCACTTCTGAACTTGGGTTAAGCCCCACGTAGCTAAAAAATGGTTCCATTGCCGGGACTGAGATCTACATAAGGGATGTCTAATGTCGTGCCACTAGAACCCAACTAAGAAGGAAATTGAAGAGTGGTTGGACAAGAAGATTCACAAGTTCGTGACACAGGAAAACAGAACTTCGCAAGTATCTGAGAAAAAGTGCCTGGATTGCTACGTGTATACAGAAATCCACGAGATTTTCTTTACATCCTTTCCTTCTAAACTGTATGGGTGGATCACGCGGTTAGCCAATAGCCAGGGAAGGTATAGGCTCGACCAACCGATAGTGTGGATTCTAGAGCTAGTTCGTAGACTAGAAGCCTTAAAGGATAAGATAGCGTGAGCTGTGGACCACTAGCTCAACCGAATAATAGGAGGATTTATCACTGAGTTCGCGGTGGACATGATCGTCAGTTATAGCGAGGCAGAATGACGTTTTCTCAAGGGACCTCGAGGTAAGTATATTAAATCTTTGAATACATGGATTAAGATGCTCTTATGTGAAAAGCGGGTTATGTGAATAAATTAATGTTTGGGACTACGCGGAGCGGAAGAATCTATAGAAGCAGAAGTAGTGAAGAATTAGAAAACAATCCCTTAATTTCACCCTTGTGGGAGAGTGAGGACGAGCTCATGAAAGCTTCTCTGAGAAGCGTGGTCAGTTTCATAAGGCAACAGATTCTGCGATTACCTCCAGCCACCTTGCCACCTATTTCACCTCCCTTACCTCCATCCCTGCCAACTCCACCTCCACCACCTCCACAGTTCGGTATGGTGAGTGTGATCAAACTACTAGTATTTAGAGGAGTAGGGAATGAGGATCCATACCAATTCTGGTTCGTGGTATGAGCAGTATGGGAAGCAAAAAGTGTCATAGATGACAATATTAAGAAGGCAGTGCACTGCAGGATCGCACAATAACGTGGTATATCAAGCACTCTAACGACCACTGAAACAAAGGGATAACAGAGATCCAAAATGCGTTGAATATAGAATTTATCAGGCCTAAATTAGAGACGCAGTCAATCATCAGGTTTAAAGAGATCACGATGCTTCCAGGCGAGACTCCTAGGGATCTAGACCAAAGGCTAAAGAGTACGATCCGCCAAGCCAATATGACGCTAATGGATGCACATCATCACACATGGTTTGTGGCATATTTGACATCGTAGTTGAGGACAACACTGTCAAAACAGAAACTTTCCACCCAGGCCGTAGCATTGGAAATGGTGATGAGGTTGCATGAGACCCCTATACAAGACCCTAGGTTAGGAGTTCAACAAATCGATGCACAACTACAGAATCTATGCCTAGAAATGCAAAGTTTGAAGCAGGATAGGGCACCACGGCCAGAGGCACGTGAGGATGTATGGTGCATAAAATGTAAAGGCCAGGGCCATGACAAGGATCATTTTCTAGTGTTCGTGAAATACTTGGCAGGAGGGGGGCCAATGTTGTTGAGACCAGAGGCACAGACGGGCCGAGTGCGACACCTGCATTATGGTGCGCAATCTATCAGATAGGAGGAAAACACATGACAGATAATTATCATTTGTTATAGAAGTATACACAGACTACCTAGCAGTTGTTTTGTAATTTCTGCAGGTTGGTAGGCCACGACGAGAACACTTGTCACAACTACGAGTTGATGATGGATCGGACCCCAACCTATAGGATGCAGATAGAAACGCGAGCCCTCGACCCAGCTATAGGGATGGCGCGTGCTGTATTTCAGGGGCGAGGTCGAGGATGAGGAGGAATGGGACTAGGAACGGGCTGCGAATAGTTAATTTGTTACAATTGCGGAGGGCCAAGGCACTATGCCCACAATTGTACCAACCTGACAAGGATATCCTGTTCGTATTGTTCTTGGTTTGATCATGAAACAATAGATTGCACTAGTTTGATCACACAGATGCACAAAAAAGGGGTATTCCAGCCTCCTTTGACTCAGAATATACAAATGATGAGGTCTAAACCATGCGAAGAAGACCCGAATGTGAACATGATGCTTAGAAGTGGTGCGACCACTGGGGGAGGATAAGGGGAAGTAGCCGAAGGAAGATACATGGGCTTGCAAGGCTCTTGCAAAGGAACCTGAGTTTGACTTAGAAGGTGCAAAGGAAATGTTTATGGAAGCTAAGAAGAGCTTCACGGAGGCCTCCACTTCAAGTAGTAAGGATCAACCAAAGCTAGGAATGGATCCTTCAATGCTCATTACATTTCTAGAGACATGCATGAAACTGTTGTGCAACAACAAGGCAGTTAAGGGACTACAGGAGCTAATCACCAGGTGTGCATCGATCAGGAGAACTGTGCGTAGTCCGAAAATTAGGGAAGCATGCCTTGCGCACCGGAAGGGAAATGAGATTGACTGCGCAGATTGCTGAGTACGAAATGGATCAGGTAATCCTAGATTTAGGTACAGACGTGAATGTGTTACCAAAGAAAACATGGGAATGCATGGGTAGGCCCGCATTACAATGGTCCCCTTTTCAACTACGAATGGCGAACCAACAGAAGATTTTTCCCATGTGGAGGTTGCAAGGAGTAACAGTTGATATTGAAGGCGTGAGAACACAGATGGATTTTGAAGTGATAGAGATTGTCGATGACAACAATCCCTATCCCGCGTTGTTAGGAATAGAATGGGCCACCGATATGAATGGAGTCATCAACCTGAAGAAGCGGAAGATGATATTCGAGAAAAAGTCACTACGCGTAGTAGTCTCACTAGACCCAGCCGAAGGAGCACGCTATAATGAACCAATGCGCGACGGTGAAAGCGACGATGATCTTGATTGTATTTACAAGATAACTGCATAAAACTAGGATTGGGTGAATCCAACTGCAGATGGGAGGATATCGTGGGAGCGCGAAAGCTCTTGTAGTTTGGATTTAGACGAAGAAGTAGAGCGCTAGCAGAATCGGTTGAACGAAGTAACAATGCTGAATTGCAACATGATGATTAGATCACTGCGTTGCGTAACAACAGAGGCTGAGAGCTACCGACATATGATGGATTGATAACGGTGGATGAATTCTTGAGAAAGTTTGAAAGTGTAGTACCATAACAATAGCGATTCAATGCATTGAAGTGGGAGCTGCGTGCAACACCTGCGCGCTAGTGGGGAAGACATCAAGGAAGTTTTGAGGACTGGCGCGGATGTGGAAGGATGATGCACCTACGATTTGGGAAACTGTAGCTATGGTTAGAAGACAAATATGATGGATGACATGACCTGTGCACGCACCTCGCGAAATGGGCCAAGGCCTATGGGGAAGAACCACAACCTGAATGGGTACATTTATTCTACCATACCCTAGATGTCATACCCATGAACTGGTATACTGAGACAGAACTCCGACATGGTATGGGTGAATGGGATGTCTTACATGAGGGATTTTTATTAACATTCACATTTGAAGACTGGTGGTCGGATACTGTTAATGACGCGCTGTAAGTAGTAAAAGCCGCCATCTTCAAAATACCACAGGAGCCACTGGAAATGCTTCAACCAACATGGGTGACCCAACTAAGCAATGCCCTAGACTGTTATAACGTGCAGGTAGAGGAGGATGATGATGACCCTCGAAATATTAACATTCCAGAAATTGAAGGCTGTCGCGAGGTTCGAGGACCATCAATTGAGGGTCCTGACATCATCGCGCCACTAAAAAAAGAGCAGGTAAACATTGGTATAGAAGTAGAGCTGAAGTACACGACGCTCAGGGACTATTGGGATGATGTTACGGTAGATAAGGTCCCCAAGTTACTCAGTGAATATCAAGACTTTTTCCCGACCAAAATCATGCACTTAAAGGAGATCATTGGTGACTTAGGGATGATGAAGATCACTCTGAAACCGGACGTGAAGCTAGTTAAGAAACGACCTTACCACTTGAATCCCAAGTATAAAGAAAAGGTCTGCGATGAATTATACAAAATGCTTGTAGTCGGAATTATTGAACCAGTGGAAGAATTCGACTGGGTGAGTCCTATGGTAGTGCAGGAGAAAAAACAGAAGGGCGAAATAAGAATATGCGTGGACCTTAGGAAGCCTAACGATGCTTGTGTTCACAATCCATTCCCAACACCATTCACAGATGAAGTATTGGAGAATGCTGGTGGTCAGGAAGCTTACTCATTCATGGATGGCTTCTTAGGTTACCATCAGATCAAGATCGCGACGGAAGATAGGAGAAAAACAACCCTCGCAACAGAATGGGGCTGCTTTCAGTACACCATCATGCCCTTTGGATTGAAGAATGCACCAGCGATATTCTCACACATAGTGGTGGTGGCATTCAAAGAGTACATCCACAAGTTCTTGGAGGTCTATCTGGATGATTGGACTGTCTTTGGATTAGTTAAGCACCATGTAGCAAGCTTATGGTTGATGTTGGATACTTGCCGCCGACACCAGATTTTGCTGAACCTTAAAAAGTGCACCTTCCTCATTCCCTTTGGAAACTTGTTAGGCCATGTGTTCTGCAAACAAGGCCTAATGGTGGACCTTGTGAAGATTATTGTTATTCTGAATCTGGAAGCACTGCACAGTGTCAAACAGTTACACGCTACTTTGGGACACTCTGGCTACTATAGGAAATTTATCAGGAGTTATGCTGAAATAACCGTGCTGATGGAAAAACTATTGAAAAAAGATGTGACATACTGCTGGAATGATGATTGCATGAAGAGTTTGGATGTCCTAAAGGGGAAAATGGCCTCTGCACCAATTTTGGTCTTCCCGAAATGGGACGTAGAATTTCATGTACATGTTGATGCGTCATATATCGTGTTGGGATCTGTACTCACACAAGAGGGTGTGGAGGGTGTGGATCACCCAATCACGTTTGTGAGTCGAAGATTGTCCAAAGTAGAAAATAACTACTCTACCACTTAATGTGAGGGGTTGGCAATGGTGTACGTGCTCCAGAAATACCGACACTATTTACTTGGAGGACATTTTAAGATGTATACCGACCATTCTGCGTTGAAATACTTGGTGAACAAGCCTGTGTTGGGGGGGCACATATACAGATGGTTCCTACTGTTCCAAGAATATGATTTTGAGGTCATAATCAAGCTGGGATGCTTAAACATAGGACCAGACCACATGTCACCAATTGAGACGGGCGAGGAACCAACAAATTTGGAGGAGGGACTACCTGATGCACAGCTCTTTGCAGTACACATCACGGATGGACACTTCAAAGATATAATCCATTTTCTAACAACAAGGACTGCACCAAAGGAGTATTCAATCCAACATAAGAAGGAATTGGTGGTGCACGTGACAAAATTTTCTGTCATCTCGGGGAACCTCTACAAGATGGGCATTGATGAGATATTGCGAAGATATGTACCTAAATTTGAACGAGGTCAGATCCTCGTGGAAGCACATGGGGGTGCTGCAGGAGGACACTATGAAAGATGCGTGACCAGACAAAAGATTCTTCGTGTAGGGTTATGGTGGCCAACAACAATGTAAACTTTGAAACATGAACTGATACTGTTACCCGTTTTGTAGAGATAGCAAAAAAATGACCTGAATTTGAAAAGGGGTGATGCAGAAAACACATGTTTTTTTTAGAGCATAGTTTTTGGCACTTTAATTTTTTTTATGTACATTGCGTTTTAGAATGGTAGTGATTTTCATGCTGATTTAAAAAAGTGGTAATTCTGTATCAGACCCTTTTTTTAAAAGACCTATTTTTTGACTTTAAATTTTCTAATGTATGAAATATAAATAATTATTTTGTAAATTTAATAATTTTTGAAGTGGTCGTTTTCTTCATATTTTCTTGTTTTTTTATTTTAACTTTAATTTTTTTGTAGTGAGGTTTTTATTGTTTTTCATTTTTAAATTAGAAGGTTGATATTTTGAATTTTCGATATTCTACATATTTATATATCCTTAATTAATTTTTCAATCCACATGAAAGAATTGTTTCTAAAAAACAATATTATTTAACAATGGACATAAAAATAACCATTTTTAACATAAATATAACTAAAAAACTACACATTTTGATAATTTTTTGCTAGAATTGACATGTCAAAATCACAATTTTTAAACAAAAATTTTAACTAAAAATGGTTAAATAATAGTTTTTTTTTTAATGAATTTCATGTCAAAAAAAAATAATAATCACTTTTTTTTCTCAAAAAATAATGATTAACTTAAAAATTAATGCGAAAATCACATATTACAAATATTGAACGCATAACAACCTTAATTGAGTGTTTATTCTTATCATAAAATGTCAAAGTCAAAACATTGCAAAGCTTGATTTCCAAGCATAACTTAAATTTAATCAACAATGTCACGTAATCCAAACTCTTTGTCCTCTAGAGTTTCATTATTGTCTTCTTCCACAATATTTTCTGCTTCCTTTTGCTCATTTTCCTCTTCTAATGGATCTTTGATGTCTGCGAATCTCCCAATGTATGTCTTTCCAAACATTCCATGTAATGGTGGTTGGGGTTCCTTTGCCTTTTTTGCCACATGTGATTCACTAAAGTCCCCTTTTTTCAACCCAATTTCTTGCATTGGATCTGGAAGAAATTGAAGAGATTTAATTCTTTACTGAATGAAATTGCATTGTATTGGATCTTTTTCAATTGCAATGCAATTGCTTCCTTTTTGAAGGCAATATGCTATTGTTGTACCTAATTATCAAGCACAAAAGAAATAATGAACTAAATTAGTACAATGACATATTAATTAAAAAATAACATATTGAAATTCAATTCCATATAATAAAACTTACCTAAGACAGAAAATAAATCCAGAACCCAATCTCATTCATTTGAACATATGTTTATAAGATAGTTTATCAATAATTGTGGTTTTTGATAAATGTTAACTATCTCTCCTTTTGCTTCTTTGTCTTCATATGTTAGTTTTCTCACAACAACATCATAAGTCAGTATTTGGCTATGACTCTTTCCGTCTACCCGATTAAAAATCATAGACGTATGGCTATCATATTTTGCCCAACTATCAATATGAATGAACTCACAATCATTTATAAATTGTTGATCTTTATGGTTAAAAGGATTTGACTTTTGCCTGTAACATGAAATAGTAAAAGTTCAATTAACTTGTACATAAATGAATTTTTCAACATTAATCAGATATACATTTTAAATGTCTTACCATATAAGCTGCATCCTTGAATTTGTTTTCCCCTTGAAGCTTGACAATATCATTGCCAATTGTGTGTCTGAATGAAATGTCACAAATCTCCATAATGGTGATGATGTGACTTCTACAAATCCCGCAACCACTTTACTAAGAGCTTGATCAGTATAAGGGTCACTATCATAGTCAATGTTTGGAATATTGAAACCATGGAGAATATCTGCAATAACTAGGGTATAATCCCTTTTAGGGATGAGTTTAGCAATGTCTTCATAGTCACCTTGTATTACTTAATATTGAATAGTGTCTAGCCCATTCCAAATGAAATCAGATTAAGGGTTGGATCAAGTTCAACATTCTTAATACGTTGCTTCCTCAATCTTTTGATCTTTATTTTTTCAATAAAGCTTTTGAAACTATCTGGTGCTCCATTATCATCCTTCCTCATCTTTTATAAAATAAACAAATATATCTGTAAGCTATAAATTAAAATAGTACACAGATGGATAAAAATGAATGTATAAATCAAGATACCTTTTTAAATGCAAGATAAAAAGCTTTTAATGTTGATGTAGAACTTGAATCTAGATAGTTGCATACAACATCATCTCAACTATCTTCATTCAACAATCTAACCATTTGTTCTTGAATTTTCATGTAAACTTTGTGACTGCATAGATAAAGTAACAAAAAATTAATATAATGATATGTATAACAAATACCACCAAGAACAACATGTTTTATTTAAAAGATAATTATAATCTAGAAATAAATAAAAATAATTCAACAAACTTACTTTTGAAATTCTTCAGACATTTCTTCCAATGATAATTCCCCTGACCTCACACAAGATAATATTGTTTTGACAATTTTTTCATCTTTGACTCCTTGCATCGCTCTCCAAGTTGTGATAGTCATATCGTCTGGAAGCTGCTTCATTTCAGGAGTTGATTTATTGTTGCTACATATCAATGGCTTAGACTTTTTGACCCTTTGGTTTTTAATGCCAATGTCTTCCCACATGCTAAAAATCTCATCAATCAACTTCCAAACATCTCCAGTTCTAAATGCCAATTGGAAAATGTTATCAACACCTATGAATAAATCACTAATTTTGTTGCCTTTTCCACCTTTTGAATTGGTTTTCTCTTCAATTTGATAGCCTATTTCCATACAACATTCCTTTCAGAAATCTGCAGTAACATTTATCCTATCCCCACCACATTTTTCTTGAAATTCACTATGAATAAATCTAACCCTTTGGATGAAAGTCATAGACATCCTATATTCATTATCTGAATTATGATCCCATGCCACTAACTTTGCTTCTGTATCTGATAAACCAGCATAAATGATACATTTCATTGTTTCAAAACGCAGGTTATTAGGATATTCCTCCATCAATTGTCTTTGAGCTTCTACAGAATGGTTCCCCCCAAGCACATAATAATTGTATTCAAAACATTTTGACTTATAAAATGCTTCTTTGTTGGGAACTTGAAGTGGATCAACAAGAAGCACATAACTAACCACATGAGCATATCGATTGTACCTCATCAATGTCTTCAAGTTGTGAACATGCAGATGATGTGGCTTTCTAACTTGATATTGACATTGTCCTTCACTTTCCTTATAGGTTTGTCTGAAATTAAGCTGAAATGTACGACCACCATCAATTAAGTTTCTCTTTGTCAAATTCTGTCGAATGGCATTTTGTTTTGTTTTGATAATGCCATCCTCTAAATCAGCTCCTGGTGTAATGATTTCTCTACTTTCTTTTGAAGTTTCACTAGGTTCTTGACTGCTGGTAATGACTACTTCAAAATCTTCAACTTTACTTTTCTTCGTCATAACATTCTCAACAGATTTATTCTTGGGCATTGTTACTTTTGGTCTTTTACGACTCTTCTTAGTTCCAATGTCATCTTCAGTAATGGCAACATATGCTTCACTGTCAGTTTCAACTTCATCGTCCTCAAAAGTAACTTGTTTACCCTTGCTAGATTTATCCAACAGAGGCCTTTTTTTTGATTCTTTGGATATAGTTTTGTAGCATCATGACATGAATGTCTCCCAACCTAATTGAACAACTTTCAACAAAATTCTTCCAAACAAAATATCATATGTCAATAAAAGCAAAGTTAAAAAAATATAGTGAGACACTTTTAAGAACACAAAATACAAATATAAATAACAATACTTACGATGTTTTGTGTCATCTCATTTATGATTTGTTTACACAACTTTGTAGATACCTCTCTCGTGTCATACAATGAATATGATAGTCGGTATTTAATCCTTTCATGTGACTTGGGAGCTTTTGTAAGTATGTAAACAACTTCAGTGTCCAGTACCGAATACATATCTATGACTCTTCCCATCACCTCATAAATTCCATTATCATTCGGTATATCAACATATAGATATATATTCACATTTTGGCTTTCTCTTTCTTTCACATACCAGATTTTTGATGGAAATTTTACCTCTTTTGAATTCTTCCAATTTGAAATCATCTTCTTATCACTTGACGCACCTGAAAGATTTGTATCCATGAGCTCAGGTGGAGTTCGTTCACCAATGTTTTTTGAAGATGCACCTTTAAGAGTCTTTGGTCCAGAAAGATTCACAAAAATCTTCTTTGATGACATTTTCCTGAAAAATAGAAACACATAAATCAGTAAATAACAAAAACATATTAACTTAAATTAACAACAAAAATATATCATAAATGTTTTATTTGTATAATCAGAATCACCTAGCCAACCCTGACGGGCGGGCGGGCAGGTTGGTGCCGGGTGGGTGGGTGGGTGGGCAGGAGGGCGGGTGAGAGACGACGGGGCAGGGTGGGCAGCCGAGCAGGTGAGGGCGGGCGACGTCGGCAAGGGTGGGCAGGTGAGGGACAGTGGGGCGGGGTGGGCAGCTGGGTGGGTGAGGGTGGGTGGGGTCGGCGAGGGTGGGTGGGCGGTTGAGGGAGGGTGGGCCAGGTGGGTGAGGGCGAGAGGGCGGGGGTGGGAAAGCCAGTGCATGGGGCGGGTGGGTGGGAGTGAGCAGGTGAGGGCGGGCATGCGGAGGGTGGGGAGGGTGCGGGTGGGTATGGGCGGGGTGAGCGGGTGAGGGTGGTCGGGTGAGGGCGGGTGGGGTGGGTGGGGCGGGCAGGGTGGACGGGGTGGCTGTGGGTGGGCGGGGTGGGCCGAGCGAGGGCAGGACAGGTGGGGCAGTGGAGGGTGGGTGAGCGAGGGCTGGGTGGGTTGAGCGAGGGTGGGGCGGGTGGGGTGGCGGAGGGCGAGTGAGTGAGGGCGGGGCGGGTGAGGCAGGCCGGGTAAGGATGGGTGGGCGGGGCGAGCACGGGTGTGGGCGGGTGGGCGAGGATGGGTGGGCGGGGCGAGTCGGGAGGGTGAGGGTAGGTGGGTCGGTGGGGCGGGGCGGGTGAGGGTGGGCGGGTGTGGGCCGGTGGGCGAGGGCAGGGTAGGTCAGGCGGGCGAGGGCGGGTGGGCGAGTGGGCGAGGGCAAGGCAGGTGGGCTGGGCGAGGGTGGGTGCGTGGGCGGGCGGGCCGAGCCAGGTGAGAGTGGGCAGGAGGGGCGGGCCACGTGGGCGAGGGAGGGCGGGTGTGGGTGGGTGGGCTTGGGCAGGTGGTCAGGGCAGGCGGGGGCAGGTGGGCGAGGCAGGCCAAGTGAGGGTGGGCCGAGTGAGGATGGGCGAGCGCGGGTGGGCGAGGGGGGGTGGGTAGGGTGGGTCGGGTGAGGGTGGGCGGGCGTGGGCAGGTGGGCGAGGGTAGGGCGGGTTGGGTGGGCGAGGGTGGGTGGGCATATGGGCGAGTGTAGGGAGGGTGGGGCGGGCGAGGGTGGGCGGGCGGGTGGGGCAGGTGAGGGTGGGTGGGTGGGCGGGTGCGCCGGGCCGGGTGAGGGTGGGTGAGCAGGGCAGGCCGTGTAGGCGCAGGCGGGTGGGTGGGGCAGGCGGGCGGGGGTGGGTGGGCAGGGCGGGGCAGGCGGGGGTGGGTGGGTGTGGAGGCCGGGCGGGGAGGGGGAGGTTGGGCAGGCGGGGTGCGTATGCGGGCAGGGAGGGCAGGGAGGGGGAGGTCAGGCGGGGAGGGTGGGGTTGGTGGGTGCAGTGGGGGGGGGCAGGCGAGAGGGGAGGGCAGAGTGGGTGGGCAAGTGGGGAGGGGGAGGTAGGGAAGGGTGGTGGAGGTCGGGGGGGCGGGGGGGTGGGTGGGCGGGCAGGAAAGGGGAGGCTGGGTGGGCGGGGAGGGCGAGTGAGGGGGCGTGCGAGGGTGGGTGGGGAGGGCGTGCAAGGGTGGGTGGGGAGGGCGAGCATGGGCGAGGGCGGGTGGGGATGGCGGGCATGCGGGGCGTGGGGTGAGTGGGGTCGGCGGGGTGGGCGAGGGCGGCTGGGCATGCGGGGTGTGAGGGCGGGCAGGTGAGGGGGTGGGTGTGGGCGGGGAGGGCGGGTGAGGGGGCGAGCGTGGGTGGGAAGGGCGGGTGAGGGGGTGGGGAGGGCAGGTGAGGGGGTGGGGACGGGGTGAGGAGGGCATGTGGGTGAGGGGGCAAGCGTGGGTGGGCAGGGCGAGGGAGGGTGGGCGGAAGGGTGGGGGGGGGGTGGGTGGAGGGTGGGGGGGAGGGTGGGTGGAAGGGTGGGCGGGGAGGGCAGGTGGAAGGGTGGGTGAGGAGGGCAGGTGAGGGGGTGGGGAGGGTGTGCAGGTGAGGAGGTGGGGAGGGTGTGGGCGGGGAGGGTGTGTGAAGGGGCAGGGGTGGATGGGGGGGGGTGCGGGTGTGGGCGGGTGAGGGGGCGGGCGTGGGCGGGGTAGGGCGGGTGAGGGGGTGGGGAGGGGGGGGAGGGTGGGTGGAAGGGTGGGCAGGGGTAAGGTGGGGGAGGGCGAGTGGAAGGGTGGGTGGGGGTAGGGCTGGTGTGGGTGGGGGTGTGAGGGCGGTGTGTGAGGGGGCAGGTAGGGTGGTGTGTGAGGGGGCGGGAGGGGTGGGGGATGCAGGGGGGGGGGGGGGGGGGGGGGTGGTGGGTGTGGTTGGGCAAGGGGGAGTGGCGAGTGGGTGTGCGAGGGGAGGGGCGGCGTGGGCGGGTGGGGGTGGAACCAGGGTGGGTGCGGGTGGGGAAGGGGGGTTGTGTGGAGATGTGGGGGTGAGGGGTCTAGGGGGGTGGTGGTAGGGGGTGAGGGTGGCATTGAGGGGGCAGGATGTGGTGGGAGGGGGTAGGGATGCAGTGGGGGCGGGGTGTGGGTGGAGGGGGTGAGGGTGTGGGGGTGGGTGGGGCTACAACGCCCATCCCGGCGGCCTGCCCGCCCGCCGCGGGGGTTGATGTGGGGGGAGGGGGTAGGAAGGCAAGGGGGGCGGGGTGTGGGTGGAGGGGGTGAGGGTGTTGGTGGGGTGGTAGGGGGTGTGGGGGAGGGTGCGGCTATGATGGCCACCCCGGCAGCTCGCCCACCCGCCGCGGGGGTTGATCGCCCAACCCTTGCGGCGGGCGAGCAGGTCGTCGGGGTGGGTGCCGTAGCCCCAACCGCCTCCACACCCCCTAAATCGCCCAAGCCCCGCGGTGGGCGAGCGGGCCATCGGGGTGGGCGCCGCAGCCCCACCTGCCCCCACACCCCCTACGGCCCCACCCGCACCCTCACACCCCGCCTGCCCTCCCTGCCCACCCTGCGACACCACAACAGCCTACCAACGGTTGTTGGGCGATTGAGTTTGGTCGGGCCCGCCATGCTCACGATGAACGTAATTGTTATTTTGGCTCAGAAAAATTATTAATTTAAAAAAAAAAAAATCTTCTTCATTAAACTAATTTAACATGAAAATTTTCAAGGAAAAAAATTTAACTTACCTTTCAATTGCGAGAATTCTTCGTTGAATATGTTGTTGATAGCAATGTAGCTGCTCCACAAATTCACAAGTATTTCAACAAACTTTAGAAAACCTGGATGTGATGTGAGTAATAGTGATAATGGAATTTAGTATATAAGTGAAATTACGGAGATGTTTTACCGTACGGTTAATGTGGGATAATTTGTTTTAAAATATGATAAAGCGAATATTGTAGAATTGTTTTACAACGGGGTGAATGTGGGATTAATTTGTTTTAGAATATATTATAAAAGTTAAAAAAAAAAATACTCAATTGTTTAGTAAATATTATATACTTTAACTATTAAAATAATTAATGTAGAAGTTGTACTTTACAATTTTAATTTTAATGATTTATTTCATAAAAAAAATTAGTTTACATTTTTTGATAAATTGTAGAATAAAATAATGAAGATAAATAAATCTAACAAACTTTTTGGAGGGAAATATTTTCCCGAAACTTTTTGGAGGGAAAATTTCATTCTCTAAGCTATATAATATCACTGGGAGACTCTCCATTTGTATCATTCAACATCTTCTATTTGAAAGGGATGGATTGTTTGATAGCGAAGTTTCGATTTATACACCATCAACATCTTCATCGCATAACAACTCTATTCATATTGATGAATATAGCGGGAATTCTTCCATTATGAATAGAAAGTCAATTCTTCCACTTAGTCCTGATTCTAAGGACTATGAAAGTAGCATTGATGAAAGAGGGGATGGAGAATTTCAAATAAATAAAGAGTCACAAATTCCACTTAGTCCTAATTCTAAGGACTATGAAAGCAGCAGTGATCATGAGCTTGATGACAAATTTCAAAAGAATGGATTGTCACGGTGTCCACTAAGTCCTAATTCTAAGGACTATGAGAGCAACAGTGATGAAGATCATGATGGTGAAGTTCAAAATAATGGAGTGTCATGGTGTCCACTTAGTCCTAATTCTGAGGACTATGAGAGTAGTAGTTTTGAAGAGCAAGATGGTGAATTTCAAAAGAATGGAGTGTCATCGTGTCCACTTAGTCCTAATTCTAAGGACTATGAGAGCAACAGTGATGAAGAGCGTGATAACGAATTTCAAAAGAATCAAGTGTCAAAGTGTCCACTTAGTCCTAATTCTAAGGACTATGAGAGTAGTAGTGATGAAGAGCATGATGATGAATTTCAAAAGTATGGAGTGTCACGATGTCCAGTTAGTCCTAATTCTAAGGACTATGAGAGTAGCAGTGATGAAGAGCGGGATGATGAATTTCAAAAGATTGGAGTGTCACGGTGTCCACTTAGTCCTAATTCTAAGGACTATGAGAGCAACAATCATGAAGAGCGTGATGATGAATTTCAAAATAATGGAGTGTCATAGTGTCCTCTTAGTCCTAATTCTAAGGACTATGAGAGCAGTAGTGATGAAGGACAGGATGATGTACTCAGTCCTAATTCTAATGAGTATAAAGGTAGCAATGACAAAGGATATGATGTATCATCTTCAATAAGTAAACAGTCACATTTTCGATGTAGTCCTAATTCTATGGACCATGAGAGTAGCACTGATAATGCACATGAGGAAGAATATCCATTAAACGTAGAGTCAAATTTTCCATTTAGTCAGAATTCTGGACTATGACAGTAGCACTGAAGAAGGCGAAGATGAAGAATATCCTCCAAGTCAATATTTGAAAAGCAGAGCTAATCATAGTGTGGATAACATTCCTCTTAATGATGATGAAAATCCTTATACAAATGATGATCCAATGATGGAGATGTTGTCAAGAAATATTGTATCGAGGAGTAGGAGCAAACCTTTTCGTATCAATGCAAGCTGTTATAGTTATACAAGGGGTAAAGCAGAATATCTGACGAGAAGAAGTTCTATCAGCGCTCTCATTTCAAGTGAATGTTGCCAAAAAGATTGTTTGAAACATATTGATTTCAAATTTTCATTAGAAAGGAGGAAGAGATATTTGTCAATGAATAAAAGCATGCAAAATTCATATTTAGTTGGGTGCATGCAATCTACATTGTCAAGTTATGATTATCATATTAGGACTTTATTTATCTGTAGAAAAGCTTTCAAAATGTTTCATTCGATTGGGAATTTTCGTCTCTTGAGAATTCAAGAAAATTTGGAAAAGGATCCCACATTTTATGTAGAAGTACGTCATAAAAGACAGTTTGGGCCATTATCAAATACTGCAATTTCATGGATGAAAGATTTATTTTCAAAGCATGGAGAGTGTATGCCAAATAGAGAGACAATACATATTCCAGATAATTTTTCAAGATGAGAAATATACAACTTATACAAAGAATATGCAGAAGGCGCTGAGGGACATGTCCGGTTTATTACATATCAATATTTTGTGAAGGTATGGAAGAAATAATTCAACAATGTTCGTATTCCTAAGAAGACAAGGATGGGGATTTACAGTACATGTGCTTCTCTTAAATAAAAAAGGGACAATGTGAAGGGTCAAAAAGAGGTAAGCATTCATAACTTTAACTTTTAAAATTGTATAGTCATCAACTATGAAAACATATTTCTTAATGACTTTCTTTTATGTTGTGTAGATTTAATTGTCAAAGAACTTCAGGAGCATCGTGAACAACAAACAAATGAAAGGAAGAAATTGTACAAGCATCGAAAGAAGTGTTACGGTAATCCAAATAAATATTTGGGTTTGATAATTGATGGTATGGACCAGAAGAAAACACTTTTACCACATTTTGTTCGCACACCCAAAAATTTACAAGAGGAAAATTTTATTCAGTTTCACTTGGTCGGTTGTATTGTCTTCAATGGGAAAATGTTGCCAAGGGTGTACTTCACAGCTCCAAATATTCATAATGATGCAAATTTGACCATAACCATAATTCATGATGTGATTTCTCATTGGTCTGGTAATCTTCTTGAAGTTTTGTATCAACAATTGGACAACACTTGCCGTGAAAACAAAAATCAGGTTGTTTTTGGATATCTAAACATGCTTGTTGAATCGAGAATTTTTCAAAAGGTAAAGGTTGGTTTCCTTCTTGTTGGGCACACTCATGACCATATTGATTAGATGTTCAGTCGTTTTTCAGTCACATTGAGGAGGAAGGAAGTTTGGAGCTTGCCATCACTAATTGAATGTATTAAGAAATCATACATGCCAGAGCCCACTTTTGATGTGTTGGAAGAAACTATTGACATGTGAAGGTTTATTCTGGGATCATATGGTGAGGGGAAATGCATTGAACAACTTAATGACATTAGCTTCCAACATCAATTTCGTATCAAAAAAGTTGATGGGAGAGCACTAATATGGGGCAAAAAGTATTCAACTACTATAGAATGGGCATTGTCATCAGGTTTGCAATTTTTAAAGTTCATTCTAGATCATCCAATATTTGCATCAAAAATATTGTTATTACAATCAGTTGGTGAAGTTCAGAATGCACGCGGACAAAATAGAGATATAAATTATTCTGATTGCCTAGAAGAAATTAAAAAATGCATTAGATATACATATGAGTACTTTGACATTGTTGATTCAGTTTGGTGGGAGTCATTTTTCAATAATCAAAGTGATATCATTTCAACAACAACAAATGAAGATATACCTTTGAAAAATCCATTTATTTGGCCACAAAATGTGTCGAATGAACATGAGGAAATAAAGATTGTTGAACAACAACAATCTCAATGTATTATTAATTCTTCACAGGCAAAGGAAAGAGAGATGTATATTGGTTCCAGAAGATCTCGTGCACAACGTGAAGCCATGGAAGACCTTTACAGGGGTTCAGTACAGGATATTGAGGAGGGTTGCATGATTGCAGTGCTAGCAGATGGAGATCCCAATGGCTATCCATTCTGGGTTGCTAAAGTTATAAAGGTCTTTACAGAAAATGAGGATGTTACAAGTGTTGAAGTACGTTGGTATGCCACAAATACACACCCATTCAATGGTGTGTATAAGCCAGACATGGTAGTTGACAAAAAAAAATGGTGGAAAGAGAAAAAGAAAGGGTACAAATATAAATCGCCGCTGCACAGACATATTAAAATTGGAGGATGTTCACATACTTGTTTATGACTTCAATTTAACAAAGAGAGGAACTCTTTGCTTCAAGACGATAAAGATTCTGAAAAGGTTGTTACCAAAAGGAACGGTGTTGAGATGGGAGTCTGCTGAAACCAGTCGTAGATCTAGAAGAATTTTGGAACCTGAAATGTTGGGCATGCATGTGGACTCAGATGGGGCACTAGTTGATGAAAGAGAAGAATATGGAATATCTTCGTCAGCATCTAGTCACTCATCTGAAGATGTGAATTTTAATGGTGTGCAAGAAAATATGAGTAATTTTGAATAATTGTTTAAGACAGTTTATATAACTGATGTATGCATCGTATCTTGAAATAAAATTAATGATTTCCATATCTTGTTAAATGAGAAGTTATGAGGCATTTTTATGTTGTTGGATTATATGTCTTAATTATGATAATTTTTATTGTTTAAAATATCTACAATGCAATATTAAATTAGAGATATAATGTGTGTTTTATTCAATATACAAATAATGACTTCTGAATTCATTTAGTGATGTAATTTGTTCATAATGTCATGGTTTTTTAATTTTATAGTTGAAAAAATTTCAATTTCCTTTGTATCTAGCATGTTATGGTTGAGAACATGTTGAATCTATACTTAGGAAAGAAAAATGATATTCTACCAAAAACATTAATGTGTTTTTTTCCTCATAAACAACTTTGTTTGGCACATAAAAATTTGGTTTTACTAGCATTTTTTAAAAAGTTTGAAAATTGACCCTAAAAAAAAAAAAAATCATCATTCCAGTATCATCACTTTTTTGTTTTGAAGGTACATTTTGCATGAAAATTTCTTAGTCATTGCCATTTTTAAAATATGTTCAAAATTGACCCCTAAAAAATAAAATCATCGTTCCAGTATACACACTTTTCGTTTTTAGCACTGTTTTTGATGTTTTTTCGGTGTTTTTCGGCAAGAGTTCCCATTTTGAGTTTATAGTTCCTGTTTCAAAGTTTACATTGTTCAACCTTGCACTAGGATTCGAAAGTGCATTGTAAGGCCTGCGATATATGTCAAAGGATAGGAAAACCATCACAAAGGGACGAGATGCCACTAAATCCACAAATGACACTACAGTCATTTGAGAAATGGGCAATTGACTTTGTCAGCCCAATCAAACCTCAAGGAAAGACGGGTACGTGCTACATCATCACTGTGATGAAGTACTTGACATGATGGGCAGAAGCACAACCAGTCAAGGACTGCACGACTGCCATGACTACAAAGTTTTTGTTCGAAAACGTGTTGACATGATTTGAATGCCCAAAAATCTTAATGAGCTATCGTAGAATGCATTTATTGAATGAAACCATCAGTGCGCTCATAGAAGAGTTCCAAGTTTATCACCAGAAAAGTACACGATACCACCCACAGGTTAATGGAACAGTAGAAGCATTCAATAAAATACTAGATACTGCATTGACCAAAATATGTAACACGCAGTGGAATGACTAGGACCTCTGCATACCTACTGTGTTATGGGCATACAAGACAACGTGCAAGAAATTAATGGGAGAGACACCATTTCGGTTGGTCTATGTTACGAAAGTAGTCATGCCAATGGAATACATCATACCTAGTCTGCGAATAGCAGCGCTCACAAGCATGTCAGACCACGAAGCTCTAGAAGAAAGGCTCACACAATTAGAAGAACTCGAGGAAGAATGATTTCTGGCAGGATTTCACCAGCAGGTACAAAAGCAGTGTGAGAAAGTCTAACACAACTGCCATATCAAGTTGCGCACCTTCAAGGTAAACGACTTAGTGCTGCTGTATGACAACAAGTTCAAAAACTTTCCCAGCACATTCAGAATGCACTAGTTGGGACCATATGTGGTAAAAGAGGTCACAGACGGAGGCGTGGTCCAGCTAGTCAAACTTAATGGAGACCATTTCCTAGTAAAATTAAATGGCAGTTGCCTGAAGCCCTACATGGGTGGGCTGACTATTTGACTAACCAACCGAAGCACAGTCTTCGCAACCTGAGGAGCCGGATAGGGGCACGTGACTATAAACACATAGAAGCCAATACCAAAGCAGAGACTCGAGTCAGACACAGATGATTCAGAAGCAGAAAGAGTAGAGAAGATCCAGCAGACAATAGAACAGTGCACTGCGGATCTTCGTGCAGCACAGGCACAATTGGAGGGGCTTCATGCCAAGATCACCGCACCAGCAGAGTGACTCAGGATGAGTCACAATGATTGTGTTGGGGGTCTGTTGGGCATGGGATCCTCCGCAACAGGTTTTGGGGCTTAAAGCCTGAGTTTTGGTCAATTGTATTGTAAGACTCTGCGAAGTACGGGCGCGGAGCGCGAAAGTCTAGGATGAGTCATAGGGTTGTCTGCCCTAAGAATTGTAAAATAATGTAAAGTTGTGTTAGCCTACCCATGGTCCGTGGACCATGGGATTGAATAAATAGAGCGAGGCTCTAAGTGTAAAGATAGTTTTTTTGGGTAAGAAAGTAATAGATAAATGCGAAAGCATTGTTAGAGGATAGAAGTGGATCTTAAGTCTATTGGGTCGTAGTAGTAGGAAGAGGCTTTGCAGCTAAGTGCGCAGAGGCCTAGTAGAGTCCGTAGCTGAGTGTGCAGACCCCTACAGCTAAGTGCGCAAGGCAGAGTCGAGTCTATAATTGAACTGAACTTGAAAAGGATTATTAATAAAGATAAGTTTGATTCAGAATATTGTGCATCTATGGTTCTGTTTATCTTTATGCATTTATATTGGGTTTGATTATGGACACTTACTTGAAATTTGAATAAGTAATAAGAATATTGGGCCTACACAAACTAAGTCAAAGCATAATAACGCAGTAAGGATCGAGATCATGATAGTACTGTGTTCGCGCCCCTTATAGAGGTGTGCAGAGGCTGTTGCGCGGAGCAGTGCAAGCATGCAATGAACCTCCAGAACCTTCATCAGGACATCCCTAGGTTGTAGAAACCTGGTTCCAGCACCCTCCCATACTACTTTGGGTGAGACCTCAATCCGTGCTTCATGGATTGTTACCTAAAGGGCTTGTAGTACCAGTATTTGTTTGGCTAAATCACTTCTGAACCTGGGTCAGGCCCCATGTAGCCAACACCATGCGACTAAAGATGGAGGTTTGGAAGCTGAGGAAGTAGGTATCTTAGCTGAAACAGAAGGCAAAGAAATATAAATGGAAGGTTGTAAGGCCCAAGGTCGAGGTCTCCTTAGCAGCTATACAAATAGAAGATGTTCCCACAACTTCTGCTGCTACATAGACTGGTCCTGTAGAATAGTTGTTCAAGGCCCGATAATTCTTCCTAGCAGCTGAAATTCAAAGATGGAAATCTGTCGTGAATGAACAAAAGAAGGAGAGAACGAGGGTTCAAGAGTAGGCCACTGAGATTGTCACTGAGTATGTAGATTAGTTGGACAAAGAAAAGTAGAGGCAGGAGAAACAACAGAGAAAGATAAGGGATTTAGAAGGGAAGATACAAGTGTTGAAGGTAGATAAGGAACATATGTTTACCCTAGCACAACAGGTAATGGCCTGTTGGCCTCTTGCCCATAGTTACGCTTTGTTTCTTCATGAGTAGTTCTTTTTCTTCAGCCTAGAAAGCATCTCCAAGGAGTTCAACCATGAGATCGAAGACTCGATACAATTCCTACATATTATAGGAATCCATGATATCGTGAACCAACACTTGGTGTGCGAGATTTAGATGCATGGTTATTTCCTGAGGGATGACGAGAGCTTTAACCCAGTTCCATTCGTGGGAGATGTTCACCTGAGAGCCTTCACCTCCTACACCATTAACCAAGTTAAATGGAGGAAGGCTTGTGATACTTTTGAAGGGAATCAAGCTACAAAGCCATTGATGATAAGGAGGGAGAATGGTCAGTCAATGACTATTTATAACAAGAACTCCACCTTTATATAGATTGATGGATCTAAGGAACGAATGTTGGCAACATAGAGATGGTGTACTGACCTCTGTGTCAGATAGATAAACACTTTCCAGGATGAAGCCCTTGACAGTTGTCAAAGGAGATGGATGATGTCATCCTCAGCTGTCAGAAACCAGGAACCTTTTGGAGCACCCAATTTTTCACAAGCATTAGAAAGAGTGACACATTTTGCTGCATGCATTCAGACTTATGGGGTTCAGTGGATGGGGCTGAGGTTTCAATTTCCCCTCATTTGGTTTCCAACAGAACATTACACTCCAACATACAATGTGAGAAATGATTAGTGGAAGGATGTCCTTATGACAGAAGGATATAAACCTCTAGGGAAAGACATGGTTGAAGAATACAACCTTGCTCAGCTTCATGCTGACTACAACCGGTCCAACCCAGATCTGAAAAGATATTGAGTTGCATGAGGGCATGCATAAAGACTGGTTGGGGGGAGATGTTGGGTGCCAAATCTGCATACTTTTTCCCTCCATTTTCACTCTCTCTCTTTCTCACTCCTTTTGTATAATTTACATTCACTAATCGTTCTAAACGCACAAGGTAAACCCCATTCTATTTTCTTCTTGGAATATTTAATTAATGAAGTAATAGTCATGGAGATTTTACCTATGCAAGTTACTAATCTTAACATTTCCGCAGATCCGGTGGTCAAAGGTTATAGGTGAAAATCATAGAAGAAATTCCAAGCTTCTAGCACCATATCAGCAAGCGTTGTAAAATCATAACGAATTCTATACCTATTCCATACCTTTCTTGCCTTTCTCTCAGCAACTAGTTGGTTGTTTCAACGATTGTATAATGATATACATTAGCTGCCATATTGAGAGACAATTTTCTCTATGTATTGTATAAGAAGGGTTTCAATGCTGTGAATAGGGGTTAGCCGTGCAAGAGATTGATATTATAACAAAAGATTGATTAAGTAATTGAATGCAAGTTATTTTGTTGTTCTCTTTATAAGTTGTGAACCCACTGCAACTTTGGTCAGGGAGTTGGACCCACTCTTTTGATCAAGTGCTGCATTATTTCAGTGTGTTGTTATTTCATTTGTGTTGGTTTATTTCGATTGATGTTATAGTACTTTAACTAACTGTTGTGAATGCTTTTTATAGATCTACAATCTAATCTTATTTATTGTCACAATGGTTCTTTTGTTAACTCAGTTATTGAATATAAGGTTGGTGATTGATTGTTTCATTACTACCTGAATATATTTTGCGCGTTACCTTGAAATAATGTATGCACCTAGATTGATAAATTAAATGTGGAAAAGTGTTGAATAGGTATTCACACTCGGATACCAACAATTTGATACGAGTGATTATGTTTTCTTGCACTCTTCAGTTCTCTGCATCATAGATTAAATTAGAATTGAAAATGCTTTAAAGATTTCTTTGAGTTGTTTTGGATCGAACTTCAAGAATTAGTTATTAATCATTGCAATGATAAACCTCTTAATTCACTTGCATAAACAATGCTGAACACTCTTGAAATAAATAGACTTGCCTTGGTTGATAACTAATGTGGGAATTAAGTTTTCTTTTAATAGTCATATTAGCACACCAACATTTTGGCGTCGTTTCCAAGGAGAGTGTTTCAAAGTGACTTCTTTTTATTTTTCTTATTGTAAGAGAATTAGGTTTTAAAAATGGGAGGTAAGAACCTGCATAGCTAGCAAGTAAAGTGCTTTCTCATCAGCCCACTTTTCAGCAAATGCATAGAGGTTAAATACGAGTAGGGTACTTTTTTTAATGAATGACTAGGAATAAAAAGATAGAAAAAGATAAAAACACCCCACCCAAATCCACAAAACCCAAGGGACCGGTGAACCTTGGGAGATCAACTTTTATAGACGAAATCGTAAGAAAAGTAGAATCTCAGGCATCAGTAGGACCCCATACTTTATCTGGAAAAATCCCTACTGTGATCCCTCAAGTAGCAAGCTCACCATCTGTAGCCTTCACTGAGATTCATAGCCAAACCTAAGGATCTAAATAGAACTTTCAAGTTATAGAAAATTTACATTCTGATCCTTTACAAGAGGGAAAATCGTGCAATCTAAGAGAAGGAGAGGGAGAAACAAGTGGAACTGCTAAGGCAAAGCCACAGTTGTTGGAACTAGGATCTCTTGTGATCCCATATCTGGGCAGCGCCAAAAAACCACCTCGAATTGAGAATACTCCACCTACTTAGATAGCATCCCCTCAAAGCCCCCAAGGATATTGGCACATTTTGACCAAATGTTGAACCAATTACCTCAAGGCCAGACCTCGACATTGGAATACCCCATAGTCGACCCAGTAGCCAATGCCCCAATGAAACCTATTCCCTTGCAAAACACACCAACCTTTCATGGGATGACCACAGAAGATCCGAACACTTTCTTATTTGAGTTTGATGTCCTGTGCAGAGGATATGATTATACCACCCACCCTAAAAAATTAAAGTTGTTCCCTTCTACCCTAAAAAAAGAAGCTTTGAGGTGGTTCATGGGTTTAGATGGGCGCACTATTAACTCAACTTCATTTCTCACAAAATATTAGGACTATTGTAGAACTAGGGAATTAAAAGATGAAATCTTTAAGATGTTTGCAAAGGCTAATGAAACTCTAGAGAAATACGTTGAAAGGTTTCACTACAATTTGTAGAGGTCCCCTCACTCCACATTACCAAAACAGGTCCTGAGAGCCATCTTAATTAAGGGAATGAAAGAATATTGGATAGAGACTTTAAATTTGATGGGGAATGGAGACATTTCTTAGGAGGATTATGATGAAATCATTCGCTTGTGTATTAGTTGTTCGTGAGGTAGCACATGTGCCAGGCCAGGGAGCCGAGATCTTATGACTAGAGGAAGAAAATCACACAGTGGAGGTGTAAGAAGAATGCAGATCAGTAACCTCTTGGAGGACTTCAAGACAAAGATCTTGGGCACCCTTACAAAAAAGTTTGACGTCCTGCGGGCCAAACAGAAATAAACCTTAGCAGAACAAAATTTGGTTTTTTTTCCCCATGCTGTCGGAAGAATCACAGTCAATGAAGTGTCCATTGGACTTGATCTAGACATGCGCTATTTTCACCAAGGACCATGCCACTGAGTTGTGTCCATCACTTCTAGGGCTGAAAGAAGTTTTTAAAGAAACAGAAGAAGAGATAGAACCTGTATACTTAATGAATTGACTTTGACAATGGCAAGGTTGACCCACAAGTATGTCACAAGACACATCTCAGTTCTTTCCTTCTTCGTCATTTAATCAACAGAAGAATTTTGGAGCAGCGTGGCAAGGTCAATCATCTTTCTCAAATTGGTAGTCCCAACCATTTCCTATATCAAATTGGCCAACTCCATCCTTTCTGGGTAATGGTTGGCCGAATTCTCCTTTTACTCCTTTTTGGTAAAGTAATCCATACCCATCCTAGTGGCCCACTTCTACTTCACAAAATTCGAACTGGTCTCCAAATTGGCAGTGACCTCTAGCAACAATTAATACGCCTATGGGGACAGGTCCTCAACCTCAACCTATCTTTGCAGCCCCATATCCATTACAACAAAATCCTCATCCCCTTCTATGTCCCCAACTACGAGCTCAACCGAATCCAAATCCCAATAACAGGTTAGTTCAGCTGATACAAATTGTTGAAAACCCAGACTATGAGACTGAACAAAAAGAATGCAATGGACATAGACTAAGGTCAGGGTGCATTATCACTCATGAGGAAGATAGAGACCAACCACCAATTGAGTTAGACACCCCACCTATACATACACCATCGACTATGACTGACACAGAAATAAAACAAGAAGAAGATATATTTGAGCATAAAGATCCTGAAAAAATTGTAGTTACTTCTTTCTCGTTTCTTGAAAGATTAACAATACCTAAACTAGTTGTTTATCCAGACCTTGATCTCGTAGGAGAACTGAAAAATATTTGCATTTAAATTTCTCTCCTCCAGGCCATCCAAGATATTCCTATTTACGCTAAAGCAATTAAAGAGTTATGTGTGAGAAATCCTGTGAGGAAAGTAAAATCTCCACCCACTATTCATGTTGTAGGGACCTTGTCTGATTTACTCTTAAGTGGGAAAACATCGATAAAATATGAAGATCCTAGGAATCATATAGTTACAGTTCAAATATATGGGTGCTCCTTTCCAAACACATTAGTTGACTTGGGTGCAGCCATTAACATCTTAATAATAGAAACATGTAAGACACTTGGTATCACAGCTTTGGAACCAACCACCACACTGCTAGAACTTGTTGATCATTCAGTGGTAAGACTAGAGGGAACTTTACAGGATATTACGGTTTCTATTGACTCATGGGAGTACCCAGTAGATTTTCTTGTTATAAACCCAAAAAGTCGATTAGATGGACACCCTTTAATTTTGGGCCAACATTGGCTGGCAAGAGTTGATTCTTACATAGGTTGCCGAGAGGGTAGCATGACCATTTCTAAGGGGGACATTGTAAAAAATCTTGTTTTATATTCTCCTGCCAAACGATGTCTGCCCATTGTGAAAATACATAAACAACCACCCTCATACCTGGAAGAAATCATTCGTTCACTGCTTACTGTAGCAGAGGTGCTTGAGCTCAAGAATCAGACTAAATATGATGTAATCAATAACTTTATCAATTAGCCAGCCATTATGAATAATGTCAAATTTCAAATGTCAAAAGCAATTCTTGAAAATGAAGCTTCGGAAGAACCTTTGTTATGCTCTTAACTTGGAAGACAATACTAGAATACCAAATATGCGAAGAAATATACCCAGAACATAGAACAATGAGAAATAACAACAAGTATTTTATTATTAAGAAAGAAATGTTCACTTGCCTCTTTGAGGGGGTAAACTCCAATAGAGCTGAGCTCAATTACAAAATAAGACACGATGCTCCTCGAAGGGAGTTTCTTTCCTTTATATAGGATTCATACATGCAATACCATGGGGAAATACCATGGTTATTATTAATACTATCTATCTAATACCATGGCCCATTTGCAACTAACTATGGTCCCTTCATTAAATGCGGGTTAACCACTTACAATTATTAATATGGGCTTTATTGACTCTTTACTTAACTATAACTATGACTTGATCCTATTACATAAATAAGGGGGTTAGGGTTGGACCCTAATATGCCATCCCCCATAAGAATAGCCTTGTCCTTAAGGCTGAAGCTACGGAAATTGCTGAAGGATAGTGGCTAGTTCCTAGGTTGCATCTTTTGGAGAGGTGTCTTTCCACTTGACGAGGACTTCCTTGATTGTGCGGTCGTACAAGTGTCGTTTTCTTGTGTCAAGAACCTATTCAGGTTGGAGCTAGATTGACCCTTCTTCATCCACTTCAGGTAGACTGGTTTGAATTCTGAAATGGTTCCCAATCACTTTCTTGAGGCATGAGACATGGAAGACTGGATGGATTTTTGCAGTGGGTTGCAAAGCTAGCTTGTAGGCGACTTCTCCAATGCGTTGAAGTACTTGATACGGTCTGTAGAATTTTGGAGATAATTTCTGACAACCCTTTTCTTTGAGTGATGTTTGCTTATATGGTTGCAGCCTCAAAAATACCTAATCCCCTTCTTGAAATTGGCATTCTGAGCGATGTTGATCTACCTGTTTCTTCATGCGGTTTTGGGCCTGATGAAGATTCTTTCTAAGGTGGGCTAGCATGGTTATGCAGTTATGTAGTATTTGATCCATTGCTTGTACATTTGAGCATCCCTTGATATAAGAAGTAGGGGAAGGAGGGAGTTGACCATAAACGGCTTCATATGGAGTCATTTTGGTGGTGGCATGATAGTTGGTGTTATACCACCATTTGGCTAGAGGTAATCACTATACCCAGAGATGTTGCTTTTCTGAAGTGAAACAACTAAGGTAGGTCTCCAGACATTTGTTTACTGCTTCAGTTTGACCATCAGTTTGTGGATGATAGGAAGTACTGAGTTGTCATTGGGTACCTTATAGCTGGAAGAGTTCCTGCCGAAAGTTACTAGTGAAGATTGGGTCACGATCAGACACAATGGAAGTGGGCATGCCATGCAATTTGAAGATCTGATCCATGAAAGATTGAGTGACCAAAGTCGGTGTAAAAGGGTGGGGTAGGGCGCAAAAATGAGCATACTTAGAAAGTCTATCCACAACCACCATGATGACTGACTTGTTTCTTGACTTTGGAAGACCCGTAATGAAATCCATAGAAACCTCCATCCAGATTGAGGTTGAGATGGGAAATGGCTGTAATGTGCTTGGGGATTTGACCGTTTCTCCTTTGTGGCGCTGACAGGCATTGCATTCACCTACAAAAGTAAGAATGTCCCTTTTCATGCCTATCCAAAAAAATGATCTTCGAGTGTGAGCATACGTCTTCTAAAAGCCTGAATGTCCTGCAGTGGGAGATGAGTGCAACTCCACCAAAATGCAGCTTTTGAGGGTGGATGTTGGTGATATTAAGACTCTGTCCTTGTAGCAAATAATCTCATCCTACCACGAGTAGCCTGCTATGGAATTTGGATCTGTCTGCAATTGATTAATGAGTTGGGAGAGCTAGGGATGTGAAAACCATTCCTTGTGAGCCTCTTCAATCCATTCTGGAATGGGAAGGGAAATTGCGAGCAAGGTACTTTCCTCCTCAAATTGGTGGGTTAACGCATCTGCTAAAATATTTTCGTGCCCTTACTTGTAAATTATCTCATAATCATATCCCAGCATTTTTGCAAGCCATTTATTTTGTTGTGGTGAGGATAGGCATTGCTCCAAAAAACATTTAAGGCTTTGATGGTTTGTGCAGATTTGGAAACGTCACCCCAATAAGTATGGTTGCCAGGTATCTACTGCATGTAAGATGGCCATCATCTCCTTCTCATAGGTAGATTGTCCCATATTCTTCCCACTTAGTTGTTGGATTGTGAAGGCCAAGGGTCGACCTTCCTGGATTAAGACCGCCCCGATACCCGTACCAGAAGCATCACATTCAATCACAAAAGTTTTGGTGAATTCAGGTAGTGCTAAGACTAGAGTGGAACACATGGCATGTTTGAGAGCTGTAAAGGCTTGTTGTGCTTCATCATTCCAGAGGAATGAATATTTCTTGAGGAGTTGAGTGAGGGGCCTAGCAATGCGACCATAATTGCAGAAAAATTTGTGATAGTAGCCTCTGAGACCCAAAAATCCTCTCAAGCTCTTCAAGGTCGTTGGTTGAGGCCATTCCTCCATTGCTTGGATCTTTTTGGGGTCCACCCTCACACCTTCACGCCCCACAATGTGGCCCAAATACTCAACTTCTTCCATGCCAAAAGAGCACTTGGACATCTTGACAAATAATTTATGCTTGCGGAGCAGTGGCAAGAGAAGCTCTACATGCTGAAGATGTGTGGCCCAAGTGCAACTGTAGATGAGGATGTCATCAAAGAAAACAAGGACAAATTTTCTGAGATATGGTTTGAGCAGGTGGTTCTTAAGGCTCTAAAAAGTGGATGGGGCATTACAAAGACCAAATGGCATGACCAGGAACTCATAATGGCCTTCATGAGTTCGGAAAGCAATCTTTGGAATGTCCACTTCTTTCATGCGAATTTGATGGTAGCCCGAGCGAAGGTCGAGCTTAGTAAAGAATTGAGCCCCATTTAGTTCATCCAGCAAATCATCGACAATCGGGATGGGAAATTTATCTTTGACCATCAACTTATTGAGGGCCCTGAAGTCTGGACACATATGCCATTCCACATCTTTCTTGAGCACCATGACCACCGACGATGAATAAGGGCTAATTCTGGGACGAATGACACCTGCTTCCAAGAGTTCCTTGATTATTTTTTCAATTTCATTCTTTTGGGTGAACACATATCTATATGGGCGCACATTTGGTGGTTGGGCCCTTAGGACCAAAGTAATGCTATGATCATGTTCCCCTCTCAAGGGTGGAAGCTCATGAGGCTTGTCAAAGACTGGCTGATGGTTGTTTAAGATCTGTTGCATCTCAGGATGAATATGAAGAGAATTGGGTTCAAAGGCCTGGATGGCATTAAATTGGGCTATAACTCCATGGTGGCCCTTTTTTGACAATTTTTCCATTCGATGTGAGCTGATGATAGAGGGAGCTCTCGCCTAGAGTCCTCGGAGGGTATTTGTGTGGTTGTTCTGCTTAAAGCTCATATATAACTCCTAGAAATCCATTGTGATTGGGCCAGTGTGCGAAGCCATTCAACACCTAGGACAATGTCACACCCTCCCATGTGTATGGAAAACATGTGGGTCTTTAACTGATAATCCCCCATTTGAAGTTTGACATTTTCACAGAGGCCTTCACATTTCATTGTCCCCCTATCAGCAATGTGGACCTATAAGTTAGAAACTGCTTGGACAAAACAATGCACTGCTTCCACGACTCTTTGATGGATAAAATTATGTGTACTGCCACTATCAATCAAGACTACTACTGGGTGATGCTTAATAAAACCTCTGATTTTGAGAGTTTGGGGAGAAGAAATCCCTGCCAAAGCATGTAGAGAGATAACTGGTTCTTGAGGTACATTATCTTGCTAGTTGTCCTCTTCTTCCTCCTATGGTTCCTCAAGTGGTGGGGCTTCCTCCGATGAACTGTGATTAGTAGCATCAATTTGAAAGAATTTGGGCTCCTTGCATTTATGCATGGGGGAGTATTTCTCATCAAAGTAGTAACACAATCCTTGCTTTATTCTTTCCGCCATTTCTGCTGGTGACACCTTTTGAACCTTGAGTGTTTGGGTAGTGCTTTGAGCTTGTGTGGGGCAACCCTTGGCGATGAAATTTGGGCGATTGGAATAGGATGCTAACGCATGTTCTACTTCACGAGCTATCCTGCAAGCATGCAGCCATGAGTTAGGGTAGCGCGGTCGGACGTGGGCTTGTATGGATTCATTGAGACCACTGACAAAACATTCCACGTAGAACTCATCGTGTAGACCTACAGTGCGGAAAGCTAAGGCTTCAAAGGCTGCAATATATTCGTTCATTGTTCCTATCTGTCATAGCTTAGTGAGATGACCCAAAAATTCAGATTCATGGTCAAAGCGATCCGTAAGAGCTTTTTTGAATGTCTGCCAAGTCAAGGGCCTTCCATAGCAATGTTGATACCATTGCCACCATTGCCATCTTTCATTGTCCAAGTACATGATACCCACACTAAGCTGAGTCGCATCATCCAGGATGTAATTCAGTGTGAAATATTGCTCCATTTGTGTTATCCATGCAACAGGGTCAGAGCCATCAAATTTATACATGTCCAACTTGGGTGGTCGCGGATGGGATTGTTGGTGGGTGCCAAAGAGGTGAAGAGACTGGCTAGACTTGCCCTCACTATTTTCATTGCCAATATATGCCTCCGCACTTTCCTCCACATTACCCTTAGAGAGTGTGTCATTTAGGTTCTTCAACTGCGATATGACATCTTTCAATTGTGCTTCAAGGCTGTCAATCCTCTCATTGTCCATAGCTTGAGCTCTAGTTTGTACCATGCACTAATCCGATGTACTTGAAATTTGGGACCACCCAAATTTTTTGGCACTAACAATTGAATGGTACCACCTTGCTCAGCTCGTCAACCTAATTATTATGGGTTAAGTCACCAATAAGAACCCTGGGAGGTCTCAAATTATTAATTTTTTTTTTTTACTCCGAACGGAGTTTTACTCCTTGCTTAGGAATACTGCAGTAGTTGAATCCCAGAAATTTCAATGTTGCCCAAAGTCCTGCGAAAATCATGCCTTGGTATAGGAACCCACACAATTAGTCAAATCTGAATGGTAGACCTGATTGTTGCGATGGATACAGGGCCCAATTGCTCGATCTGGATGGTGGATTTGATGGATCTGAGAGATTTGAATGGCTGATCTGATAGATCTGAGCGGTGGAAATGATTGCTGCTGCTACGACAAAACCCCACTTGCGAGATTTGATCTGGCAAAGATTATGTGTGATCCAGAGATAGAGAAGGGAACTATGGTCTCCAAGAGTGTCAGGTGCTATAGATCACAATATACATAAGGGTCTGATAGTAGTACTCAACCCAATTTTTTAGGGCACTAACCAAGTAGGATCAACCGTACCCTTAGCCGTACAACACGACTACCCTATCATACATGTGAGTAATCTCTCTGAGTGTTGTTCTCGGTGTACTGTAGTAGCAAGATGACCGACAGTTTATCTATGGTGAGCTTTCAAGGGAGCTAGGGGGCTTCTGATATACCCAAAGGGTACTTGGAAGACATTCCGTGCGCAGTTCTGTCTAATGTGCTACTACTTGAAGGGGTACCCACACGGGTTACAAGGGAGTCCAACAAGCGTGACCACCTCTTGTATTTCCTTCATGCATGCCTCCCCAAATCCATAGGTTTATGCGCTGAATGACAGATCCCATGGTCTAAAGATGCCGAAACACGTCTCTAGCCAAAAAAAAAAAAATTGCTAAAAATTGGAGATCCCACCAGCCCTGGAAAGTGCTATGATACCACTTGTTATGCTCTTAACCTGCGAGACAATACCAGAATACAAAATATGTGAAGAAATATAACCAGAACATAGAACAATGAGAAATACCAACAAGTATTTTATTATTAAGAAAGCAATGTTCACTTGCCTCTTCGAGGGGGGCAACCTCCAATAGAGCTGAGCTCAATTACAAAATAAGACATGATGCTCCTCGAGGGGAGTCTCTATCCTTTATATAGGATTCATACATGCAATACCATGGGGCAATACCATGGTTCTTATTAATACTATCTATCTAATACCATGGCCCATTTGCAACTAATTGTGGTCCCTTCATTAAATGCGGGTTAACCACTTACAATTATTAATATGGGCTTTATTGACTCTTTACTTAACTATAACTATGACTCAATCCTATTACATAAATAAGGGGGTTAGGTTTGGACCCTAACAACCTTTAAAAGATATTGATGATCTACATATCTAGACAACTGCCGTTCATAACAACAAGCCTGTTGAAATTGAACCAGTGAAGATTTTAAACATTAATGATAGTCTAGACAATGACCAACAACAAAATCTCATTCAAGTTCTGCAAAAATATAAAGGGGCTTTTGCTTGGGACTATCCACACATGAAGGGCATAGACGCACAGTTATGTATGCATCATATCTACACCAAAAAAGGATGCTCGTCCTATCTGACAACCACAACAGAGATTGAATCTGCATCTCAAAGATATTGTAAAATAAGAGCTACAGAAGTTGTTGGATGTAAATCTTATTTATCCCATTTCGGATAGTAAGTGGGTCTCTTTGCTGGTATTTGTTCCTAAGAAAAATGGGAACTAAAGTATCTGTGTGATTATTGAGAATTGAATAAGGCCACACAGAAAGATCACTTCCCTCTTCCATTACTTGATCAAGTCCTTGATACATTGGTAGGAAAACAATTCTTTTCCTTTCTGGATGGCTTCAGCAACTACAATTAGATCCAAATCACCCTTGAAGACCAAGACAAAACCACCTTTACTTGCCCATGGGGTACATTCGCTTACAGGGTGTTACCATTTGGTTTATGCAATGCCCCAACTACATTTCAGAGGGCCATGCTCAATATTTTTGTTGATCTGATAAATGAAGGACTTGAAGTTTACATGGATGACTTTACCCTGTATGGGGATGACTTTGATCAAGCACTACAGACATTAGAGAAGGTTTTGGAATGATGCATTGCCACTAGGCTATGTTTAAGTAATGTCAAGTTTCACATGATGATGACGGAAGGCGTGATCCTAGGACACTACATTTCTACAGCGGGGATACAGGTGGATCCAGAAAAGATACTAGTAATTCTCCTACTACCTACACCCTGTACTTAGATGGAGGTGCGTAGCTTCCTTGGATATGCAGGTTATTACCGTAGGTTTATAAAAAAAAACACAAATTGTTGCGCCTTTGTATGCTTTAATAGGAAATGTTTACTTTAAATGGTCTGATAAATGTGCAACAACTTTTACAGATTTGAAGAAATTAGTTTTGACGGAACCAATATTGCGTGGACCCAAATGTGAGTTTCCGTGTCACATCTCTACGAACGCGTCAAATGCAGCAATAGTCATTGTCCTCAGCCAAGAGGAGGATAGAAAGCCTTATGTTATTTATTATATCAGAAAAAATCTTATTGCCGATCAACTTAATTATACAGTAATAGAAAAGGAATTCTTAGCTCTCATTTATGCCATAAACAAATTTAGACATTATATAATTGGATATCAATTTTTTCTGTACACTGATCATTCCACCATTAGATACTTAGCTAATAAACAACTTACAAATGGTTGAGTGACTCGTTGGTTGTTACTTTTGCTGGAGTTTGATATCACCATTAAAGACCATCCAGAGAAGGAAAACCTAGTCACAAATTTTTTGTCTCAGGTTCCAAAGATAAATGATCCACTGGTAGTAGATGACCAGTTTCCAGACGAACATTTGTTTATCGTAGGTATCGAAAAGGCATGGTATGTAGATGTAGCAAATTATCTGGCAGTAGGAAGCTGCCCAGACAGTTGACAACAAGGGAAAGGAAATAGATTGTCCAGCGCAGCACCTGATTTTCTTGGATTGGTGGATACCTTTTTCATACAGGGTCTGATATGTGCATACGCAGATGCATTTGTGAAGATGAAATCTATGAAATATTGAAGGCTTTCCATGGTGAGCCCTGTGGGGGGTACTTCACAGATTGCAGAACTGGGCATAAGGTACTATAGATGGGATATTATTGGCACACTAGTTTTAAAGATGCTAAGAAATATGTCCAGGCCTGTGATAACTACAAAAGGATGGGTTTTCCTGGTCAATTTGATGAAATGCTGCTGCCGCACCAATTGGTAATAGAAACTTTCAAACAATGGGCATTGGATTTTGTTGGCCCATTTCATCCACCATCAAACCAAAAGGCCTACATACTGGTTGCTACAGACTATTTCACAAAGTGGGTAGAAATTGTAGATTTGCCAAGAGCCACAGAAGAAGTCGTAATCAATTTCCTTTTTGGGTTATTTGTGCAGTATGGTTTACCTAGGGAAGTGATAACATATGGAGGGGGGGAATTTGTAGGATATAAGATTACAGCCACTCTATGGAACCACCACATCACGCACAAAGTCACTTCCCTGTATCACCCACAAGCGAATGGGAAGGTTGAAAGCACCAACAAGGTCATCGAAGCAATTCTGAACAAGACAGTTTCAACACATCAATGGGATTGGGCTGCTAGATTGCCAGAGGCCTTGTGGGCCTATCGCACAACTTGGCGAAATACTACTGGATATTCTTCGTACCAACTTGTATTTGGCAAAGAACTTATCTTTCTTATTTAATTTGAAATAAATACTCTTAAAAAACCCAGGAAGTGGGATTGGATCTGACGGAGACCCAAACTAAACGACTTCAACTAATAAATGAAATGGATGAGGCTCGACTACTTGCTCTACAATGCACCACAATTATTCAGCAGCAAAGGGAAAAGTGGCATGATAGTCTTATTAAAAATAAGACGTTTTGGAAAGGAGACTAGGCGCTCCTATATGATTCTAAATTTCAAGACATTCTGTGCAAGTTATAAACAAGGTGGCTTGGGCCATATGAAATTAAAGAGGTGCACAAAACCGGCACCCTCACTCTAACTACCATTGATGAGTCTGGCCATTCATTCCAGGTGAATGGACATCAGGTGCGTCTTTATCATAAACCACTCACCAAAGAGTCTTTTTCCCAACAGGGACATGATGATCCCACTATGAAAATTTTATCTGCAGGGAGTGATGAACTGACAACTTTATTTTCATAAAAAATTATCATTCTTCAACTGTAAATAATGTATATATGGTTGGTTTCAGTTTAGTTTAGGCATCACTATGTAAATAAAATGATTTCTCTTGTTTTTGGGTGTGTTTAATAAATTGTTGTTCAAACTGATTAAACAACACTGATTTCTTTTTTGTATGTTTTGCTGTTCAATCGATTGAATAGCTGTTGTTCAAATCGATTGAACAACACTGATTTTTTTTCGTGTTTTTCTGTTCAATCAATTGAGCAATTGTTGTTCAAACTGATTGAGTAGCATTGATTTCCTTTTCCATGTTTTTGTTGTTCAATCAATTGAACAACACCGTTTTTTTTTATATTTTGTTGTTCAATCAATTGAAAAACATTGATTTCTTTTTGCGCGTTCTGTCCTTCCAGTTTCTTTTCGCATGTTTTTCTGTTCAATCAATTGAACAACATCAACTACTTTTCGTGTGTTTTGTTGTTCAATCAATTGAACAACACCGATTTTTTTGTGTGTGTTTTGTTGTTCAATCAATTGAACAAAACTAATCTCTTTTTGTGTGTTTTTTGTTCAATCAATTGAACAACTGTTGTTCAATCAAATTAACAGCTGTTGTTTGGTAGAACGAACAATTGTGATTTCTTTTTTGTTGCCCCATCACCAACCATTCTTTTTTCCATTTTTCTCTCCCATGTTTTCTTAGTAAAAACATCTGTTTGGATTTGGAATTTGTACCTAAGATAAAAGAAAAATAGTAATATTAATACCATTATGACTTGTAAAACCTTTGATGGTCATCTTTATTTCGAAACTAACCTAGTTCATCTATATAATGACTGGTTGAATATCTTCTCTTTGTACATATCATAAAATGATTTACTATATTAATACCATGCTAGTTTATTTTTCTCACTTTCACTTGATGATTCCCTTTGGTATGATGATATAGGGGTAAAGGAATAACTTTCATTGGCATTTTTTTACTTCTCACACCATCCTTGACTCTTAAGGAGTAGATAAGCCTCCCTCCCTTTACAATAAAAATATGAAAAAATGAAATGCAACACATGTCTTCTTAAAGAGGATAGGGGGTCTCATCACCAGCCAGCCTACCATGATCATAAGGGTGTAACAAGTGATATTCCATTATGGCCACCACACTAGGGTAATGACCTTCCTGATAGCAAAAACTATCAGAAGGATAGGAGGTCTCATCACGAGTCGACCTTATCACTTTGTTATATCCTAGTGAATGGCACTATCATTATCTCGTTACCATGCCATCATAGTGGTGTCTTTATAGAAATGAAAAAAAACAATCATCTAAATATTAAAGGGAGGACTCTGGCTCATTTTTGGGTTTAAAAAGCAACCTTGTCGAGGCTATGAACTCCTACTGGTAGTAGTGGCTCTACTTGTGGTATTGAAGTGCTATGTTACATTTCCAAATATTCATTATCCTATTACTCCCTATTGACTCATTTCTAAAGGTGGATTTACCATTTGAACAACATTTATAACTAAATTAACCAACATGCATGGTAATCTATATCCTTATATGCATTATATCATTATTTTCTGACCAATTGATATCAACAGCCATTATCATTTACTGTCAGTCATGCATTCGTCATGTTTTCCACCTAAGGCAAATATCTTTTCACATAATGATCTAGTCTCTATTTATTCCATTTACGGGCATTCCAAATCTTTTGACCTGTAGTACTCTGATTACTTTTGATCGTATTTACATTGCTTTGATTGTTGTCTAGCTGCATTTATGAATTCCCGGCACCCTTTCCCTTTTTCCCATGCTTTGTGGATATGGATTCCCTTTTCTTATTGGAGGGGGGATGGTCTCCATTATGGATAGCATGTGTAATGATTATTTAAATGCTTTCTAATTAGAGGGGGGAAGGACTACATTATGAATGTGCGTGCGTAATAATTATTTAATTATTTTCTGATTGGCGGGGGGAAGGTAAGCATTTCGGCTAGCATGTGAATTAATTGTCAAGTTGTGCCAAAAACTACTGATGAGACAAAAAACACAATTTCCTTTAATAATTCTAAAACAATGTCATTGCTCTGTTAATAGTTTTAACGTTTTGTGGTGTTGTTCCAAACTGTGAAATTCTTGAGGGCGTTGTCTGGCTTCAATATCTGATCAAATTACAGGGATTCCATGAGGAAATAACACTTGAATTTTTGCAGAATCTACAGAATGGATGCATGATGGTGAAAGGAAGAAACATCATAGTTTCTGAAGCAGCTACAACTGAAGTCTCTGGACTTCTAGCAAAAGGCACAAGATTAACAGATAAGCATGTTCCCTTGCAAGACACAGTCACAGTATTCCAAGACCCAGATGAAAAATTGGTACGCAAAGGCAAAGGGATTCACCCTACATCTTTAAGGCAACCATGGCAGGAATTGGCGACCATTGTTCAGAGGTATATCACTTGTGATGGATGTCAGGACGTGGTAAAACCTCAACAACTCAAACTGTTAGCTATTCTGAAGTAGAAAATTATAGTTCATTTGCAATTTTATTTAAATTCTTTATTGCATAATGTTGCTAGTCGGGTCAAGAATGCTAAGGACCCACATTTTTTCATAAGCCATCATGGGATGATTCAATTAATCATCATTCATGGATTGGCCTAGCAACAATTAACCTAGGATAACCTTGTAAATCTTGCTTTGACCCCACCTAAAGAAAACTCAGAGATTTAACAATAGGGGGTAAGAGTAACAGGTCCGAAAAGGACAAGAAAAAGAAGGAATCCTTCTTTAGCCTCGGGCCCAGTAAAGCATAGGCACTCTGTGAGGATAAAATCACAGCAACAAACCCCAATTCCAATAGAAGATGTAGGGCCATCTCACATGCCCTCAACCAAGGAGCGCAAGACCCTAAATCTTGTCTGTTATGACTCAGGTTGCATGGAGTTATATGTCATTCATGATTGTACACATATTTCTACTATACAGATGGTTGTGACCATACCATGGGACTTTATATTGATGAGGATCCTTGTTATCTAGATGGTTGTGCCCATACCATGGATATTTTCATATAGTATTCATCATTTGGATGGCTACGTCCATGCCATGGATTCATGTCTTGACCTCAGATATGTATATTTATATGTGTCCTTGATTTATAGGTCTCTTGGAAGTGAGTGTCCTTGTCCTTGCAAGAGATCGTAAAGCATCTCAACCATCACTCCTCATTTTTCCTTCATGCTTTAGGGGGCATCTATTACACAGTATTTTGTCACACCTCCTGCACTTCCCTGTGACATACCCCGAAGTGCCCGAAACATGACCATTATAAAATATACTCATCCATGTATACAACTCAAATTCCTCCTAAGACTTTCTTTGGAAAATGCCTTGAGCTTTCCCTGAAGAAATAGATCTTAAAACCCTAAAATGAGGATCATCGCTCTTATAAGGCTTAAAACAATGATGGTCACCTATTTCACTGTACTTGACCAATGATGGCATCACTTGGTTCCCTTTCATACCCACGATGATCCCAAAAAGGTAGTTTTCCCAAAGAGGATGAGAAGCTTTGTGATCTAGAAGCTTCCAAAGCGACGAGCTGGAGGTTGTTTTGCATAGATGAGGTCGAATCCTCTCATCTTGACCTCTTTGTCTTATCCCTATGAGCTACCTCCTTGAGATGAGGGCCTAATCCTATCTTTGGATAAGTCCTAACTCCCTCTCGTAGCCTATAAATTCATATTCACCCATTCCCAAATGGTTGGTCTATGTCTAATTGCACCCTTATGCTAAGTTTGTGCCTAGTGGCTATTCATTAGACTTGGAGAAGGAGTGCTTAGAGAGTTCTTGGCTTGGACTTGGATTAACAATCAAGGAGAGCCTTTCAACATCAAGGCTTTTGTTGTAAGCTTCCATTTATTTCCTAATAATATACAACTGCTGGTTCATCTTACCAAAATATAAATGTTCATGTATTATTTAGCTTGACATTCCTTGATCAATTAAGTAGGTTGTTATTGGATTTTCTATTTGTTTTGGCATGTTTTCTTGTCTCTTTATCACTTTTGTAGGTACATAAACACTGAGAGAAGTAGGAACAAGTCCCTGACACAAGCAGTTCAAGGCCCTCAACAAAGGAAATCAGAATAGCATCAGAACGAGGTAGGCCATCTCTTTCGTTCTTCTTTTAAATTATAACCTAGGAAGATGTCTAGTTGATTGTCACTTTAGTTGCTAGACCCACTCATTGGGCTATAAGGATCATCTCTGTCTATAGAGAGTATTATCCTTTTCAACATTGGTGTTGCTTGGAATTAATTGGGCATTTGATATGAATGCGGTCATCAACATGAAGAAGCGCAACATGATGCTTGAGAAGAAGGAATTAAGAGTCATTGTTCCATTGGATCCAACCGAGTGTGCATGATATACTGAAACAATATGAGATTACTGTGAGATGATATTGAGCAGATCTATAAGCCCACTGTGTGGAATAAATATTTGATCAACCCTACAGTGGATGGGCGAATTACTTGGGAAAATAACAACTCTTGTAAGTCGGATTCAGATGAGGAGCTTGAGCATTGGTAGAATAGATTGCATGAAGTGTCAACGCTATGATGCAACAAGCTTACTAAATCACTCAAGTGTATATGTTCTGAGGTACACAATTTACCATATTATGATGGGTAAGAAGATGTAAATTTGTTTCTTGATAAATTTGAAAGGGATGTACCGAAGGAGCATCAGTTCCAAGCATTGGATATCGTGTTGAGAGTTACTCCTGTTAGATGGTGGGGTACACATAAGAACAATTTTGCAAACTAGAGGAAATATCGTAGGATGATGAAGTTGTGGTTTGGATATGCCAATTTGCTGAAAAATATACAAGGAAGGATGATCCATGCGAGCATCTGGATCGTTGGACGAAATCTTGGGGAGAGGAACCACAACTAAATGGGTGCACATATTCTGTGTTAGGCCCCTATACTACTAGTGTAACCCCTTATTGTTATTAGTACAACCCACTTATTATATTGATGTACCCATATAGTGCCCATATTGTTACTATTGTGCCCCATAGAAGCCCACTATTGTTATTGTTGTGCCGTTACATTATTATTGTTATGTCGGCTCTGATTATGTTATGACCCCTTAGACTCCTATATATAGAAAGGAGGTCTTTTCATTTGGATCATCCAAGAATTGTTCATTTGTGTAATGTAAACGAGGTTTCCCCCTCGAAGAGGCTGAATTCTAAGGCGTTGATCTCTCTTTTCTATCTTTTTGTGAGCTGGTTTCATTACATTTGGTATCAGAGCTTTGGATTCTAGGGTTTCGCTGCTCCAAAAAAGTCATCGTGGAATTTTCGCTATAACTTCTTTTCTGTGATGTTTCAGAAGCTAAAAAAAAACCCATTTGAGAAGAAATCACGTTGAATGTCGGGTATGAATTTCAGAGCTTTTTACGCTATATTTGCAAAGATATGATCTGAGGAAGTTGGTCTTTTTGCAGATTCCGGAATTACATTCCAAACAGGTGACCTGGGGAAAATCGTCATAACTTCCTCTATGAGCATCGGATTGAAATTTCGTCAGAAGGTATAGAAAGAGGACAGACTGTAGTTTCTTTTAGATATTTTTTAGAGCCAAAGGTTGAAACAATGACACGTGGCACTTCATACAAGTTCGCTCTTTTGGAAAGGTCTATAATCAGGTCATCTTGGGATATTTTGCATAACTCTTTCTTGGAGAATCAAATTTGGATCATACTGGTGGCATTGGAAAGAGGACACAAAGGGCTACTATAGATCACAATTTAAAAACTTAAAGATCCGAAAGTATAGAGTTACAGTCGTTTCAAGATCGAGCTCCTAAAATCAAGAAAAAGCAAGATGAGGAAGTTTGATGGCAAAGATCCAGTAAATTGGATACTTCAGATGGAGCAATATTTTGATCTATATGGTGTACCACTGTTACAAAAGGTATGCATTTCATCTTCATATTTAGAACCGGATCAATTTTTATGGTATGAAGGGCTTTGTTCTTGTAAACAACTTGTTACGTGGTCAATTTTCACAGAGGAAATGATAGCACATTATGAGGATACAAAGAGCAACATCTTCTTTAGGGCAACACCAAAAAAATTGGAAAGAGTAAAAGGGCTTTGTGATATAGTGGAAATTTTTTTTATGGAAACCAGGAAGCATACCCCTCACAACTATAAAGATGGAAGTGTTGTTTCTCCTAGCCTTCCACAACCTACAAGGGTTACACCACAACAATTGGAAGAAAAAAGAGAAAAATGGCTTTGTTACAATTGTGATAGAAAATGCACTAAAGGTCATAAGTGTGCCGAGAAGAAATTATTTACATAGAATATGAAGAGGAGGAAGAAAAGGATCAAGAAACATCAAAAGAAGAAGATATACGCTAGGACCCCACCCCAAAGAAAGAAGAAATGAATCAGACCATATCTTGTAAAGCATTGGCAATAATTACCACTCCTAAAACTCTCAAGATAGAAGGACATATCAAGAAGAAAAAGGTGCAAGAAGTGAAAGATCACATCGAGAAAGAAGAAATGAATCCAACCATATCTTGTAATTCATTGGCCGAAATTACCACTCCTCAAACTATCAAGATAGAAGGACATATCAAGAAGAAAAATGTTCAAGAAGTGAAAGATCACATCGAGCATCAAGAAATGAATCCAACCATATCTTGTAAAGGATTGGAAGAAATTATCACTCAAACTCTAGAGATAGAAGGACATATCAAGAAGAAAAAGGAATGATCACATCGAGCATCAACAACAAGTTCTCCAAATTTTAAAGAATAACGCCACTTCGGTGCAAAATCAAACAAAACAATAGGTAGATCAACATCGTAGCGAAAAATGTTTTGACGTAGGTGATTGGGTATTTTTACTGCTACATCTCAAGCAAGCTATTTATGAGAAGGAAATGTTGGCAATACTACATGCACTTAAAAAATGGCGACCTTACCGAATGGGAAGACTCTTCAAGGATGAGGATGTGGAAGCATTGTTTTGTGCTATTTCTATTATCCAACCAAATTGGATAAACGAAGCAAGGGATGAATGGAAGAAGGACGAAGAAGTATGGCCACTTATTCAAAAGTTGCAAAAAGATCCCAATTCAAACAATATTGCCAAAAATTGAAGAGGAAGGAAAAATCATATTGGAACCTGGAGTAGTCACAGAAACAAGAACTCGATAGCTACGAAATCGATCAATTTTAGAGTATCTCATCAAGTGGAAGAACTTACCCGCTGAAGATTCCACATGGGAGGATAAGAATTTTATACAGAAGCATCAAGAACTACTCAAGCGTAGAGGACAAAGCGTTTTGAAGGAGAGGGGCATGTTAGGCCCCTATACTACTAGTGTAACCCCTTATTGTTATTAGTACAACCCACTTATTATATTGATGTACCCATGTAGTGCCCATATTGTTACTATTGTGTCCCATAGAAGCCCACTATTGTTATTGTTGTGCCGTTACATTATTATTGTTATGCCGGCTCTGATTATGTTATGACCCCTTAGACTCCTATATATAGAAAGGAGGTCTTTTCATTTGGATCATCCAAGAATTGTTCATTTGTGTAATGTAAAGGAGGTTTCCCCCTCGAAGAGGTTGAATTCTAAGGCGTTGATCTCTCTTTTCTATCTTTTTGTGAGCTGGTTTCATCACATTCTGCCACACTTTGGATACTATTCCGATGAACTGGTATTTAGAAGCAGAGTTGCGACACAGAACCACAGAGTGGGATGTTCTGAAGGAAATATTCTTGTTAACATTTAGTTTTGAGGATGGATTCGAATGTATTGATGAAGCATTACAGGAAATCAAGGTTGCAATATTTAGAATGCCTATAGAAATTGTCACATGGGTACAACTAGACTAGAGTACGCATTTGTGCCATGCTCTGGAGTGCTACAATGTTGCCACATAAGAAGGTGAGGAAGATCCCAGGAATATCATTATCCCTGAGTTAGAGGGACAACGCGAAGTCATAGGGCCTAAGGTAGAAGTCCCTGACATCTCAAAACCATTGAAAACCAAGCAAGTGAACATTGGGTTAGACACGCAGTCGAAGTTTGCAAATATAGGTGATTACTAGGATGAGGACACAGTTGATAAGGTCGCAGAGTTATTACAAGAATATCAGGTGATCCAGGTGGATATTGGTGGCCACCTCCCAAGTCCACTTGGACCCCCACCATTGTTTCTTTCATCTTTTCAATTTCCTTAATTGTAGCCCAGTTTACTATTTTTAGCAGTTTTTCGAGTCATGAACTTCCAGAGCCGTTTTGAGGCCCTAAATGACGTTTTTTGGGAAAACTGGGAGCAACATGGGTTGCTGGACCGATGTTTCTCTTCCTAAAGTTGTAGTTCTCAGATAGATCTTTCTAATGAGATACTGTGTGCATCAAGCGAAGATCGTATGCCAAAGTTACGACCTTGGGAAGTTGATGTACCAATTTACCCAAATGGGGCCCACAGTTTGGTGTTTCATCTTCTAGGGTTAGGTTTTGGGATGTTAATGGTTTTCCATTGTTTCGCAACAATAAATAGGCCTTTGAGCCTCATTGTAACACAGTTCAGAGGCATGTAGCCACCACATCTCTTCTCAGAGATAAGCTACCATTGCCCTAGCTGGTTTATTTCCAATTCTATTTGTAAGCATATTTTAGTATTTTACATTAATGAAATGAAGTATTGTTTCCACTGCATCTCTTTGTTTATGGCTATCTCTATAATTTGTTATGTTCCCGTTTAAACCCTGATCAGTGGTATCAGAGCGGTCTACTTTTTCTCTGTTTTTCTTTGCATGTCCCCAAGATATAAGGAGTTAGGGCTTGAACTGGTTGATCCTTTGCAAGACCAGCCTTGCAAATCCCGACGGCCTCCCATGGCAGATGAAAAGAAAGATGAGCGGGTAGGAGTCCTATCAAAATCTTACTCGAAGAAGCCCTCGAGTGACAAAGGAATGTGATGATGGAAAACTTGGCCGAGATCCTTCAACGGCTACCCAAGGGCGACGCATAAGCTTCTAACAGCTACTCTGGAAACACCACACCGTTTAAGATACAAGTTAATTTTGAAATCCCCATATTCGAGGGTCAGATAGACACAGATGTCATCAATAAATGGTTAAATCTGCTAGAGGTTTATTTTTTTGTTCATGATTTTTCTAGTCGAGAAAAGATTATTTTTGATCTTCTCAAAGTAGCCCCCCACATCAAGGATTGGTGGGAAACCTACTGCGAGCAGAAGGATGAAAATACAGGCTCACTGTTTTCAGCCACACCCACTTGGGATTCATTCCGAGATGCCATCAAGGGGCAGTACTACCCTGTCAGAAGCTATGAGGATCAATAAATAAAGTGGACCACGCTGTGGTAGGGAAGGTACCAAGATGTGTCAGAGTTTACCAATATTTTCCATACCCTTCGCAGAGTTTGGTATCAAGGATTCAGAGTAGCATTTGATACTCAAATACCATGGTTGCCTGCAGAAGTACATCTATGAAGAAATAGAATTCCTGAACATCCCCTCGCTCGACACGGCATACTGATATGCTGTCAAGGTCGAGAAAAAGTTTAAATAGAAGAAGTGAGACTTTGCATCTACGAATCTGAAGCAAGGGAAAGGTTCCCCCAAACTGTAGAATAAAGGACAAAGCCAAGGCGGGGTGGCCCAAGATAACTTGCCAAAGTTGCAAGCAAAGAATAGTGCCGTGAAGAAGAAAAAGGACACAGTAAAGTGGTGTGAGTTCCATAAGAGCTCCACTCACAACACAAGTGAGTGTTGGGCCAAACAGTCACTAGTGGCTGAGCTAAAGGTTTCAAAATTAGTTGCATGTTCCCACTCTGAGTCGGAACCCGACAAGGGGAATGACAAAGGGAAGTAGATTATCGATGCGGAGCCCAACGCCACCGTTGCCACCACGAAGATCCAGAAGGAGGACCGCGATGATCCAAATGAGGAGGATTGTCTCTTCCACTCCTATATGTGGGTAAAGGGCTCCCTGCTACAGTTCATTGTCGATAGCGGGAGCCAAAAGAACCTCATTTCGGTAGAGGTCATGAAGCGATTGGGCTTACTAATCATAGCAGATCCACAACTGTACACCATTGGTTCGCTTCACCAAGGATGGGATCTTTGCGTGAGCCAGTAGTGTCACCTTGCATACAACATCAAGCCCTTCACGGATGAGGTATTGTGTGACATTTCTCCCCTTGAAGTTTGTGATGTATTATTAGGACAACCTTACTTGTGGAAGCGACATGTTGTGTATGAATCAAGGCCCCATGCTGTTATTGTTACATTTGGAAGTAAGTTGTACAGGATACTGGAGGTCGCACCACCTACCGACATTTCTTTGATTACTGCAAAACAATGCAGTAAGCTTGTTTCCAAAATTGGGAAATTTGTTTTCCTGATGATATGCCCTCAAGGAAAGAAGAATGTGGTGGCCATGACCTCCAAACAGGGCCCCTCCACACGACAACTACAGATGGACAAGGTCGTGGAGGAGTACGCGGATATCTTCACCTCCCCCACAGGGGTCCCTCGACACTGTCAGGTCAAACACTCCATCGATCTGACCCCAGGTGTGCCACTACCCAATGGACCAATCTATTAGTGCTTTGTTATGGAGAATGATGAAATCAAGAGGCAGATTCAGGAGCTGCTACAGAAAGGTCACATCCATCCAAGTTCATCACCCTGTGGGAGCCCCATTGTGTTGGTACAGAAGAAGGATGGGACTTAGAGACTCTGTATTGACTATCGGGTGCTGAACAAGATCATTGTCTATAATAGGTACCCGATCCCATGGATTGATGACCTCTTGGACCAACTGAAGGGGGAAAAATATTTCAACAAGATTGATTTGAAGTCAGGATATCACCAGGTACCAATCGAACCCTCTGATGTGTGGAAGACTGCCTTCAAAGCCAAGGAGGGCTTTTTCGAACGGTTGGTTATGCCTTTTAGATTGACGAATGCTCCTACAACCTTCATGAGGCTAATGGATGACATCTTGCAGCCATTCACCAACTCATTTGTAGTGGTATACTTGGATGAAATCCTGATCTTTAGCCAGAGTTGGGAAGAGCACCTCCACCACATCCGATAGGTTCTCCAAACACTGCAGCAACACAAGTTATGTGCCAATTTGGAGAAATGCACTTTTGGCATGACCCATGTTCATTATTTGGGATACATTATTGATGAACAAGGGGTACATGTGGATCCATCCAAGATCCAAGTCATTTGAGATTGGCCATCTCCAACCACTCTAACAGAGCTTCGTAGCTTTCTAGTTCTTGCCAACTTCTACCACAAGTTTGTGTTGGGATTTTCTCATATCAATTGGTCCTTGAGTCAAGTCACCAAGGGAGGAGTGAAATAAAAATTCTTTTGGTCTGAATCTCAACAGAAGGCATTCATAGAGTTGAAATATCACCTCTACACGGCACTAGTGTTCGCATTACCAGACTTGCAACAACCATTTGAGGTCAAGACAGATGCCTCCGACTATGCTATTAGGGTAGTCCTCACTCAACATGGGCATCTAGTGGTATATCACAGTGAGACACTTTCTGACACAGTCCGGAAGTATCCCACTTATGACAAAGAGATGTATTCCATTGTGCAGGCCTGCTGAAAATGGAAGCATTACATTTTGGGGAAGGAAACGGTCATCCACATAGACCACCAACTCCTGTAGTTCATACAAACCCAAGGGAAATTACAAAATGATCACCATCAAAAGTGGTCCACATACCTGCAACAATTCCATTTGAATATCAAGTATAAGAAGGGTAGCACCAATAATGTTGAAAATTAACTCAGTTGACCACCGATCATGGCGTTAACCATTGTGCTCAACTCTTGTGGGAACGAGACTTTTGATTGGCCACTTCTCTACAAAAGTGACCTAGAATTCGGCCACACATACCAAACACTCTTGGAGGGTCAACATGTTCTAGATTTTCACCTCCAGGATGCCCTGTTATCCCACCCGAGTCACCTTTGTGTTCCTTCAAGCAAGCGTGCCAAGATGATTTGGGAAGCACACTACAGTCAGGCTGCTGGACATTTCGGGGACGAGAAAACAGTGGCAGTACTGCATAAGTATTTCTATTGGCTAAATCTTTGATAGGATGTTGGAAAGTACATTAGATCATGCATTGCCTGCATCATTGCCAAACCGACCATCAAGAAGCAAGGCCTCTATACCCCACTACCTAACCCTAGTCGGCCTTGGGAATCCATCTCCATGGATTACATGTCAGGCCTTCCTTCCACTAAGCATGGAAATGACTTTGTTTTTGTGGTCGTCGATAGGTTCTCGAAGATGGCCATTCTAGCTGCCTTTAAGAAGAATATCACAATAGAAGCCACTGCTAAACTCTTCTTTGAATGAGTGTGGGTACACTTTGGGATCCCACAGTCTATCATCTCAGATCAGGATAGCAACTTTCTCATTACATTTTGGTCATGTTTCTGGTTGATGCTCGACACCAAACTCACTAAGTCCACAGCCTTCGGTATATCTTGACAGGTAATTTGACATTCATCATTCTTCGGTATATCTTTTCAGCTTCAGTATACTTGGAAAAATTGGGCTTAGTGATGAACAAGTGTTTAATCTCATGCTGGAGAAAAAACAAGTTCTCAAAAGTGTTATATAAAACTTTTCCTGTTTGCAGGGCTTTAATAGATGAAGTGATAGCTTGTTCTTTAGCCAACTGCATGAGCCTATTGTCATATTCTTGTTGTGTCATAAGCTTGTCATTGATGACCAATGGACTGGGCAATACTTTTTCCCTCAAAATTTGGAATTTGTCCATGAATCTATCAATGGCCACCTGCATGTTCTTGCACTTTTCCTCCAAGTTTAGCATCAGGTTCCTTTTGGAAAGAACCTTTCTTATTTTCAAAATAGTTTCAGTTATGTCTTCTATATTTAGCTCCTAAAGTTCATATCTGCTTTTTCTGTTAAGGAAATGGATGAGTCTATTGGAATCCTCTGGCATGTCACCCAATTGCTCGACTTTTTGAATAGCTACTGTAGCTATCTTTATCAGTTCTGTTTTCTCAAAAATAACTTGAATAGATGGCCAAAGCAAAGGTATGTACAATATTACAAGGCTTAACCTTAGTCATTCAAAATTATTACTTCTATTGGTATAGGAACCTAACAGTGGCTCCACTCGGGGATGGAATTTTCTAGTGAAATGTCAAAAACTTTCAAGTTCAGTGGCCTCTGAATTGTTGTTGATGTTACCTTGCAAAATCTTCCCTATGCCTCTGCATTATTGATACTTTATGATAGTATATCTTTCAAAGCTTAGGGCCTTCTCTTCAGGCTTCAACTTCAAAAATCACCATCCAATCCAAACTAAATATTTGAAAATAGAATATGTACAAATGGGAAATGAAAAATTAGTAACTAGGCTCAAAGTAACGTTTTAGCATTTGACCATTCATTGGCCCACCTTCTGCTTCGGTACCATCCATATTTCTTAGGAAGAAAGCATTATTACCTCTGAAAGCATAAATGCCATATGGGCCTTTCCATAGGAAATAAAATTTCCCATGTTTACTTTGTCTTCCCTCCTTGAATGCCACTTGAGCACCTTGTCACCAAGGTAGAAATCTTCAGCCTTTGTTCTTTTATCAAAAATCTTTTTAACCCTTTCCTGCACAACTTGAGACCTGATGTAGACCTCTTCTTTGGTTTGTTGAAGATGAATAGTTTGGTTGATTCTTCTTTGGATACTATTAGGTTCAACCTACAATTCTTGAAGCATCTTCATTACTGGTACTCCCAAAGAGGATGGAAAGACAGCTTCCATCCCATAAACTAGTTGATAGGAAGAAGTACCAATTGATTTCTTAGTAGTCAATCTATCTACCCACAAGGCATTGAATAGCTTCTTATTCCAAGTTTCCTTATTGTCCTCTAGTAACTTCTTGATGATGTTTACCAAGCTTTTGTTTGAGGATTCTGCCAGTCTATTTCATTGAGGGTAGTAGGTTGCAGAATGGCCCAAGGTGATATGATACTTATTGCAGAAATCTATCATTCTTTTGGATTTAAAGGCTGCTGCATTATCAATAATGATCTTAGTTGGACATCCAATCTTGATAGAATATTAGTTCCAAGGAAGGTTATGATAACAATGTCTTTGGCTTGCCTTAAAGGTATGGCCTCTATCCATTTTGTGAAATAGTCTGTGGCTGTGAGGATCCATTTGTGCTAGGCAGAGGAGGGTGGCTGAATTTCTCCAATGAATTCTAAACCCCATTGTTGAAAAGGTATTTCAGTAGAGATTGGCTTGAGGGGTAAAGGTAAAAGCTTTTTCTTTCCCTAAAAAATTTGGCATTTGTGACAGGAGGTCACATATTTCTTGACATTAGAAAACAAGGTTGGCCAGTAAAAACGATCTCTAAGGATTTTATCTGCGGTGGTCTTCCTGTAAAGGTGTCATCCATAGTCACCTACATGAAACGCTTGTAAAACTCTATTAGATTCATCTTTTAATAAGCAATTAAGAAGAATACCTTCATGGTCTCTCTAAAACAAAGCATTGTCTAATATACAAAATTTCAAGGATTTCATCTTTAAAAACCTTCTTTTAGTCCTAGATAATTCGGGAGGAGCTTGTAAGTTCTATAAAACATAAATGATATCAGCATACCAAGGCAATTCAATAAAGGCCTAGCTGATTAGTGGAGTCGCCATCTCCTCTCCATCATCTATTTCTGCAATAAAGTTTGTATTCAAGGCCTGACAGTTCGATTCATCCATGAGCTTGGCTAAACCTTGGCCCTTGATTAACTTAGTAGGTTTGATTTCTATATTATACTCTAAAATAGTAGCAATTCGCTTTCCCCTCTTTCCATCTGGACCTTCCTAAGTTAGGATGTCTTTGACCACTGAATTTGGAATGTAGGCTACTATATGAGAATATAAGATGTATAACTTGAAGTCCTTAATGGCTTTGACTAAAGCCAATGCTTGTTTTTCCATTATATTGTATTTTAAGGGGGCATCTCTCAGGTCTTTGCTAAAGAAAGAAATAGGTTGTTCATAGCCCTGGTCATTTTTCTACAGTAAAATTGCAACTATTGTGTGCTTAGAAGCAAAGGAAAATAAGATGAAATCTCTGTCAAATTTTGGGCTGATTAACAAAAGTGTTTTAGTTAAGGCCGGTTTAATGTCTTCAATGGATTTTTTAGCCTCAACAGTCCATTTTATGGTCGTATCTTTTTTCAGCATATTGTTAAGTGACCTAATTAATTATGCTAGATTAGATATAAATCTTCCAAGAAAGTTAATTTTTCCTAAAAAAGCTTGTAACTCTCTAATGTTCCTCAGGTGTTGTATCTATAAGATGGCTTCTATTCTCGTAGGGTCTATTCTTATACCATATTTTGAAATTATGTGACCTAACAACTTTCCTTCCTCTAACCCAAACAAAGACTTCTTGGGGTTCAAGGAAATTCCATATTTCCTGCATTTAATAAAAACTTGTCTTAGATGATCCAAATGTTAATTGTCAGATTTTGAAAATACAGTAATGTCATCTAGGTATATCACAAGGAAATCATGAACTTCTTTGGCAAAGGCTATATCCATATCCCTTTGGAAAGTGGCTACTGTGTTCATTAGCCCAAAAGGCATTTTCACATACATGAATGTGCCCCAAGGAGTAGTGAGGGCAGTCTTGGGTTGGTCATATGGATGAACCAAAAATTGATTGTAACCAGAAAACCCATCCAACAATGAGATTCTGGTTGATCCAACTACCATTTGTAAAATGTGATCCATCTTGGGAAGTGGGTAATTGTCTTTTAGTGACACTTTGTTGAGGTTTCTAAGATCCACACAGAGTCTAATCTCACCAGTTTTCTTCCTAGTTGGCACCAAGTTTGAGACCCAATCAGAAAACCTGATTGGTGGAATTATTTTGGCATCATACATCCTCTGAAATTCTTTTTCAATTGAAGGTAATAAGACAAGATTGATCCTCCTAAGTTTTTCTCTGAAATGCTTTTGATTTTCTTTAATAGGGATTATGTGCTGGATGATGTTAGTGTCATAGGCTTTGAGGTCCTCATAACTCCAAGAAAAAACATCCTGAAATTATTTCAACAACTCAATGTATTTTAATTTTTCAGTGGGAGGTAATGATTTTTAAAGTTTGATCAATTTAGGATTTTCACTGGTGCCTATATTACATTCCTCTATATCAGATCTTACTAGTTCCATTTTAGGTTTCCTAGGAACATCATTTGAATCAAATAAATCTTCCAGAGGGGTTAATCCCTTTGGTAAGAAGTTATCCTTGAGATTAATTACTTCAGTTCCTTCACTTATTATTTCATCAATCTCAATTTTCTCTATGTTATCTACATTGGATTTAGTAAATTTAGTTGGGTTAAATCTATCTAGTTCATCACCTTCTATCTCATCCTTAGAGTTAGGATCTTTGGATGTATCAATATCTATATTGTTATTTACAAACTCTTCTTCTGAAATTAAAAAGATATTTATCTGTTTATCATTAGAAAATACTTGCCAATTCTTCAAATTATTTGGAATTGCAAGCCTGTGCCTAACTTCAGTAGTGTACTGATGGTTAGGTTGGAAGGGTAATTTGCAAGTGCTGGCAAACATTGCTAAACTATGGGCTTGCATATTGTGTTTTCTAGGAATTACTGCAAGTTTGGTTTCTAAGAAAGTACTAAGTATTTCTACAATAGTTCCTCTATAACAACTTAATCTAGAGTCTTTTGTCATATATACAACATCTATTTGTTTTATAATTAGTTCAGAGTCTCCCATGACAGAAACTCTTTCAGCTCCTAGATTCCTAACTAGCTTAAGACCTAAAATTAATGCTTCATACTCAGCCATATTATTAGTAAATTTAAAATTTAGTCTATATGTATGGCCTTCTGAGTGATTATTCTCCAAATTATATATCCACACTCCTGCTCCTACTCCAAACTTATTGACTGACCCATCAAATTCAAGATGCCATAATATCTCATGCTCATAATTTTCACTATCTGGCGCAACAAACGTTTCATCACTTACAACAATTTGGCCACTTTGTTCACTGAAAAATTCTGAAGTTTGGTTAGTTTCATTTTGTATAGAAACTGCAATTTCTTTTGGTTCTGTATTAATACTGTCAAAAATTTCTTCTAGTGTTTGATCAGCATTATACATGATAAAAGAATCAATGTCTGAGCATATGGAGTAGATGGGAAAGTTTTGAGGCCGATCCTGGCTACTTACCATATATTTCATTAAGGTTTCTCGGTATAGTTTCTTAGGTTGTCCAAAAATAGAGATTGTTGCATATGACATATCTAGTTGTAAAGATCCCTGAAGTTTGGCTCCCCATGATTTGGATAACAACATGTCATACTTTGGTGGGATGTCAGCAACTACAATATCCATAAGGATGCTTTTGGCAGGATATTGGACTAGAGTAACACAAATCTTTAATCAATTCTAGACACTTTACTTGACTCGAGTCAAATGTAAATAAGTCTTTATAAACCCTTGTAATGTTTAGGTTTAATTTCTCCATTACCGATTTGGGAATTAAGTTGTGGGAGGCCCCAGAATCCAACATTGCATTGTGTAGAATTTTATCATTGATACTAAGGCTAATGTAGAAAGGTGGTACTCCTCCTTCTAGTGGTTTGCCATTAACATCTGGACCAAATATGAGTTCGGGTTGGTCATCAAACAAGTTACAAAATCCTCATTTTTAGCAATGTTTAAGGTCTGGTTTATCTGTGATTTATAAGTTTCATTCTTGATTAGTTCTGTTAAAGGAACTGAAATCTTAAGTTTTTCTATCTCTGATCGCAGATTAAATGGTGAAGAAACTTTTTCTCGTTAAAGATTTTGGGTTTTTGAGGTAAGGATCTGCATAGACTTGTCTTCCTTTCCTTTATTGGGGATCTCCTTATGTGGATTTTCAGATCTGTGGCTTTGAGTTTTGTCCACTAGTTCCTTAGGTGGAATTGAGGTTGATGGTTGATCAGCAGAAGGTTGATCAGAGGTTATATCTACAATGGTGGGACGAGAAGGATTTGGGTTCTACCTAGGAAGAATTTGGAGGATCTTTGAAACAGGGGATTCTTTTATTTTCTTAGGTTGATTTTCACTATTTTCTTGGTTTGGTCGGGGACATCAATATTCTTTCTGCTTCTTAGATTATACTGTTTATGTACTTTAGAAATGGAAGAATCATATCCCTATTTGTAATCAAATGACTCTCTAGACTGGATTTGCAATTGCTGCAGCATATGCAGTTCCTGCTCATCTTGGGTAAGAAAAATAGCGTCCTCATCATTTATTCCATTAAGTTTATTTGTGTGTCTTGTTCTGGGTTATCAGGATGGGATGTTTCTGCATAATTTTCTTGAAAAGGAGGCCTAATGTTCTGATTGGCCCATTTTTTCCAATGTTTTGATTTTGGTTTTTCCTAAAATTCGGGTTTCTAACCGGGGGTGCTCGTTGATTATCCCATGGGGGTTTCCTTTCTGTGTTATATATTATATCCATTAGTCTTTCCATATTCTTGGCTAAACTATCTATTTTAATGTCAGAGGGTGAAACTTCATCTTTAGCAGTTCCTCTTTTTTCATTTCTAACTCTAGCTCTTTTAGCTAACAAATTGGCTTCTACACTAACTGTTACACTTTGCATTTATTCTAATGTTGGGGGGTTTCTTTCCTGAGTTGGTATGCCATATCTGTGTCAAAACCATTAGGGAACTTTATTAATGCCAGGTCAGGTGGGGACCTAATATTAACTGGGATGGCGTTATATATATTGTTGAATCTAGTGCAGTAATCTTGAATAGTTTCATTAGGCCCCATTCTAATATTTTCATATTCTGAAAGGATTTGTAGGGGGTTCTTTTTCTTTTCCCATGTTTTAAAAAATTACTGATGGAACGCTTCTAAACTATCAATAGTATTATTAGGCAATGATCTAAACCATTTCCTAACATCACCAGCTAAAGTATGAGTAAATAGTCTCATTTGCACATCTCCAATATCAATTTCATGTAGTTCAAAGTAATTTGTCATCTTATTGACATGGTGTTGTGCAGTGTAGTGTCATGTGCCATTAAATTGAACAATTTTACTTTGGTAGTCTGCTGCCATAGCACCAAGTGGGGTAGGTAAAACAAGAGGAGCATATCTATTTGCCATGGTTGTAGGCTGGGAGGGGTTAAGATGTGGATGAAGAGTGGATGAAGAATAAGGACTAGTGGGTGATGAATGGGAGATGATAGGATGGTGAGGAAGAGTAGGTACAAATGGTGGTGAAGAATGGACTTTAGAAGGTATTATTGATGAAGTTGAAGGGAACAATGGTGAACTTAAAGTAATGGAAGATTGTTCAGAAATCTCAGGGGTTGTGGAAGTATTAATAGATGATTATGGAGATTTCAGAATGTACTCATCAATTGATTTGTTGGCCTGTTGAACTTCGAGGTCTGCAATGAATTTTGGATCTAGAACAATTTCACTGAGTGCACTTTCAGATTTTGTTCTAAATAACGAAAGATCAAATAACTCATCAAATGGAAGTTCTTCTAGAAATAACCATTCATCAGGACATGAATTAGCTTTGATTAAAGGTGTCTGATTAACTAAACTTTATTCCTTTTTGGATTTTCTTGAAATCAGGTTGGGATTATCAAATAATGGGGCAGGATTTGGGTCTGGATTAGCCCTAGTAAAATGAGTCTTCTTGGAAGCCAGTATTGCAAAATCTTTTTAATTGTTTTTGTGAGATTTTTAAAGATAACTTCTAACAAATGACTTTAAGAGGCTTAAAATAAAAATTTAGGATCTTCTTAAAGCTTTATTAAGACTGAGGATTCGAATTCCCCAGTATGGTCTCCACTATGTTATCACTCAGAAATTTTCCCTAGAAGTTTTTAGAGGAAGGAAAGGGCCGAGGTAACCACAAACCAATCTTTTAAGTATAGGCTATAGCCAACCTATGACTCAGAGATGGCTCTCTCTATTTGATTTAGCTTTGTTTGCTGGGATTTTAGGCTAGTTCTAACGGTTTAGGGGGTTTTGATTTGTATTGTATGGTTGGATGGTGGAATCCTTAAAATAGATGGATAAACTGATGTCTTTAGACCATTGGGCTATGGATTCAAAGGAGGGCAATAGAATTGGAATTAACTCACTAAAGAGAGTGTTCAAAGGGCACGCTAGTAGAGTAAATTGTAGGTCTTTGGGCAAGATGGGTGATATGATCTTAACCAGGGTAAGAGAGAACTTAAGAATTCATGGACCGGGATTAAGATGAGGAATAGAGGTTAATCATGAGCAAAGGGAAATTAAGAATCCTTTACTATAGATCAGAGGGAAACTACCTAAACTAAGGAGCAATCAAGAATTCCTTAACTTAGATAATTTGCAGAAAACATTAAAATGAATAATAGTTAAAACAAAGTGAAATGAAGAAAATTCTAAGGTATCATTCCATATTATAGCATTCAGATTTTAGATACATTAAAGATTGTGGAAAAACTTTCAAAGAAAAATAATTACACAAGAGAAAATACTTGTAAGCACTTCCCTCTACACATGAATCCAGTGAAATGTCTTGTCTTTATTCATTAATCCAGCTTGTTGGTCCAAACAATGATACAATAGCTTACAGTATTTGATCAATAAGGTCTATAGAAATGTCTAAGAATCCACACTACATACTTCGAATGGTGAAGTATTTATACACAAATTATTACAAAATATCTCAAAACAAACTTGAGATTTATTTTAGGAAATATAAATATCTTCTTGCAAGAAGATAGAGATAGCTATTGGATTGCTTCATGGTACTGCTGGCTTTTATGGTTGGATTTGTAGCCCTTTATGCTGGCTTGTAGTTGTGGTCTTTTATGCTAGAATCTTCTTCAATTTTTATCTTTCACCTGATACTCTTTGACCTTGATGTCCTGTTTTCACCTGTTCACTTGGATGCTTTATTTTTACTGTGCAGTAACTTTTTACTGTAAATTTCTCACAGTAAATCAGTCATGCTTTCCCACCATTCTGCATCAGGTAATTTGACATTCATCATTCTTCGATATATCTCATCAACTTCAATATACTTGGCAAAATTGGGCGTAGTGATGAACAAGTGTTTAATCTCATGCTGGAGAAAAAACAAGTTCTCAAAAGTGTTATATAAAACTTTGCCTGTTGGCAAGGCTTTAATAGATGAAGTTCTAGCTTGTTCTTTAACCAACTGCCTAAGACTATTGTGATAGTCCTGCTGTGTCATAAGCTTGTCATTGATGACCAATGGACTAGGCAATCCTTTTTCCCTCAAAATTTGGAATTTGGCCATGAATCTATCAACGGTTACCTGCATGTTCTTGCACTTTTCCTCCAAGTTTAGCATTAGGTTTCTTTTGGAAAGAACCTTTCTTATTTCCAAAATAGTTTCAGTTCTATCTTCTATATTTAGCTCCTGAAGGTCAAATCTGTTTTTTCTGTTAAGGAAATGGATGAGTCTATTGGCATCTTTTGGCATGTCACCCAATTCTTCGTTGACTTTCTGAATAGCTACTGTAGCTATATTTATTAGTTCTGTTTACTCAAAAATAACTTAAATAGATGACCAAATATCCTTGTTGAACTCAATGATATTGGCCCTTAACAGTTCCTTGGCTTGCCTAAGGGGTTTCTCTAATGTTAGGTCCTTTTCCATGGCTTTAATTCTTTCATTCATCCTATTGGCCTTATGAGTTTCTTCTTTTTGCATAATCTGGGCAAGTTTGTAATCAATTTCTAGACTTGCCGCATTTTCTCTTAGTCTATTCATTTTAGTGGCTTGGATGGACATTTCATTCATGGCTTTGACTAATTTATCTTCATCCTCTCCTGGTGCACCTGTTGCTAATGTAGAGTCTGCAGTAACTGACAATGATGTGGAAGGTGGAGCTATTGGTGCGAGTGAAGCCGCCAGCGTGGAAGGGACTGCTCTGGACATTGCAGGGATGACGTTTTCAGAAGTTGATGCAATGTCAGTCTGTTTTATTTGGATTAAATTATCCAATTATTTCTCTATTTCCTTTAGCTGATCATTGAGTTTTAGGACCAAGTCCATCAACTCTCCATGTCTGGTTTGGCTCTCCAAAATTTCCAGCGTTTGATGATGTTGTAGCTGGGGAATTTTCTATTGCTTCTTCAGTGCAGCAATATCATCGTTCTTCTTCTTTATCAGCTGCTCAGTAGCTTTCATATCCTTGGGATCTTGTCCCAATTCAATGATTAAGTCTTCCGAAGTCTTAAGCCTGGTATCCTTGGCCTGTGAGGAGGCCTTCTCCAACTGAAACTATGCTGAGATGTTGTTTATTGAGTTTTGTAGCTGAAGGGCAACTATGGCTTTACCTGTAAGGGTGGAGTATATCATCTCTCGAACTTGTTTGTGCAGTTCTATTTGGTCTATGGAATGAATGTCCCTTGCCAACACTTCAAAGTCATCCCTCTTGTAATCTGATGATTGTTGGAAATAATACTGAGAGGGGGGGTGAATCAGTATTATCAGATTAATCAAACTTTTTCAAATGCCCAAAAACATATACGCTACTTCAGTTAAGTGAACCAGCGTGTACACGCTACTGTGACGAAGTAAAACAGCGTATAAGCAGAAAACTCACAATTTAGTTGGCTTATTCTTCAATTAAGTGCATCAGGACATTATTCATCATATTAACAGTAAACATGTGCAGTATAACAGAACAGATAAAAAGCCACACACATGAACACCAAGATATAAGGTGGAAACCCAATGTGGGTGAAAACCACCTGCTGCAAGTTGTCTCTATCTTTCTTAATATGAAACTTCAGTTTACAATCTTTTGTACTGGTGCAGCCTTATACCAGTACGCAGGCTACAACCTGCAGAAGGCTTCAACCTTCTCTCGTTCTCCAAACTTCCTTGGAAGGGAGCTCCAACCCCCTTTTTTCTTTTGTACTAGCCAAGATACTAGTACGTAGGTGCTGACCTACAATCTTCCTTCTTCCAGGTATCACTTTTCATACATTTTCAGACTTGGATATTCCTGAAGCACAACATTACAATCTGAAGACCACAATTCATTCAATTTTCACAACAGATCATTGAAGCATAAAACAACCCAACTTTGAATCACTGAACCACTGAACCCTGTCAATCACCAGTTACCAGAACACAGAGCAGACTACAGAACTCTGTAATAACAGTCAGACCCCACTGTAAACTCAAATCAAGCTTCAAAAGATATACGCTACTTTAATGAGCAGAAACCGCGTATACACGCGCTTTTACCGAAGCCAACCTGCGTACAGATCTAAAAATAAACTTTCTCAATTTGCAGCTGTACCAGATATTAGTTAGACTCAGAACGTAACATTGCGACAATATGCAGATCTAGAAATACGCATAATCAACCATATCATGATAGTGCATTTCAAACCATTTGATCCCGATCTCTCCTTAGATCTAGTTCTCCATCAACCGATGAGATCTCTCCTTAGCTCAGATCAACCAACTCAGAACCTGCATATCAGATCTCTTTCTCTCTTAGATATTCATGCCTTGTCGAAAGATGATCTTTGCCTAATGATCTTCTTCTCCTTATATAGCCTTAGGCCTTTCTCAATACCAAGAGCCAAAACCATAGTAACACAATACCATCAACTTTAAAACTAGGGATCGACACGCCCGTCGAGACATAATGGTCCGAAATCATAGGCACAACTTCCAAGGTCTAACCACCATGAACCAAAGGAACCTTTCCACATACACGCGCTTTTTCTGAATCTAACTTGCGTGTACACGCGACTTGGGCTTAACGAAAGAGCGTGTATGAGCTTTCTTGCCATGCTGTACTGAGATCTGTCTTCTGATTGAGTTGCCATCACCTGTACTAACCTTTGAGCACCTGTACCATCCACTGAGTGAGTTGCCATCAAGGACAACACTTGAACCATAATGCCAACAATCTCCCCCTTTGGACTTGATGGCAACCACCACACCAAGTCACTCTCCCCCTTTGACATCAAGGGCAAAGGGAGGACCAAGATATTCTCTTCCTTGGTAATCCTTCTGCTGTCCATACTGCTGTCCATACTCCCCCTGAGTACATGCTGAAATCTCCAAGAGTGCTCCCCCTTTGTGAATGCCAAAGAGTACCAATCTATCCATCCTGCTCACCAAGTGCTGTTCATGCTCCCCTTGACTGTAGGCAAGATCTGCAAAAGATGTTCTTCAAGAAGAACATGACTCTATACATCATAAAAGACCTTCCTATCACCAAAGACTCATACATACATCCATTTCTCAACTAAGTGAGGATATACAAAAAAATGACTCATCCACCCAACCAAGTGAGGATACATCAATATTGACTCATCCACCTAACCATGATAATACATGAACATTTCATCATTCATCCCAGGCATAGTGGGGAAACCAACAAAGGCCGTTACATGACCTTGACACCATAAAAGAGACAAGAGAGATACATGACATAGAGACAACAGATCTAGACCAAGACTTAGGAAAGACATCAGCAGCATCTGATAAACATCTTGTTAGATCAGCAACTAGAATTTCTTTCTGAGCTCCTTCTCCTGAAACCAACAACCAAAAAACATCTGAATGCCAACAATGCTTTATGAGACTTTTGAGCTGCTCCCCCTGAACCTGTGCCTGTTGCACTCCCTGAAACTGTGCCTGAATAATTCTGACATTCCTATTGCTGTTCAGAACTTCAGAGTTTTCCCTTGCTGTTCAGAACTTCATATACGCGTTTTCTCCTGTATAAAACAGCGTATGTACGCGGATATTCTTTCTGCAACAAGCGTCCAGCATACACGCGACTTTCCCACCCTGAATCCGCGTGTATACGCTCATACTACTTCCGTAACCTGCGTATACCAACTTTTCTGTAGAACAAACAAATTTCAACAACAGGATGAAGCATTAACTACTCCCAGCTTTTGTCTGAGATATTCAAAAGTTTCCCTGGGCAGTGGTTTTGTGAGAATATCAGCAACTTGCTCCTTAGAAGGAACATACTCCAACTTGACCTTCTGTTCAAGCACTTGTTCCCGAAGAAAATGGTACTTGATTGGTATGTGCTTGGTCTTTGAGTGCATGACTGGATTCTTTGAAATGCTGATTGCACTTGTATTATCACATAAGATAGAGACAGGTGGAGTGCAAGTGATTTGAAAGTCCTGCAAGGTCTGCATCATCCAAAGAAGTTGTGTACAACAAGATGCTGCAGCTACATATTCTGCTTCAGCTGTAGATAAGGCAATCGAACTTTGTTTCTTGCTGAACCAAGATACTAATCTGGAACCCATGAAGAAAGCACCTCCACTTGTGCTTTTCCTATCATCCACACTTCCAGCCCAATCTGCATCTGTGTAAGCATGAAGAGTGAGATCAGTATTTCTAGGATACCATAAGCCATAGTTTTGGGTCCCTTGAAGATATTTGAAGATTCTTTTGACTGCCTGAAGATGAGTTTCCTTTGGGTTGGCTTGAAATCTTCCAACCATTCCTACTGCATGTGTAATATCTGGTCGAGTACCTGTCAAATAAAGCAAACTCCCAATCATGGATCTATAAGTGGGTTGGTGGACTGCTGCTGATTCATCATTTGCACTGAGGCTGCATCCTGTAACCATGGGTGTACATACTGGTTTTGACTCTTCCATGCCATACTTCTTCAAGATCTGCTTGAGGTATTTGGTTTGAGACAAGAAGATACCTCCTTCATTTTGTTGGATTTGCAATCCAAGAAAATATGTCAATTCTCCAAGAAGTGACATTTCGAATTCTTTCTGCATAACCAAGGCAAAGTTTTGACTCATAGTCTCTTCATTGCTGCCAAAAATAATATCATCTACATAAACAACAAGAATTAGCAATTTGTTATTTTCAACTTTTATATAGAGATTGCTATCTGCTGATCCTTTTGAAAAGCCTTGTTGGTGAAGATATTTGTCCAACCGATAGTACCAAGCCCTTGGAGCTTGTTTGAGCCCATAGAGAGCCTTTTTCAATCTGCATACAAGGTTTGGATCATTCCCAAGAATGAACCCATCTGGCTGCTCAATATATACTTCTTCTTCTAAGTCTCCATTCAGGAAGGCTGATTTCACGTCCATTTGAAATACCTTGAAGTTTTGAAAGCTTGAGAGAGCAAGGAACATTCGGATGGCCTCTAGTCTTGCCACAGGAGCAAAGGTCTCTTCAAAATCTATTCCTTCTTGCTGTGCATACCCTTTACAAACAAGTCTGGCCTTGTTTCTAATTACTTCTCCATTTTCATTTAACTTATTCTTGAAGACCCATTTTGTTCCTATTACATTCTTATCTTTTGGTCTAGGAACTAATTCCCAAGTGTTGTTCCTTTCGATTTGCTCAAGTTCTTCATCCATTGCTTTGACCCAACATTCATCTTTGCATGCTTCTTTCACATTTTGTGGTTCAATGGAGGAGAGTAGAGCCAAGTAGCTTGAAGCTTCTGCAAGTGTCCTTCTTGTTTGTACTCCTGCTTCTTTCTGCCCCACAATCTGAGTTTCTGGATGATTCTTTTGGACATATCTGGATGGAGTCTTCTCTTCTATTCTTGTCTGCTCCTCTGGTTCTTCTTGAGATTCTTCTTCTTCTTGAGGTTCTTCTTCTTCATCATTTCGCCTTTGAGAGTAACCTTCATCTTCTTCATGATGAACTTGCCTAGGAATATATCCCTTCTCATCAACCACTATATCAATACTGTCAACAATTCTGCCAAGTCTTTTATTGTAGCACTTGTATGCTTTGCTATGTGGAGAATAACCAAGAAGAATGCCCTCATCTGCTCTAGGTTCAAGTTTGCCAAGTTGCTCATCAGTATTCTTAATATAACATTTGCTCCCAAAGATTTTGAAATGCTTCACGGAAGGAGTTTTACCACTCCAAAGCTCATGAGGTGTTTGAGTGCTGTTTACTCGAACATTTGTTTTGTTAAGAATGATAACAGCAGCATGTGCGGCTTCTCCCCAGAAGGTTGCAGGAGTACCTGATTCATCGAGCATAGCACGAGCCATTTGTTGGATAGTTCTGTTCATTCTTTCCACAACCCCATTTTGCTGAGGAGTTCTAGCTGTAGAGAATTCTCTTCTTATCCCATGTTCATCGCAGAAATCAAAAAATTCATTTGATGTGAACTCCCCACCTCTGTCAGATCTGAGGCACTTGATTTTGTGTCCTGATTCATTTTCAGCCAATGCTTTGAAGGTTTTGAATTTTTCGAATGCTTCATCTTTGTGCTTCATAAGCCCTAACCAAACAAACCTTGAGAAATCATCAATGAATAATATCAGATATTCTTCTCCTCGAGGTGTCCTTTTCCTAAATGGACCACATACATCTGTATGGACTAGCTCAAGAGGCAAGCTAGCTGATCCTTCCTTCTCTGGAAAGTTAGTTCTGGTCTGCTTTCCAAACTGACAAGATTTGCATATGGTGTTGTCTGGAATTTTGATATCTGGAAGATCGCGAACTGCCTGATATTTGCATGCTTTCCTTATTTGTGAGAAGCTTAGATGTCCCAACCTTCGATGCCATAACCAGTGCTCTTCATCCTTGCTAAGATAGCATTGTTGTTGTCCTTCTTCAAATATGTACAGATTATTTGGAGTTCTTTTGCCTTTGAGAACTGTTTTACCTATATCAAGATCACGAACAAGACATCCATTCGATCTGAAAATAACCTCTGTTTTTTGATCACACATCTGGCTGACACTTAGAAGATTATGCTTCAATCCATCAACATACAAAACATTTCCAGCCTTGACCTTTTCTTTCAAAGGAGCAATACCTTTTCCTTTTATAGTTGCAGGAGTATCATTTCCAAAAGAAACTTTCTTTCCCTTTTCTAAAGTAGAATAAGATTCAAGTTTTTCTTTATCACCTGTCATATGTTTCGAACATCCACTGTCAATGTACCATAGATTTTCCTGTCCTTCTGCATAAAATGCTATCCCACATCTTTCTGTTTGAGGTTCCTTTATTCTCCATGTTTTGGTGCTTGTGGCTTGTTCCTTTTTCTCCTGAAACCTGCTCCTGCATTCAGAGTCTTTATGACCAAAATTATTGCAAATAGAACATTCAACTTCATTTTCAAGCACCGAAAAGTTGTTATAGGTCCTTTTTGTAATCCTTGTCATACTTCTTTGTTTTTGAGCTTCCCTAGTCATGATTGTTTTATATGCAACACATTGAGCTGCTCTGTGACCAAAGTTGTGGCAAGAAAAGCATTGTCCATTGAAGAAGCTTCTGCGGTTATTGAATCTACCAGCCAACTGATTGTAATTTCTATTTTCATCTATTCTTGAGCCAAACTGAGAAGATTTTACCTGTGGTTGGTTGTAGCTTTTGTTCATCCTTAAGGAGGATTGTGCCTGATAGTTTCTGTTTGTAACTCGTCCCTGCTTTACCTGATTATCTTCATTGTTCTTCCACTCATTTCCTCTTGCTGCATCAAGATAACTTTTTGAGGTGGATGCTTGAGAGGTTTCTCCATTATAGCCCAAACCTGTCTTGTTTAGAGGAGACCGCTGCACACTGATAATCTCATCCAAAGTTTCAGATCCTTTGACAAATTTAAGATTAATAGCTTTTGTTTTCTCAATTTCTTTTCTGAGACCAACAATTTCACCTTCTAGTTTTTCAAGATGTTTTTCCTTTTCATCAATTTGAAATTGCAAAGTATCAATGATCACATTCTTTTCTTCTATGCCTCTCTTGAGTCTAGTGATTTCATTATAGAGATTATCCACATCTATAGCATCCTCATAATCATCATCTTCAAATGCCATTAACAGCTTATATTTATTACCTTGTTCATCTTCATCACTGTTTGATAAGCCATCACTATCTTCATGGGTGTAGTAGCTTTTCCTATTTGCACTTTGTTTCTTGTTCCATCTAGCAGGTTCTTTTCCTTTATCTTTATAAGGACATTTTGCAGCATAATGACCTACTTTCCCACAAGCAAAGCATTTGAAAGGTAGCTTACCTCTGAACCTTCCAGAACCCCTTTGAAGATTTCTGACAAAATTTGATTCCTCTTCCTCTTCTTCTGGAACATGGCTTGCTTCATAGTAATCTTCTTTTCCTGATGCCTTAAAAGCAGCTTCCCTTCTGTCAGATGGACCTCCCTTTCTCATTTCATAAGCGGTTAGAATTCCATGTAGCTGAGACATAGTGAGAACACGGAGATTTTCTTTTTCTTCTATTGCAGATACTTTAGATTCAAACTTGGGAGATAAAGATCTTAGAATCTTTTGAACTACTATAGTTTCTCTTATTTCTTCACCCAAATTTTTCATACAATTAACAATCTCATCTACCCGAAGAAAATAATTAGCCACACTTTCATCATTATACATCTTGAGAGTCTCATATTGAATCCTGAGTGTTTGAAGTTTAGCTTGCTTTACCTGTTCATCTCCTTCATAGCTAGTGATCATTTTGTCCCATATTTCTTTTGCTGATTTGAAGTGCATGACCTTCATGAATTCTGTTTGAGATATACTTCCTAATAGAGTACTGACTGCTTTTGCATTTGTTTCATATGCCTTTTTCTCAGCTGGATCTGTAGGAGTAGCTGAAGGAAAAGCATAGCCTGTTTCTACAATGTCCCAAACTTCTGTACCAAGAGATTGAAGATATGCAGTAACTCTTACCTTCCAATAATTGAAATTTGTTCCATCAAAAACCGGTGGCCTGATTGATGCTTCTTTCTCGTAGTTGCTCATGATGAATGATCTTCCTTCAAGCGATCAAGCTTCTCTGAAGGACCTGCTCTGATTCCAATTGTTGGAAATAATACTGAGAGGGGGGGTGAATCAGTATTATCAGATTAATCAAACTTTTTCAAATGCCCAAAAACATATACGCTACTTCAGTTAAGTGAACCAGCGTGTACACGCTACTGTGACGAAGTAAAACAGCGTATAAGCAGAAAACTCACAATTTAGTTGGCTTATTCTTCAATTAAGTGCATCAGGACATTATTCATCATATTAACAATAAACATGTGCAGTATAACAGAACAAATAAAAAGCCACACACATGAACACCAAGATATAAGGTGGAAACCCAATGTGGGTGAAAAACCACCTGCTGCAAGTTGTCTCTATCTTTCTTAATATGAAACTTCAGTTTACAATCTTTTGTACTGGTGCAGCCTTATACCAGTACGCAGGCTACAACCTGCAGAAGGCTTCAACCTTCTCTCGTTCTCCAAACTTCCTTGGAAGGGAGCTCCAACCCCCTTTTTCTTTTGTACTAGCCAAGATACTAGTACGTAGGTGCTGACCTACAATCTTCCTTCTTCCAGGTATCACTTTTCATACATTTTCAGACTTGGATATTCCTGAAGCACAACATTACAATCTGAAGACCACAATTCATTCAATTTTCACAACAGATCATTGAAGCATAAAACAACCCAACTTTGAATCACTGAACCACTGAACCCTGTCAATCACCAGTTACCAGAACACAGAGCAGACTACAGAACTCTGTAATAACAGTCAGACCCCACTGTAAACTCAAATCAAGCTTCAAAAGATATACGCTACTTTAATGAGCAGAAACCGCGTATACACGCGCTTTTACCGAAGCCAACCTGCATACAGATCTAAAAATAAACTTTCTCAATTTGCAGCTGTACCAGATATTAGTTAGACTCAGAATGTAACATTGCGACAATATGCAGATCTAGAAATACGCATAATCAACCATATCATGATAGTGCATTTCAAACCATTTGATCCCGATCTCTCCTTAGATCTAGTTCTCCATCAACCGATGAGATCTCTCCTTAGCTCAGATCAACCAACTCAGAACCTGCATATCAGATCTCTTTCTCTCTTAGATATTCATGCCTTGTCGAAAGATGATCTTTGCCTAATGATCTTCTTCTCCTTATATAGCCTTAGGCCTTTCTCAATACCAAGAGCCAAAACCATAGTAACACAATACCATCAACTTTAAAACTAGGGATCGACACGCCCGTCGAGACATAATGGTCCGAAATCATAGGCACAACTTCCAAGGTCTAACCACCATGAACCAAAGGAACCTTTCCACATACACGCGCTTTTTCTGAATCTAACTTGCGTGTACACGCGACTTGGGCTTAACGAAAGAGCGTGTATGAGCTTTCTTGCCATGCTGTACTGAGATCTGTCTTCTGATTGAGTTGCCATCACCTGTACTAACCATTGAGCACCTGTACCATCCACTGAGTGAGTTGCCATCAAGGACAACACTTGAACCATAATGCCAACAATGATGTCTTGGGCTGCTATGTTGTAGGTTTGATAAAGGACATCTGTAGCTTTCCCTCCTTAATGTCAAAGGCTGACATCAGCCTTGTTTGATTTGTGGGAGTGAGCTTTAGGTACTGAGCATATGTTTGGGCTTTAAGCCTCTCATTCCTCATTTTGATTTCCTTATACCTGTCCTTTATGTCTTGGTCTTTGTCAATAGGCCTACTGAAGGAAGACACTTCCACACTAAGCTACCTTTCCAACATCTGAGTCTATGATGTGGAAGGCTCTTGTATGTCTTTAGATGGAGTTGTGTGCCTACTTCTGTCTACCTCTGTGTTGGTCACATGTTCCGATCCTTCTATATATTCCTATTCAGAGGCCGGATTGAGCCTTTGCCTCTTGTTGTGATTTGTTTCCTGCTACAGATTAGAGGTGTCCATTCCTGAAGTGGAAGCTCCCTCCTTCTTTATTTTTGGATTTTTCTCCTCATTCTAAGGAGTCTGTGTGATTGGAGGGGTGCTCATGGCTCTTTCTTTTTCTTCTGGGCTGGCCCCTGTTGTCAAGCTTCTGGAAAGTAAAAGGAAACTTATCCAACTGATAACACAAAAATAGATGGTACAATACAGAGGAGTATTTGAATACTCTCTCATTGCCCATTCTTGTGAACTACTCATGCATCCTATCAGCTATGAATTTGGAAAAGTAATATATGATTGCAGGAGGCTACCCTGGGGTATAAATGGACATGAAAGCTAGAATAATTTCATCAATGTATTCACTGGTAGAGTAACCCAAAACATAGGATATCATGGTTACAATGTTCTGGCCCCATTGAGAGAAAATAGTTGATACATATGAAGGGGGGTCCTTAGGGATGTGCTTTTCCTCTCTAATGAAGGTTTGAAACAATTGGGCCAATCTTGGTGGGCTTAGCTTGGGATACTGATCCAATAGGTCTCTAATTGAAAGTGGGGTTAGGTTTGGCCCTGGTTGGAACTGCAACATTTCATTAATGGACTCAGCTGTGAAAGTGAATAGAACCTTCTGGTCATGAGACATTATGGCTCTATGGCTGGGGATGTAGCATGCATAGCACATATGAACAATTTCAGGAAAGATATGAACTTGGGGTAACTGGTATCTGGGTAAATTGGACTCCCAGAGGCCAATATCATGTGTATGGTTCAGGTGTCTGTCTTTGCTTAAGCAATGAATTTTAAGTAGGAGATCTATTATAGTTCTGTCCTCGATTTGGAAATCCCTGTCAGCCAAGGGAAGGTGGTCCACATCTAAATGTGGAGTGGTAATGGGTCTAATGTCCATGGCAATAGGGCAGCCATAATTCAGTTCTTGTGGATTTGAATTATGGCTTGGGGGTTTTATCAGAGGTTTTGAACAGAAATTGGAAACTTCAAAGGGTTCCTGCCAAAGGTGTTTGTGATTTTAAGTAATTTTTCAATCAATTAGACTCAACGAGAATCTCAAATAGGCTGAATTCTTTCAATTTTGCACAGTGAATGGTATTCTATGGTGCAATACCTGGAAATTGGGTGAATTGGCTTCGAATTGATGGTTCTCGGTGGTTGCAAAGGTTTGTACAATTCTGGTACAGACTGAAAGGTCAACTGGGTTGTCTGCAACATCTTTTGGAGTGGTCTTGAAAGTCTGGTGGTAAATTTGGTGTTCACGGGGATTGCACTGGTTCATAGAGTTTACATAGAGAATGTGCAGAAAAAAAGGGTGAAATAGGGCTTTGTGGCCTTTTATAGAGAAAATAATTAATTTGGACAAGTTCACTTTTAGATGAACGGTTGACGCTTTTTTGGTTAAATGGGGGAAGCAGTTTTGGAGGGCCATTGCACTGCTTTTGTGGCGCGAGCAGTATTCGGGAGGGGTCACCTAATGCGATACAACAATTGTCACATAACATCCACAGGGTCAGGGAAGACCACTTTATCGAGTGGTTGATGTTCAGCCATCGGGCGCTGTCGATATGGTATTGCGCCATTGGATGAGAGGGGGGTGATGATCAACTGTAGTCAGGTGGAAAAGCTGCATTGGGGGGAATGACAGGAGTCGATGGGGGGCCTAGGGATTTAATCATGGTGGTTTAGGATTAGTTTAGGGATAAATCACATGTTTAAAAGGATTGGGTCAGGCTTAATGAGGGATTAGGGAGTCAGGTGAGGTTAATACCAGGATTAACTTAAGTTTACCGACATTAGGTAAACTAAGTAAAGTTATATCGGGGTATGGGGAATTTCTATTAGCTTTTAAGAAAACTAAGGGTGGGTTTAATTACGTAAGGGGATTAATTTAATACGGGATAATGGGGATTTGTAGGGAATTTATATAATAATATTAGAAATTAATATGAAATTGCGATGGTGGAGTGGGTTTCTCCCTTGTACAAGGGTAAAGTAAACATTTACACATTTAGCTTTATACTTAAGAAAAAGGCTTTTTTGTGGGGTTTTTGTATGAAAGGGTTTTATATGGTGGTGATTCACTTTTCCTAGGTAAATGGTGTCAACCATAGGAAAGTGTGGTTTTATTAGGGAAATGAGGGGAAATGAAGGGAGATGAATTTTTTATGAAAGGGATTCTAGAACTTATGCCCATAAGTCATCAAGCTAAGGGTCCAGTCCCTCCAAAAGTCAGAGAAATGCTCTCAGCCTCTTTGACTTAAAGGATTTGAGCACTAGAACTTGTTTATGGGAAATTAGTAAGTAAAGGGGTAAAATGAATGAGGGGATGTTAAATAAATCAAGTTGTGAACCATTGTCTCTTTACTGCTTATGAACATTTGAAGAATGCATTTAAACATGACATAAGTACTTTTGTGTAATCACTTGATATTTCTGCAACCTTTCTACTACTTACTCATTTACTCATCCTACCATTTTTTCTTCATTTTATTTGGGTACATTTAGGCTAGCAAACCATTATCAATCTTTTATTTTCTTTTACAAAGTAAACTATCCAATTCTAACCTTATATCTTCCAAGGGCTCAGATTAAACTGATGAGCTCCTTTTATTTACTGTACCTATCTAATGATCTGCCAAGATTAAACTATTTGGTAAGATTTTATTCTCTAAAAAAAACATAAACTCCAAAGCATGGTATAATCAAGATTAAACAATTTGATTACCATGGATTGTGGCACGAATAACATGTTGCACACAATCATTATTATGCATAAAAGTAAATGGTAGTAGCATTTTGACTTGCTCACTTTCTTGGTCTCTTTTTGCTTTTTTGGGGTTCATATATTTTCATTTTTTTGACCTTTTCTTATTCTTTCTGTCCTTTTGATTACTCTTTTAGGAAATACCGTCTTTACATTTATTAAATTTTTAATATGGAAAACATTTGCAGAAAGAAAAGGTATGTACAATATTATAGGGCTTAACCTTAGTCATTCAAAATTATGACTCCTATTGGTGTAGGAACCTAACATGTTCATGATCCATTCCCTATGCTGTTCACAGATGAAGTCTTGGAAAACGTGGGTGGTCAAGAAGCCTACTCGTTTACAAATGGGTTACCATGGTATCACAAAATCAAGTTCATGCTAGAAGATCAGAGTAAGACTACCTTCGCTACAGAATGGGGATCTTTTCAGTATACAGTTATGCCTTTTGGACTTAAGAATGCCCCTACGATCTTTTCTAGGGTGGTAGCTACATCCTTTAAAGAATTTATTCATAAGTTTTTGGAGGTTTACTTTGATGATTGGAAGGTGTTTGGGTTAGTGAAAAATCACATTGCAATCTTTGCCTAATGCTAGATACTTGTAGGAAGTATCAAATATCCCTTAATCTGAAAAAATGTATATTCGGTGTATCGTATGGGATATTGTTGGGCCACGTTGTTTGTAAGCAAGGAATGATGGTGGACCCTACTAAAATTGTAGTTATTATCAATTTGGATTTCCAAGGAATGTAAAATAGTTGCACGCAACATTGGGCCATACAGGATACTATATGAAGTTCATCAAGGCATATGCGTAGATCACAGCGCCCATGGAAAAATTATTGAAAAAGGATGCGATGTTTTGTTGGGACGATGATTTCCAGAAAATCTTAGATGTGTTGAAGGAAAAATATGGTTACAATGCCTATTTTAGTGTTCCCCAATTGGAAGAAAGAATTCCATGTACCTGTAGATGCATCCTGCAATGTTAACCCAACTAGGTGTAGGAGATATGGACCATCCAATTGAATTTGTGAGCAAGAAGCTGTCTAAGGCAGGGAAGAATTATTCAACCACGAAGCACGAATGGTTGGCGATGGTGTATGCATTCCAAAAGTTCAGGAATTATTTGTTGGGTGCACACTTCAAAATGTACACAGACCATTCCGCTTCGAAGTACCTGGTCAACAAGAATGTGTTGGAGGGGAACATTTGTAGGTGGTTACTGCTATTTTAAGAGTATGACTTTGAAGTAGTTGTGAAGCCGGGGATATTAAATGATGGACCCGATCAACTTTCATGCATTGAGAAAGGCAAAATACCTACAAGTCTTGATGAAGGATTTCCTAATGCACAACTCTTTGTTGTGCGCGTTGCAGATGAACATTTTGTAGACATAATCCAATCCTTGTCTATAGGTACAACTCCTAAAGGGTATACGACACAACATAATAAATAATTGGTGGTCAGGGTTGTAGATTTCTTTGTCATTGCAAGGAAATTGTATAAAATGGGCTCGAATGAAGTTCTGTGTAGGTATGTACCAGATTATGAATGACAAAGTATCCTCACTGAAGCACATGGAGGAGTTGCTGGAGGAAATTATGCGGGGAGAGTGACTGCATAGAATATTCTTCAAGCTCGAATATGGTGGCCATCTATGCACAAGGATTCCAAAGAATATTGTATGGCGTGCGATGTCTATCAGAGGACTGAGAGGTTGTCATGAAGGGACGAATTACCTCTGAACTCATTACAGGCATTCAATAAATGGGCAATAGATTCTGTAGGACCTATTCAGCCACTAGGAAAGAAGACAGGAGCACAATACATCATCGCAACAATAGAATACTTGACCAGATGGGTTGAGGTGCAGCGTGTGAAGGATTGTAGTGTGACTACATCTGTGAAATTTATATTTGAATACATTTTTTCTAGGTTTGGTTGTCCTAAGATTTTGATGAGTGATAGGGGTTCACATTTCCTGAATGAAAAAAGTTTCTGCTTTGCTTGAAGAATTCCAGATGTATCATTTGAAAAGCACATCGTATCATCCTCAAGCAAATAGCATAATTGAAGCCTTTAATAAATCATGGAGAATTATTTGACGGAGACCTGTAATGAAATTAGGAACGATTTGGATGTGTGCATACAAACTTTTCTTTGGGCATATCGAACTACCTGTAAGAAGTTGATTGGACAGACACAATTTAGGTTGGTCTATGGATAAGAGGCAGTGATTCTAATGGAGTACATTGTGCCCAGTTTGAGGATTACTACAGTCATAGAGATCATCGATTAGGATACCATGGAAGAACGCCTTATGCAAATACTTGAATTAGAAGAATACCACTTCCTGGCAGGTTTTCATCAGCAGGTGTAGAAGGATCAAGAAAAGGTGTTGCATGATCACCAAATTAAGCAGTGCACCTTTAAAGTCAGAGATTTCCTACTGATGTATGATAGAAAGCTTACAAAGTTTCCAGGAAAGTTTCAGATGCATTGGCTGGGGCCATACATTGTCAAGGAGATTACGGATGGAGGTGCAGTTTAGCTTGTGAAGCTGAACGGGGAGCTATTTCCAAGAAGAATCAATGGGAGCTAGTTGAAGTTGTACATGGGTGATCCAACCCCTGTGCAATGACTATATGGATGCAGGACAATCTTAGTACTTCAGGAAGTTGCAAGGAAGTGCAGGACTATAAACTACGCTGCTAGAAGGACAATTTGGCGAAGTGAATGGGATGTGCGATGATTAGAAGAAAGGCGCAAAGCGGAGCTACGACGAAGGAGTTGTGTGATCATGGTGGGTCCCACGTAGCTTGGTCAGAAAGTAACTGTTGGAAACACAGTAGATGATGGGATGGCTATATTTTCGTTAAAGGGAGTGGGGGGAGAGCATTTAAGGAGAATATCCTTGAAATCTACTACCAAAAGAGCATTAATGACGGAGATCTAGAGGGAACAAATGGAATTGAACTCAAAATTGGCTATAAATACAACATCCCTCTCCACATTCGAACACTCTTCTTCCAGATAAATTGCCTTGATATTTTGCACCTTAGTTTGCACCGAGATGATTGTTGCATGTCAAGACGAGATTGGAAAGAGATACAGAAGAAGTTTTCGTAGCAAGGATTTGGGTGGGAGGTGGATTTATTTGAGTGGCAAAAGGAAATATTCTGGGAGAGAATGACTGCAACACCACCACTCCCTACCACAACACCTATGTCACCGAGGCCTAAAACCACTGCCTTCGTGGTAGGAGAGAAGAAGAAAAAGAAGCCCAAAAAAGTGCCACTGTGGCAATTGCCACACAAAAATCCAATAAAGGTTAGATAGAAGGGTCGGGTGGATAAAAATAAGAAACCGATGGAACCCTTAGACTTGGACAAGGAAGAATTAAATATGGGAGTTCAAGATATTGACGTAGAAGAAGGAGTGTCGATTACTCGGCTACCACCTTAGGTACACCCTAGAAACTCCACCGCCAAAGTGACTAAGGACCTAGACTCGGTGAAATTTTAGGTCTTCACACCCTTGCTACTAAAGGATGTACCAATGCAGGGCGATTTGCTAGCCCGGGTACCATTTTTTAAGATGGAGGATTAGGACCTGGGTGATCATGTAAAGTTCCCACAGTTGGAACCCAATAAATATTTGAAATCAATCTACTATGAGGAGTCCAGTTTTACACAGCTTGAGCCAATGAAGTGGGCGGGCATAATTAAGCATGCGAGATTTCTCAACATGTTGTGGGTGCCACACTTTAGCTGCAACATCATTAATACTATCTGTGTGCGTCAATTGTTGGTGCTGGTTCATGATGGGTGCCTCTAGTTGGGAGGGCCCATTCCAATTGTCGACATGTTGGTCCACCGAATCACCTTGTTTCCTTATTAGGGTTGAAAACCCATAGATGCTTTTGTGGGGAAATCGCAGGAGAAAAATCTTTCAGATCAGATGAAGAGAAACTTCGATTTGGTGAATAAATCGTGCAGCTACACCATTAGCTCCATATCAGATGGTATTGTGCAATTTTCCACACAAATTTTGGCTAGAAAATTAATGTGGAAGTGTCATGCCAATGAAGTGTCGGCCCTAGTAGTATCTTTAGTTGTGTAGTGTAGCAAAGGGATCCAATACAATTGGGCCAAGTATCTCTGTCACGAGTTCTTGGACAATTGTCGTGAAACCTAGGAGGATGGAAAGGCATTCCACTATGCATGGTTACTTCTGTTGATCACGCTCATAGCTTGGAGGACGCTTGAGGAGAGTCAGTTCCCAACACATGATCTAGACTTATGCGAGGCTGTGAAATTCACCTCACTGTGGGCAATGAAGGATCCTAACCACATCATGGAAACATAGATATTCTGGGTCTTCTTCGAGTCAGAGTTGCGGATGGTGATAAACCAACGATCGGATTTATCACCTATTTTACATGCACAATATACTAATATTGCAAATTTCAAGGCCGATTTTCATAATCTATCCATATGCGCAAAGAATGATGTTGTAGGAACATGGCATAAGTTGCCATATTTAGTTGCAGAGGATGACATTATGGGGTTCATCAGCAAATGGATGAGCGAATGGCTCACCCCATCTGATGTGGGTGCAGGAGCAAGTAAGGCTAAAGAAGGCAAAACAGGGAAAACCGTTGTTGCAAAGAAATATAAGGAGAAAGAAGCACAAAAGGCTTCTATAAAAGAAAAGGTAGTGTAGAAAGAAAATGCAGCATAGAAAGAAAAGGCCACGTAGAAAGAAATGACCGCGCAAGAGGAAAAGGCCTCTACAAAAGAAAAGGAAGCACCGAGTGAGAAGGTTTTTGCCAAAGAGAAGGAAGCGCCAATGGAGAAAGTTGCAGCAATGTCACAGGTCACTATTTACCTCGAAGAACTTGAAATGGGTGCAACGATGTTGAGTTTGAGACTAAATTTGAAGAGTAAGGGGGCACAAACTTAGAGTCCCCCTCAGGGTTAAGAAGAGGCAAAAGCGAAGTTCCATGGGACCTCGCAAGAAGCATAAGTCCGATAAGTCTCTGAGTGTGACACCATTGGTCGTCATGGAGGGGGACCTTGATGACATAGGAGATGTGGTCTGCTCTGCCACTGAAACTATCTCAGGAAACATCGAGGACTAGTACCACTGGGTATTGGAAAAAGTACAGCAAGGCCTGTAGGAATTGCAGGTCCAGACAACAGTGATCCAGGCATGCGTGGGATAAGAAAGCACAGATCAAGAGAGTGTGCCGAGAATTAGTGTTGTGGAAATAACATCTGGGCTTCGCCCAATACCACTACCAGGCGACTCTCTCTAGTTTGAGTTAGTGGAAGATGAGGAGCATGCACAGTTCTGGAAGAACCTAAGTATCAATCTTACAGCACTACCAATTTAGACCTTGCATGAGATGCACCAAGGCATTTCAAATGAGCTCCGCTTCTAGGAGAAATGAGTGTTATTGATTATTGATGAGGTCAAAACTAACAACCAACATATTTTTGAAGAGAAAGTGCAGGCCTTGTAGGTCCATGATGAGGTGATATAGTAGAATCAACAACTAGATACTGCCCTTACCCAAGTATGCAGCGAGCTCCCAGATTTCCAAATTCCAGCAGAAGTGGCCTCAGCAGAGAAAATTAAGAAGTTAGCTACTGCAATGAAAGAATTCAAGGAGGAAATTGGAAAGGTTTGGTTTGAGCTGTAGTTATAGATTTCAGAGCTTCAACTTACGCTGTAGCCAACCACTCCTCCGGAAGTCAAAAAGAAGCGCGAGCCTCCTATTAAAGAAGATATGACCTCTCTGGCTGTTGTATTCAAGGAGTGCAGTTAATTGTTTGAGAAGAAAATGGAGATGTGGACCTCACTATAGAAGGATCTACACCTGTAGAAGATCAAAAAAGAAATTTGTGAAAATTAGCTACAGTTTGACGAGATCAGGGCATCAGCGCAGACCTTAACACCTGTGCAAAGGTTCACTAGACTTCAGGAAGGAAAGCTCGTCTAGACCCAAATTGATGAGATACATCGGAAAGCCTCCATTCTCTCCTCAAGGATGCAACCAAGGACCAATGAGGCAAGCCAGCTATCACAGATAGTCCAGAGAAAATTAAAGGCACTGCAGCAGATGCAGAGAACCATGGGCTTTGCAGTCGAAGGTCCAACCATTGATAAATTGGTCAAAGAGGTTTGCCAGGCCTCTGCATAAGGAATAACATATATTCAAGCATTGAAGATCGAATTCAATAGTCTTCAAGCAAAGATCGAGGCAACACCAATAGAGTGACTTGGGACGAGTCATGACTTTATGTTGGGGGCCTGTTGGGACGGGGTCCCCTGGGGTCAAATTTTGTAAAGTTTTTTAAATATTGTAAAGTATCCACATTTTTAGGAGCGCAACACAAGTAGCGTAGGTCGATAGGAGTCAAAGGGGCTTTTAGAAGGTGAAATCCCCTTAGTTTGTTAAGATTCGGGCTATTTTTAGACCCACCCATGGTTCGTGGACCATGGTATTGTAATGAAGAAGGATATAAAAAGGAGTCATAGAAGAGTCATAAGGAGGCATAGTGAAGGATATAAGTGAAGGATTTGAGTCTGTTTTTGTCTATTATGTACTTAGGTGAAGGGGAAGGCTCCTGCAGCTATGTGCGAGGAGACCTTGGTAAGCCCACAACGGAGTGCATAGGCCCCTGCAGTTGTGTGCTCAAGGTTGGAAAGGACTGTAATTGAAGATCTAAGCATAATAAGGACTTGTTTTGAATAATTATCTGTGTGTCTATGTATTACTATTTATCTCTGAATTTATTGTATTTTTTATCTATTGAATGCAATTAGTCACGAAAAGTACTTAATAGATTCGCGAAGGTGTAGATCTATGTAGTTATATGATGCTATGCATGATTAGTGTAATCGTGAAGGGCATAGATATGTTAACTGTTAGTTGTAGTAATTTCTGTGTTTTAAGGGTTAGGGTTCACGAAGATCAAGATAAAGCCCTAGGTTTGACATAAACACATCACATATTCCTTTGGATGCAGAAACCTAGTTCTAGTGTCCCCCAATGCTGCATCGGATGAGACTACAACCTGTGTTACGTGGGTTGTTGCTACAAGGGCTAGAGTGTAGGTTTTTGCTGGTTAGTGCAACTAACTCTGAAACTGGGTCCAAGCCTCCTCAAGCCAACAGGGTTGTGGCCAATGTAGCTATGGAGAGAATTATTGTAGTTGTGTTGAATATAAGGGAGGCTCTCATCCCATGTTTATGGATGCTTAGAGTTGTGCATGCATAGTATGTGCAGTATCATCATGTTAACGACCTCTGTTTGGCAATTATTTTGGGGTTGGAAGGAAGAAGAGTTGGTGAGCTTGGTATCTAACAATGAATAAAGTCTCAACTAGAATGCATTAAGGAACTTGTTATCCCAATTTGATATGATGGTATGTGGGATCCCAAAATGTACCCACACTTATTCGAAGAACAACTTAGTAGTGGCCTATGCTGTGATACTCTCCTTACAGGAAACCAATATGGCCATCTAAGAAACTATATCAAGGACCACAAGCTCACAATCATTACTAAACTATAATTTTCTTCCAAAAATTATCTTGTCACACTCACCGAAAGGAACACAAAAGGTGTTTGAGGTAGCACAACAGTGCATCCTCGAGGTGGAAATCTAGAATTTGCTTTCCTTCTACCTACATCTGGTATGTGGTGGTGAATTTTATATCATTTTTTTATAGTTGCGGCCATCAAGAAGTCTCATGCCCATAAGAGTTGAGAACATTGGCCAATGCTACAATTAGGGGAAGATCGAGGTAATCTACAACATGGTTGGTTCTACCCTTCTTGTATTTAATGTTCAAATGGAATTTTTGCAGATCATCTCCTTCTCCATAATGGAATGTTTCCATTGCTAGAAATCTAGCATAGTGGAATACATCTCCTTATCATAGATGGGGTATCTCCAAATAGTATCAGAGATTTTCTCACTCTGATAGGCCATTGGATGCCTTTGCTGAGTGAGGACTGCACCAATAGCATAGTTAAAGGCATCAATCTCAATCTCCAATGGTTGTTGCAGGTTTGGCAAGGTGAGGCCTAGTGCAAAACAAAGATGGTGCTTTAACTCAACAAATTCCTTTTGTTGATACCTATACCAAAAGAACTTTCCTTTCACTCCACCCTTGGTAACTTCACTTAAGGGCCAAGTGATATGAGATAATCCCAACACAAATCTGTGATAGAAATTAGCAAGACCAAAGAAGTTGTGAATCTCTATGAGACTCATCGGGGATGGCCAATCTTGAATGAATTGAAACTTAGTTGGATCCACATGGACACCTTTCTCATCAATAATTTAACCCATATATTGGAACCTTTCCTTGCTAAAGGAGCATCTTTCCAATTTCACACATAGGTTGTGCTATTGCAGAGTATTTAGGACCTATCAAATATGTTGCAAGTGATATTCCTAATTCTTTTTAAAGACGAGGATATCATCGAGATATACAACCATGAATGCGTTGGTGAAATGCCACAAGATGTCATCCATGAGCCTCATGAAATTTGAAGGGGAATTTGTCAAACTAAAGGGCATGACCAACCACTCGAAAAGACTCCCCTTGGTCTTGAAAGTAGTCTTCCTCGTGTCCATGGGTTCTATTGGAACTTGGTGATAGATAGACTTCAAATCAATATTTCTAAAGTATTTGGCCCCCTTAAGCTAATTAAGAAGGTCATCAATCCATGGAATAAGGTACTTGTTCCCGACTTTTATTTTTTTCAGGGTTCGATAATCAATACAGAGCCTTCAATTCTCATCCTTCTTCTGTGCTAGTACAATTGGGATTCCATAGGGTGAGGAACTTGCTCAATTGTTCCTTTTTGTAGTAACTCCTAGATTTACCACTTCATTTCCTCATTTTCCAAAAGAGAGTAGTGGTAGATTGGCCCATACAGTGTACCAGGGGTCAGATCGATGGAGTGCTTGACTTGAAAATGCAAAGGTACGCTTGTGGGTGAGGAGAAAATTTCCTTGTACTCTTCCATGATCTTTGTCCACTTGATTTTACTACACATAGGAGCCCTTTATGGAGGCCATGGATGTGCTTGAAATATTCCCCTTACTTTGAGACAAAATGAAGAGGAAGACAAATGTTGGCTTGGTGGGGCCTGACCCAGGTTCAACATTAGCTAGCTAAAGAAATCCCTGCACTACTGGCCCTTTCAGCATCAGCCCATGGAGCGTGGACCAAAGCCTCACCTGAAGCAGTATGGGGGGATGCTGGAACCATGTTTCCACACGCTGAGATGGTCGTGATGTCGTTTTATTCCTCCTATTCCTTCTTTCGCGCAGGTTGTTAAGTTCTAGGGCTTAGTCTGTCTAGCCCTTTATTCTGCCCTTCAGTACCTCTATGAAGGGGTATGATTGGCCCTCACACAGCCCTAACCTACGGTTCATGTAATTTCGCATTGCTAAAGCAGCGTATAGAACAGGTTTCCAAGTTATCCTAAGTGTTTAATTATCTTACTAAACAATCACAGTTAGCACCGCGTAAACAGATATTCTTACCTGTGTTCGATTAAACAATGTAATTACATATATTCACGCATGACATAAGCATTGTAAATGAAATCCATACACAATATGACAAATGCATTAACTGGAAACAAAGACAGAATTTGTAGAATACTTCTCTTTATTGATATCTTCATATGATTACAAACTCTATCCGCCCTACACACACGGCTACAGGGGTTTGCGCACTCAGTTACGAACTTCCACCCTAGGCCTCTGCGCACTCAGCTGCAAAGCCTCTACCTACGCTACAACCCAAAACTTATACTTCTCTCCTTATCTCTCAAGACTTCCTACTTCTATGACTTCTTCGAACTACTTAGAGCTTACTTACTTAGCTCTTTTATATAATCCCATGGTCCGCGAACCATGGGTAGATCTTTTGCAGCCAACTTTACTTTACAAAATAAGGGCAGACAACCCTTTATGACTCATGACACCTCTGCGCTCCGCGACCACAAAATTAGAAGTCCTTACAACTTTATTACAAATTTCGACACAAAACATGGGCTTTTAGCCCCAAAACTATCCTTGGGGGATCCTGTTCCCAAAAGGCCCCCAACACAAACATTGTGACTCACCCTTGAGTCACTCAAAATGCACACAAATGTTAGCGTGAAGACCTCCCAGCTTGACCCTTATGACCACAACCTCGGCAGTGCACTATGCGGCTGCCTGCTTCACGTCTTCCACCATTTTCTTGGTAATTGCTCCTGAACTGTTGGCCTGAAGCTTTTGCTAAGTTGCTTGTAGATTTGCAATATTTCCTTCAATGGAGGCTATCACCATGTAAGCCTCATCCAGCTAGGGCTTCAGTTATGCCTTCATCACTGCTTCCTTGTGCAGCGCTGCATCCACCTATTCTTTCAGCTACTTGGCCTCCTGCAACTTTGCCAGTCTCTGTGTGAGATGGTTTGTGCTATGCCTTTGACTTCATCATAGCACTGTTGAAGGTCAAGTGCTTCTATCTCCAACCATTGTACATTAGGTTCCTCCTGTAAGCTTGTCAGGACCTCAAACGACTCCTCAAAAAGTTGTGTGCAGTATGCTACTGTACTGTTAACCACCACTATTGCATTTGTGACACTGGTTGCACTTTGCGCCTTCACTTCTAGCAGAGTTGAAGGCTGGGCCTTCAAATGTAACTCTATGATCTTTAGGTTCAACTCTAACTGAACCCTCACCATTTATGTACAAGCGTCGTGCACCCCTCTAACCAGTTTGCAGACATGCACCTCGACTAGTTCCTCCTCAGGAATGGCAAACTCTGGGACCATTCAGCATGCCTCCTCAACGAACTGCATTATACACTTGTTTTGGTTGGTCACCTCAGTCACAGTGGTAATGGCAGAGTCTCGTTGTAGTGCCATCTGGTCATTGTTAATCCATTGTTAACTAATCACCTGGAGGGCATGGTGCTCACGGGCCCTCAACTCCGCAATCACTCCATCCTACAAAAGGTGGAGTGCTTCACCAGGGAGTGCTGCCAGATTCAACCCTACTCCCTTAAGGGCACTGATAGTGGCCTGTTAGCTTTGTTATCCATGGTCATTTCTCCATCAGGTAGCACTATTTCACTGGAGACCTTCGCATGCAGCATCTCGGAAGCTTTTGAAGTGCCGATAGCAAGGCTGGTAGACACCGTACCAGCCTATGATGCGTGGCTCTGCAGCTCCTGCAAACCTGTTTGGATAGCCTTTAATACTAGTTGTTGCTACTACTCAAACTGTTGTAGGACCTTTGCAGTGACATCCCACACTGTGTCATTGATGTCATGCAAATCGCCCTCTGTGAGGGTGATTGGGTCCAACGATGTTTTAGTGGCCTTGAATTTCTTCTTGGACCCTCCTTTCTCATGGTCCCTTGGACGCTTAATGCAGGTAGACATTGCATGTGGGTCTGCATCATGCTGCTCGATCTGCTTTTCCATCTCTTCTTCTATCTCAGGTGAAGGTGACCTTTTGCCTTTGTTAGAGCCTTGCTCTGTTCCTCCTGTTTTCTTCTTCATCTGTTGAGCGGCATCACGCTCTGCCTGGGCCTTGTCAATTGCCTCCTTATTTCTCTTTTCGGCCAGCGGCATCACCTTGAGCTTGGCCTCCTCCTTCTTTCCCTACGTAGCAGAATTGCTCCCTCCCACCACCAAGTTTGTTGTAGTGCACCATTCTGCCGTCCATCGATCAAATACTGCATCAATGTCATCATTCATTGCCAGGTAAGGAAAGTCATACCATGTGTGCGCAGGTGCTTCCGCGCCGTGATGGACACATGGTGAAAATCTTCTCTAAATTCGACATAGCCCTGTAGGTTGGAAAACATTGTAGATGACAACCACAGTTTGATATTGATGGCCATGCATATGTTCATCTCCATCAAGATCCAAAAGATCTTGATTTCCTTACTGCGTTATGCATCCTTGGTCACCCACAACGAAGCGTACTTTGATGCTTCTAGTAGGTCTGGCATGATCGAAGGGAATTGACTGTCCTTTGGTAGCTCCCATGCTACCAGCACAATTGACAGTAAGAGCCATGTGAAGTGGAATGTCTTGCTGAGCTCTTGTGCCTCACGGCAGTTCGCAAGGAACTCACCATGGAGATAGTCTGCCCAATTGAACTGAACTGAACTCCTTCGGCATGACACTTCCTCATCACCTTTCCTACTAATATATACGAAGCTACCTTTACAGCAGGGTCACAGATGTTGGATATGGCATATCCACGCGGCTTCTCTACCAGCTTAAACTTCTCCTTCATGGGCTCCGCAAGGGCCTGCTCACTACCTTTTCTTCCAAATATCATGGCCATATTTTCTCCTATGTAGGGAAACTGTGTGATCTTGTGGATCAATCTGTCAGTGATGGGTATTGGCTCCTCCAGCCACAGACATCCATCATGCACCAAGCATAGTAGTTGCTTGATGAACAAGACTATAATCGGGGTGCAGTTGTAATGCGACACCCATAACATGTTGAGCAGAACAGCCTTGTCGACTCCTCTGAGCCACCTTCGCAGCTCCAATGCGGTCATTTCGGTGGTTGTATCGATAATGTGGCACATTAGTTGCTTGGTCACCAAGTGTGGGAACTTATCATGGTCAGCCAAGTCCCCATCTTCGAGTTTTAGTAGAGGAACTTGCACCAAGTGTGGTCCTTCAAAAACAATTTCATCCTAGAGCAGAGGGGTTTGCAAGGGGACCTTGCTGTCATTGATATCTTTTGGTACCTTGGCCTTTCCCTTGTGTGGAGGGACATACTCAGGCAATCGAGTGATAGGGTTAGCATCATAGGCTTCAACTTCCTCCACGTCTATTCCCACATCCTCATCATCCATCATGATGTCTTCGATCTCTTCCTCCTCTGGCTACAAATTGATGGCTTTGCCCTTCTCTTGTGTGGTGGGCTTGTCCTTCAGTGGGTTTCTTCTCGGAAATGTGTGCACCGATATTGCAAGCTACTTGCCATTCTTATCCTTCACACTCTCCTTGGTTGGGGTCAGCTTTGGTCTCAGCATCCTTGGTGATTTGGGGACTTTCGCTAATACTTCAACAACCTCTGGAGCAGCTACTTCTACCTCACTAACCACTTCTGGCATATCCTCCTTGGTCATCACTGCTTCGGTGTTCATGGCTATGGTAGCACTCATCAACAATGCTCGTGATATCTCCCGTAAGTTCTCAAACGCTGAACTTGCTATCAGAGTCTCGAAGAATTCTCAGTTCATGTGTGCCTAAGAGCTCAACAACTCAATTCTCAAAATTTCAAGTGTTTTTCACTAGGCATCGACCTATAATTTATAAGGCATTTTGAATTCAAATCCGACCATTCCCCCCAAATTTGATTCATTAATGCTAGATTGGTGGCATATTTTCAAGGATCTGACCCATAAATTTCGTCTTACGTGCCGACCGCCTGCTTCATTTGGCCACATTTCTACTGTCAAATCATGAATATTGACTTTAACGGTCACTTTTCGGTCGACCTACGCGATTTCTTCCTGGGTAGCGCATCTCCCTCTGCACTGTCGTGAACCCTATGACACTTCCTTGCTTCGCACAATCCTCCAATCACGCAGCCCCCCAACCCAGGTAGTGGAGTTTATAGTCACGCGCCTCCTTTCAGTTGCTTGTAGTGCTAAGACTGTGCTACCTTCATATAGTCACATGGACAGACCACTGGTGATCTCCATTCAATTTGACTAGCTATACTACTCCTCTGTTGGTAATCTCCTGAATGACATAGGGCCCTAACCAGTGCATTCTGAATTTCCCTAGAAATTTATCAAACTTGTTGTCATATATCAAAACCAGGTCATTTATCTTAAAGATGCGCAACTTAATGTGTTGATCATGCCATGTCTTTTCGCGTTGCTTTTGGACTTGTTGGTGAAATCCAACGAGAAATCTTTCTTCCTCAAGCTCACCCAGTTGTGCAAGCCTCTCTTCCAGGGCTCGGCGATCCATCATACCCGTGAGTTCTTCTATGTGTAGACTAGGCACAATGTATTCCATGGGCATCACTGCTTCAACACCATATACAAGCCTAAAGGGTGTTTGTCTAGTCAACTTCTTGCATGTCGTCTGATAGGCCCATAGTACTGCAGGTATGTGTAGCTCCCAATCACTTCGCTAAGCATTGCAAACCTTGGTCAGCACATTCTCCAGCACTTTATTGAATGCTTCCACCATCCCGTTAGCCTACAGATGATAACGTGTGCTCTTCTAGTGATATACCTGAAATTCCTCCATCAGCGCGTTGATCGTTTCATTCAGAATGTGCATACTACAATCACTCATCAAAATCTTTGGACACCAAAATCGCGTTAGGACATACTCAAAGAGGAAATTTGCAGCTGTCATGCCTGTGAAATCCTTCATAGGCTGTGCCTCTACCCATCGAATCAAATACTTCATTGTGGTGATAATGTACCTTGCTCCCATCTTCTTCCCTTAGGGCTGAATGGGTCCCACAAAATATATCGCCCATTTCTCAAAGGGTTGTAACATCATTTATGGATTCAAAGGTAGCTCATCCCTCCATGATTGCCTGCCAGTTCTTTGACACGCATCACATGCTTTGCAGTAAGCTTTTGAATCTTGATGGAGGGTTGGCCACCACAACGCTGTGCTTAGAATATTCTGCACAGTCACTCTCCCTGCGTAATGGCCTCTTGTGGTGCCCCCATGAGCATTTTCAAGGATACTGCTCCTTTCAAACTCTGGTACATATCATCATAATATCTCATCAGACCCCATTTTGTACAGATGCCTTGGTATGACAGAGAAGTCTATCGTGCACACCACTAACTCCTTTTGTTGGACGGTCTAACCTTCTGAGGTAGTTCCTGTCGTTAGAAAGTGTATGATATCTTCAAAATGACCATCCGCAATGCACACTGCAAATAGCTACGCATCAAGCAATCCCTCCTCCAAATTATTCGGCTCTTCCCTTATTTTGATGTGTGACAGATGGTCTAGTCCCGCATTTAGTCGTCCAGGCTTCACAATAACTTCAAAATCATACTCCTGGAACAATAAAAACAACCTACAGATTCTCCCCCCCCAACACAGGCTTATTGACCAGGGATTTCAATGCAGAATGATTCGTATACATCTTAAAATGGCCACCCATCAAGTAGCGTCTAAACTTTTAGACCACGTATACCATGGCTAACCCTTCATGCTTGGTGGTAGAATAGTTCTTCTCCACCTTGGATAACCTTCTGCTTGCGAACACTATCGGATGGTCAAAGTTTCCTCCGCCAGCCTTTGTCAATTTTGCTCCCAGCGTTATACATGACTCGTCAACATGTACATGAAACTCCTTCTCCCAATCCGGGAAGACTAAAATTGACATGGTGACCATCTTCTCCTTCAATACATCTAAGCTTCTCTTACAGTCCTCATTCCAGCAGAATGTGACATCCTTTTTCAACAACTTCTCCATAGGCATAGTGATCTAGGCATAGCCTTTGATAAACTTTCTGTAATATCTAGTATGTCCTAGGGTAGCGTGCAGCTATTTCATAGTCCTCGGTGCTTCTAAATTAAGTATCACCATGATCTTCGTGGGATCTACCATTAGTCCCTCTCTACAAACCACATGACCCAGCAAGGTCCCAAAAGGAACACAAAACATGCACTTCTTTAGATTAAGCACGATCTGGTATCTTTGACAGGTATCTAGCATCAGGCACAAGCTTGCCACATGGCACTTCACCAACCCAAACATAGTCCAGGCATCAAAGTATACTTCTAGGAACTTGTGAATAAATTCCTTGAACGCAGCAATGACTATGCACGAGAAAATAGAAGGCGCATTCTTCAATCCGAAAGGCATTACAGTGTACTGAAAATACCCCCACTTAGTCGTGAAGGTCGTCTTGCTCCTATCCTCCAGCGTGATTTTGATCTGATGGTACCCAGAGAACCCATCAATGAAGGAATATGCTTCCTAGCCACCTACATTGTCCAACATTTCATCAGTGAACGGAGTCGGGAAAGGATCATGTACACAAGCGTCAATCAACTTCCTGAGATCTACACATATCGTTATTTCATCCTTCTACCTCTTTTCCTGTACCACCATTGGGCTTACCCAATCAGATTCTTTTACTAGCTCAATGATGCCTATCGTGAGCATCTTGTCTAGCTCTAAGTGGACCTTTTCCTTATACTTTGAATTGAGATGGTAAGGTCTTTTCTTAGTTGGTTTCGCTTCAGGCTTCAATGTGATCTTCGTAACACCTAGGTCCTCGATTATCCCTTTTAGATCCATAAATTTGGTAGGGAACAAATCCTGGTATTCATGGAGAAATTCATTGACCTTATCCATCGTTGCGTCACCCCAGTAATCTCCAATCTTCACGAATTTGGGCTCTGCCTCCATACCAATGTTTACCTATTTCATTTTCAGTGGCGCGGTTATATCCGGATTCTCAACCTACGGTCCTTCAACCTCGCGGTGACCTTCTATTTCAGGGATGTTAATCTTTTGTGGATCCTCATCTTCTTCTTCAGTGGTCACATTATAGCATTCCAATGCATGACTCAGCTGAGTAGTCCAATTGGGTTGAATCAGGTCCAAAGGATCCTGCGGTATCCTAAAGATCGTTGCTTTCACTTCTTGTAGTTCCTTGTCAATACAATTAAACCTGTCTTCAGAGCTAAATGTCATTATGAATCCTTCACGCAGAATATCCCATTCACCTATACCATGGCAGAGCTCTATTTCTAAGTACCAGCTCATCGGGATGACATCCAGGGTGTGACAGAAGAAGTGCACCCATTCAAGTTGGGGCTTCTCTCCATAAGCCTAAACCCATTTGGCCAAGTGCACGCGTGGATCATCCTTCCCATCATACTTGTCTATCATTCATACCTTCGGCTTCCCAAAGCATGTTCTCATCATCCTCCTACATTCACGCCAATCATCAAAGCTACCCTTGTGCGTACCCCACCATCTTGCGGGCATAGCGCGCAGTGCCCAGTCCAAAGCTTGGAAGCGTTGCTTCTCTGGTACCTCCCTCTCGAATGCATCCAAAAATATATCTACATCATTTAGGCCATCATAAGTGGGCAGATCTCTTACCTCTGATGATACGCAATGTAGTGACCAGGTCATCATGTTACAGTTTAGCATGGTTACTTCATGTAACCGATTCTTCCAATGCTCTAATTCTTCATCAGAGTCTAAGGTGCAGGAACTCTCATGATCCCATGTAATTCGTCCATCCGCTATTGGATTCACCCAATCTTGGTCTCGTGTTGTTATCTTATAGATACAGTCCAAATCATCATTACTCTCATAATCGCAAAATGGTTCAGTATAGCGTGATCCTTTAGCAGGATCTAGGGGTGCTATTACGTGGAGCGATTTCTTTTCAAATATCATCTTTCCTTCTTTAGGTTGATTACCCCATTCATATCAGTAGCCCAATCAATGCCAAGGAGCACGCAGTAGGGGTTACTATCATCTACAATTTCTATTACTTCAAAGTCAGCCAACGCGATCACGCCTTCAATATCTATAGTCACCCCTTGCAACCACCCCATGGGGATGATCTTTTGTTGATTTTCCATCCTTAACTGAATCGGAGACCACTGTAGCATGGGTCTTCTCATCCGTTCCCCAGTCTGCTTTGGTAGGACGTTCACATCTGACCCCAGATCCAAAATAACCTGATCCAATTCATACTCTCCTATCTACGTGGTCAGTCTCATCTCCCATCCTGTCCTTGTTTTAGGCTTACCAATCTTTCGTACCATGCGCAGCTCACCGAGAGTGTTCCCAGCACATCTATTTATAAGCTCATGCAAACCCTTCATAGCCTTGCTATCGTGCAACAACTTCATGTAGGTTTCTAGGAAGGTTGTAAGCATAGAAGGGTTCATCTCCTAATCAGGCTTATCCTTGCTCCCTCAGGAGGAGGCCTCAGTGAAGCTCTTCTTTTCATCCATGAACATTTCATGTGTGTGTTCCAGATCAAATTCAAACTCCTTCGTCGGAGCTTTGCAAACCCATGCGCCATCTTCAGGGTGTTTCCCCTTATCATCCCCTGTTGCAATTCCACATCGGAGCACTATATTCACATTCAGATCCTCTTCATGAGGCTCAGACCTCATCATCTATAGGCTTTTAGTCGATTGAGGTGGTAGTACCCCTTTTTCGTGTATCCTCTCTATTAGCACAGGATAGTCCTCTGTTTCATGGTCAAACAGGGTGCAATATTTGCACGATGGATGCATTGGGTTAGTGAAATTGCGGGCATTATATCCTCATCCTCCACAATTGTAGCAGATTAGTTGTCCCCGACCTCTGCTAGGTCCTCCTCCACCAGGGCCTCGTCTGTACCCCTGAAATCCTGTTCGCGCCATCCCTATGCTCTGGTTAGGGGGTCGCGTTTCTACCTGAACCCTATAGGTGAGTTTTCTATCCATCATCAATTCATAACTTCTAAAATTGCACCCATCATGCCCTACCAACCTACAGAAGTTGCAAAACAATTGATGTGGTGTTTGTACAAACTTCTAGAGCAAATGGTAGTTATCCATCAGATATTTTCCTGCTACCTAACATATAGCGCACCACAATGCAGGCCCCACGCTTGGTCCTGCTTGAGCTTCTGGCCTCAAAGGCATTGGTCCTCCTCTTGCAACATAATTCGCAAAGACTAGGAAATGGTCCTTGTCATGCCCCTGACCCTTTCATTTCAGGCACCATACCTCTTCACGCACCTTCGATCGAACTGTCCTGTCCTGCTTCAAGATTTGCATTTCAATGCAAAGATTTTGCAACTGCGCATGGATTTGCTGAACCCTTAGATTTAGATCCTACATCGGTGTTTCATGCAATCTCATTGCAATCTCCAAGGCCTCTACCTGAGTTTTTATCTTCTATTGTGACAACACAACCCTTAGGTGTGGCAGGAGCAAAGCCACGAACCATTCGCGGTGTTGTCCATTTGTTAAGTTCATATTAGCTTCGTGGATTTTACACTTCAATCTTTGATCTAATTCCCAAGGTGTCTCACCTGGTTTGATCTCGATTTCTTTGAAGCCCACAATTGGTTGTGGCTGGGATTTAGGCCAACTGAATTCTTTATTCAGCGGGGTCTAGATGTCCATCACCCCAGCGTTTGGGTTATCATTAGAGTACTTAATGTACCAGGTTAGCACGCGATCCTACAAGGCACTAACCAATGTTTCCTTCTTCTTGTGACCATTCATAATGCCCTGAGCTTCCCATATAGCTTTCACGATGAACCAGAACTGGTCCGGGTCCTCATTTCCCAAGCCTTTGAACAAAGGCAGTTTCACTGAATTCACCATGCTAAATTGTGGTGGAGGTGGAGGTGGTAAGGGTGAAGTTGCAGGTGATGGTGGTGAAGTTGGAGGTGGTGTGGGTAGAGGTGGTAGTTGTAGAAATCCTTGTCTTATTAACTGGATAGCAGTTCACAGAGAAGCTTGCGTTACTCCCTCTTCATCACCCAGTGGAGGTGAAATCAATAGACTATATTCAGGACCCTTTCTTCCTTCATTCCTATAAGTCTTTCTGCTTCACGTACCTCCGAACATCAAGGTTGTTACATATGCTATTTTTTTCACAATAACATTTTAATCCAGGTATTCATAGACTTCAGGTACTTACCTCACGGACCCTTGAAAAAATGTCGCTCCGCCTTGATGTAGCTGACTAAGGTATCGACCGCAAATTCAGTCACAAATCCTCCTATGATGTGATCGAGCCAATGATTGAAAACGCTGGTGATATTATCCTCAGAGGCTTCCAATCTCTGTACTAACTCCGGGGTTCAAACAATAGGACCGTCACGTCTCGACCTTCCTTGGCTATCCGCTAGCTTCACGATCCACTCGTATAGCTCAACCGGAAAGGAACAGAAAAAGATCTCATGGATCTCTATATATAGGTACATGTCCATCCACTATCCCTTTGTCAGTCATAGATTTTTGTTCTCTTGTGCCGTGAATTCGTGGGTCTTCCTATCCAACTAGTCTTTGATATATTTCTTAGCTAGGTTCCAGTGATACAACATCACACATCTCTTATGCGGATTCCAGTCCTGGCAAGGAACCATTTGTTGGCTTGGTGGGGCCTGACCCAAGTTCATCATTAGTTAACCAAACAAATGCCTACACTACTGGCCCTTTTGGCATCAGCCCGTGGAGCGCAGATTGAAGTCTCACGCAAAGCAGTATGGGGGGGGGGGGTGCTAGAACGAAGTTTCTGCACCCTAATATGGTCGTGATGTCAGTTTATTCCTCCCATTGCTTTCACATAGGTCACTAAGTTCTAGGGCTCAGTCTTTCTAGCCCTTTATTCCACCCTTCAGTACCTCCGCAAAGGGGTACGATTGGCCCTCGCACAGCGCTAACCTACGGTTCAAGTACTTTCGCGCTACTAAAGCAATGTATATAACAATTTTCCAAGTTATCCTTAAGTGTTTAATTATCTTACTAAACAATCATAGTTAGCACCACGTAAACAAATATTCTTACTTGTGTTCGATTAACCAACATAATCACATAAATTCGTGCATCACATAAGCATTGTAAATTAAATCCATACACAATATGGCAAGATGCATTAAATAGAAAAAAAGACACAGAATTTGTAGAATACTTCTCTTTATTCATATCTTCAGATGATTATAGACTCTATCTGCCCTGCACACATAGCTGCAGGGGTCCACGCACTCAGCTGTGGACTTCCACCCTCGGCCTCTACGCACTCAGCCGCAGAGCCTCTACCTACGCTACGACCCAAAACTTAGAATTATCTCCTTATTGCACAAGAATTCTTACTCCTATGACTTCTTCGAACTACTTAGAACTTACTTACTTAGCTCTTTTTATACAATCCGATGGTCCACAGACCATGGGTGGATCTTTTACAACCGACTTTACTTTACAAAATAAGGGCAGACAACCCTTTATCACTCATGACACCTCCACGCTTTGTGACCACAAAATGCAGAGTCTTTACAATTTTATTACAAAATTTGACCCAAAACATGGGCTTTTAGCCCCAAAACTATCCTTGGGGGATCCCATTCCCAACAACGAATTTCCTAGTCTTGGAGATGATCTTACTGCATTTCTTATTAGAAATCATAGAAATAACAGTAGGTGGGGCTACCTGTGGTATCCTATACTCTTTTTACCAAATTAATAATAATAGTATAAGGTCTAGACTCATACACAATATGACGCTTCCATAAGTATAGTTTTCCCAACAAAACATCACAAACTTCAAAGGAAGCAACATCACATAATACCTCATCTATGAAGGGCTTAATGCTATAGGGTAAGAAAAACTATTTACTGATGTAGAGATACCACCCTTGGTGGAGCCACCTGATGGTGTATGGCTATGAGTTTGGTGTTGACGATAGGCCAAATGCTTAATGACCTCTACTGAGATGAGGTTATTTTGACTCCCACTATGGACAATGAATCATAGTGGATCCCCCTTTACCCACATTTGTGAGTGGAAGAGATGCTCACCTTCCTTCGAATCTTCGAGCTTCTTGTGATAGACCTAATGACACTAGGTTCTACATAAATGATATGTTTTCCCTTGTTAGGGTCTGTTTCAGAGGTGAAACCTTCATCTGACTATTGAGTCTTTCATTTTGGCCACCAATAATTGCTTCACACGACACTCATCTGTGTTATGAGTGGGGAACTTGTGGAACTCACACCACTTGTCGGTGTCTTTCTTCATCTTCCCAATGTTATTCTTTTCTTACAGATTTTATGGGTTTTCCTAGGATGTTCCACCTTGGCTCTGTCCTTTTTTATATGGTTTGGGGTTGTTTTTACCATGCTTCACATTCATATAACCAAAGTCTTACTTCTTCTGTTTAAATGTTTTCTCAATTCGGGTAGCATATCAGTACATTGCACCAAGAAAGGTGATGTTTAGGAACTCCATCTTCTTCTATATGTATTTCTATGGACAAACATAATACTTGATCACCAAATGTCATTCAGAGCCCTTGATACCTAACTTTATGCACAAAGTATGAAATATATTTGTGAACTCTGGCACGTCTTGGTCTATTTTCTGCCGTAGTGTGGTCCATTTTATATATTTTTCTACGTAGCTTCCAACTGGGTAATATTGTTCCTTAACAACATCATTAAAAGAGTTCCAAGAGGGTGCGACTAAAAACAGTGTAGACCCCTCCATCGGCCTTTTCTCAAAGTATGTTTCCCACCAGTTCTTGATGTGGGGTGAAAATTTAAGCAGTGCAAAACTATTTTTTTCTTTATCAGAAAAATCATGGACCAAAAAAATCCTTCCAATATATTTAACCTTTTATCTACAATATTTTCATCTATTTAGCCTTCGAATACAAGAATATTAAAGTTAGCTTGTACCTTAAAGGGAGTGACACCTCCAAAGTGACTACCAGATGAATATGTGTCACCCATTGGTAACCACTGGAGGATATGGGAAAATTTATTGATCATTTCATTCTTTTTTCACTCAAGGGCTTCTTCGAGCAACAATTTGAAAGGATCTCCTACTCCCTCGTCTTTCTTGTAGGACAATTAGAATTGTCTGGATGGCTAGTGGCAGCAAGTTTGTTGGCATTGATGTCAACCAAAGTAGCATTAAGGTTGGTGATAGTAGATTTTTGCATTGATGTCCAGTAGCCTAGATGTGATGGCAACAGGGGAAAGCATTAATGTTCATAGTGTGTCAAGCTCAGCGAGAGTCCCATGGTTGCTGCAATCTCTGGTAGAGAACCATCATATTAGTAGGATGAGGTAAGAAGCTACAATATTGTACCTATGATGGTTAGGGGAACCCAGGATTTGGAAGAAATTAGCCTCAAAATATTAGTTCAAATTCTCTTAGAAATGACATAGTTGGATAGTGCTCAAAAAGAGCTTTCCAACGGCATGTGGAGGTCCATAAAAGGGATTTTGGATCATAATTTAGAGTGAGTCAAATATCAGAACTCTCAAGGTCAAAGTGGTAGAGCTAAAGACTGGTTGGAGACCCTTTGGTGCACAACCAAGTTTGGAAAAATTACCAAACATAGTGGAAGAATAGTGGAGCTGCCAAACTGTTGAGAATGCAACAAGATGATGGAGCTTAGTGGAAAGGGGTCGCCTTCACTAAGTGGGCCTGCAGGCAAATTATGGCGCAAAGTCTATTTTTAGACTATGTCTATTTTTAGACATATGGATCATGGTCTATGAGTTGCAAGATGTTGTTTATGGATGATTGGTCATGTTGGGAAAAATATATGGACTTCTATTTCTGGTTCACAGCAGAGTGATCAAAGTCTATTTTTAGACTGCTAGGCTAAAAATAGAAAAGTCAAATATTATTGTCTCATAATAATATTTAGACTATAAACATTATCTTATTCTCTTGGAGCACTTCAGTTTGAGATACAGATGTGGCACATGCAGCTGTCAGAAGGAAATACACTTTTCTTATGGGTCAGTTGAGCTATTGCATGCATGACATCAGTTAGAACTCATGCATGTGAAATCTGTGGAGTTGGATGTGGAGTTGATGGAGTTGTGTTCAGTTTGACTTGGTTAAACTAGTTGTAATTAGTCTAACTGCAAATAGACTAGTGATGAGTGATGTGAATTAATTCACTAATTATTAACTCATAATGCAACTGAAGAATACATCAGTTAACTCAGTGCATGTACAGTTTAGTGGAGACAGGTGTTAGAGGTTGAGATTGCCATCAGTTGTGACTATAGTTGTGCATGAGATCTTGCACAATCAATAGATTGAATATGCCCATGAGGATTGCTCAGTATATGCCCAGTGATATAGCCTGTGCTCACGTGATTTTCAGTGTGAGTGATTTTCTCTTGGTATTGTGCAATAGAGGCAGGCAAAGCAGCGGAAGAGATTTGAACCTGTGACTTGTTCAGATCTGAGCTAGTTTTGTGTGTAACAGGTGGAGATAGTGCTGGATACTTGTGAGGAGTATTGAACTATGTATTGTTACATGTTCTCAATCATTAATATACAGATAGTGTGGGGTTTGTTAGAGTCAGTCTATTCAGCCCTCTGTCAGAGATCAAATCTCTTTGTGCATTTCAATTTTAGGTGTCCCGCTCCATCCACTCAGCTGCATTGCGCTAGGGACATGCCATGATCTGACGGAGAAGGTCATGCTACTCAGTTTCCTTCATCTCTGGCCCCTGCTGGTTCAGGTCTTGGTCCATAATCACTGAAGTTCATGATAGTCAAGGTCTGGTCATATTACAGGACAAAGTCATTTTTATTGTTGGGTCTAGGAAATCATCAATGAGGACCAGAACAAGTTATGTAGGCCAGAGGGAGATCTTATACAGCTACAGTTCCGAAAGCTTCATCATCACATGAAGAGACATCGACTCTTCTTCAAAACTCTGTTTTGAAGAAAAGTCAAACAAGGTCAACTATGACAAAATTTTCCAAAAATCGACAGTTAATATTTTCAGATGTAGTCATGGATTTCAAAGCCAGAGGCCCAGTCACATAGTCCCCGCAAAGAAATGCTGAAAATTTTATCATGAGAGCCACAATTTCAAAGAAAAAGGGAAAAAAACAGAGTGTTTTAAAAGTCAATGAAAAGTGCAAAACTCAAACATTAGAAAGTGGGTCTTCAAAGAGGAAAAAATTAAACCCAACTCTCTCAAAGTCTATATATATTTGTTTTGACCCAAGACTAAGTCATTGTGTTATGAAAAAGCTTGAGAGAGGCATTATTGAAGAAAAGAGAGCTAAGGAGGAGGAATGCAAGTAAGGAGGGCAGATTTCTAGGTGGCGCGGCGCACACACCAGGGCGCGCGACACACATGGAGGGCGCGACGCATTGGCAGCCATCCCGTAGTGCAAAATCCACAAGGGCGCGACGCACTCAGGGTGCGTGGCACACTGGGCTTGGCGCGCGATGCACACAGCCAGGGGCATAAAAACAGTGCCAAACCGTTTCAAATCTTTGTGAAAGCTATCAAGTCACGAGGTAGGCCTTATGACACCTCTTCTCCATCAATTTGGTCAATGTTTAGCTGTGTGTAAGATGTTTGAAAGGTATCCAAAAGCACAATGGCCTTCCATGGAAAAAGCAACAAGAAAAAAGGTTGATGGGGTTGCCAGATGGTAATGATTAGCACCAAGGTCACTTTCCTCCCCTTGTCCCCTCACTCCTCATCATTTTCACCTCCATTCCTCCCTGTCTCCGAAGAAAACCCCCTAGAAAACTCCACTAAGCCCCTCCCCCTATTTTTCAAGCAAATTCGGGTGAAATTCACAGTGCGCGACGCACTCAGGGCACGCGGCGCACTAGGAGCCTGGCCACAGTGTTAACACTGCACTGGCACGGCGCATACCTGGCGCGCAGCGCACTGGGCAAAGCGTGCAGTGCATAGGCCTGTGAGCCTAAAAAAGCACCAAATCTCCCAAATTTTCATAAATGGCTCTCAAATTTGCAGAGGTGGCCATAGATCCTTTCAACATTGATCCTTAAACTCAAAGAAAAATATGTTTTGGTGACTATGAAATCAAAGGCAAATTTTTATTAAGCAAACACAAAAATGACACAAAGAAGGGCAAAGAGCTAGGGTTTTGCTACAGTAACATGATTGCTAAATATGCTCCTATCCTATCTCTATCAGCTAAATTCTCCTGGAGCAAGTTTTCCTAATAGTTACCCTAGCTACATTGTAATCATATCCCTTTGTCCCCTTTACTCATATAGCTAAAAAGTTCCTTAACCCTACCCCATCAAAACCATACCCCAAACACTCCCAAATCCTTGATAAATTTCTCCTCTAAACCCCTATTCCCCTTTTCATCATTCCCCTCCTAACACTCCCCTATTTTATTGCCCGCTTGGTAACAGATTTTCAGAGCATTCATCAGTGTCATTGGATTCAAAGGGCAGCACTAAACTCAGGGTACAAGCAGCAGTGATGGCATCAGAAAATTCATCAGATTATGAGGGGGATACACACAGTGACACATCTTCAGGAGAGAGGGCCCATAGGAGACATCACCGGAGTGGCAGACATCTCAGAGACGAGCCCAACACCCTCACAGAGCTACATGCATGCCTACTTGCCATGTCTTGTTTCCAGCACTTGGCATGTTATGAATTTTGCCAAAGGGTGGAAAATGTCAGAGTACATCACGAGTTGGCCCGCCTTTTTGCACTTCATCTACAGGGAGGAAATTCTATACTGGCTGGGGTCACTTTCACCTTGACACCGGAGGCTATATCAGTGGCAACAGGGATACCTAACGTTGGAGAGCAGTGGCGTAAGAAAAATAAGGTGGAGAGGCATCACTATGAACCTTACATCAAGAACAGCTGCTTGAGCCAGCTCACTAGAGTTTTTCCATTCAGATTTTTGAGGGAAGAGTATGCCCCACTCATGAGATTGATCATGAAGTATTTCAATTGCGAGGGGAGGTTTTCTCGCCTTTATGCCTATCACATCCGCTTGCTCATGCATTTCACCAGGGTGAAGATGATGAGCCTCCCATTTTTCATCTGCAACAACATTGAGAAGATGAAAAACTTCATGCATTGCAAGACCCCACGACAACAACTAAACAGTGTCTATCATTTTGCTCTCATCCAGATTTTAGTGGACCATCAGTTGGGATTGCAGGGTATTGCTTGGGAGGACTTTATTTCCCGTGATTTCTTCAGCGCTCCACTGGTGATGTCAGAGGCAGAACATGAGGTGGGAGGTCCTTCACATCAGTTTGGGCATGAGCTGGGAGGTCCTTCACAACAGTTTGAACCTAAGATGGGAATTCCTGCACATCCATTTGAGAGCCATGAGACTGCCACCATGCGAGTTTTCATTACATATCAGAGAGGCTATCCGAAAGGCACCAGACCGTTGTTTGCAGCAGCAAAGCGAGTGTTATCTCCACCCGGGGTGGAAGGGGCCTCGCTTCTACCATCAGCATCACAGGAGCAGGGTAAGGGCAAGGAGCCAGTGCAGGAGGAAGGGCCATCAGGTGAGCATGAGACCAAGTTGGTTCTCCTCCAGGATGATGAGATAGATGCAGAACCCACCAATGGGGAGCTTATAGAGATCATCAAGGAGCAGCAATCAGAGATTGAAGACTTGACCATTGATCCAGAAAGGGCCAAGTGGAACATGAACTACCTAGAGTAGAGAAACAAACAGCTTGAGGACCAACAGACGATCATGGAGCTGCAGAACATCCGTGAGCGGCGCCAAGCTGCTCAAAGAAGAAGGGTTCCGCTCACCTCTTTGGAGCAAGAAATCAATGAAGACCGGGAGTCCAACCTGGAGAGGGTCAACATGCATTTGGAGAGGCTGTTGGAAAAATAAAATAGGGAGAAAGACATGCTGAGGTGCTTGACTCATCACTACCAGGCCCGCAACATGAGTTCCAAAGCAAGAATCAGGAGCCTAAAGGCAAAATTGAGCAAAGCGAGAAAGGAGGCAAAAGAGGCAAAGGAGGCAAAGGAGCAAGATCAGCTTCAAGTCTTGGCTGAGGCTTCCTTGGCACAGAAAAGCACTTCATAGGGAATCTCCAGCCCAAATTCCAAAAAATTTGGGCAAATTTTGGTCACAGGGAAAATTTTTGGGCACAAAACAGGAAATTCCTCCCTATGCGCCGCGCCACTGGCAAGACGCTAAAATTCTAGCACTCCAATCGAGGAATGGCTTGCATATTCAGATTCAGCATCGAAAAATATGTCTATTGGTGTCCGGGCAAGAAATTTTGACAAGTTTTGGGTCTCCTAAAGGTCAAAAAACACCCAAAAATGGCCTCTCTGCCACTTTTTGGACACATAGAAAGCAGTCTTGGGAGAATGAAGTTTTGGAGGGGAAAATGACCTTAAAATTCAAAAATTCTAGTTGGGTTGGAAAGTAGATAGGATAGGCTTTCCAACAAGCCCACTTGCGCACATTTTGGACACCTGCAAGTGCCCCAAAATAGGCTCCAAAGTGGCGCGATGCACAGGGAATTTGGTGCGGCGCACAGGGGAAAAAACGGCCAAAATGCTCCCGTTTCGCGAAATTTCGGGTCGCGACTTCTCCAAGTGGGCCCAGTCATCTACTCTTCCATTTTTTGGCACCAAGGATGTCTTTTAAAGAATTTTCTCTCCAGGTGGGCACCTATCCAAGTGGCAAAAGAATGCAAAGGGTCACCACAGCCAAATGTCATGCTTGAGAGCGCTGCACCTGTAGCTGATGGTTGGCTCTCCATCTCCTTTTCGAAATGATTTGAGTAACTTCCCAACCCCTGGGTGTTCCATCTCTTCTCTACACTTTCTATATATTGTAAGCAAGTTATTTGCAAAGGGTTCACTGGCTTGTAACTTTTGGGAGATTGTGGGAAAGAAACTCTGTTTCTGCACTGTGTATATCTTGACAGAGAGTTAATGAAAGGTAGCGGCTCTGTTTCATGAGATTCTTGTGGTTGTGAGTGTAGAAAATGTGTTCTTATGTTCCATATGTATCTTGCTATGTTTCATAATTCATTTCATGTTTCATTTCAGTGAAATTTTCTGAGTGAGATTAGGTAGAATTCAATTTATATTGCTCTGCCTGTGGGAAAATTTCATGTGCAATGTCATTCTTCTGTTGAAAAGGATTCATGCGACCATGCCCTTTTCACTATCTTCAACAATGTTTTCATTCTGCGTCACCTTAAGTCGAAATTGCTACGCTTCCCGCCTACCTTGCCTCACGGAATAATCTATGCCTTCATTCTCGATTCTCTGTTCTTTGCTAAGCGCCAATCCCATATACATCCCAGAAGCTCGGCCACTTTTAAAAATCTTTTCCAAAATCCCTTTTCACTTACTAGCCTAAGGTAAATATCGCATTGCAAGTCATCTTAGACCATTTTTCCTATCCATTCGCTGAGCGTGACTCGGAGAGAGCCCTCTCCTGCTCTGGTAGGGCTAGCTACCAGACTGAGCGTGGTTTGTGGTTACCCTAATTTTTTCCTTCCTTCAGCCTAAGGCAGATTTAGGTGATAACATAGTGGCGACCATACTGGGGACAAGTTGAAAATCAAATCCCCTTGTTGCATAAGAATACTAGGCTTCCGAAGGATGAGCTTAGGATTGGAAAGGCTGAGTAAGTTGGTTGTGTCTCGTAATTCCTCTCAATAGCACACTGGCTTCAAGACGATACACTAGAGTGAATCCAGACCTGGACCCTCCTCACATTTACAAAAATCCAAATTTGATCCCAAGACTCCTTCGTCAAGAAAGCACCATAACCCCCGTGTTCAAATCCCCTTCATGTCCCGATATTTTTGAGTATCTTGAAGAGCTTGAGTTTGACGAACGATTTTAGATATCACTGTTTGAATCTAAATCCAAAAAGGTTGTTGATTACACCGTCCTCGATCCGCAATTTCTTGTAGACCTTGATACGGAAAGAGCTAATAGATTAATCGATAACTACATTGCCACACAGCCCCAAACTCCAAGTGCAAGCCCCTTGCCAACTGTGCACACTCCTCCAACACCTCCAAGGCCAAATCCACCAAGAATGATGGCTGCCCGTTTTGCTCCTCTTGTTCTGCCCCAAGTCCTAGATGACATGCCAAATGACTATCAAAGTAAAATCCCATTTTTTGATGGCACTCCTAACAGTATTACAGCTCAACAACATGTGGATAAAATGGCAGATTTCTATGAACTTCATGAGATCGATGCGGAGAACATGGCAATGAGGCTCTTTGTACAAACATTTGCAGGTGATGTGAGGAAATGGTTCAGAGGTTTGACGGCTGCAAGCATCACCACCTTGGCTGAGCTACAAAGGCAATTTTTGAACAAGTGGGAAGTCAAAAAGAATCCCCTTCAAATTCTGGCCGAATACGAGCAAATCAAACGGAATGCCGGGGAGTCGGTCCAAGACTATTGTGTTAGATTTAATGCAATCTACAATGATATCCCAGACCATCTAAAGCCACCGGTGGGACTAGCAATGATGAATTTTCCAGATGGTTTTGATGCTGACATGGCGTACCAATTGAGACAGAGAGAACCGGATACAATGGAAGATATGCAGAAAATTGCAGTCAGCGTTGAGGCTAACCTGCTATCCAAAAGAGCAAATGCGAAAGCAGAGAAGAAAACTACAGTGAAAGAAGAATATTCTTCAATGGATCAGCTGCTCAAGAAGGTAGAACAAATGCTTGAAAGGGTAAAACTTGACAAGCCATAGCCACAAGTTAGGAATCCTAACTTCCGTGGCCAACAACAGCCACAATATAGAATTAGACAAAGAGATCAGCGGACTCAAGAGCAGACAGCACAACAGCCGGTACAAACACCTTTGCAGCAGAATTTTGTACATGGACCGGAATCATATGAGGAAGGGAATGTAATAGGCGAAGAAAACCATCTCTTTACTCCAAATGAGCTTCTTACTTACATCACCGAAGAAGAAGAATGTGCAGTGAATTCAGCTACACGCCAAGACACCGATTTTATCCTAGCTAACGAAACCGTGTTGGAAGAAGAGTCAGAAGAATATCAAAGGGGGTATATGAATGCTTTGTCCACACAACAACAGTGATATTCCCTTCGAAACAGAGATGTACCGACTAAACAAATTCAGAAAAAGAAGGAGGATGAAACGACAAAGAAGGATCCATCAGCTACACAAAGAAAGGGAAAGGAGGCAGTTGTTCCGGAGAGCAGCAAATCGAAATCAGCAGAACAATCACAACGACCAACCACCTCAAAAGACAAGGAAAGGAAAGAGATCCCAGTCAAAGAGGTAGAAAGAACTCCCGCTTTCAGCCTAGAGAATGAGATTTCTAAGCTAAAGGTATCCATCCCTTTGACTGAAATCATGAAGAACAGCAGCTATAGAGGACAGATTTCTAAAATGTTGAATTTGGACCCAACGTCCGACATGGTAAAAGTGGAAGATGATCAGCCTGAAATGATTTTTGGGCCAGTGACAAATGGTGAGTCTCCTGAGAGCGAGGTACCACCCTTCTATATTAGTTTACGATTGCATGACTTTGTGCTACACAATGCCATGTTCGATTCCGGAGCCTCTCATAATCTCATGCCCAAGGCTATCATGGACAAGCTTGGTCTAGACATTACCCGCCAATATCATGATCTCTATTCATTCGACTCCAGCAGAGTAAGATGCATAGGGCTCATCAAAGACTTAGTTGTGAGTTTGGATCAGCTTCCTATGAAAAATGTTCTGATGGACGTAGTGGTAGCAGACATTCCTCCAAGGTTTGGTATGCTTCTTTCCAGGTCTTGGGTGGCAAAATTGAAGCAGACACTACAGCCGGATTTCTCCTATGCGACAATCCCAGTGTTTGGATAGATGAGGAAATTATATCGGGAACAAAAGATGAAGTATATGATCACAAGCAAGGAGAAACCGATAAATCATCCTATAAACTATGTACATACAGATTTAGAGTCTTTTGTTTTGTTTTCAGATAGTTTAAATGAAATAGATAGTCAGATGGTAGAAGCAGATGACATTCCAGAGATAACAGAAAATTTTAGAGAGATTTTTAAGAAAGAAAGACAAGAAAAGCAACAAAAGATTGGGCAATCAGTTGGAAACAATGGACAACAAACAAACGATGGACAACAAACGAACAATGGACAACAAACATACGATGGATAGCAAACTAACAATGGACAACAAAAAGATTTTCAGCACTTGCAAGAAGAAGAAGAAGGCTTATGGACCATGGATTTTGATGGAGTAGTAGGGAATGATGGAGCTGGTATTGGTATTTGGGTACGCAGTCCTTTCTCCGCCCCAAACAAAGTACCTAGCAGCGTGAGAGTTTGCTCCTACAAGCTGGCCTTCGAATGTTCCAATAATGAAGCTGAATACAAAGCTCTGATTGCTGGCTTGAAGATTCTTAGAAAGCTGAATGCAAAGAGGATTTCAGTATATGGTGACTCCGAGTTGGTGATAAAACAGGTTAGAGGTGAGTACCAAGCAAAACATCCTAGGATGCGGGCCTATCGTAATGCAGTTTTGGACATCTTGAAGCTATTTTCCGAATACACCTTGACATGTGTGCCACGAATACAAAATGGTATTTCTGATGCTCTTGCCAAGGCAGTGAGTAGCTTGAAGATCCCCATGAACTCCAACAATAAATTTGAAATCCATGTCAAGCATCGTCCAACCATTCCAGACAATCAACGACATTGGCAAGTGTTCCAGGATGATGAGGAGATTAAGGATTTTCTTCTCAACAAAGGCAAGTTCAAAGAAACCTTAATCGATGTGGAAAATGATGAGAACAAAGGGAATGGTACATAAGAAGTACAAATCAATCAAATGGACATATTGCAGCTGAAGAACAACATCGTTCCTAAAGGCTTGATACCCCTAGAAGAACTTTTCGATCAGGATGATGTAGCCCGCAAGCCAACTTTGCACTCCATGGAGAAAGGTGTAGAAGAAGTCAACATCGGTACAACAACAAATCCAAAATTGGTAAAATTGTCCAAGACACTACCGCCAAAGATCAAGGACAAATATATCAGTTTGATGGCTTCATTTGCAAATGTATTTGCATGGGATTATTCTGATTTAAAGACCTATGATACGAACATCATTCAGCACACCATACCTATCAAGCCCAATCAGAAACCATTTAGACAAAAGCTGAGAAGGATCAATCCAAAGTTGCTCCCATCCATCGAAAAAGAGGTAAATAGGTTGTATAAGTCAGGTATCATTGTGCCTATCAGATTTTCAGATTGGATATCTAACTTAGTGCCTGTACGAAAGAAGACCGGTGAGATCCGCCTATGCATTGATTTCAGAAATCTAAACAAGGTCTCATTGAAGGAAAACTATCCGCTGCCCAAGATGGACCATATACTTCAGCGAGTAGTGGGGGCATCTCGTATGTCCCTGCTTGATGGTTATTCAAGATATAACCAAATTTCATTCCATGAAGATGATAGGGATAAGACAGCATTCACAACTCCATGGGGAACATTTCACTATGCCAAAATGCCATTCAGTTTGAAGAATGCAGGTGCCACATTTCAGCGTGCAATGGACTTGGCATTTGCAAATGAGAAGGATGTGTTTTTGGTGGTGTACTTGGATGACTTGATGGTGTTTTCAAAATCTGATGAAGAGCACATGCATCACCTAAAAATTGTCTTTCAAAAATGCAGGAAATATGGTTTATCGCTGAATCCTAAGAAGAGCTTGTTTGCCATGGAGGAAGGAAAATTACTTGGGAATATCATTTCAAAAGATGGCATCCACATAGACCCAACACGTGTCCAAGCAATTCAGCAAATCGATCTGCCTAGGAACAAAAAGGAGATACAGTCATTCAATGGTAAGATGAATTTTCTGCGTCGCTTTGTGCCTAATCTTGCGGAACACTTGAAAGAAATGACCAACATGCTTAAGAAGGACAGCGAGGTGAAATGGACAGATGAGGCTGTAAAATCTTTCAACTTGGTCAAATTGGCCCTTTCTTCAACTCCAGTTCTAGTCAGCCCGGATTATACTCAAGATTTCATATTGTTTTCATTTGCTTCTGAGCACACTATGGCAGCGGTATTGTTGCAGAAAAGGGATGATCATGAAAGACCCATTGCATTCTTCAGCAGGGCTATAAGGGATGCAGCTTTGAAGTACAACATCATTGAGAAGCAAGCCCTGGCATTGGTGAAGGCACTGAAAGATTTCCGGGTGTATATCTTACATTCTCACATTCTGGCCTATGTTCCTAATACTGCTGTGAAAGATGTTTTAGTGCAGACCGATCCGGAAGGGAGAAGGGGCAAATGGATCGCAGCCTTGCTTGAATACGATGTGGAGATAAAGCCTACAAAGCTGGTCAAAGGACAGGGATTGGCGAAGCTAATGGCTGAGTCAAATTTGCATGCATTGGACATAAATCTGATCGCTGCCATGTCCGATGAGAATGATGAAGGAACTTCAGTTCAGGTATCCGAAATGTTTGATTTGTCCCCATGGTATTCTGATATAATACATGTGCTAAAAAATCTATCACCACCACCTGGCATGGCTAGAAACAAAGCGAGAACACTTAAATTGAAGGCTGCCAAATTTTGTATCTTGAATTCTGCACTGTATTTGAAAGATCCTAGTAGCATTTTACTAAATTGTCTGGTGGAAGAGGAGGCAAAGAAAGTCATGGAGGACTTCCACGGAGGAGAGTGTGGTGGACATCTTTTTTGGAAGTCAACAGCTAACAAAATCTTGAGAGCAGGGTACTACTGGCCTACTTTGTTTGCTGATGTGCATAAGATGGTAAAGCGCTGTCATAAGTGTCAAATTTTTGAAGGAAAACAAAAACTACAGCCTTTGCCACTCAAGCCTATCGAAGTGAGCACTCCATTCCAACAGTGGGGGCTGGATTTCATTGGGGAAATTCATCCCACATCTTCCGACAACATAGGTGGATCCTTACAGCAACAGACTACTTCACAAAGTGGATTGAGGCAGCACCTACCAGACAGACGACGGACATGGTAATCATCTCATTTCTCGAAAATAACATCTTGTCTCGCTTTGGTTGTCCAAACAAAATAATCACTAATAATGCAGCAACCTTTAAATCGAAAAGGATGGTAGAATTTTGTCACAGATATCACATAATTTTGGGTCATTCAACCGCCTATCATCCGCAAGGCAATGGATTGGCGGAATCTTCGAATAAATCTTTGGTCAACATCATCAAGAAGCTACTGGAAATTAATAAGAAGAGCTGGAACAAGAGGCTGGTCCATGCTCTTTGGGCAGATCGAATCAGTCAGAAAAAGTCTATTGGTATGTCACCGTTTGAGCTGGTTTATGGAGTGGACACAATATTTCCCGCTTCTCTTGCTGCCTCGGTGGTCAAACTTCTTCAGGAGGCTAGTAGTGAGGAAGATCCCATGCAGAGAAGGCTGAATCAAATGATCCACTTGCAACAAACAAGAGAAGAAGTTTTCAAAAACACATCCAAGTTACACGAGAAGATAAAGAAAATTTATGACAGAAAAGCTAAAGCAGACAAATTTCAGTTGGAGGATGTGGTGCTGAAGTGGGATGCAAGGAATGAAGAGAAAGGAAAGCACGGAAAGTTCGAAAATCTGTGGAAAGGTCCTTTCAATATCGCAGCATACAGGGGTCAAAATGCCTTTCTTCTGAAATAAATGAATGGGGAAGACTGTCCTGGAGGGCCGATCAATGGTCGGCTGCTCAAGCGGTATCATTGTTGATCTATTAATACTGCTTTCACTGTCATTGTAAATACCATTTTATTTCAGTTTGGTTTCAGTATGTAAAGTCAGTTTTTGAGTTATTCCAATTGTCAAGTTTGAGTCAATTTCTTGGTTATTCCAGTTTTGTAAATAAGTCAGAGTCTTGTGCTGTTTATCAAAATGATGACTCCATAGCCCAATGGACAAAAGGCACTATCTAGCTCCTCTAGAGATCTGCTGTTCTTGGCACCTCCAAGGAGCTACCATCCCCCATTGGAGCCAATGTTAGAGTCGGTCTAGTCAGCCCTCCATCAGAGATCAAAGCTCTTTGTGCATTTCAATTTTAGGTGTCCCGCTCCATCCACTCAACTGCATTGCGCTAGGGACATGCCATGATCTGATGGAGAAGGTCATGCTACTCATTTTCCTTCATCTCTGGCCCCTGCTAGTTCAGGTCTTGGTCCATAATCACTGAAGTTCATGATAGTCAAGGTCTGGTCATATTACAGGACAAAGTCATTTTTATTGTTGGGTCTAGGAAATCATCAATGAGGTCTTTGAAAAAACATGTCCAGAACAAGTTATGCAGGCCAGAGGGAGATCTTATACAGCTACATTTCGGAAAGCTTCATCATCACCTGAAGAGATATTGACTCTTCTTCAAAACTCTGTTTTGAAGAAAAGTCAAACAAGGTCAACTATGACAAAATTTTCCAAAAATCGACAGTTGATATTTTCAGATGCAGTCATGGATTTCAAAGCCAGAGGCCCAGTCACATAGTCCCCGCAAAGAAATGTCGAAAATTTTATCATGAGAGCCACAATTTCAAAGAAAAAGGGAAAAAACAGAGTGTTTTAAAAGTCAATGAAAAGTGCAAAACTCAAACATTAGAAAGTGGGTCTTCAAAGAGGAAAAAATTAAACCCAACTCTCTCAAAGCCTATATATATTTGTTTAGACCCAAGACTAAGTCATTGTGTTATGAAAAAGCTTGAGAGAGGCATTGTTGAAGAAAAGAGAGCTAAGGAGGAGGAATGCAAGTAAGGAGGGCAGATTTCTAGGTGGCGCGGTGCACACAACAGGGCGCGCGACGCACATGGAAGGCGCGACGCATTGGCAGCCATCCCGCAGTGCAAAATCCACAAGGGCACGATGCACTCAGGGCGTGCGGCACACTGGGCTTGGCGCGCGACACACACAGCCAGGGGCATAAAATCAGTGCCAAACCGTTTCAAATCTTTGTGAAAGCTATCAAGTCACGAGGTAGGCCTTATGACACCTCTTCTCCATCAATTTGGTCAATGTTTGGTTGTGTGTAAGATGTTTGAAAGGTATCCAAAAGCACAATGGCCTTCCATGGAAAAAGCAACAAGAAAAACGGTTGATGGAGTTGCCAGATGGTAATGATTAGCACCAAGGTCACTTTCCTCCCCTTGTCCCCTCACTCCTCATCATTTTCACCTCCATTCCTCCCTGTCTCCCAAGCAAACCCCCTAGAAAACTCCACTAAGCCCCTCCCCCTATTTTTCAAGCAAATTCGGGTGAAATTCACAGTGCACGGCGCACACCCAAGGTGGCGCAGCGCACTCAGGGCGCGCGACGCACTGGGAGCCCGGCCACAGTGTTAACACTGCACTGGCGCATCGCATACCCGGCGCGCGGTGCACTGGGCAAAGCGCACGACGCACAGGCCTGTGAGCCTAAAAAAGCACCAAATCTCCCAAATTTTCATAAATGGCTCTCAAATTTGCAGAGGTGGCCATAGATCCTTTCAACATTGACCCTTAAACTCAAAGAAAAATATGTTTTGGTGACTATGAAATCAAAGGAAAATTTTTATTAAGCAAACAAAAAAATGACACAAAGAGGGACAAAGAGCTAGGGTTTTACTATAGTAACATGATAGCTAGATATGCTCCTATCCTATCTCTATCAGCTAAATTCTCCTGGAGCAAATTTTCCTAATAGTTAACCTAGCTACATTGTAAACATATCCCTTTGTCCCCTTTACTCATATAGCTCAAAAGTTCCTTAAGCCTACCCCATCAAAAACATACCCCAAACACTCCCAAATCCTTGATAAATTTCTCCTTTAAACCCCTATTCCCCTTTTCATCATTCCCCTCCTAACACTCCCCTGTTTTATTGTCCCCTTGGTAACAGATTTTCAAAGCATTCATCAGTGTCATTGGATTCAAAGGGCAGCACTAAACTCAGGGTACAAGCAGCAGTGATGGCATCAGAAAATTCATCAGATTATGAGGGGGATACACACAGTGACACATCTTCAGGAGAGAGGGCCCATAGGAGACATCACCGGAGTGGCAGACATCTCAGAGATGAGCCCAACACCCTCACAGAGCTACAGGCATGCCCACTTGCCATGTCTTGTTTCCAGCACTTGGCATGTTATGAATTTTTCCAAAGGGTAGCAAATGTCAGAGTACATCACGAGTTGGCCCGCCTTTTTGCACTTCATCTATAGGGAGGCCAATCTGTACTGGCTGGGGTCACTTTCACCTTGACACCGGAGGCTATATCAGTGGCAACAGGGATACCTAATGTTGGAGAACAGTGGCATAATAAAAAGAAGGTGGAGAGGCATCACTATGAACCTTACATCAAGAACAGCTACTTGAGCCAGCTCACTAGAGTTTTTCCATTCAGATTTTTGAGGGAAGAGTATGCCCCACTCATGAGATTGATCATGAAGTATTTCAGTTGCGAGGGGAGGTTTTCTCGCCTTTATGCCTATCACATCCTCTTGCTCATGCATTTCACCAGGGTGAAGATGATGAGCCTCCCATTTTTCATCTGCAACAACATTGAGAAGATGAAAAACTTCATGCAGCGCAAGACCCAATGACAGTAGCTAAACAGTGTCTATCATTTTTCTCTCATCTGGATTTTAGTGGACCATCAGTTGGGATTGCAGGGTATTGCTTGGGTGGACTTTATTTCCCGTGATTTCTTCAGCGCTCCATCGGTGATGTCAGAGGCAGAACATGAGGTGGGAGGTCCTTCACATCAGTTTGGGCATGAGCTGGGAGGTCCTTCACAACAGTTTGAACCTAAGATGGGAATTCCTGCACATCCATTTGAGAGCCATGAGACTGCCACCATGCTAGTTTTCATTACATATCAGAGAGGCTATCCGAAAGGCACCAGACCGTTGTTTGCAGCAGCAAAGCGAGTGTTATCTCCACCCGGGGTGGAAGGGGCCTCGCTTCTGCCATCAGCATCACAGGAGCAGGGTAAGGGCAAGGAGCCAGTGCAGGAGGAAGGGCCATCAGGTGAGCATGAGACCAAGTTGGTTCTCCTCCAGGATGATGAGATAGATGCAGAACCCACCAATGGGGAGCTTATAGAGATCATCAAGAAGCAGCAATCAGAGATTGAAGACTTGACCATTGATCTAGAAAGGGCCAAGTGGAACATGAACTACTTGGAGCAGAGAAACAAACAGCTTGAGGACCAACAGACGATCATGGAGCTGCAGAACATCCGTGAGCGGCGCCAAGCTGCTCAAAGAAGAAGGGTTTCGCTCACCTCTTTGGAGCAAGAAATCAATGAAGACCGAGAGTCCAACCTTGAGAGGGTCAACATGCATTTGGAGAGGCTGTTGGACAAAGAAAATAGGGAGAAAGAGATGCTGAGGCACTTGACTCATCACTACCAAGCCCGCAACATGAGTTCCAAAGCGAGAATCAGGAGCCTAAAGGCAAAATTGAGCAAAGCGAGAAAGGAGGCAAAAGAGGCAAAGGAGAAAGATCGGCTTTGAGTCTTGGCTAAGGCTTCCTTGGCACAGAAAAGAACTTCATAGGGAACCTCCAGCTCAAATTCCAAAAAATTTGGGCAAATTTTGGTCACAGGCAAAATTTTTGGGCACAAAACAGGAAATTCCTCCCTGTGCGCCGCGCCACTGGCACGACGCTAAAATTATAGCACTCCAATCAAGGAATGGCTTGCATATTTGGATTCAGCATCGAAAAATACGTCTACTGGTGTCCGGGCAAGAAATTTTGACAAGTTTTGTGTCTCCCAAATGTCAAAAAACACCCAAAAATGGCCTCTCTGCCACTTTTTGGACACACAGAAAGCAGTCTTGGGAGAATGAAGTTTTGGAGGGGAAAATGAGCTTCAAATTCAGAAATTCTAGTTGGGTTGGAAAGTAGATGAGACAGGCTTTCCAGCAAGCCCACTTGGGCACATTTTGGACACCTACAAGTGCCCCAAAATAGGCTCCAAAGTTGCGTGATGCACAGGGAATTTGGCGCGGCGCACAGGGGAAAAAACGGCCAAAATGCTCCTGTTTCGCGAAATTTCGGGTCGCGACTTCTCCAAGTCAGCCCGCTCATCTACTCTTTGGTTTTTTGGCACCAAGGATGGCTTTTAAAGAATTTTCTCTCCAGGTGGGCACCTATCCAAGTGGAAAAAGAATGCAAAGGGTCACCACAACCAAATGTCATGCTTGAGAGCGCTACACCTATAGCTGATGGTTGGCTCTCCATCTCCTTTTCGAAATGATTTGAGTAACTTCCCAACCCCTGGGTGTTCCATCTCTTCTCTACACTTTCTATATATTGTAAGCAAGTTATTTGCAAAGGGTTGGCTGGCTTGTAACTTCTGGGAGATTGTGGGAAAGAAACTCTGTTTCTGCACTGTGTATATTTTGACAGAGAGTTAATGAAAGGCAGCGGCTCTGTTTCATGAGATTCTTGTGGTTGTGAGTGTAGAAAATGTGTTCTTATGTTCCATATGTATCTTGTTATGTTTCATAATTCATTTCATGTTTCATTTCAGTGAAATTTTCTGAGTGAGATTAGGTAGAATTCAATTTATATTGCTCTGCCTGTGGGAAAATTTCATGTGCAGTGTCATTCTTTTGTTGAAAAGGATTCATGCGACCATGCCCTTTTCACTATCTTCAACAATCTTTTCATTCCACATCACCTTAAGTCAAAATTGTTGTGCTTCCCGCCTACCTTGCCTCACGGAATAATCTGTGCCTTCATTCTCGATTCTCTGTTCTTTGCTAAGCGCCAGTCCCATATACATCCTAGAAGCTCGGCCACTTTCAAAAATCTTTTCCAAAATCATTTTTGACTTACTAGCCTAAGGTAAATATCGCATTGCAAGTCATCTTAGACCATTTTGCCTATCCATTCGCTGAGCGTGACTCGGAGAGAGCCCTCTCCTGCTCTGGTAGGGCTAGCTACCAGACTGAGCGTGGTTTGTGGTTACCCTAATTTTTTCCTTCCTTCAGCCTAAGGCAGATTTAGGCGATAACAGGGTTTTCTGCTGTAAGCTTTCCCTGGGTTACATACTGTTTTAATGTGTGCATGCGATTGATGTTTCATTTTTTTTGATGTTGCTAAATTGATGATCAACATAGAGGAGGTTATGTATTATGCATGTATTCCGAAATAGTATATAATCAGGATAATCTCTGTGAATAAGTGTTTATTATTCAAAATTTCTACATGGTATTAGAGCTGTTGATCATCAGATCTACTATTCAGAAAGTGTTTACATTCTATTTCTTCAAGCAGAGTCTGTAATTGGGCTAGGTAGCCTCTGGATTCATCCTTCCTTCGGAAGGTGAGATATCTAGTAAAAACCCATACAGTCAATCTCTGTACGAGAAACACTTTTTTCTCACGAGTCTTAGATCGGAGGCGGTTGAGTTTGGAGCTGGTGGAATTCGAATTTGCAACAGTGTTTTCTTGGTGTCAACGTAGCAATGTTTTTCAACGGATTGCGATTGGAGTATGCTCTTGAGGGCAGCTCGAACTATATTGCATGGAAGGACAGGATGGAGGCAGTGTTGGATAATAATGGGCTGAAGGAGTTCATAGAGGCTGAGGTCCCAAAGCCTACTAATGCTGCCGTAGCTGAGGTTTGGCAAAAGAAGACAGCAAAGTGTCGAAGGAATCTATTGGAGGGCGTGAAGGATCACATTATGTCCAGCCTACATGGAAAGGCTTCTCCATACTTTATGTGGAAAGCATTGATAGATCTATTCCATAGAAAGAGTGATCAGAGGAAGCTGGCACTTAAGGATAAACTCAGAAACATCAAATGTGAGAAGGGAGACAGTATGCCCAAGTATCTCACAAAGTTCACTCAGTGCAGAGATGAGCTGGGAAGTGTGGGGGTGACTGTAGATCATGAGGACTTAGTGGGCTTTGCTCTCCTTGGTCTTCCGAAGAGTTGGCATTCCTATCAAGACTCTGTCAATGGTTGGGAGAAATTGCCAGGATAGGAGAGACTTTGGTCAGATCTTGTGCAGGAGGAGATCAGGTGGAATACCAGGGACGGATCTTCATCAAAGGTACCTGATGAAGCAAATTTCACTTTGGCTGCCAAAGCAAAGAAGGGGAAGAGAAAGAAAGCTTCTCAGTCTGGTGCAAAAGGCAAGAAGCAAGACATGTCCAAGGTGAAGTGTTTTCACTGTCACTGGCATGGACACTATGCCACTAATTGTCCGCAGAAGAAGAAGAACAAGCAAGGTACCGGATCTGTAGCAGGAGAGGCTCTAGCCTCGCAGTTTGAGCTTGATTTTTCATTGATCGCATGCTTGGTTTAATTGTGATGGGATTGGTGTGGCTCTTGGACAGTGGTGCATCTTTTCACATGACAGGAGATTGAGATTTATTTTCTGATTTGGAGGACAAAGATCTTGGAGTGCACATCGAGATGGGCGATGATGGTAGATACAGTGCGACCAATATCGATACCATTTCCTTTGAGAGGGAGTTTGGTAAACCCTTCGTATTGAAGGAAGTGATGCATGTTCCAGGATTGAAGAAGAATCTTATCTCTGTGGCGATGTTAGAAGACAAGGGATATGATGTTGTTTTCAGCGAGGGAAAGGCTTTCCTGCGCAGCAAGACAACTGGAGAAACCCAGAAGATAGGGGTTCGAGTGAGGAACCTTTATCAGTTGAATGTAGATGGCTGTGCAACAATGGCATGCAAGGCAGAAGGATTGGTGAGCCAGGATGATGGCGAGTTGTGGCACAAGAGATTGGGTCACCTTCACCATGGAGCATTGAAGATACTACAGCAGATCACTACAGGGCTTCGTAAGGGCACACTTGCGCAGTCAGATCAGTGCAAGGGGTGTACTTTCGGAGAGTTTTTGAAAGCCACCTTTCACGAGAAGGATAGTCACACCACGACGATCCTTGAGAGAATTCACACAGATGTGTGTAGACCTTTCTCAGTAGCTTCGACAGCAAAACACAGGTATTATGTGATTTTTGTTGATGATTTCTCTCGTAAGTGCTGGATCTTCTTCATGCAGAAGAAGAGCGAGACATACTCAAAGTTCTATGAGTTCAAATCACTGGTTGAGAAGGAGTCGGGGAAGAAGGTGAAGGCTCTTAGGAGCGATAATGGTGGTGAATACATCTCTGGCAAGTTCAAGGACTTTTGCAGTGCAGAAGGGATTTGAAGAGAGCTCATAGCTCCCCATAACCCACAGCAGAACAGGGTTGCTGAACAGAAGAACAGAACCATCGTGGGTGGTGAATACATCTCGGGCAATGTTGCATGATAAGGGCCTACCTCTTCACTTGTGGGCAGAAGCACGCAATACAACAGTTTATGTGCAGAACCGTTGTCCTCACAGGATACTTGGCATGAGTACACCCAAGGAGGCTTATTCTGGTAAGAAGCCTGATCTTTCTCATTTGAGGATTTTTGGTGCTAACATTTACATGCATGTGACAAAAGATGCCAGGATGAAGTTGGAGCCGACCGCAGAGGTTGGGATATTTTGTGGGGTACACCGATATGCCCAACAACTATCATGTGTATTTGCTAGACAGTGGGAAGACTGTTGTGCGACGGGATATAAAATTTCAAGAGGAGAAAGCCATGAAGTGTTCACTTGAGAGGGAGCCACACCTACATGCAGGTGAGGAGCTATTAGTTCCTAAGGGTGAGCTTCAGGACATGGATTAGCCACAGGATGAGGTTCATGGAGTGGAAGAGACCACTCATGCAGCGCCAACCATTAGAGGGTGAAAGCGCTTGACAGAAGCTGAGTGACTGGCTCAAGATGCAGAGAAAGTTGTAGGACTACCTACAGCCTAATGTAGGCAGAGACAGTCACCTCATCGGTACACTAGATACATGGCTCTTGTGAGCAAATGTGTTGTGACTGAGCCATCCTCTTTCGAGGAAGTTGTGGAGGATCCCGCATGGGTAGACGCCATGGTGGAAGAGTATGATTCGATTGTCAGAAACAGTGCATGGGAGATTGTTCCTAGATCGGAAGGTAGATCAGTGGTGGGTTCGAGATGGATCTACAAAGTTAAGCAGGCAGCTGACAGGAGTGTGGAGAAGTACAAGGCAAGATTTGTTGCCTGAGGCTTTTCACAGATAGAGGGGATAGATTATGAGGAGACCTTTGCACCTGTCGCAAGGTATTCTTCCATACGGACGATTCTTGCTCTCTCAGCGCAGATGGGATGGCACATTCATCAGATGGATGTGAAGACTGTGTTCCTCAATGGAGTCATTGAGGAGGAGGTGTACATAGAACAGCCCGAAGGTTTTGAGATCTTCAGCAGTGAGTCGCATGTGTGCAGGCTCAAGAGAGCGCTGTATGGGTTGAAACAAGCACCATGTGCTTGGTAGACACGGATAGACAACTATTTCACCGGACTTGGATTCTCCAAGAGTGAGGCAGATCCTAACCTATACCAGATTGTGGTGGAGGGTAAGTTTCTTATCATTGTACTTTATGTAGATGATTTGATTCTAACGGGTGATGAGCTGTTGATACTTTCATGCAAGGATGATCTTGCTAAGGAGTTTGAGATGAATGATTTGGGCCTCCTTCATTATTTCCTGGGATTGGAAATTTGGCAACGCAGTGATGGACTATTTGTTTCTTAGGGTAAGTATGCTCGGGAGATACTGGAGATGTTCAACATGCATGGCTGCAAGCCTGTTGACACTCCTCTTCCTGGAGGTTGGAGGAAGGAGGATGCCACTGTTTATTGACAGTTGGTGGGGTCGCTTATGTATCTGGTCAATACACGACGTGATATATTCTATGCTGTTAACCAGCTTTCACAAGCTATGGTTAAGCCAACCAAGCTCTTCTGGAATGCGTGCAAGCATGTATTGCGTTATTTGAGAGGCACATCGGGATATGGATTGTGGTACAGATAGGAGGATGAGGTGAAGCTATGTGGCTTCACGGATGCAGATTGGGCAGGGAGCCGAACAGACAGAAAGAGCACATCAGGAGCGGTCTTCAGTATCGGGTTGACAACAGTTTCTTGGTACAGCAGGAAGCAGAGATCCGTGGCACTTAGTTCAGCAGAGGCTGAGTATATGGCAGCAAGTTTGGCTGCATGCGAGGCTATATGGATTAGGAAGATTCTGGTCGGTTTGTTCGGTTCTAACTTGGAGCCTACTGTGATTTACTGTGATAACCAGAGTTGCATTAAACTCTCGGCTAATCCTGTATTTCATGATAGATCTAAGCACATTGACATCAGGTACCATCATATTAGAGATCGTGTGTAGCGGAGAATTATGTTACTTTCATACATTCCAACGGAGGATCAGGATGCTGATATCTTGACGAAGGCGCTCTCTAGGAGAAAATTCAAATACCACCGAGGCAGGATAGGGGTTGTTGATAATCCATATCTTGTTGAGAGGGAGTGTTGAGAATGCAACAAGATGATGGAGCTTAGTGGAAAGGAGTCGCCTTCACTAAGTGGGCCCGCAGGCAAATTATGGCGCAAAGTCTATTTTTAGACTATGTATATTTTTAGACATATGGATCATGGTCTATGAGTTGCAGGATGTTGTTTATGGATGATTGGTCATGTTGGGAAAAATAGATGGACTTCTATTTCTGGTTCATAGCGGAGTGATCAAAGTCTATTTTTAGACTGCCAGGCTAAAAATAGAAAAGTGAAATATTATTGTCTCATAATAATATTTAGACTATAAACATTATCTTATCCTCTTGGAGCACTTCAGTTTGAGCTACAGATGTGGCACATGTAGCTGTCAGAAGGAAATACGCTTTTCTTGTGGGTCATTTGAGCTATTGCATGCATGACATCAGTTAGAACTCATGCATGTGAATTGGATGTGGAGTTGATGGAGTTGTGTTCAGTTTGACTTGGTTAAACTAGTTGAAATTAGTCTAACTGCAAATAGACTAGTGATGAGTGATGTGAATTAATTGATTAAATTAATTCACTAATTATTAACTCATAATGCAACTGAAGAATACATCAGTTAACTTAGTGCATGTACAGTTCAGTGGAGACAGGTGTTAGAGGTTGAGATTGCTATCAGTTGTGACTATAGTTGTGCATGAGATCTTGCACAATCAATAGATTGAGTATGCCCATGAAGATTGCTCAGTATATGCCCAGTAATATAGCCTGTGCTCACGTGATTTTCAGTGTGAGTGATTTTCACTTGGTATTGTGCAATAGAGACAGGCAAAGCAGCGGAGGAGATTTGAACCTGTGACTTGTTCGGATCTGAGCTAGTTTTGTGTGTAACAAGTGGAGATAGTGCTGGATACTTGTGAGGAGTATTGTACTATGTATTGTTACATTTTCTCAATCATTAATATATAGATAGTGTCGAGTTTTTAGCTGTAAGCTTTCCCCGGGTTACATACTATGTTAATGTGTGCATGCGATTGATGTTTCATTGTTTTTGATGCTGCTAAATTGATGATCAACGTAGAGGAGGTTATGTATTATGCATGTATTCCACAATAGTGTATAATTGGGATAATCTCTGTGAATAAGTGTTTATTATTCAAAATTTCTACATGGTATCAGAGTTGTTGATCATCAGATCTACTATTCAGAAAGTGTTTACATTCTATTTCTTCAGGTAGAGACTGTAATCAGGCCAGGTAGCCTCTGGATTCATCCTTCCTTTGGAAGGTGAGATATCCGATAAAATCCCATACAGTCAATCTCTGTACGAGAAATACTTTGTTCTCACGAATCTTAGATTTCAGGCGATTGAATTTGGAGTTGGTGGAATTCTAATTTGCAGCAGTGTTTTCTTGGTGTCAACGTAGCAATGTCTTTCAACGGATTGCGATTGGAGTATGCTCTTAAGGGCAGCTCAAACTATATTTCATGGAAGGTGTTATCTCAAAATTAGGCGTTGATAGGCTGCTGTGATCAGGCAGACTTTAAGTAATTATTTCAAACCTACTTTAGGCTAAGGCTTAGCCTCCCCAACCTGAGAGGGCTCTCTCAAAGGATTAATGATCTTTGATTATGATAAATATGGCTAACTCTTGTGAAAAAAAGGTAAAATGTGAGTGGTGGAAACACAATTAGAAACTATCCATTGGGCTTATGGAGTCAACATCATTTCAGTATAAAAATGTTATCAACCTTACATAGAAGTCAGGGCTTTCAAGATTCAACACATTTAGAACATACCAGAAACATATAGGACCACACAGTCTATGAATGTATACAGGAAATTAGAGCACCATGAGTGAGTTCTAAATGATTACACATTCATAACACTGCAAAGATTGGGAAAAGAACAATACAACACATTCTGAACATCGAATCCTTCCTAAGTCCTGAGAAGCAAAGCAAATTTTGTATTACTGAAAAAGAGTCTTTACATAAAGCCAAATATCAGAGCTTTTCTGAATAATTTTCCAACCCTTGGTACATTTCTCTTTCTCCTATATATAGAATTCTTTTACAAGGTTGAGATTCCTCCTCCAACATGAGGGGAACTCGAATTCTACTTCTTATGACACCTATTCAAATTTTAACTACCTATTAAATGTAACAAACTGCTAACTAGACTTTTTAGAGATCTAAGGCAAATAGGAGTCTAACTCCATATCATGCTAATAATAGCCTTAATTACAATCCATTCTTGTTCTTTGACAAGTGGTCTTTTTTAGTTTGGATGTGGTAGGTGTTTGTAGTTGCCTGCTGGCCCTTAATGTCACATCTTCTCCATTGTCCCTGAAAAGTAGGAAACTGCCCCCATTTATCTACCTTTGGTTTTCCTCAAAGATATTCGAAACCAATGAACCATGCCCTTCTTCTTTGATTATACAAAAATATATCAGAATGCCACGTCCTTGATGTGCTGTCAACCTTTTCCATGTGTGAAGACAAGACCTCCTCGAAGCTGTCTGACATATCATGAACTATAGTAACTATGATCACTTTATAAAAAAAGGTTTAGAGTTCGAATATAGGTTTCTTCCACCTATTTCTTCCTTTGTTGAATGTTGACACCTATTATATGATCCTTTGTGGAGATTCCTTTTTCAAAAATTTCCCCTCGGTCCCTCAAAATTGGTTGACTGAGTTTTAATTATGTAGCTACAGCAGTTTCGTAGTGCGCTACGAAACTACTGTGCGTTAGGCATCATCCTCAGCAGTTTCATAGCGCTCTACGAAACTGCTGTGTAATCACCAAAACACAGCCTAATACCAAAAATCTGTTATCTTGAGCTTCTTTATATTTAAACATTCTTTTCAATTGCTCCAAAGCTTTTTAAAACTGAGTGGAAATGTGTGATTCTTCAAGAAATATTATAACAAGGAAAACCATCAAAATTTGGAACATAACCTTACTTGATGTGTGACTTCCTTGAGGAGATTCTTTCTGCTGGCTTAACTGCATCTTTAAGTCCTCAATTTGTTTCTTCATGACTCTAATCCCAACTCTCAGCTTTGTATTGACCTTTCTGATGAATTGTGCTTCCTTTATTGCAGGGACAGTCCAGTTATGGAATTGAACATTACAGTCAACCACCTCGGGTATTTGAAATGTTTTGTCCTCCCACCGAGCTTGCATTTGGTTAAAATAAGCCTCCTTGATTGCATGTTTCCTGGAGGCTTTCTTCAGTCTAGCAATTTCAAAGTTTGCCAATTCCAACTTCCTTTTCAACTCTTCAACACTATCTTCTTCTTGAAGGTTAACTGCTTTACCTTTATCTTTTCCTTCATGAGACTATGTTATCTCCTCTATTTCATCTGCTCCTGGCAGTATCTCCTGTATGTGTTTGAAATTCCTCGTTATGGGTCTTCTTGGCTTAAAGACAAATTTATCAACCGGATCATCGAACTTGAGTTTTTTCGAGGCTTTGATTCTCTTAGCCTTGTCTCTTCCCGACTCTATCAAATCTTCTTGAACCAAGGGAGATTCTTCAATATCAATGGCTTGCAGTAAATCATTCAAGTCTCCCTTTGAAACAGGGCTTTCTTCAATAATCACTGACTTTCCTTTTTCTTTAGCTACCTGGCTCCTAGTCCTTCTTCTTTGGAATCCTTCACCTGTGTTTGATTCATGTGCACCTTCTTTGATCTGAGTTTTCTCTTTAAGGGACTGCTGTGGTGTATCTTGGATAGTCAATGGCTTGGTGGATTCCCTTACTTGTTTCCTAGCCTTCAACTTTGCAAACCTCCTGGATCTTGTTTCTGCCTGATGACCAGTTGTTGTTGGAAGATCTTTTGCAGCTTGAGGACTGAGACCAGTCTCATTCTTGAAACCAAACATAAACATGAATGTGGGCCAGTCCCTACCTACTTTCTGGAGTTCATGCAGCACGATCAACTTAACTAAGCTGTGGTGAAACAATGAGGTCTCACAGGCTTCTTTCCTTAGCTGCACCTTGTCACACATTTTGCTTAAGCTACGAAATAAGTAGAAAGGTAAATCAAGAGATATCTTTCTTGTGAAATGCAGCAGAAGCTTAAAATGATATGAATACACCTTATTGTATCTCCCTTCACAGGTAAGGTACCTCTGTATGCAGGTAAGCAAATTGGCATATGAGTCCTTGACATAATTTCTAGGCACAGACTTGTTTAAATCTGAGTTAATAAACTCGGGCTTCAGAAATTCTTTGCAGGGGGTCATATCAAATTTGAAATTCTTAAACCAAGTTTCTTGTCCCCTTGGAATCTCAGTAACTGTGGATATTACCTCCAGTGAGACTTGCAATTCGAGCATCCCAACCTTTGAATTCAGTCCTGTGAAATTCAAAGCAAATTCCTTGGTGATTTGTGCATGACCTCCTTGGAGTTTCTCGCAAAAATTCCAACATCCAACTTGCTTGAACACGTGCTCAACTTCTCTGCTCTTCAAGATAAGGTGTAAACCTTCAGGTTCGTTCCTCAAACATCTCCCTGATCCGTGCTCTTTACTTTCTGTAGATCCTTCCATGAGACTTCAGCGTAATGAAGGTTAGATATACTAGCACTGCTCAATCTTCAATCTCTGCCTTGCTTGAATGGCTGCCTCGCTTGATAACTGCCTCGCTTGATATATAATGAATTCAAATTGAAAACATGCATACTTGTTCCTCATGCAACGAATACAATCATATTTAACACTGTGAATACCTGGTTTTTCTTGGAACTTGCAATCCAAGTGTACCAAGGTACCTAGCGACTTTAATGATGGAGATAAGCGGTTGGACATGATATGTGGAGTGTATAAGCTAACAGTGAATGATGCAACCATAACTGAACTTGACAGATTTGACAGTTAGGAAAGATTTGTTACGGATTGCATGAATCTCCGATTTCGTAGCATAGCCAGTGTAAAATCTGGATTATGCGCTACGAAATCACCTAAAACATGTTGCGCTACGAAAACACCTAAAACGGATTTATGTGCTGCGAAAACACCTAACAATGATTTAAGCGCTACGAAATCACCTAAAGAGCTTTGTAGCACATAATAACCTTTGAACAAAGCTGACACATGGAAATTGTGAGAGTTATGAGACCAGTGATGAATGAGAATGCATGGTGGACCTTTATTTAAGTATACCATCAAGACTCCCAAGACTCAGACTCTAAGGCAAACAAAAAAAATCAAACTTAGACTAGCATCGACCTTTACCATCAAACTAATGTGAGAAATTTGGGTATTAGAATTCTTAAGTGATAACAGAAGTACAGGATCATAGAAAATTTTAGGGGCGAATGTTCGCCCTTTGGCGAAATTGAGGGGTTTTAAATTTTTAGTGGGCGAATATTTTGTATCATAGCACATTTTTACAAATCACCTCAAATAGCCCACCTTACTTTAAGGGAGAGGGTAAAAAAGGTAAATTTAGCCCTTGAAACTAGGAGTTACAACCTTCCATTCGCCCATTTTCAAGAATAGGTTTTATTTAAGTGAATCCATTCGCCCATTTTCAAGAATAGGTTTTATTTAAGCGAATACTATGGGCCTAATACCATATTTATAAAAGAGGTATGGTAAATTAATAAAAATATAAATAAATGAGAGGTATGGTAAATAAATAAAACATTTTTTATATTTACTCCATAAGTCACCGTATGGGTGTAAACAAATAAAAATATAAGTAAAGTGGAGGTATGGTAAATAAATAAAAATATAAATAAACTAGACGTATGGTAAATAAATAAAACCTCTTTTTATATTTAGTCCATAATCCTCATTCTATTTATGAGGGCTCAAGAAAGAGGTTTTATTTAAGTGAATCCTATGGGCCAAATTTTAGTCCATAACCCTCATTCTATTTATGAGGGCTCAAGAAAGAGGTTTTATTTAAGTGAATCCTATGGGCCAAATACCATATTTGTAAAAGAGGTATGGTAAATTAATAAAAATATAAATAAACGAGAGGTATGGTAAACAAATAAAACATTTTTTTATATTTACTCCATAAGTCACCTTATATTTACGAACACTCAAAAAATGCATTATATTTAGGTGAAACCTATGGGCAAAATACTATGGGACAAATACCATGGACTAGATTGTTATTAATACCATGCAAAAGAACATTATTAACCCTAATATTAGTATTAATAAAAATAAAAATGACACATGGTATTGACCCGTGGTATTCACCAAAATGGCACATGGTATTGACCCATGGTATTCACCTAGAATGTAGCCTATTTAAATGGGGGAATTAAACCATCATAGATCCATCTTTACTCTGGATCTACTAACCCCCGAGAGGTATCAAATATCGTGATATGCAAACTAGCATAGAGTGAAAAAATATTTGATCCCTCTCGGGGCTTGGTGGATCAAAATGGATGTTGTAATTTAATGTATGTTAAACATTTTAGCTTGGTTAAAATAAAAAATAAAATAAAATTCAACTATTAATTTTATTAATTTTTATAAATTACTAATAGTAATTTTTAAGCTCTAGGTTTATGATAACCCATGGTATTGACCCATGGTAATACCATGGTGTTCATGTGAGCATAGACTATTTAAAGGGGAAATTATATTGTCTTAGATCCATCTTAATTCTGGGTCTACCAAGTGCTCAGAGGGATAAATAGATTTCATCCCCCTAAGAGTGGTAGATGTGGAGTTAAGATGGATATAGGTTGGTTTTTATGATAATGAAGATATTAAATAGACTTAGGAAATTATATTGTAAAAACATCTTAAGGTGAATGGTTAAAGCATAGACATTGGACAAGTATATTTGTATACTTCTGTTTTAAACTGAAACAAATCCAGGGCTAAAAGGAATGGATTGATTGCACTAATCGTCCTTCTATAACTTTCCAACATTTGCTGGAGTAAACAGATTGTAATTTGGGTAATTTTTCTAACTGCAAACAGGAACATACTTGTGTATTGGCAGGGTGGTTACGAGGTCCCTAGAAGTGATGAATTTTAAATTTTCTTGGTTTTATATATAGTATTAGGTTTTTTCTCATGCTTTCTGTGAATGACACGGGTGAATTTTATCCTACACCCACTAGGTTATCGATATGTAATTTTAGTAATTTTGATTTCAAAAGATATTTTAAAGAAATGAAATGATTTAATTTGTGTATTCAATAAACACAATATTCTAATGGAATTCTGCATTTGTGGTTTACCTATATAGATTCCATGGAGAAGTGTTAGTGGTGTGACATCAATTGTCCTCAAGCAGAGGCTTTAGTTTTACTCTTTTTGGAAGCAAATACTTTCTTCCAACATTTTTGAGTTCAATGAAAAATTTGAAAGTCCTAATAGTATTCAATTATGGGTTCAAGAGAGACATGGTATTCAATTATGGGTTAAAGAGATCCACACTGAATGATCTATCAACCTTATCTTCACTTAGTTTAAGACTATTCACTTGGAGAGCCTGTATGTGCCCCCGCTTCAAGAGCATAGTAAAGTCATGTAGAACTTAGAGAAGCTATCTTTAAGCTTTTAGTGAAGAATGGAAAAATGTCTGGGTTCAATAACAACCAGTCGAGCATTAAGCTTCCAATAATGCTAGATTTTAACCTGGAGCACTTTTGTGATTTGGAGGAGATGCCCCCTCGTATTTGTGACACATCTTCAGTTGTGAATTGGACTATTACTAACTGTCATTTCCTTCGAAAGTTACCTGATGACTTGGGGAACCTCAACTCTTTAAGAATGTTAAGGAAGGAAAGAAAGTACATTATACTAAGTTCTCTTATGCTTTTCAAGTTTTTCATGGATATCTACAACATTTCAGGTAGGAAAGTACATTCTGTTAATGAAAATTTGTCTTGATAGAAAGGCCCAATTTCAAATTCTAATGCTTTCAAAAAACATTGTATAACTGTAATGTTTCTAAAAGGAAAGCATATTTTTTCAATTTAAGTATCATGGTCCCATATTCCAACCTATTTTTCAGTAACCCATTAGGCTTTTTAGCTTTGAATAAATCCATGTCTTTTGATAAGATCCTCTTCCAAATTAGAATGTAGTTTCCTTTTGGCAATAACCACATACAATGTCTTGATTTTGTTATTGAGAAAATAGAGGTTGTGAAACAAGCTTGTGCCATACAAGGACTTGATTCATTGATTATGTATCAATTATGGCTCTTGATGTAACAATGTCTTGATTTTGTTGCTTGAAAATAGAGGTTACGCTTTACTATTTCACAGAATTTCTTACAATCTTTCCATAAGTATTGATTTGTAATCTCAGTCACTGAGGGATGACAGTAATGACAAAGGTAATATTCCATGGTTTGAAGTTACCCTCTTACTAAATATTTAAATATATCACCACAATTTAACTGTTAGTTAAAGGAATTGTATTTGATTTGTAAACAATTCATTGCTTGATTTATAGATTTTGATTTTTTCCCTTTTTTATTTTTTCTCAAATTTGGTATGATATATCTTCCAATATTTGGGTTCCCTAGTTTCCCCACCATAGCTATAAGGTTCAGATGCTATCATTAAAAATTTTCTCAGAACCTTACAACTTTTCTAGTAAGTGTTCTTTGAAACATTGTTGTTGCATTTCCATGGTGTTAATGCAAATAAGCACTACAACTAGTGCCATTATTTAGATTAAGTGCCGAAATCTAGGTGGTCTTATAATGATGGAGTGATTTTTTTCTAGCTACTAAGGCCATATGCATTTTTATCTCTTATGTTGTCCTGAGATATTCAAATTCAGAATAACAATTGAGCTCTCGTTTCCACTATAGATTGCAGTCAGTTTCTTGAACATAATATATAGTAGATTATATTTTACTAATCAACTGTGGATGTGATCCCTCGCAAGAAAGGAAATTCAAAGTGACTTTGATTTCACATTGATTTGTCAAAACATACACACAGGAAAAGAGATTCAAAGTGACACTGATTTCACACTGATTTGTCAAAATGGAGGCAAGAGAAAATGAAACTTTTTATTCAACAATGCTCTTAATTTCATATGTACATACACAGACATATTAGTGGAAAATATTGAAGGGTTGCCTAAGTAATATTTTCCATTCCACTACAATTTTTATAGCTTGTAAATAAATAACTTGGAACAATTCATTACACTACTTGTTATTCTTTATTAATCAGTGGTTAAGATTTTGATATTGAACTGGCTAAGATTTTTCTTCCTTCTGTGAAATTGTGTGTTCTATAATGCTTCTTTTCCATTCACTATGTATAGCATATAAAGTGTGTCTAATGGAGTAGGAAGATTTTAAAGTCTTGTGATCCTTTAACTATGTTACAAGGCAGAAACCCAACGAGGCAGGGTAGGTGCATCTCCACAAAGGGGTCACAAATACCAAAGTTGGTATTGGCTAGTGCCTTGAGCTAGAAAATTTCCTTTACCCTTGTATTAACAGTGAATCTGGAGAGGATTCTAATATTATCTTTATAAGATTTATATTAGTTAAGATTGATGAATAAAATTCATGAGACATGAGCTAGGATGTCCTTGCAAGGCGGTTGTTGATTATTGGAAGCTATGATGGCCATTATGTCAGGCTAGGTGGTCGCACTCCCTTGATCGTGAGCACAATTGTGATCAAGATGGAAGACTTCATAGTCTGGATTGATTGTTTAGCAGTGATAATTAGTGGGCTCATTCAAAAAAGCTTCTATTTCACTAATCCTTTTTATAGAGTTGTCAGATTCAATTTCCAAAGTTTTTAATTACACTATAGAGTTGAGTTCTGAGAGAGTTGTGATTCACAGTGTTAAGTATAGCAGTTATGACACTTGAATGAAGACAAGCATAGTAGATGTATCAGACTCTGTTATAAGCTTACCTGCATATTATAAGGGACTTGGTTGGATTTTTTATAATTTTATAAACAAGTTCCATTTCGTGGAAATGTGAAAAAAACAGTGATATTGCCACCATGTGGCTCTTGTCATATATGGTTTTATACTTTTTCAAAAAATTCTCTAAGAGTTCACAATGCTAAGATTCACTAGGACCTTACAAAGTTTTATTATTTAGTGAAAGACTCACCAAGATCTTACAAGATTTTATAATTGAGTAAAATATTCGCCATGCCTGGTGAGAGATTCGCCAAAAAATTATATATACATATTATATTATTGATAAAATCGCCTTCCATTTTTCCTATATACCATGGAGATTCTCCCATTTATTATACATATAAATTTATGGGGGGTTCTTAAAATTTTCCCTGGACAGGATGGAGGCGGTGTTGGATGATAATGGGCTGAAGGAGTTCATAGAGGCTGAGGTCCCAAAGCCTACTGATGCTACCGCAGCTGAGGTTTGGAAAAAGAAGACAACAAAGTGTCGAAGGATTCTGTTGGAGGGCATGAAGGATCACATTGTGTCCAGCCTGCATGGAAAGGCTTCTCCATACTTGATGTGGAAAGCATTGATAGATCTATTCCAAAGCAAGAGCGATCAGAGGAAGCTGGTGCTCAAGGATAAATTCAGAAACATCAAATGTGAGAAGGGGGACAGTACGCCCAAGTATCTCACAAAGTTCACTCAGTGCAGAGATGAGCTGGGAAGTGTGGGGGTGACTGTCGATGATGAGGACTTGGTGAGCTTGGCTCTCCTTGGTCTTCCGAAGAGTTGGCATTCCTATCAAGACTCTGTCGATGGTCGGAAGAAATTGCCAGGATGGGAGAGACTTTGGTCAGATCTTGTGCAGGAGGAGATCAGGTGGAATACCAGGGACGGATCTTCATCAAAGGTACCTGATGAAGCAAATTGCGCTTTGGCTGCCAAAGCAAAGAAGGGGAAGAGCAAGAAAGCTTCTCAGTCTGGTGCGAAAGGCAAGAAGCAGGATATGTCCAGGTGAAGTGTTTTCATCGTCACCAGCACAAACACTATGCCACTAATTGTCTGCAGAAGAAGAACAACAAGCAAGTTGTTGGATCTGCAGCAGGAGAGGCTCTAGCCTCACAGTTTGAGCTTGATTTTTCATTGATCGCATGCTTGGTTTCAAGTGTGATAGGATCAGTGTGGTTCTTGGACAGTGGTGCGTCTTTTCACATGACAAGAGATCGAGATTTGTTTTCTGATCTAGAGGACAAAGATCTTGGAGTGCACATCGAGATGGGCGATGATGGTAGATACAGTGCGACCGGTATCGGTACCATTTCCTTTGAGAGGGAGTCTAGTAAAGCCTTCGTATTGAAGGAAGTGATGCATGTTCCAGGATTGAAGAAGAATCTTATCTCTGTGGCGATGTTAGAAGACAAGGGATATGATGTTGTTTTCAGCGAGGGAAAGGCTTTCCTGTGTAGCAAGACAACTGGAGAAACCCGGAAGATAGGGGTTCGAGTGAGGAAACTTTATCAGTTGCATGTAGATGGCTGCGCAACAATGGCATGCAAGGCAGAAGGATTGGTGAGCCGGGATGATGGCAAGTTGTGGCACAGGAGATTGGGTCACCTTCACCATGGAGCCTTGAAGATACTGCAGCAGATCACTACAGGGCTTCCTAAGGGCACACTTGCGCAGTCAGATCAGTGCAAAGGGTGTACTTTGGGAAAGTTTGTGAAAGCCACCTTTCACGAGAAGGATAGTCACGCCACGATGATCCTTGAGAGAATTCACACAGATGTGTGTGGACCTTTCTCAGTAGCTTCGACAACAAAACACAGGTATTATGTGATTTTTGTTGATGATTTCTCTTGTAAGTGCTGGATCTTCTTCATGTAGAAGAAGAGCGAGACATACTCAAAGTTCTGTGAGTTCAAAGCACTGGTCGAGAAGGAGTCGGGGAAGAAGGTGAAGGCTCTTAGGAGCGATAATGGTGGTGAATACAGCTCTGGCGAGTTCAAGGACTTTTGCAGTGCAAAAGGGATTCGAAGAGAGCTCATAGCTCCCCATAACCCACAACAGAACGAGGTTGTTGAGGGGAAGAAGAGAACGATCATGGGTGCTGCATGGGTGATGTTGCATGATCAGGGCCTACCCCTTCACTTGTGGGCGGAAGCATGCAATACAACAGTTTATGTGCAGAACCGTTGTCCTCATAAGATACTTGGCATGAGTACACCTGAGGAGGCTTATTCTGGTAAGAAGCCTGATCTTTCTCATTTGAGGATTTTTGGTGCTAACGTTTACATGCATGTGACGAAAGATGCCAGGAAGAAGTTGGAGCCGATCACAGAGGTTGTGATATTTGTGGGGTACACTGATATGCCCCACAACTATCGTGTGTATTTGCTAGATAGTGGGAAGACTGTTGTGTGACGGGATATAAAATGTCAGGAGGAGAAAGCCATGAAGTGTTCGCTTGAGAGGGAGCCATACTTGCATGCAGATGAGGAGCTATTAGTTCCTAAGGATGAGCTTCAGGACATGGATCAGCCACAGGACGAGGTTCATGGAGTGGAAAAGACCACTCATGCAGCGCCAACCATCAGAGGGTGAAAGCGCTTGACAGAAGCTGAGCGACTGGCTCAAGATGCAGAGAAAGTTATAGGACCACCTACAGCCCAACGTAGGCAGAGATAGTCACCCGATCGGTACACTGGATACATGGCTCTTGTGAGCAAATGTGTTGTGACTGAGCCATCCTCTTTTGAGGAAGCTGTGGAGGATCCCGGATGGGTACACGCCATGGTGGAAGAGTATGATTCGATTGTTAGAAATAGTGCATGGGAGATTGTTCCTAGACCGGAAGGGAAATCAGTGGTGGGTTCGAGATGGATCTATAAAGTTAAGCAGGTAGCTGACGGGAGTGTGGAGAAGTACAAGGCAAGATTTGTTGCCCGAGGCTTTTCACAGATAGAGGGGATCGATTATGAGGAGACCTTTGCACCTGTCGGAAGGTATTCTTCCATATGTACGATTCTTGCTCTCTCAGCGCAGATGGGATAGCACATTCATCAGATGGATGTGAAGACTGTGTTCCTCAACGAAGTCATTAAGGAGGAGGTGTACATAGAACAGCCTGAAGGTTTTGAGATCTTCAGCAGTGAGTCGCATGTGTGCAGGCTCAAGAGAGCATTGTATGGGTTGAAACAAGCACCATGTGCTTGGCACACACGGACAGACAACTATTTCACTAGACTTGGATTCTCCAAGAGTGAGGCGGATCCTAACCTATACCAGATTATGGTGGAGGGTAAGTTGCTTATCATTGTACTTTATGTAGATGATTTGATTCTAACGGGTGATGAGCTGTTGATACTTTCATGCAAGGATGGTATTGCTAAGGAGTTTGAGATGAAGGATTTGGGCCTCCTTCATTATTTCCTGGGATTGGAAATTTGGCAGCGCAGTGATGGACTATTTGTTTCTCAGGGTAAGTATGCTCGGGAGATACTGGAGAAGTTCAACATGCATGGCTGCAAGCCTGTTGACACTCCTCTTCCTGGAGGTTGGAGGAAGGAGGATGCCACTTCGGCAGAAGAAGTGGATGCCACTGTTTATCGACAGTTGGTGGGGTCGCTTATGTATCTGGTCAATACATGACCCGATATATGCTATGCTGTTAACCAGCTTTCACAAGCTATGGTTAAGCCAACCAAGCTCTTCTGGAAGGTGGGCAAGCATGTATTGTGTTATTTGAGAGGCACATGGGGATATGGATTATGGTACAGATAGGAGGATGAGGTGAAGCTATGTGGCTTCACGGATGCAGATTGAGCAGGGAGCCCAACGGACAGAAAGAGCACATCAGGAGGGGTCTTCAGTATCGGGTTGACAGCAGTTTCTTGGTACAGCAGGAAGCAGAGATCTGTGGCACTCGGTTCAACAGAGGCCGAGTATATGGCAGCAAGTTTGGCTGCATGTGAGGCTATATGGATGAGGAAGATTCTGGTTGGTTTGTTCGGTTCTTACTTGGAGCCTACTGTGATTTACTGTGATAACTAGAGTTGCATTAAACTCTCGGCTAATCCTTTATTTCATGATAGATCTAAGCACATTGACATCAGGTACCATCATATCAGAGATTGTGTGCAGCGGAGAATCATGTTACTTTCATACATTCCAACAGAGGATCAGGATGCTGATATCTTGACGATGGCACTCACCAGGAGAAAATTCGAATACCACCAAGGTAGGATAGGGGTTGTTGATAATCCATATCTTGTTGAGAGTGAGTGTTGAGAATGCAACAAGATGATGGAGCTTAGTGGAAAGGAGTCGCCTTCACTAAGTGGGCCCGTAGGCAAATTATGGCGCAAAGTCTATTTTTTGACTATGTCTATTTTTAGACATATGGATCATGGTCTATGAGTTGCAGGATGCTGTTTATGGATGATTAGTCATGTTGGGAAAAATAGATGGATTTCTATTTCTGGTTCACAACGAAGTGATCAAAGTCTATTTTTAGACTACCAGGCTAAAAATAGAAAAGTGAAATATTATTATCTCATAATAATATTTAGACTATAAACATTATCTTATCCTCTTGGAGCACTTCAGTTTGAGCTATAGATGTGGCACATGCAGCTGTCAGAAGGAAATACACTTTTCTTGTGGGTCAGTTGAGCTATTGCATGCATGACATCAGTTAGAACTCATGCATGTGAGTTCTGTGGAGTTGGATGTGGAGTTGATGGAGTTGTGTTCAGTTTGACTTGGTTAAACTAGTTGTAATTAGTCTAACTGCAAATAGACTAGTGATGAGTGATGTGAATTAATTGATTAAATTAATTCACTAATTATTAACTCATAATGCAACTGAAGAATACATCAGTTAACTCAGTGCATGTACAGTTCGGTGGAGACAGGTGTTAGAGGTTGAGATTGCTATCAGTTGTGACTATAGTTGTGCATGAGATCTTGCACAATCAATAGATTGAGTATGCCCATGAGGATTTCTCAGTATATTCCTAGTGATATAGTCTGTGCTCACGTGATTTTCAGTGTGAGTGATTTTCACTTGGTATTGTGCAATAGAGGCAGGCAAAGCAGCGGAGGAGATTTGAACCTGTGACTTGTTCGGATCTGAGCTAGTTTTGTGTGTAACAGGTGGAGATAGTGCTGGATACTTGTGAGGAGTCTTGTACTATGTATTGTTACATGTTCTTAATCATTAATATATAGATAGTGTGGGTTTTTCAGTTGTAAGCTTTCCCCATGTTACATATTGTGTTAATGTGTGCATGCGATTTATGTTTCATTGTTTTTGATGTTGCTAAATTGATGATCAATGTAGAGGAGGTTATGTATTATGCATGTATTCTGCAATAGTGTATAATCAGGATACTCTCTGTGAATAAGTGTTTATTATTCAAAATTTCTACACAAACAAGAGAACCAGGCATATATGGCATTGACAACACTATAGTGGGGAAAGCTTTCTATTGGTGATTGGTAGAGCCCACAACCCATGCTAGCCTAATGGAGGCAACCTGACAATGTTATCCCTATCGATTTGATATAGCACTCAAATAAATCAAACGAGCGTACGTGGTTTGACAACAAAAACTAATGATTGGATGTGGGTGGTCCACTCTAACACCTAAGCCCGATGGAGGTTTCCCGACAATATAACCTAGATAGAATATTAATGAGTTCAAAAGAGATTAGTAGGCATACGTGGAGCACACAGAGAGATGGAAAAACTTTCTATTGGATGAGGTGGAGCCCACTTAACACATAAGCCCATAACAACTACCCTGGCGGGTGCATCTTGATGAAATTATAAGGGTTCCCCTAAGAGTTGAGTGGGATGATGTAGTGTGAGCAGACGTGGTACGACTACATGGTGATTAGCTCCTAGAAGCAATGAGTAGATGCCACACCACATGTCATCCTGCAAGGATCATCCTGTAGAAAATATAAGGGTGCATAGAGTTTTGGCTAGGAGTATAGTGCCGAGAATTATCGATAATATAGTGCAATAGTCGGCAACGAATGAGTGATGAGCAGGATGACCCCACGGGATGCATAAGTCCATAAGTATTTCTCTGGAGGAAGCATAAGAACGTCAGAAAATAACGATGGGGTAATAGATCCAAGAGACAAAAAATTTGTTGAAATTAGGTGGTTCCATTAAATAACGTTAGGCACACATAAGTCTTGGTTTTGTAGTGGTTTTCATTTGTTATGGTGACCAAGGGGCCTTAAGGCCATATAAAAATAAAAATGTGCTAGGATAAGAAGGTATCATGGTGGCACCATATGTCATCCTAATAGGATTTTGATTGGCCAATGCATGTAGTGGGCGGTCCCACCTTGACATGTAATGCTAGAGGAAACGGCTGGAGGCTAATTTTGGCCTAGCAGTTGGTTATGTGGGTATCGTGTGACTGAGGGTACGGAAGGTTTAATGCATGAAAATTAAGCCCTAAGGGCTTAAAGCATAAAAGGCCTGTGGAATATGGTTGGTAGTTCTTTCACATGTTATTTTTACAAAGGGCATTCTGGCCAAAAGAAATAAAAAGGAGCACTATTGGCTAAGAGCTTAGCACCCATATATATGAACATATCAACAACTTTAGAGATGATTCCATCCATATTTGGAAGTTATGCATGTTACCACAAGGAGTTACTCCTAGAATGCAAAAGGAGTAAGCCTTACACATCATGATTTCATTTCAAAATTTAAAAGGGTTTTTTGAGTGGTGGGATGGCTTCTGAAAGAGTTTTGAAATGATTGTGTTCCTCTTTAACATTCATGCATTTGGAAAGCATAAATTGCGTGGTTAAGTGAGTAATATAGGGGAGCAGAGGAAAGAGAATAGGTAGCTAATAAATATCCTAAGAAACTGAGTATCTTAATACAGTCACTTCAACTACATAAACAACCTTGTAACAAATTCTGTTTCTTGGCAAGGAAAATAATAGTTAGAAAGTAAGAAAACGTATAAAGTAATTCACAAATCCTTTGTGAAACCTTCACTAACAATTTCTACTTGAACTAGTATTATGATTTATAGAAAACTGGATAATAGATAAGTCATCATTAGATCCTCTTAATGATTTCTCACTCATACTATACTAGCTGCTCTAATTTATCATTTAAAATATTAAAACAGTCTTGACAAGGAAAACAACAACTAGAAATTAAAAACATGTATAACATATCCCACAAACCCTTTGTGAAACCTTCACTAACAAGTTCTACTTGAACATATATTATAATTTACAAAAAACTAGATAGTAGATAAGTCATCATCAGATCCTCTTAATGATTCTCACTCATACCATACTAGCTACTGCAAATTTATAATTCAGAAAATTGAAACAAGGAAATAGACAAACCACACATTAGATATAACTTGAATCACAAAATACTCCAGCATGAAGTGCAGAAAAAACTATTTTATGAAGCTAAGTCTTCAGGTGAACCAACTTCCAACCCTGAAAATGATATTTACAAAAGATATATATAGAGAGAGAGGCACCAACTCCAACTCTCCTAAATTTGTGGTTAAACTATTTCCTTGTTACATAGTTTCTTTTAGATATTAAAAAAATCTCCCATCGAATTGCAATAGAAAGTATAGGTGTAGATGAGAAAAAGCGGAAAAATGATACTTTGCTACTAGAAAAACTTATTGGCTGCCCCTTTGCTGTTGATTTCTCTCTTTATGGTCTTTACTATTAAATGACCATATGGCTTCATTAAATAAAACCTTCAACAACCTCATAACTATCTCATATCCATCATCTTCCTTATTCATATTGTTATGGGTTGTTGTATTTCCAAAACTAGCCCAGAGGTTTTCCACTGACAGCTATATATTTCCATTGAAACAGGTGATACCGAAAATTTCGGTAATACCTGTAATAGCGAAAAAACTAGAAACACTTCCAGAATTTCTAGTAGGATAACGTTTTAACTTCAAAATTTTAACATAAAATATTTCGAAACACCTGTATATGCTTGAATATTCTGAGTTTTAATCTTCACATTCAAAACTTTGACTTAATATGCAAAAAGGTACTTTTTTGGAAAATTACCCTTTCATTTCATGTGAGTTGTAGCCTCTGCAAGCTTATCCAAGTTTATTTTATTTCTGGCATCAGATTTTGACCTTGTCATTTTGGTTGCTTCTTCTTTGATAATAGTCTCTTTCTTTTCTGCTTCATTTTTTACCTTTCTTCTTTTGGAAGGCTTTGATGGCTGGTCCATGGGAGATTTACCTCTTTGCTTCCTCAAAGATCTTCTGATTTCCGCAATTGAAGGATCCTCAGTCTGCAACTCTTTATGTTGTTCTTATATGACTATTACTTCAGTCAATAAACCATGATTATTTAGGGCTTTTGATTTCAGTCTGTATTTGTTTCTTTCCGTAGTATGTCTCTTCCTAGCTCCAACAACTGGTTTTGTTTCTTCTTTCTTATTTTTACTAGTCCTTTTATACCCTTCTTCTCTCAGAAATTCCTCATCAGAATCAATAGGCCGGTTTTCTTGTTGTTGTTTATGTGCTTCCGCAATTTCAGGAAGCACATACGCTTTAGATTTCTCTTCAGCTGCAATTTTTCATCTCCGAGTTATTGTGTAAACCTTAGGAAAAGCTCTAACAGGAGGAACCATTTTCATGCTTTTTGTTTTCTAGGCAGAAGAGCTTTCACCTTGCTCCTTTTTCTTTTCAGATTCAGCAGCTAAAGGCTTCTCTTTGTTGCTTTTGGTACCTCTACTTACCCTTTCCTTCTTTTCCTTTCTTTTGGAACTTCCTTCAGTTGATGTAGTTGATGTCCTTTATGTTTGAACCTGTGTTGAAGAAGATTCAACAGTTTCTTGGGGTTTTGGTGCAGGTTGGCCTACCCTGTAAAACAAGAAATGTTCCCAAGTGTGGTTTCTATTTTTCAGTTCTTCTTCAACTAGAACCTTCATAATTTCCTAATGATATAGGTTGTATTCTGATGCTTCCTGGTGTGTTTGAATTCTCGCTGCGATTTTTGTCAGGCTCTTCAAGAGTCCTCATACCTACAAAATGAAAAATAAACCTCATATGGTAAAGAAATATTGTTGTATACCTTCTCTCACAAGTGAGAAAAATATTAACCATTTTGACTGTTTCTTCCCATTCCTTCTTAAGATAATCACTGGGAGTTCCTTTGGTCCAGTTAGGATCTCTGTATTCATTTCTAATAAAAGTATTGAGATCTCCTCCTATAATGAGTTGTCCCTTAAACCACTTTTCTCCTTCCTAGGGAAGCTCAAAAGCTTCTGCGGTTGACTATTCTAAAACCTGCAATTTGAAACTAAATATGGTAGCTTCCTATCCATTGAAAGTTTGAGCAAACTCTTGGGCTACACCTTGATGTGAGCCTCCTAACTTGGTGCAGAGTGGATACCAGCCTGCCTGAATAAATAGTCTTCTAACACTTGGATTAGCATCGACTAGTTCAACTCCTTGAGGTTCGATTCTCTTAAGCTTTCCACCTTTCCTAGACTTTGATGCCATGGATATCTGCTTGCTTGTTATGAAGAATAGGTGTTGTTAGTTCCAGTCTTCGCAGCCTGTACCCGGGATCAAAATGGGCTCTTACTATGTCTGGTTTTCAGAGATGTTTTGCACATGATCTTCAATGCAAATCATATCCTAAGTATTTCCATCAGAAGAAGCTCATAAAAATATCTCCAACAGTATATCACACTCCTGCAATTGGTTTCTGGATCAGAAGATATGATCAAAATGAATGATTGATTCTTGGTTATGCATGTTTTGAGGTCAGTTGCTGCACACAATGACAAGTTTACTACAAGATCAGTTTCTGAAATAATGGTAAGGAATTTTTCGAAAGTGAAAGAGGTTTTTGTCCATCACATACCAAATAAAAAAAATCACCTTTATTTTATGCACAGGTGCTAATATGTGGGAGATATGCAGTGATATTTGGAGCCTACATTAAAACAAAGCAAATTTTTCATATTTTTTATTGTTTTAGTCATTTTAGTGCAGTGCCATTTTATAACAGATGGAAAGTAATTTTGAAAAACCCAAGGAGGTTTTTGTTAACCACGAGCCATGTAACAAAAACCTCTTTCATTTTATTCACATGTGTCGTGAATTTAAATATGTGACTAGATACTTACAGCTCATTTTGACAGATTTAATTTTTTAATGATTTTCTGTTTTAGAGATGATTTTGTGGCAAAGATTCCGGGCAACTGGAAACGAATTTCCAGAATTTGAGAGAGGTTTTTCTCCAAAATGACCTTATCTGCAAAATTTATTTTTGTTTTGTAACAAGTGATATGGTTTAGGAGATATGAGTTCATCTTCAACACCTATTTTTCAGAAATTCGGTCCAAGTTTAATGTAACTGATTCTATTTTGAACAAGATGGTTGAGCTCAATTCCCTTAATACATTGATGAGCTAAATGTATAAATTTTATGAATTTCATAGTGTATAGGTTTGATTTTGGTAGCAGAGAGGATGTCTTGGCTTTGTGTAAATTTTTTCTTAAATAGCATTTTAATAAAGTAGTCTTTTGCCCTTTGGATCTAGGATTCATCACGGTGCTAATGTTTAGTATGGTTTTCCTGTAATTCATTTACACATTATGTTTTTTCTACCTTGTTATAGCATTATCTAAGTGATATGTTAGGAATTCATCCATAATGATTCTCCTTTCATGATGATTTTTCTATTAGTTGTAATGGTTGTCTTAGCAGAATTCATCCTTGGCTAGATGCTCTGTTGAGCAACCTTGTGATTCTCTTTGATCTAAAGTTGTTGTTGCAGATTCACCCTTTGTTTGATGGCTACAGGTCAGCGGGCTTTCTCCCTCATACTACTCACATTTACAATCTCCACTTTTCTGAACATGGCATTTAATTTGCCACGGGGTTTGCCGGCAGAAACTGACATCAATTCCATAGTCCAATCACCCTTTCTCTTGCTATTTTCAACCCAAAACAAATCCAATCAAATCCTCTGAGCTACTATACCTAGCCTAAAATCTATATTTGATTCAGTCATCTCCACTGATATTGACAAGGAGAGAGCCCTCTCCCGACCTGGTAGGGCTAGCTACCAGGTTAAGTGCGGTTTGTGATTATCCTAGGATTGCCTCCCTTTAGCCCGAGGTCAATCTATGCTCTAACATAGTGGCGACCATACTGGGGAAGAGGTGAAAAATCTTCTCCGGGAAAGATCATTCAAGTTACAGATCTGATTGCTGATGGTGGATAGCAGTCAGACACATATGAAGGCTGAAACATTCACCAGGAGACTCCAACTCAATCCAAAGATTCCAGCACTCACTGATCCATTCATGCACTAAAATAAAATGGTAGGGTATGTGGATAACCTTGTGTTTTGTGAAGTTTTAAAAGAAGTTAGAGATCATTTAGTGGATATTGAAATTGATGAAGTATTTTTCATTATCGTGCTTCAATGTTTGAGATCTCTGAGGTTTCCTCCTAAAGCTAAAACTGATTTCTTTGAGTTAGTTGTTGAAAAAATTGAGAAGGAGATTCAATATTTAAATGATCAGATCCAATCATATGAATTTCGAGATCCCAAAAAGTTCTTGGAAACTTTCCCTCCCTCAAAACAAGAAACAATAGAGTTTTCCATGGATGCTTGCATTGACAGTTTGTAGTTGGAGGTCTGTGTTGAGGAGTTAGGACAACAAACATAGTCTGGTTTCTTTGATCCTATTTTCACATATATGGAGTATGTTTTTCAGTTTGAATGATAAGTCAGATTGTCTTTAACACAGCCAAATTCAGTTTGTGCATGGATGGTTGTCAGCATTTACATTTGTATCCTGGTTGAAGCACTTTCAAGCAACATCTTTGTTATAGTTACTTGAATGGTTGATATGGCATTACAACATCACTTGATCCATTGATTTTGCAGCAAAGTAGGGTAGGTTTGTGTAAATAAATAAGCTGCCAAAGGCATCATTTTAGTTTGGATTGGTATGAGTTGTTTTGAGTTTGCAGCTATTTGACCGTATTTCCCAATGGATTAGGCACTTGGTATATGGTGTTCTTGACACCTCCAAGGAGCTGTCATCCCCAATAAGGCCGATGTTAGTTCCAGTTTTCGCAGCCTGTCACCAGGGATCAAAATGGGCTCTTACTATGTCTGGTTTTCAGAGATGTTTTGCACATGATTTTCAGTGCAAATCATATCCTAAGTATTTCCATAAGAAGAAGCTTAGAAAAATATTTCCAACGGTATATCACACTCCCATAACTGGTTTCTGGATTAGAAGTTATGATCAAAATGAATGATTGATTCTTGGTTATGCATGTTTTGAGGTCAGTTGCTGCACACAACGACAAGTTTACTACAAGATAAGTTTATGAAATAATGGCAATGAATTTTTCAAAAGTGAAAGAGGTGTTTGCCCATCACATACCAAATAACAAAAACCTCATTCAATTTATGCACAAGTGCTACTATGTGGGAGATATGCAGTGATATTTGGAGCCTATATTAAAACAAAGCAAAATTTTCATATTTTTTACTGTTTTAGTCATTTTAGTGCGGTGCCATTTTACAACAAATGGAAAGTAATTTTGAAAAACCCATGGAATTTTTTGTTAACCACGAGACATATAATAAGAACCTCTTTTAGTTTATTCACAGGTGTCGTGAATTTGAATATGTGACTAGATCTTTACAACTCATTTTGACAGATTTAAGTTTTTAATGATTTTCTGTTTTAGAGATGATTTTGTGGCATAGATTCCGAGAAACTGGAAATGAATTTCTAGAATTTGAAAGAGTTTTTTCTCCAAAATGATCTTATCTACAAAAACCTCTTTCAATTTTGTAACAGGTGCTATGGTTTAGGAGATACGAGTTCATCTTTAACACCTATTTTTAGAAATTTGGTCCAAGTTTAATGTAACTGATTCTATTTTGAAGAAGATGGTTGAGCTCAATTCCCTTAATACATGGATGAGCTAAATGTATCAATTTTAGGAATTTGATAGTGTAGAGGTTTTATTTTGGTAGCAGAGAGGTTGTCTTGGCTTTGTGTAAAATTTTTCCTTAATATCATTTTAATAAAGCAGTCTTTTGCCCTTTGGATCTAGGACTCATCATGGTGCTAATGTTTAGTATGTTTTTCCTGTAATTCATTTACACATTATGTTTTTTCTGCCTTGTTACAGAATTATCTAAGTGATATGTTAGGAATTCATCCATAATGATGTTCCTTTCATGATGATTTTGCTGTTAGTTGTAATGGTTGTCTTAGTAGAATTCATCCTTGGCTAGATGCTCTGTTGAGCAACCTTGTGATTCTCTTTCATCTAAAGTTGTTGTTGCAGATTCATCCTTTGTCTGATGAATGCAAGGCACTCAGCTTTCTCCCTCATAATTCTCACATTTACAATCTTCACTTCGCTGAACATGGCACTTAATTTTCCCCAGGTTTGCCGGCAGAAACTGACATCGATTCCATAGTCTAATCACCCTTTCTCTTGTTGTTTTCGACCCAAAAAAATCCAATCAAATCCTTTAAGCTACTATACCTAGCCTAAAATATATATTTGATTTAGTCATCTCCACTGTGATTGACAAGGAGAGAGCCCTCTCCCGACCTGGTAGGGCTAGCTACCAGGTTAAGTGTTGTTTGTGGTTATCCTAGGATTGCCTCCCTTCAGCGTGAGATCAATCTAGGCTCTAACAGGTGTCAAAGTATGGAAGCTTACCCAACAGATGTTGCAATTAGCTTGAATTAGGCTACCTGAATAATTGGGATGTATTCTTAACCATCTCAATCACTGTCTCCTTTTCTACACTTCAGAAATTCGAAATGGTGAAATTTCCTCCATTTTCGAATATTTGAGATAAAGTTTTGGTTCAATCTCCTATGCATATGATCCTTCATGATTAAATGAGATTTCATGTCATAATAGATAGCATGTAATAGTAATGATGAACTAGAGTTGCTTTGGAGAGTCCATCTAATCTGCTACTGGTGGTTGTACGAGATTTTTTGCAAATCTGGCAATTTTTCTGCTTTAATTCGGACTGGCTAGAAATTCCGGTAGCGCATTATGCGGAATAGAAAGAACGTCCATCAGAATTTAAACATATGGATAGACTGATGTTGTAAACACATTTTAACTTTGTAAACACGAGTTTATTTAAGATTAGTCGGGTAAGCAACGACTGGCTATAGTTGTGACTGAAACCTAGCTAATACGATCAACCAAATCGATTAACCACTACCACTTGACTTGACTTAAAGTTTGTGACCTATCCAATCATGAAATCTCATGATTTGGATTAAATATTTCACCATTATGACACGTGGACAATCGAAAATAGTTGCGTTTTCAGATTTATTTTTTTGAAACGGGAGACGCTACCGGAAATTTTGGTAGCATCAGAAAAAAGAAAAAAAAAGAAAAAAAAAGAAAAAAAAAACAGGAACGAAAAGACTGTCTGAAAAACAGGGGAGACTGTCTGAATAAGAAAATCGGGCACTATTGGAGATTCCATTAGCATTTTAATTTTTTTTTAAATTTACAAAATTAATCCTAAAAAATAAAAATTTTAAAACCTACTCATGACTTAGCCTAGAACTATGCTAACATTGGCTCCACATGGGATAGAGCTCTCCCTGTGAGGCTCTAATATTTTTTTTGTAGTTTCAGCACCTTGTCATTAGGCTATGGGGTCTTATTATGAACATCAGTATTTACAGTGAACTCAGGCTACCAACAGCCTTAGTAAAAGAATTTTTTGAGAAAACGCCCATTAAATGGGCCTCCATATAGTTTTGTCCCATCAAGATGTTGCAACTCAAAAGTATTGTTCTGCAAGACATTTGAGATTTTGAAAGGACCAAGCCATAAAGCATAAAATTTTGAATGCTTACCTGGATCTTGGTGCTGTGCATCCCACTTCAACACCAAATCTCCAATCTGAAAATCTTCCTTTTTAGTCCCTTTATCAAAGACATCCTTTACAGCTTGCTGATATTTTCTTACGAAATCATATTGTTGTTCTCTCTTTCACTGCACTTCTATGATCTAATAAATTCTTCTAGTCATGTCATTTGGTGTAGCTTCATAATCTTATAGTAGTTTGGCTACAAGAATAGCTAATAGGACTGGAAAAATAACATCAATCCCATAAACCATTTAAAAAGTTGATGTATTAATAGACTTTTTGATTGTCACCCTATCAGCCCATAAACAAATATGAGTTTTGAGTCCCAAGCTTTCTTATTTTGCTCCAGCAACTTGGTGATGATTCATACCAAACTTTTATTAGATGATTCAGCTAAACCATTCCCTCATGGATAGTAATTTGTATAGTGAGTAAGTTGAATACCATAATCTTCATAGAAATTTACCAATGGTGTGGCTTTAAAAGTAGCTGCATTATCTGCTACTAGCCTTGATGGACATCCAAATTTGGGTATGATTCCTTCTATAAAGTTAATGATAACTTAATGAGTGGCATTCCTAGTAGGTATTGCTTCGATCCATTTGGTGAAGTAATCAGTAGTAACAAGAATCCATCGATGCTACCCACTTGAAGGTGGGTGAATTTCACCAATGAAATCCAATCCCCACTGCTGGAAAGGTGTAGAAACAATTATGGGCTTGAGAGGTAAAGACTTCATATGCTTTTTACCAGTGAACCTTTGACATTTTTCACATGCTCTCACCTCATCACATACATCAGAAAATAAGCTAGGCCAAAAATATCCAGCTCTCAATGTTTTGTATGTATTAGTTCTCCAATAATGATGACCTCCACAAACACTACTATGCATTTCAAACATGACCTTTTTAGATTCCTCTGGATCAATGCATCTCAACAAAACTCCTGTAGGATCTTTCCAATAAAAACAATTATCTTTGATGCAATACTTAATGGTTTTCAACTTCAAAGATCTCACTCTAATTTTATCATAATCTGGAGGACGTTTAAAATATTTTAGAAAATAAATAACATCTTTTTACCAGCTACACTTAGCAAGCTTTGAATCTAAAGTCATATCGTCATCAGGTTATGAAATTTTCCCTTCTAGATTATCATCCATGAAATTCAAACCCAACACTTTACAATTTTCTTCAGTAAGTAGTTTAGCTAATCCTTCAACTTTGATTAATTTGGTAAGCTTTATCTCTAAATCAAATTCAAAAACTTTAGTCACCCATTTACTTCTCTTTCCATCAATATCAGAACGAATATCTCTCTAATAACAGATGGAGGGACATCGGCTATCACTTGAGCATGCAGAATATAAACTCTAAAATCTTTCAAAGCTTTAACTAATGCATAAGCATGCTTTTCCAACATTTCATAATTTAATTCTCCATCTCTAGGAGCTCTGTTGAAAAATTCTATGGGCACTTCCTTATTTTCTGAATCTTTTTGTAACAAAACAACAATGGTGTCTTGAGAAGCAAATGAGAAGATTAAGAAAGGTTTTGAATATTTAGGACTTGTTATCACTTAGATTTTCAATAGAAGTTATGGGAAGAAGGAAAGGGATTCGAGGTAACGACAAACCAATATTTTAAGTACAGAATCTAGCCAATCTGTACTCACAGAGGGCTCTCTCTTTGTAATTTAGCTTTGTTTTGGTGTGATATTAGGCTAGTTATTAGAGTTCAAGGTTGTTTTGTTTGAGAGTGGTGGGATTCTGGGAACAAATGGATAGAGCAAGGTCTTTAGGCCATTGGGCTATGGATTCAATAGAGTGATGGCTTAACTAGATTAGATCATTTACTAAAGGGAAAACTCATAGGGGAAGGTATTAAAACAAAAAGCAAATGTCAGGTTCGGGTGGATGAAATGGCCTTAACCAGGGAGAAAGGGTAATCAAGAATCCTTTAACCAGGGTCAAAACGAGGAGCAAAAAAGGCCTATCAACAAAGGGCAATTAAGAATTCTTTTTTCAATTAAACCAAAGGGATAAACTACGAAGTAAGGGAGCATTCAAGAATTCCCTAACTATGATAGTCTAGTAGAAAACATTGAGAAGAAAAACAATTTAAAACAGAGTGCAGTAAAGCAATTTCTGAAAAATCATTACTCGTTTATCATTCAAGTTTTATGAAAACACATATGATTATTAATAAACAGAGGAAAAACAATAATAAACAATAGATATAGAATACTTATTTGATTTTTGTTTGACACAAGTGTCCCATGAACAGTCTTTACTTCATTCCTTGATCTAGCAAGCCATACAAGTCTTGGTACAATAACACTTCACTTCTAGAAGAAAATGTCTATAGAAATGTCTTTTAATCCACCCAAAATACTTCAAATGAAGAAGTATTTATAAAAAATTTACATCAAAATATCTCATAACATTTATTCTAGGAATATGAAATATCTTTTTACACAAATATAGAGATAGATGGTCTCAAATATAGAAACAGAAAATGAATTGATTGTTGCTGTCCCTGTTTTTGTTGAAGGAGTTGGAGGCATGCTCTACGAATTTGCATCTTGTTGTTGCCCTAGTAACTCTGTGCTGGACATCTGATTTGATCTTTTCAATTGATACTCTTTGACCTGTAACTAGTACACTTTACTTGTTTACCAGCTTTCATCCTTTTTACCAAACTTTACTGTGGTAAATATTTCTATTTACCTTGCTGTTACTTTAGTGATTTAAAGGATGTCTGTCATATTGGTCCACCATTCTTCCTTTGGTATTTTCATCCTTACCAACTTTCTGTAAATTTCATCAGCCTCAGTATATTTCACAAAATTGGGCTGTACTGGGAATAAGTGCTTTACTTCATGTTCAATAAAAAAGAGGTTCTCTAAACTGCCGTACAACACTTTTGCTATTGGTAATGCCTTGGCTGAAGATGAACTAGCCTGACTATCAGCCTGCTGCTATAATTTATCAATGTAATCAATTTGAACCATTAGCCTATCATTGATGACTAAAGGGCTTGGGAGTCCTTTAATTCTTAGGATGTCAAATTTTCTCATGAACTCATTTATATCTTCCTGCATGCTTTGACATCTACGCTCCAGGCCTTGCATCAGATTCCTTTTGGTCAATACTTTCTTCAGTTCAAGGATGCTAGCAGTCCTATCCTCAATATCTAATTTTTCTAACTGTTGCCTATTTTTACTGTTTAGAAAGTTGATTAACCTGATTTCTTCCTCAGGTTTTCTACCCAGCTCTTCTTAATTTGTTCAAGAGCAGGCTTTACTAAATCAATCTGTTCAAAAATAATTTGAATTGATGACCAAATATCATTGATGGAATTAATGATATTGGTCCACAATATCTTCCTAATATCTGTCAAAGGCTTTTCAAATGTCAAATCCTTCTCCAATGCTTTAATTTGTTGGGCCATGCCTTTGTTTTTCCTTATCTCTTCTGCATAGTTGATCTTTGATATATCATATTTTTTCTCCAAGGTAGTGAATTTCTCTTTCACTTTCTATAGTTCTGTCACATGGAGTTTCATTTCTTCCATTGACTTAATTAAGTCCTCTATGCTTTATGTTGATGTACCTGCCTGTGTTGTACCTGTTGCTTCCATGGGTGTAGCTATTGCCAAAGGAATGTTTGGTGCTAAAAAAGTTGCCATTGTGGAAGGGACTGCTGTTGAAACTACTGGCACTACAATTTGAGGCTATGTGGTCGACTCACCTTGCCTTGATTGCACTGTTTTTTCCAATTCCTTCTCTATTTCCTTCAATTGCTCATTTAACTTAAGGACCAAGTCCATAAGTTCTTCTTCATTTTTCTTTTCTATAACCTCAGCAGTCTGAGGGTGAATGAGTGGTGGAAAATTCAATTGTTTTCTAAGTGCAGCTATGTCTTCATTCTTTTTCTTGATTAAGCTTTCTGCTGCCTTAACATCTTTTGGGTCATGACCCAACTCAACTACTAACTCTTCCAATGATTTTATTATGTTATCTTTTTCCTGTGAGGAGGCTTTCTCCAGCTGTAATTGGGCTGTAGTGTTGCTCAATGAATTTTTCAATCTATGAGCCATCATTGCTTTGCTAGTTAGTGTTGAATAGACCATCTCACATGTTTGATTATGTAGTTCAATCTGGTTGATAGGGTGGATGTCTTTGTCTTGATCTCTTTAAACATACCCTTTATATCTATAATCTTCTCAGAAGAAGACTTGAAGGATGACACTTCTATGTTGGGTTGTTTTTCTAGCTCTTGCCTCTATGAAGATGAGGGTGTCCCACCTATTGGGAATGTTTGTAAACTATCTGTTCCCTCCTTCCTCATGCTCTCTGTAGTCTCCCCAATGAATTCCTCCTCTGAATATGGATTCAACCTTTACCTGTTAGCAAAAGGTTGATTTGTGGGTATGCTAGGAGGGGTAGCTACTTCCTTTTCTCTTTTCAAGTTTCTTTCCTCATTTAGAGGAGTCTGTAGTATTGGAGGATCACCAATGTTTGTTTGAGCTGGTAGTGGCTGTGGTAGACCTAACTCTATAGAGATTTCAGGCTGTTCTAATCCCTCTAGCTATTCCAATGCTTGTGGTTGCCCTGATGTAGGGGCACTTGTTTCTTGTGTTTGCTTCTGTGAAGACTCTACTGTGGGAGCACTGGGTTTCTGTGTTTGCCTTTGGGAAGACTCTGCAAGCCCCTGTACAAAGGAGTTTAGGTCAAGTCTCTTCTCCAAATATTTCATCACATTTTCAACTTCAACTTTATCACTATCTTGCTCTACCAATGTCCCTTCCCTCCATTCATTTAAATTGGCATATTGTTCTATATCAAGGATTCTGTGATGGATGTAAGGTGACAACTTAGGTTTTATCCTCCTATCGCAGATGAAACCGTGAGGGTCATAACCCCAATTTTTTTTTTTCTTTAAATGCATTTTTGTCTCTATGATTTCCTCTACTGCTTGCCCTGCTTTTCTATTGTTGCACACAAATGGGCCTAAGTGGTCTTTGATCCTCAACTGGGCTTTCGTTTTTGCCTTCATGAAGTGGATTTGATCAGAGTTGATTATTTGCCTGTAGTAATCCAGGGAAAATAATTTCATGGGAACATACTTGGGCAATTTGTAGGGAGGTAATTCACACCCATAGACTCTGATCTTAGTATGATTCTGGTATAAATACCAGTCACCTATCCTATACTGCTTTGACAACTGAAGGATTCTTTTGATATCATCACTGATTCTAGGAGGAGAACTTCCTGTCAGCATGGTAGTGATAGGATGGACAAATTGATCAATGAAATCTATATATGAATAGGGAGAAGAGGATGAGTAGTGAAAAATAGAGGTCCAAAAAATGATTGACCTAGGGTTACCTTTTGTATCAAGCTTATGTACAGAGAAAGGGAATTTGTCAGTTTGATAGTAAAGGAAGAGGTGATATAGGACTGTAGAATACTTGAACACTTTCTCATTTTCTAGCCTCATGAATTGGTCATGGATTTTTTTAGCAATGAATGCAGCATAGTCATATTTGACAGCAGGAGGCTGACCAAGGGTGAAGATAGACATGAAAACTAGGGTCAATTCATCAACAAACTCACTAGTATTGAAACCCATAATGGCAGAAATCATATTAACATTATCTTGGCCCATATTAGTGAAGAAACATGTTAGATAGGGAGGGGGATCTTTGGGTAGATGATTCTTATCCATGAAATTATGGTAAATATGGCTGAGTTCAGAACTGGACATTTTGGTGGATTTTTCTAGTAATTCTCCAATGGAAATGGGGGTGAGGTTCTAGCCGGGTTGACGCTATAACATTTTGTTAATTGAATCAGTAGTAATTGTAAACAGGACCGACTGGTTGGGGGACATTACAGCTCTAAGGTTAGGGTTATAATTGGCTTGACATTGGTGGATAATGTATGAGAAAATGTGCACAAAAGGGAATAGGTACTTTGGAGATTTGATTCCCAAAGTCCTATGGTATCAGAATTGTTCATGTAATCGTCTCGGCATCGACAATATATTTTCAGGGGGTTTTTAACAGGTTCAAGGTCTTTTATTTGGAAGTCTTTATCTGCCAAGGGAAGGTAATCCAAATCCCTATGAGGAGTAGTGATTGGAGGTACATTGAGGGCCACGAGGGTTTCCATTTTGGTTCTTGTGTTTTCAAGGATGAAACTGGGATTTTTAATGAAATTGTGTAAATCAGAGGTGCCTGGGAAGCTTGAACTAAGTTTAGCAACTCAATTATACTGAAAAATTTTGGTTTTAAAGCAATTTTAGAGGAATTTCAGTATATAAGAGGGTTTCCGGAAGAAAATTTGGTAAATACCTGTTCCTGGGCGGTTGGTGGTGATGTTCATGTTCACAGGATGCACATAGGGGATTAGAGTGGCGTTGAAAGGCAATGTTCAAGGTAGTTGATAGTTTGGGAATGAACTGGTTGATTTTGGATGTACTGCGTGCATGCATGGAATAGCTTTGGATAAACGACGAATAATAGATTACACTTGTTTTTTATGCAAATTCAATATCTTGGTGGGTTTGGCGACAAAGACAGGTGGCGTCAAATTAATGAAGTGATGTTTTGTCATTTATGGGAGGCGGTAAGCGGGTTTCATCACACCGCTTATGGGAGATTGGTGGTATTGAGGGAGGGCTGTGCGATTCCACTCATGAGTTGACATGTAGCATCGACGCTTTTTGGAAAACCACTCATATCGCGCATTTAACATTCGACCAAAGGGCCCGCGTGATATGAGCGATAGTCGTCGGATGTGAGAGATATAATCAGACAGTGGTCGGGGGGTGGGAAGTGACTGATGGTTAATGGAGGGGGCCCAACGTTGATAAAAGGATTTAATTACATCTGGGGCGATGTGATTGGTTAAAAGTTATTAATTAATCCTGATGATTTAATTAATTCTTTACTTAGCATGGCAGCGGCCGGGGCTCTTTATTAGTCAGGGGTTGACTAATTAATCCCATTTATCAAACATTATTAAGGTTATATTGCAACCGCGGGGCGGGATGTATATTTTTGGGATTTTAATAATAATATGGGTAATGGGTGATTTTTTCAGGATTTAAATAATAATACCAATTAGCGGTTAATATGACTTTGTAGGATAGGAATATGCACTAAGTTAAAATGTTTCTGAAAGCATTTCATCATACAACATTCATGACTTAGGCTAGTAGAATATGAGGGTTTTGAGATAAATTGTTTTAATTTCCCTAATTTATAAAGGGAATGAATGACTTTATGGAGGGGTAAATGTTGATGAAGGGGATTTAAGTACTTTAGGTATTTCAAATTATTGGGCTGAGGGTTTACTCCCTCCAAAAGTCAGAGAAATGCTCTGAGCCCCTCTAACTTGTTATAGAGACCTTTAGCACTTAGGGGAGATTAGTGAATTTTTAGGGAAAAATGGAGTAAGTAAGTTAATTAATTTGACTTTGGTTCCTTAATGTGATGTCTTCAATGTGAGTTATGCTTTGTCCAAGTGATGAAATCAAAAGATTTAAGCATTAAACTTAACCATTCACCACACATTTATTCTGCAACCATCATCTACTTACCCTACCTACTTATCCTATCATTTTTACTTCTTTATTAGGGTGCACTTAAATTGGCAAACCCTTATCACACTTTTTCTTTTACATGTAGCAATCTATCTAAATCTACACTTATTACATCCAAGAGCTCAGATTAAACTGTTGAGCTCCTTTTATTCTTTTTACCCTTTAACTTTCTTTTAATTTTTTTTAGGGCATACCCTCTTTACATTTTTTAATTTTTAATTTTTACAAATATGAAAAACATTTGCAACAAGCAAAGGTATGAACATATTTCAAAGCTAAACCAAGTCAATCATGATATATGACACCTATTGGTATAAGAACATAACAGTGGCTCCACTTGGGGATGGCTTTCCCTGGTGGAAAGTCAAGAACTGTAGATCAATGGCCTTCGGAAAGACTGTGATTTTGCTCTGCAATTTCCTTTTCCCTGCTGCTTTATTGGTATGTATAACAGTAATATTTTTTAAGCTTAGGGCCTTCTCTTTGGGCTTCAACTTCAAGACTTTTACCATCTAATCAACACTGAACATTATAAAGGATATAGTATGTCCAACTGAACTTGTAAAATTAGTAAATGGGGTCAATGTAGTGTTTTAACATTCGACCATTGACTGGTCCTCCTTCAATCTCTGTACCATCTAATTCTTTCAAAAAATATGCATTATTTCCTCTGAAGGCATATATTATATATGGTCCTTTCCACAAGAAGTCAAACTACCCATGCTTTCCTTTTTCCTCTCTTCTTGAATCCCATCTTAACACTTTATCTCCCAAATAAAAGTCTTCTGCTTTGGTCCTTTTGTCAAAAAATTTCTTGAGTTTTTCTTGTAGCACTTGGGATCTTTGGTACACTTCCTCCCTAGTTTGTTGTAAATGGATGGTCTGGTTTATTCTTCTCTGTATATCATTTGGTTCCACTTGGTCTTCTTGAAGTAGTTTCATGACAGGAACCCCTAAAGATGAGGGAAACAATACCTATATTCCACACTAGCTCATAGGGACTGGTTCCAATGGACTTCTTGGTAGTAAGCTTGTCTACTCACAAAGCATTGGTCAATTTTTTGTTCCAAGTTTTCTTATTTTCTTTCAATAGCTTTTTGATAATATTTATTAGACTTTTATTAGAAGATTCTGCGAGACCATTCCCTTGAGGATAGTAAGCTGTGGAATGACCAAGTGTTATATGATATTTGTGACAAAAACCAATCATTTTCTTTGACTTGAAGGCTGCAGCATTATCAGTAATGATTTTGTCAGGACAGTTAAACCTAGACAGAATATTCGCCTCTAGAAAACCTATTATTACAGTATCGGTGGCCTGTCTAGAGGGAATAGCTTCTATCCATTTGGTGAAGTAATTAGTTGCAGTGAGTATCCATTTATGTTGACCAAAATAGGGTGGATGAATTTCCCCAATGAAGTTAATACCCCATTGCTGAAAAGGTTTCTCAGTGGAAATAGGTTTCAATGGTAAAGGTAACAATTTTCTTTTGCCTTCAAATATTTGGCATTTATGGTAGGAAGTTACAAATTTCTTCACATCTGGGAACAAGGTTGACCAGTAAAATCTATCTCTTAGAATTTTTTTAGTAGTTGACTTCCATTAGAGATGTCACCGCAATCTCCTGCATGAAATTCTTGGAGTACTTTGTCAGCTTCTTCTTTTAACAAACAATTCAACAAAATTCCATCATGATTTTTCCAAAACAAAGTATTATCCATAATGCAAAATTTTGATGCTTTCATTTTCAAAAACCTACTTTTAGTTCTGGAAAACCCTAGAGGAGCCTGCAGGTTTTGTAGAACATATATTATATCAACATACCAGGGGGAATCTAAAAAGGACTGGCTGATCTGTGGAGTCACCATCTCTTGTTCGTTATCCAGAGCTGCAATAAGATTGATGTGTAGGGCTTGGCAATTTGTTTATGCCATGAGTTTGGCCAACCCCTGACCTTTAATTAACTTGGTAGGTTTTATCTCTATATCATACTCTAAAATAGTAGCTATCCATTTACCCCTCTTTCCATCAACTCCATCATGTGTTAGGATATCTTTGACTACAACATTTGGAACATAAGCTACTACATGAGAATACAAAATATATACCCTGAAATCTTTAATAGCCTTTACCAAAGAAAAAGCCTGTTTCTCCATTATTTTATATTTTAATGAGGCATCTCTAAGAGCTTTACTAAAAAAGGCTATTGGTTTTTCACATCCTTGATCATCTTTTTGTAGTAAAACTGCAGCTATGGTGTGTTCTGATGCAAAAGAGAAAATAATGAAGTCTCTGTCAAATTTTGGACTTGTGAGGACTGGTGTTTGAGTTAAGGCTAGTTTAATTTCTTCAAATGACTGTTTAGCCTCAACTGTCCATTTAATGGTTGAATCTTTCTTCAACATGTTATTCAATAATCTAATTAATTCAGCGAAGTTAGAGATGAATCTTCTTAAAAAAATTATCTTTCGTAAAAATGCCTGAAGTTCTTTAACGTTTCTTGGGTGAGGTATTTGAAAAATAGTTTCAATCCTGGAGGGGTCAATTCGGATGCCATCTTTGGAAATGATGTGACCTAACATCTTTCCTTATTCTAAACTGAATAAAGATTTCTTTGGATTTAAGGAAATACCATATTTTCTGCATTTTAGAAAAACTTGCCTGAGATGCTCCAAGTGTTGTTGATCTGATTTGGAAAAAATAGTGAGATCATCAAGATATATTTCAAGAAAACCATGAATCTCTTTTGCAAAGGCAATGCCCATTGCTCTTTGAAAAGTTGCTCCTGCATTTTTAGTCCAAATGGCATTTTAATGTACATGAAGGTACCCCATGGTGTAGTTAATGCAGTTTTCTCTTGGTCATCAAGATGAACTAAGATTTGGTTATAACCTGAAAACCCATCTAAAAGTGAAATTCTAGAGGAACCCACTACCCTTTGCAATATATAGTCCATTTTGGGTAAAGGATAGTTATCTTTAAGCAAGACCTTGTTCACATTTCTCAAGTCAACACATAATCTTATTTCCCCCATTTTCTTCCTAGTAGGTACTAGGTTAGATACCCATTTTGAAAATCCAATAGGGGAAATAATTCCTGCTTCATACATGCGTTTGATTTCTTTCTCAATTGATGGTAATAACACAGGGTTAATTCTTCTAAGTTTTTGATTAAAGGGCTTTTGATTTTCTTTCAAAGGGATAGTGTGCTGAATAATAGAGGTGTCATAGGATTTAAAATCTTCGTAACTCCAGGCAAAGACATCCTGAAATTCCCTCATAAGTTCAACATAATTTATCTTTTGATCAGGAGGTAAAGATTTTGACAATTTTATCAATTTTGGATCATCCTGTGTTCCTATGTTATACTCTTCAATGTTTTCTTTTAAAGGCTCCATTTTAGGTTTCTTCGGAATGTCATTAGAGTCAAACAAATCCTCCAAAGGAGTTAATAATTTGGGTAAATGATTATCCTTTAGATTTATAACCTCTGTTTCTTCTTCAATTATCTGATCTAGGTCCATTTGTTTTAGGTCTTTGATTTATGCTTGTGATAATTTAGTAGGGTGAAGCATGTTTATTGAATTCTCCTCCAAATTGTTAATGTCTACCTCATTAGTATGATCAAAATCTGAAACTAGGTCTACATCTATATTAATGCTAGCAAATTCTTCACTTAAAGTTAGAAAATTATTAATCTGCTTATCACTATCAAAAATGTGCCAGTTCTTAAGATTATTAGGGATGGCTAGCCTATGCCTGATCTCAGCAGTGTACTGATGATTGGGCTAGAAGGGCAATTTGCAGGTACTGGCAAACATAGTTAGGCTATGAGCTTGCATGTTGTGTTTTCTAGGAATAGTTGCAAGCTGGGTTTCTAAGAAAGTGTTAAGGATTTCTATGACTATCCCTCTGTAATATCCCATCTAGGATCTCTGGTTATGTAAGTTACTTTTATTTGTTTAACTATCAGTTCATAATCTCTCATGATTGATACCCTTATAGCTCCCAACCTTTTGACTAACTTGAGGCCTAGCAAGATTGCTTCGTATTCTGCCATATTGTTTGTACATTTAAAATTCAACCTATAGGCATGTCCTTGTGCATGATCATTCTCTAAGTTATAGACCCATACATCTGCCCCTGAACCCAATTTGTTTACTGAGCCATCAAATTCTAAATGCCATAAAATTTCATGTTCATAATTTGCATCTGGGGTAGTGTAGTCTTTCTTAACTAAGGTATCTGGTTTTTCTTTATTATCTAATTTCTCTTTGTCATCTGATAGCTATTGAACTCGGAGAGTTGATCTTTCATTTAGAATTTCTTTTGGTTTTGTTGCTATACTACTTGGAATATCTTCTGATCAGTTTCAGCATTATAGAGAATAATGGAATCCATATCAGAATGTACTAAGTAGATGGGAAATTTTTGAGGCTTCTCCTGACTACTCACTACATACTTCATTAAAGTTTCTCTATATAACTTCTTTGGTTGTCCAAAAACAGATATGGTAGCGTATGACTTGTCTAATTGTAGAGACCCTTAAAGTTTTGCACCCTAGGATCTGGACAACGACATGCCATACTTGGGTGGAATGTCTGCTACCACTATGTCCATAAGTATAGTTTTGGAAGGGTATTGAACCAATGAAACACATAAATCCTTTATAAGACCTAAACACCTCACTTGACTAGAATTGAAGGACAATAAATCCCTATAGGGCCAAGTGATGTCTAAATTGAGCTTCTCCATTACAGACTTGGGCATGAGGTTGTAAGAAGCACCAGAGTCAAACATGGCATTATGCAAAATCTTATCATGGATATTAAGACTGACATAGAAAGGTGGTATCCCTTCTTCTAGTGGTTTCCCATTCACTTCAGGACCAAAAATCAATTCAGGCTATTCATCAAAGAGATTTACAGAATTTTCATTTTCAATGATATTTAATGATTTGCTTATTTGAGACCTATAAACATCATGTTTTTCCAGTTTTGTCAAAGGACCCAAAATTTTAAGCTTGGCTACCTCTGCTCCTAGATTAAAGGGTAGGATTACCTTGTCAGTTTGAACCTTTGGGTTTCTGGTGGAAATGTTTTCTACGTTTTCTTCTATCTCAGGATTTGAAACATCCTTTGGTGATTTCTTTGATGTGATCTTTTCAGGTTCTTCCACTATTTCCTTGGAAAGAATTGAAGTGGAAGGTTGTTTATTGCTGGGCTAGTTATCAGACACATCTTCTATGGTGTGGCTGGAAGGGTTTTGATTAGTTCTTGAAAGGATTTGAAGATTTCTTGTTACTAGACCTGTTTTACCCTTTTTAGGTTGATTGGGGGCTATTTTCTGGTTTGTTTCAGTGTCATCAGTACTTTTTCTACTTCTTAGGTTATACTGCTTATGTACTTCAAAGATGGCAGAGTCATACCCCTGTCTGAAATCAAATGATTCTCCTGTTTGAGTCTGAAATTGTTGGAGTATATGAGACTCTTGGTCATCTTGAGTTAGAAATACATCTTCCTCCCCCTCTAGACCCATTAAATTTATCTGATTGTCTTGCCCAGGGCCTTCTAATTGAGAGGCTTCTGCATAGTTTTCCTGGAAAGGTGGTCTGATATTCTGGTCAGGAATATTCTTACCAGTGTTTTGATTTTGATTTTTACTAAAATTAGGATTTCTCCCGAGATTGGCTTGCTGGCCATCCCAAGGAGATTTCCTTTCAATTGTATCAACTCGTCAAACAATTTTTCCATTCCTTTAACAATAGCATCAAGCTTTTGTTCAAAGGATGAACTTTCGTCTTTTGTAGGTATTCTTCTCTCATTTCTAGCTTTAGCTCTTTTAGAGAGCAGGTTGGATTCAACACTTACAGCTACTCTTTGCATTTCTTCCAGAGTGGGGGGATTTATTTCTCTCAACTGAAAAGCCATGTTTGAATCAAATCCATTAGGAAATTTGATTAGGGCTAAACCAGGTGGGGGCCTAAGGTCAACTGAAATGGCACTATAAACACTATTGAATCTAGTGCAATAGTCCTGGACAGTCTCATGGGGTCCCCTTCTAAGGTTCTCATATTCAGATAAAATCTGAAGGGGGTATTTCCTTTTTTCCCACTTGCTCAAGAATTGTTGGTAGAGAGTTCTTAGGCTATCTATACTATTGAGTGTTAAGGCTTTAAACCAGGTTCTAACTTCTCCAGACAAACTTTGAACAAAAATTCTCATTTGAACATCAACAATGTCTATCTCATATATTTCCAAGTAATCAGTCATCTTCTTAGTGTGCTGCTGAGCAGTGTAGGTTCCAGTGCCATCAAAGGTGGTAATCTTACTTTGATAGTCTTGAGGCATTGCACCTAAGTTAGCAGGTAGCACCAAGGGAGCATATCTGTTGGCCATTGTTCTGGGTTGGGTGAGAGTAGAACCAAGAGTTGGGGTAACGGGAGGTGTTTGTGTTGTGGAGGAGGAACTAGAAGTGGTGGTAGGATGTTGAGTGATGATAGATTGAAGAGGGAGTGAAGGGATGAAAGGAGTGGAATGGATTTCAGATGAATGTGGGAATAATGATGAACTAGCAGAAAGAGAAGTAGTCTCAGAAAATTCAGGTGTTCTATCAGTGATAAGAGATGACTTAGTGGAATCCTGTGGATATTGATCAATTGACAAATTGGCTCTTTGGATTTCAAGTTCTTTGAGGAATTCTGGATCTTGGACTAGATCTAATAATTCACTGTCAGATGAGGTTCTAAACAGAGAGGGTTCAAAGTGTTCATCAAAAGGAAGATCTTCTAGGGAAATCATTTGACAGGACACGAATGTGATCTGAACAAAGGTCTGGGACTTACTGAGCTTTCTTTCCTTCTAAGGATTCTAGGAATCAAGTTAGGATTTTCAAGCATAGGGGGTGGGTTGGGATCAGGATTAACCCTAGTGTAATGAGTCCTTTCTGAAGCCAAATTTTAAATTTTTGTGAATTTTCTTATATAAACTTTCTAAAATAACTTATAAAATCCTCTAGGATGCTTTAAATCAAACTTTTTGGTTTCTTAAAGGTGTATATCAACTGAGGAATTGTTCAGTCCCTAGTATGGTTGCCACTATGTTATCACTCAGATTTTCCTTAGAAGTTATGGGAAGAAGGAAAGGGGTCCAAGGTAACCACAAACCAATCATTTAATTACAGAATCTAGCCAATCTGTACTCATAGAGGGCTCTCTCTTTGTAATTTAGCTTTGTTTTGGTGTGATATTAGGCTAGTTATTAGAGTTCAAGGTTGTTTTGTTTGAGAGTGGTGGGATTTTGGGAACAAATGGATAGAGAAAGGTCTTCAGGCCATTGGGCTATGGAGTCAATAGAGTGATGGCTTAACTGGATCAGATCATTTACTAAAGGGAAAAATCACAGGGCAAGGTAGTAAAACAAAAAGCAAATGTCAGGTTCAGGTGGATGAAATGGTCTTAATCAGGGAGAAAGGACAATCAAGAATCCTTTAACCAGGGTCAAAATGAGGAGTAGAGGAGGCCTATCCAAAAAGGGCAATTAATAATTCTTTGTTCAATTAAACCAAAGGGATAAAATACGAAGTAAGGGAGCATTCAAGAATTCCCTAACTATGATAGTCTAGTAGAAAACATTGAGAAGATAAACAATTTAAAACAGAGTGCAGTAAAGCAATTTCTGAAAAATCATTACTCATTTATCATTCAGGTTTTATGAAAACACATATGATTATTAATAAACAAAGGAAAAACAATAATAAACAAGAGATATAGAATACTTATTCAATTTTTGTTTGACACAAGTATCTCGTGTACAGTCTTTACTTTATTCCTTGATCCAGCAAGCCATACAAGTCTTGGTACAATAACACTTCACTTCTAGAAGAAAATGTCTATAGAAATGTCTTTGAATCCACCCAAAATACTTCAAATGAAGAAGTATTTATACAAAATTTACATCAAAATATCTCATAACTAAATGAGATTTATTCTAGGAATATGAAATATCTTTTTACACAAATATAGAGACGGATGGTCTCAAATATAGAAACAGAAAATGAACTGATTGTTGTTGTCCCTGTTTTTGTTGAAGAAGCTAGAGGCATGCTCTACGAATTCGCATCTTGTTGTTGCCCTAGTAACTCTATGCTGGAAATTTGACTTGATATTTTCAACTGATACTCTTTCACTTGTAACTGATACACTTTACCTGTTTACCAGCTTTCACCCTTTTTACCAAACTTTACTGTGGTAAATATTTCTATTTACCTTGCTGTTACCATAGTGATTGAAAGGATGTCTGTCATATTGATCCACCATTCTTCCTTTGGTATTTTCGTCCTTACTAACTTTCTGTAAATTTCATCAGCCTAGTACATTTCACAAAATTGGACTATACTGGGAATAAGTGCTTTACTTCATGTTCAATAAAAAAGAGGTTCTCTAAATTGTCGTACAACACTTTTCCTATTGGTAATGCCTTGGCTGAAGATGAACTAGCTTGATTGTTAGCCTGCTACTGTAATTTATCAATGTAATCAATATGAACCATTAGCCTATCATTGATGACTAAAGCGCTTGGGAGTCCTTTAATTCTTAGGATGTCAAATTTTCTCATGAACTCATTTATATCTTCCTGTATGCTTTGACATCTATGTTCCAGGCCTTGCATCAGATACCTTTTGGTCAATACTTTCTTTAGTTCGAGGATGGTAGCAGTCCTATCCTCAATATATAATTGTTCTAACTATCGCTTGCTTTTACTATTCAGAAAGTTGTTTAACTTGATTTCTTCCTCAGGTTTTCTACCCAGCTCTTCTCTGGTCTTCTTAATTTGTTCAAGAGCAAGCTTTACTAAATCAATCTGTTCAAAAATAATTTGAATTGATGACCAAACATCATTGATGGAATTAATGATATTGGTCCACAATATCTTCCTAATATCTGTCAAAGGCTTTTGAAATGTCAAATCCTTCTCCAATGCTTTAATTTGTTGGGCCATGGCTTTGTTTTTCCTTATCTCTTCTGCATAGTTGATCTTTGATATATCATAATTTTGCACCAAGGTAGTGAATTTCTCTTTCACTTTCTGTAGTTCTGTCACATGGAGTTTCATTTCTTCCATTGACTTAATTAAGTCCTCTATGCTTTATGTTGATGTACCTACCTGTGTTGTACATGTTGCTTCCACGGGTGTAGTTGTTGCCAAAGGAATGTTTGGTGCTAAAATAGTTGCCATTGTGGAAGGGACTACTGTTGAAACTACTGGCACTACAATTTGAGGTTGTGTGGTTGACTCACCCTGCCTTGACTGCACTTCTTTTTCCAATTCCTGCTTTGTTTCCTTCAATTGCTCATTTAACTTAAGGACCAAGTCCATAAGTTCTTCTTCATTTTTCTTTTCTATAACCTCAGCAGTCTGAGGGTGAATGAGTGGTGGAAACTTCAATTGTTTTCTAAGTGCAGGTATGTCTTCATTCTTTTTCTTGATTAAGCTTTCTACTACCTTAACATATTTTGGGTCGTGACCCAACTCAATTACTAACTCTTCCAATGATTTTATTCTGTTATCTTTTGCCTGTGAGGACGCTTTCTCCAGCTGCAATTGGGATGTACTGTTGCTCAATGACTTTTGCAATCTATGAGCCATCATTTCTTTGCTGGTTAGTATTGAATAGACCATCTCACCCGTTTGCTTATGTAGTTCAATCTGGTCAATAGGGTGGATGTCTTTCGCCATGACTTCAAAATCAGTTTTGAGATAATCTACCAAGGATTTTGGTTGTAGCATTGTGGGCTTCAGGAAACTCATTTGCATTTTTCCCTCTTTGATGTCAAAGGCTAACATCAGTCTGGTTTGGTTTGTAGGGGCCATTTTTAAGTATTGAGCATAGGCTTGGGCCTTTAGTTGCTCATTCTTTGTCTTGATCTCTTTAAACTTCCCCTTTATATCTATAATCTTCTTAGAAGAAGACTTGAAGGATGACAGTTCTGTGCTAGGTTGTCTTTCTAGCTCTTGCCTCTATGAACTTGAGGGTGTCCCACTTGTTGGGAATGTTTGTAAACTATCTGTTCCCTCCTTCCTCATGCTCTCTGTAGTCTCCCCAATGAATTCCTCCTCTGAATATGGATTCAACCTTGCCTCTTAGCAAAAGGTTGATTTGTGGGTATGCTAGGAGGGGTGGCTACTTCCTTTTCTCTTTTCAAGTTTCTTTCCTCATTTAGAGGAATTTTTAGTACTAGAGGATCACCCATGTTTGTTTGCGCTGGTAGTGGTTGTGGTAGAGCTAACTCTACAGATATTTCAGGTTGTTCTGATCCCTCTAGTTGTTCTGATGCTGGTGGTTTCCCTGATGTAGGGGCACTTGTTTCCTGTGTTTGCTTCTATGAAGACTCTGATGTGGGAGCACTGCATTTTTGTGCTGGCCTTTGGGAAGACTCTGCAGGCACATGTACAAAGGAGTCCAAGTCAAGTCTCTTCTCTAAATCTTTCATCACATTTTCAACTTCAACTTTATCACTATCTTATTCTACCAATGTCCCTTCCCTCCATTCATTTAAATTGGCACATTGTTCTATTTCAGGGATTCTGTGATGGATGTAAGGTGACAACCTATGTTTTATCCTCCTATCATAGATGAAACCATGAGGGTCATAAGCCCAAACAAAAATTTTCTTTAAATGCATCTTTGTCTCTATGATTTCCTTTGCTGCTTGCCCTGCTTTTTTATTGTTGCACACAAATAGGCCTAAGTGGTCTTTGATCCTGAACTGGGCTTTCTTTTTTGCCTTCATGAAGTGGATTTGATCAAAGTTGATTATTTGCCTATAGTAGTCTAGGGAAAATAATATCATGGGGACATACTTGGGCAATTTGTAGGGAGGCAATTCACACCCATAGACTCTGATCTTAGTATGATTCTGGTATAAATACCAGTCACCTATCCTAGACTGCTTTGACAACTGAAGGATTCTTTTGATATCATCATCGATTCCAGGAGGAGAACTTCCGGTTGACATGGTAGTGATAGGATGGACAAATTGATCAATGAAATCTATATATGAATAGGGAGAAGAGGATGAGTAGTGAAAAATAGAGGTCCAAAAAATCACTGACCTAGGGTTACCTTTTGTATCAAGCTTATGTATAGAGAAAGGGAATTTGTCAGTTTGATAGTAAAGGAAGAGGTGATATACGACTGTAGAATACTTGAACACTTTCTCATTTTCTAGCCTCATGAATTGGTCATGGATTTTTGTAGCAATGAATGCAACATAATCATATTTGACAATAGAAGGCTGACTAGGGATGAAGATAGATGTGAAAACTAGGGTCAATTCATTAACAAACTCACTAGTATTGAAACCCATAATGGCAGCAATCATATTAACAATATCTTGGCCCATATTAGTGAAGAAACATGTTAGATAGGGAGGGGGATCTTTGGGTAGATGATTCTTATCCATGAAAGTATGGAAAATACCACTGAGTTCAGAACTAGACATTTTGGTGGATTTTTCTAGTAATTCTCCAATGGAAATGGGGGTGAGGTTTTGGCCAAGATGAAGCTATAACATTTCATTAATTGAATCAACAGTAATTGTAAATAGGACCAACTAGTCGGGGGACATTACGGCTCTGAGGTTAGGGTTATAATTGGCTTGACATTGGTAGATAATGTCTGGGAAAATGTGCATAGAACGGAATAGGTACTTTGGGAGATTTGATTCCCAAAGTCCTATGGTATTAGAATTGTTCATGTAATCATCTTGGCATCGACAATATATTTTCAGGGGGTTTTTAACAGGTTCAAGGTCTTTTATTTGGAAGTCTTTATCTGCCAAGGGAAGGTAATCCAAATCCCTATGAGGAGTAGTGATTGGAGGTACATTGAGGGCCATGGGGGTTTCCATTGTGGTTCTTGTGCTTTCAGGGACGAAACTGGGATTCTTAATGAAATTATGTAATACAGAGGTGCCTAAGAAGCTTGAACTAAGTTTAGCAACTCAATTATACTGAAAACTTTGGGTTTTAAAGCAATTTCAAAGGAATTTCAGTATATAACAGGGTTTCGGGGAGAAAATTTGGTAAATACCTGTTCCTGGGTGGTTGGCGGTGAATTTCAAGTTCGCAGGATGCACATAGGGGACTGGAGCAGCATTGAAAGGCAGTGTTCAAGGTAGTTGATAGTTTGGGAATGAACTGGTTGATTTTGGATGTACTGCGTGCATGCATGGAATAGTTCTAGATAAAGGACGAAGAATAAATTACACTTGTTTTTTATGCAAAGTCAATATTTTGGTGGGTTTGGCAACAAAGACAAGTGGCGTCAAATTAATGAAGTGATGTTTTCTCGTTTATGGGAGGCTGTAAGTGGGTTTCATTGCACTGGTTATGGGAGATTGGTGGTATTGAGGGAGGGTTGCGTGATTCCACTCGTGAGTTGACATGTAGCATCAACGCTTTTTGGAAAACTGCTCATATCACTCGTTTAACATCTGACCAAAGGGCCCACGTGATATGAGCGATAGCCGTCGGATGTGAGAGATCTGATCGGATGGTGGTCGGGGGGTGGGAAGTGACTGATCGTTAATGGAGGGGGTCGACGTTAATAAAAGGATTTAATTACATTGGGGGTGATGTGATTGGTTAAAAGTTATTAATTAATCTTGATGATTTAATTAATCCTTTACTTAGCATGGTGGGGGTCGGGCCTCTTAATTAGTCACGGGTTGACTAATTAATCCCATTTATCAAACGCTATTAAGGTTATATTTTTTTTTTCTAAGTAAAGGCTAATTCTATTAATAAAGAGAAAATATTTACATGGAGGTCAAGACCTCAGAGGAAGCCGAAGCCATCCAACAACACTGACCCAGAGAACATAAGATCAAATAACTAGATGACCAGATAACCAGATAACCCAATTCCCGGATTGAGATGACCCAATACATAATTCCCAGAATCTGTACATACAAAAAATGTTGGCCAAGATGGTAAACAACATTACAGGGCATATGAGAACTTTAGCCATGATAATTTCTGTGCTGCCCTGATAACTATAGGCAAAACTGAACAAAGACAAAGGCCTGATCAACTTTCCGAGCCAAGACCTGATACAGAGCATATGACCATGAGAGCTGATATCTATGCTGAGCCAAGACCTGATACAAAACATGTTGACAAAAGCCAGAATAGCATAACACATAGGATAGAAGAACCAGAAGGGAGACTGCGACATCAGGCGAGGTTCCAGAGGCATCATGCATTTTGCAGAGGGTCCCGAGCATCCTTCTCCACCCGGCAAGGAATGCCCATCCACGTATCATCGACATTGTCCCCGGCGCCCGTGTCGCTGCCACCTGGAGGAGCTGCCAAGCACAGATTGCAATCTGATGGGTGCGCCGGATCGACCGCGGCCAAACTGTCCTGAGCATTATCTTCTGGAGGCTTAGGGACATCAGGAACGTTCCCCTCAGCCTGCAAGTCACCATGATCAAACACAATTCCTACATCTTCTCCCTGGAGCACGCTATCATCCTGAGACTGCGAGGGTGAGGTATGGACAGAGACACTGGGCCTATCTTCTTCCTCAGCCAAAATGACAGTAATGCTAGCTGAGAGAATCGGTCTGTTGAGACGACTGTGGAATTTAAAGCGGGTGGTTTGGAATGAATTATGCGGGAAGGGCTTACCATGATCAGAGGACGGGGAAGCCGAAGCCAAAGGTATGATGTTCTGGGGAGCAGGCTGAGAACGTCCGCGGTTTCCACCGCTGCCTCCACGGCGAGAGAAACCACGGCGACGCACCATCGTCAGGGGAACAAAGAGACCTGAGGGAAGAGATGAACAGGGCCAGACAGAGCAGGATCGAAGGTGGGAAAGCCAGGTAAGGAGCTTACACCGGAAAAGCCACCAAGCTACCAGAGCAACACAAGGATGCAGGAATAAGGACAGGCTGATGAAGAGAGACCCGATAAGAATGACAGCAGAAACCACAGACGAAGCCATGAATATAACAACCTGCGAAGAGTCTCGAACAGGGAGCGCATTCAATTCTGAATGCTTGAAGAACTGCCGGTACTGAGAGTGATTCATTTCATCTGCGGGAGGAGATTGAAGGCCGTGCAGGATTGCCAGGTGCAAGTCCAGATGCCGGCTTGACATGAGCCCGCATTGATTAAGCTTTGAAAGCACTCACATCTGGGTACGTTATTAAGGTTATATTGCAACAGCGGGGCGGGATGTATATTTTTGGGATTTTAATAATAATACGGGTAATGGGTGATTTTTTTGGGATTTAAATAATAATACCAATTAGCGGTTAATATGACTTTGTAGGATAGGAATATGCGCTAAGTTAAAATGTTTTCGAAAGCATTTAATCATACAACATTCATGACTTAGGCTAGTAGAATATGAGGGTTTTGAGATAAATTGTTTTAATTTCCCTAAGTAAAATAGGATTTTACTTAGGAAAAAGCTTTATAAAGGGAATGAATGACTTTATGGAGGGGTAAATGTTAATGAAGGGGATTTAAGTACTTTAGGTATTTCAAATTATTGGGCCGAGGGTTCGGTCCCTCCAAAAGTCAGAGAAATGCTCTGAGCCCCTCTAACTTGTTATAGAGACCTTTAGCACTTAGGGGAGATTAGTGAATTTTTAGGGAAAATGGAGTAAGGAAGTTAATTAATTTGACTTTGGTTCTTTGATGTGTTGTCTTCAATGTGAGTTATGCTTTGTCCAAGTGATGAAATCTAATGATTTAAGCATTAAATTTAACCATTCACCACGCATTTATTCTACAACCATCATCTACTTACCCTACCTACTTATCCTAGCATTTTTACTTCTTTATTAAAGTGCACTTAAATTGGCAAACCCTTATCACACTTTTTGTTTTACATATAGCAGTCTATCTAAATCTGCACTTATTACATCTAAGGGCTTAGATTAAACTGTTGAGCTCCTTTTATTCACTCTACCTATCTACTTATCTGCGAAGATTAAACAATTTGGTCAGATTTTATTCTCTAATCTCTATAAACATGGAATAACCAAGTTTAAAACTATTTGGCTACCATGGATTGTGGCATAGGTGACAAGCTGCACACAACCTTTATTACACAACAAGTAAAGTAGTGGCATTTGGACTTGCACACTTTCTTGGTCTTTTTCTTTTTCTTAGGGTTCATTTTATTTCACTTTTTCTAACCTTTTAATTCTTTTTACCCATTGTTTTTTTTTTCTTTTTTTAGGGCATACCCTCTTTACATTTTTTTATTTTTTTGATTTTTTACAAATATGGAAAACATTTGCAACAAGCAAAGGTATGAACATATTTCAAAGCTAAACCAATTCAATCATGATATATGACACCTATTGGTATAGGAACATAACAGGAGTTACCAATTGAGGTGCTTCAATGATAACCTTTTTTATCAGCTCAAATGAATTTCTAGATTCAACTGTCCACTTGACTTCTTTGTCCTTCCTTAGCATACAAGTAATATGTTTCACCACTTCAGCAAAATTTGGGATGAATCTTCTGAGAAAATTGATCTTAACAAGGAAATATTGAATCTCTTTCTTGGGTCTTCGAAGTGTTAAATCTTGAATTGAAATCACTCTTTTTGGATCAATCCTCACTCCATTTTTAGAAGCTATGTGACCCAACATCTTACCTTCTTTGAGAGAAAAATGAGACTTCTTCAGATTCAAGGATATACCATATTTTCTACATTTAACAAATACTTGTCTCAAGTGTTGAAGGTGTTCTTGATCTAAAGCTTAAAAAATAGTAATGTCATCCAAATAGATGACCAAGAACTTGTCCTTTTCTCCAATGAATGAAAAGTCCATAACACATTGGAAAGTAGCTCCAGCATTCATCAGCCCAAATGGCATCTTTGCATACATGAATGTACCCCAAGTAGTAGTGAATGATGTCTTCTCTCGATCTTCTGGCCAAATAGATATTTGATTATACCTAGAAAAACCATCTAACATGGAAATTTTGTTTGACCCAGTTACCTTTTGAAGAATTCGCTCGATCTTCGGAAATGGATAGTTATATTTCTTGGAGCTTATTTTAATATTTCTGAAATCCACACACAATCTTATTTCACCACTTTTATTTCTTACTGGCACTAGATTGGCAACCCAATCTGAGTATCTCAATGGAATAATGATTTTAGCATCATACAATTTCTTCACTTCCTTTTCCATCACTGGTAGCAATTGTGGATTTATTTGCCTTAACTTTTGCAGGAAAGGTTTAGTACCATCTTTCAATGGTATTCTATGCTCAATGATAGATGTATCATATGTCTTAAGATATTCATATTTCCAGGCAAAAACATCAACAAATTCACAAAACAGCTTGTGATATTCCATCTTTCTTTCATCTAGTAAAGTTTTTGACAACTTTACATACCTTGGTTCTTGTGTTGTACCCAAGTTGTAATCTTCTAATTAAATATCTGCTTCAGCTAACTTTGGCTTGACTACAACATCATTCTGATAAAAAAATTTATCAATTGGAATTAACCCCTTGGGAATATGATTGGTAGGTAGCTATATGATAGGCTGATCAGCAATTTGGTTTTTTAGATTTCTAGAATCTTGATGATCAACATCAACTTGTGTTAAGTCTTCTTCATTATCAATATTTAGAACATAAAACTCTTCAACAACTTCAATGAATATTCTGATCTCCTGGTCATCTTCAAAAACTTTCTAATGCTTAGAATTATTAGGAATTCTAGGTCTAAACCTAACTCCCACTTCATATTTCAACTTTATAGGCACTGGAATTTTGAATGAGCTGGTTGAAATAGAGAGTGAATCGGCTAGAATATTACTTTCCCTTGGAACAAAAGAAACGTTAAAGGCCAGGAAGGAGTCTTCTACAATGTCCCATACTGCATTCTAGTAATCTCTGAGTCTAGGATGCTTAGTTTGATAAACATATCTGATTTGCTGAATAATAAGTTCAACATCTCCAAAAACAGAAATTTTTGATATATTCATATCTTTTTCCTTTTTTAAACCAATTAACAGAGCTTCATATTCAGCCACATTATTAGTTGTCTCAAATTCAAGTTTGAAAGAAAAAGTGGAACTTTCCTTCAAAGGAGAAATAAGAACAATCCCTGCACCAGCACCTTCTTTAGAACATGAGCCATCAAAAAAAATTTGCCATACCTTTGATCCTTCATGACTGATTTGATTTTTAGCAGGCTTTAAAATCTGAAAATTTTCTGTAGGCAAGGTAGAGTCATCCATATGTAGAATGCTTGAACCTACTCCAGTTGTTCTAGCATATATCAAATGATTAGTAGGGTCTTTGTTGTCACTAACGATATATGCCATCTGAGCTTCTCTGTAAATTCTTCTTTTTTCTCCTCCAAAAATAGGAACAGTAGAATAAGTTAAATCCATTTGCAAGGTTCCTCCCAACCTTTTAATCCATGTCCTAGAAAGTAACATACCAAATCTGGGAGGGATATCAGCTACAACAATATCCATTATCATCCCTCTCATAGGTAACTGAAAAGGACTTATTGCAAGGTATTCGATGACACCAAGGCATTGCACTTTCCAGGAATCAAAAGAATAGAGATCTTGGTACTCTCTAGTTATCTCAAGACCTAGTTCATCCATAACTACCTTGGGCATTAAATTATGTGATGCTCGAGAGTCCATAAGACAATTATGCAGGATCTTTTCATGAATATTCAGAGATAGATAGAAGGTAGGGGTAGAGTCATCTCTGTCTTCTACCAATGGACCTAAAATAACAGTGGGCTTATCATATTGAAGGTTGACAAAATCAGAGACTACTTCAGTAGGTGAAGGCTGAAAATCTTTCATAAAGTATTTTTGAAATCTTGATTTTTAATGAGTTCTACAAGGGGAATAGGAATCTTGATTTTCTGAATCTCATTTTCAAAATTGAAGGCAGAGTGTGGCTTGTGAGTAATTTTTACCTCAGCTGAAGGAAAATCATACACTACCAGAATTTTCGATTTGCCAGGTTCTGTCACTTGTTTCTCTGCTGGAATATCAAATGCTACCAGAATTTCTGGTCTGCCAGATTTTTCCGCTAAAATTTTAACTGCATCTTTATTCTTCTTTGGTTGTGCAATAGGATTAGAAGTGTCATCAGTTTTCTTTGATCTAAGATTGTATCTTCTTTGATGATTAGCTACAATCATGGAATGATTAGGACTCACTTTATTATTCTAAGTATATGACATGAAGTCTTCATACTCTGCTTGTGTAAGGTGAATCATCCCTTCTTTGTCTCTAAGACAATTTATATCAACACCTCTTTCCAACCCTTCAACTTCTTCTTCATCTTCAAATATAACATTCTGCAAAGGAGGCTGCACCTTTTGATCATCAACATCTCTTCTTTCTCTCTACAGAATTTGAGGAGCATTAGGTCTTCTAAAAAGTTGTCTATTTGGAAAATAAAATGAAACATTTCTGGTAGTAGATGGTCTTGCTTCCATCTTCAACTTAGAAATATCAGTAGTCAATGATTTTACCATCTTGGTAAGCTCATCTAGCTTAGGATCTATGTCAGAAGTTCCTAAAGTAGAAACTTCAACTTTTTGCTTTCTTTTTTCTCTGTCAATCCCTCCTCTAAGTCTATTAGCTGCTAATATATTTGATTCTACCTCCAGTGCATTGTCCTGCATTTTTGATAGCATAGCAGATCTTCTTTCTCTCAATAATAAACAAAAGTCGGGATCAAAAGCACCAGCATAAGTGATCTTAGTTGAAGCTTCAAGAGGCTTGATTTCAGTAGGTATCTTGCTATACATTGTATTGAATCTCTTAGAAAAATTAGAAACTGATTCTCCTTCTTTTCTTTTGATCGCACCAAATTCTATGATATAATACAATAAATCTTTCTTGTCACCCCATTTTCTTAAAAATGTATCATCTAGGACTTCAATTCTAGTGATGCTACCAGCTGTCAAAGATCTGAACGATTTCTTTACATTACCCTCAAGGCTCTAGACAAAATCTCTCATCCAAACTCATGCTCAATGTTCAGATTATCAACATAAGCATAAAAATCAGCAATATGTTCTTCAGTTGTTACCTCACCTTCACCATTAAATTTAGGCATATACTTGAGATAATCTCCTGTAGGTAACACATTCATAGGCTGAGGTAAAACTAAAGAAGCATACCTAGTAGCAACAATTGCATCCATTCGATTAGCGGGTGGATTAGGACCTGCCATGGTGTGAGTTACTGGGATTTGTGGAATAACAATTGGAGGATTTTGAATAGTAGATGAGGAAGCACCAACACTCAATGTAGAGGTTGTTTGTTGACTAGAAAATGAGAGAGGTATAGAAATTTTTGTAAAATCAAGAGACAGAATTTGTTGTACTTTTTTAGGAATAGCTTTTGAAAAACTAGAAGCAGAAGAAACAAGCTTTCACTTACTCATTTTCTTGGTTAGCTTCTCAGGATCAGGGACTTGTTTTTTCAAAGGAGAATATGGGTTTGCCCTTGTTCTAGCCTTTCTTGGAGCCAAAACTTCAATAATGGAGTCGCCAAGTGTAAAGCAGTTTAAAAAGATAGCTAGAACTATACACCTCAGAACCAGACTTATAACTTTGTAATTTACCCAGGGATAAACTTCAATTCACCTCCTTGGCAACGAAACCTAAGATGTTAGCACAAGAATTTACTCCTAGACTACAAAAGGAGTAAGCCTTAATCATCATGATTTCATTTCAAAATTTAAAAGGGTTTTTTAAGTGGTGGGATGGCTTCTGAAGGAGTTTTGAAATGATTGTGTTCCTCTTTAACTTTCATGCATTTGGCAAGCTGTGGCAAGCATAAATTGTGTGGTTAAGTGAGTAATATAGGGGAGCAGAGGAAAGAGAATAGGTAGCTGATAAATATCCTAAGAAACTAAGTATCTTAAGGTAGTCACTTCAACTACATAAACAACCTTGTAACAAACTTTGTTTCTTGGCAAGGAAAATAATAGTTAGAAAGTAAGAAAACATATAAAGTATTTGACAAATCCTTTGTGAAACCTTCACTAACAATTTCTACTTGAACTGGTACTATGATTTATAGAAAACTGGATAGTAGATAATTCATCATTAGATCCTCTTAATGATTTCTCACTCATACTATACTAGTTGTTGTAATTTATCATTTAAAAGATTAAAACAGGCTTGACAAGGAAAACAACAACTAGAAAGTAAAAACATGTATAAAGTATCCCACAAACCCTTTGTGAAACCTTCACTAACAAGTTCTACTTGAACATATATTATAATTTACAGAAAACTGGATAGTAGATAAGTCATCATCAGATCCTCTTAATGATTCTCACTCATATTATACTAGCTACTGCAAATTTATAATTCAGAAAATTGAAACAAGGAAATAGAAAAACCACACATTAGATATAACTTGAATCACAAAATACTCGAGCATGAAGTGCAGAAAAAACAATTTTATAAAGCTAAGTCTTGAGGTGAACCAACTTCCAACCCTAAAATGATATTTACAAAAGATATATATAGAGAGAGAGGCACCAACTCCAACTCTCCTAAATTGGTGGTTCCACTATTTCCTTATTACATAGGTGTCTTTTAGATATTAAAAACATCTCCCATCGAATTTCAACATAAAGTATAGGTGTAGATTAGAAAAAGAGGAAAAATGACACTTTGTAGCTGGAAAAACTCACTAGCTACCCCTTTTGTTGTTGATTTTTCTCTTTGTGGTCTTTATTATTAAATGACCATATGGCTTCATTAAATACAACCTTCAACAACCTCATAACTATCTCATATCCATCATCTTCCTTATCAATATTGTTATGGGTTGTTGTCTTTCCAAAACTAGCCTAGAGATTTTCTGCTGACAACTATATATTTCTATTGAAACAGGTGCTACCGGAAATTCCGATAATACCTGTAATAGCGAAAAAACTAGAAACACTTCTGGAATTTCCAGTAGGATAACATTTTCACTTCAAAATTTTAATAGAAAATACTTCAAAACACCTGTATATGCTTGGATATTCTAAGTTTTAATCTTCACATTCAAAACTTTGACTTAATATGCAAAAGGTACCTTTTTGGAAAATTAGCCTTTCATTTTATGTGAGCTGTAGCCTCTGCAACCTTATCCAAGTTTGTTTTACATTTGGCAGTGGATTTTGACCTTGTGATTTTGGTTGTTTCTTCTTTGATGATGGTCTCTTTCTTTTCTGCTTCTTTCTTTACCTTTCTTCTTTTGGAAGGATCTGATGGTTGGACCATGGGAGCTTTACCTCTTTGTTTCCTCAATGATCTTCTGATTTCTGTAATTGAAGGATCCTTAGTCTGTAACTATGTATGTTGTTATTCTATGACTATTACTTTAGTCAGTAAACTAGGATTATTTAGGGCTTTTGATTTCAGTCTGTATTTGTTTCTTTCCCTAGTGTGTCTCTTCTTGGCTCCAACAACTAGTTTTATTTCTTCTTTCTTGTTTTTACTGGTCTTTTTATACCCTGCTTCTCTTAGAAATTCCTCATCAGAATCAATAGGTTGGTTTTCTTGTTGTTGTTTACGCTCTTTTGGAATTTCAGGAAGCACCTGCGCCTTAGATTTCTCTTCAGCTACAAGTTTTCCTCTCTGAGTTCTTGTGCAAACTTTAGGAAAAGGTCTAACAGGAGGAACCATTTTCATGTTTTTTGTTTTCTTGGAAGAAGAGATTTCACCTTGCTCTTTTTTCTTTTTAGATTCAACAGCTAAAGGCTTCTCTTTGTTGCTTTTGGTACCTTTGCTTAGTCTTTCCTTCTTTGCCTTTCTTTTGGAACTTCCTTCAGTTGATGTAGTTGATGTCCTTTCTGTCTGAACCTGTGTTGAAGAAGATTTAGCAGTTTCCTAGGGTTTTGGTGCAGGTTGGCTTGCCATGTAAAAAAAGAAATGTTCCCAAGCTTGGGTTCTCTTTTTTAGTTCTTCTTCAACCAAAACCTTAATAATTGCCTAATGATATAGGTTGTATTATGATGCTTCCTAGTGTGTTTGAATTCTGGCTTCCATTTTGGTCAGGCTTTTCAATATGAAATAGGGCAGATTAAGAGTCCTCATACCTGTAAAATGAAAAGAAAACTCATATGGTAAAGAAATACTACTGTATACCTTCTCTCACAAGTGAGAAAAATCTTAACCAGTTTGACAGTTTCTTCCCATTCCTTCTTAAGATAATTGCTGGGAATTCCTTTGGCCCAGTTAGGATCTCTCTATTCATTTTTAATAAAAGTATTGAGATCTCCTCCTGTAATGAGTTGTCCCTTAAGCCACTTTTATCCTTCCTGGGGAAGGTTAAAAGCTTCTGCAATTGACTGTTCTAAAACCTACAATTTGAAACCAAAGATGGTAGCTTCATGTCCATTGAAAGTTTGAGAAAACTCTTGGGCTACACCTTGATGTGAGCCTCCTAACCTGGTGCAGAGTGGATACCAGCCTGCCTAAATCAACAATCTTCTAACACTTGGATTAGCATCGACTAATTCAACTTCTCAAGGTTCAATTCTCTTAAGCTTTCCACCTTTCCTAGAGTTGGATGCCATCGATATCTGCTTGCTTGTTATGAAGAATAGGTGTCAAATTATGGAAGCTTACCCAACAGATTTTGCAATTAGCTTGAATTAGGCTGCCTAAAAAACTGGGATGTGTTATTAACCACCTCAATGATTGTCTCCTTTGTTGCACTTCAGAAATTCGAAATGGTGAAATTTCCTCCATCTTCGAATATTTGAGATAAAGTTTTGGTTCAATCTCCTATTTATATGATCCTTCATGATTAAATGAGATTTCATGTCATAATAGACAACATGTAATAGTAATGATTAAGTCGAGTTTCTTTGCAGAGTCCAGCTAATCTACTACAGGTGGTTGTACAATATTTTTTGCAAATCTAGAAATTTTTCTACTTTAATTCGAACTGGCCGGAAATTTCGGTAGTGCATTACGCAGAACCGAAAGAACAACCGTCGGAATTTAAACCTATGGCTAAGACTGATGCTGCAGACACGTTTTAACTTTGGAAACATGGGTTTATTTAAGATCAGTGGGGTAAGCAAGGGCTGGCTATGGCTGTGACTGACACCTAGCTAATACAATCAACCAAACCGATTAACCACTACCATTTGATTTGACTTAAAGTTTGTGACCTATCCAATCATGAAATCTTATGATTTGGATGAAATATTTTGCCATTATGACATGTGGAAAATAGAAAATGGTTGCATTTTCGGCTTTTTTTTTGAAACAGGAGACGCTACCAGAAATTCTAGTAGCATCAGAAGAAAAAAGAAAAGAAAAAAGAATCAGAAACGAAAAGATTGTTTGAAAAACAGGGGGGACTTTCTGAACAAGAAAATCGGGCACTACCGAAGATTCTGGTAGCATTTTAATTTTTTTTGAAATTTACAAAATTAATCCTAAAAGATAAAAAATTTAAAACCTACTCATGACTTAGCTTAGAACTATGCTAACAATGCCAAATTAGCTATTTTCCATAGCTTACTTATGCAAACATTGAACGTGTTGAGAGTTGGAGTTGCAAATGGAGTGAATTACAAATTTTGAGAGCTCGGGGTTGAAATAGAGAGGACCATGGTTTGTAGAGTGAATTAATAAGGCATAACCCAAACAATAGCAAACCATACTTGATATTTCTTGCACGTTATGAAAAATTAAATGGAAAAGCTCGCTAGGTGAAAAATCTTTGATCACAGACCAGAAGAGCCATGTCAGGAGTATGAGCTAAGAAATGTGATCAAAGTAATAAGCATGGAGAGCCTCTCTATATGTAGGTTTGACTGAGATGCAATTCTCAGTATGGAGAGACACTCAAGTGGCCATTCTATTATTTAATGCAACTACAATGGTTGACTTAATGGAGCCCATTCCCAGTGTTGAATGCAATTGCAGTGGCTAGGAAATTCGATGTAACAACAACATGGAGATCCATGATGAGTACACTCTTAGACAAAGCATGATTGAATATAGAGACAACATCAATCACTATGTTGTAGTGAGACAAAACCCAGGATTTCAATTCTGCAAAGGGGGTGAATTGCAACATTGTTGAGAGAGTTGTGTGGAGTAGGGAAAATTTGAAGGATGGAAATTTGTTTTAAAGTTTAGAAACCTTGGTGAATCTCACTAGTACATAATATGCAATTTGTAAAATGTTTGCAATGTTTTTGTAAAAGTATTCAAGTTTCTAATAATTTTATATAGTCTCTATATAAAATTTTGGCGAGTTTTAAGGTAAAATATTTTTATACTATAAAATTTGGGCAAATATTTTTTAGAAAAAATGTAAATTAATGAATCTATTTTTTGGAAAAAGAATGGAAAATTAGCCCACGTGAGAATATTTGCCTCTAAAATTTTCCCTAGTGTGGAGAGCTCTGTAGAGTGTTTGTGTTGCTAAGGAGAGGTTGAGAGTGTGCTTATGTTGCTATGAGAGGTAAAGAGTGAGCCTATGCTATTGTGAGAGGTCGAGAACTCCTGTGGAATAGAAACTGATGAGAGCTAAGTGTATTCTGCTAAGAGCAGAGGGACGAGAGCTGCTATGTGCCTAATGTATGAGGGTCGAGAAAATACAGTTATTGCAATATGGACAAAGAGAGTATGTTGTTGAGTATGAATGAAGGTTTTTAAGTAGAATAGAGGGCCAAGGGAAGAGGAGAACAGAGAGATGAAATCACACAGAGTGGCTTCCAATTACAAAGGGTAGAGATTGCCTTATTGAGTGTGGGTTGGATTTTACATAAAGGGAGTTGGTGATTCCATCTCTATGGGTATCTGAAAAAAGCTTGGGGATTGGTGCCCCCTAAAATTTAATGCTTGGATAAATCCAAGGAGTTGCAAGTTGGTGCTTGCAACAAATCCATGAAGTTGGTGCTTCCTATTAATGGGTGCTAGCAAAAAATCAAAGGGAGTTGGTGCTTCCTGTGAGTGGTGGCTCACCAAAAAATTGGTAGGAGCTCATATTTACATCAAATAACAAACAAGATTTGGTGGTTTTTCTCCCGAAAGGGTTTCCACGTTGAACCTTTATGTCTTGTGTTTGTTTCTCATGATGTGTGTGCTTGTGTTGATTCATATGGCTACTGCTATAATTTGTTAATGGTTTCTCCCTTAGATAATGCCAATTTTGAATGTTGAATGAAAATTGGCATAAAATTTTAAATTAGCCTTAATATTGATTCACCCACCCACCCCTCTTAGTATTAACATTGTTTCCAATAATTGGTATCAGATCCAGGTTCCTTCAAGAATAGCTTAACCTCTTGAAGGTAGATCAAAGCAAAACAATGGCTAATCAAACGTGGATTACACCAGAAGGAGTCCCATTTTTAAATAGACTAGACTATGAACTCTAGAGGATTAGAATGGAAGCCTATTTAATGGATTTAGATGTTGATATATGGTGCTCCATAGTGAATGGAGAAAAGAATGAGTTTAATGTAGAAGCCAAGAGGATTATAATGAAAGGGCTATCAAATACAGATGCTAATGTAGTGAGGCATTGTGAGACATAAAAGGAAGTGATGGACAAACTATAATGTCTATATGGAGGAGAAAGCTACGCAACAACATAGGAGGTTGATCAACCTTGTTTCTCAAGCAATGAAGCTAAATATGTGAAGGTTGTTGATAATGAGGAGAAGAGAAGGGAGAAGAATAAGAAGGCATCTAGGAGGAAAGGTGCTCAAAATATTGAAAAATTTTATTCTAGTGAGCAAAATGTTGCCAATCACTTTCAAGAGGATGATAAAGAATCAGAAGAGAGGCCATGTTGTTAAGGAGGTATGCTATTTCTCTCTAATAACTATAATAAATAGGTAATTTAGCCACAAGATGTACATATTATTTTTGTGAAAATAAAGATAGTCATACATCTAGTTGTTCTGAAGAGATACCTACATTTGTAGTAACAACTAATGAGGGTACCTCATAGGAAGAGAAAGGAACACATCATGAAGAAATTGGAGAGAGATCCTGTGAGTGTTCCCATGTAATATATACTAAGAGAATTCCTGGTAGTGATGAAGATGGAATACTCCTTAGACCTATAGAAGATTCCATGGTCACAGAGAGGGATTTATATCTTTGTGGTGACTCAACTAGCAACTCTGATAGTGAAGAGAAGGATATGGATGAGAGGATCTACTTTAGGATAAAGTTGATCTCTAATATAAAAGAGGTCAAGGAGCTAACGAAAGCTAATATAAAAAAAAGAGAGTAGTTGCATGAGTATGAGATTTGGAATGAGAAGTTGAGCAAAGAAATAGATGATCTTAATGCTTAACAATAAGAGGCTAGCAGACTGAATGGGATGTTGACCAGTCAACAAAATGATAGAGAATCCCTTTGTAAGAGACTAAAAGTTGAATTTGTCTCATTGATACATGACATAGGAAGGGAAAGCAAAGATCTATCTCAGTATCAGAAGCTTGAGAAGAGAAAAATGGCCTTGAATGAGATTACTACTAAGAAAAGATCCCTTCTCATAAAGTTTGGTCTAGGTTTCAGAAAACAACCAAGCTACAAGAAGGAAAAGGTTGAAGAGTCAACTACCTAACTAAAGGTAGTTGAAGATCCCAACAAAATTAAAGGAAAATTAAGTTTTTTGATAGCAACAACACAAAGGAAAGCAACAACAGCAAGAGGAGAAAGGCATCAACATAATGGTAAGCAAGGAGAGTAGCAGAAGAGAGCCAAGAAGTAGAAATAAATAATTGCTTGAGGTAGCAACTCAAACAACCATTGAAGGCACATGAAGAACCAACCAAATTCCCTTCCCTCTCAAGGCAAAATTCTTCAAAGAAAATGTATCTTCTGTTATCAAAAGAATTTTCATGGTTATTATTTTTCTTGCAACAATTATGGGCATAAAGCCATAGATTGTAGATGGAATGCAAGAAAGAAAAGTGTGATGGGGGGGGGGGGGGGGGGGGGGCGCAAGTGATCCACAAAGGCATAAGATGCCCAGGGAAAATCTTGCTAGTAGTACCAGTGGGTTTAACCAAAATGTTTTTAGATACAACAATCCTTTTGCCCCATTCCTAATCCATGTTGAGTGCTACAATTGTGGCAATTTTGGCCACAAGGCATCATGCTACAGATATGAGAAGATAAATCTTGTTTCTAGACATATGAATGGAAATGTGATAGCTTGGGCTTTGAAGGAAAAAATGGAATAATAGAGCAAAGGAATATGAGTTTTCCTTCAGCGCTCTATGCCAAAGGTACATGCTGAAAATAGGAAGAAATAATCAAGGAGATAACGTTTCTCTTAAGAAAAAGTTGTGACAAATCAAATGGGATAATCCTCATATTGCATTATTAAATCCCTCTGCAATTTCTAGTTGCATTAAGCACAAGCCTCAAGAAAGAAAACGAAGAAGAAACCCAATTAGTTCCTCTATGGAAGAAAAGAAAAGGAGCAACAAGAAGACTTGAGTGAAGAAAGAGGAGGTCAAGGAGAAGTTGGAAAGAAATGCTATTGTCAGGACTTGGCCAGTGAAGATGTGGAAGAAGGAGGAAAATCTGGTCAAGTAGAGTAGATCCTCTGTTTCTCTTCAGTGAAAGAAGATAATAACCTCAAGGGAGGAAAAACAAGTCAAATGCAGGCATAATAAAGCTTATATAGAAGATATCCATCTAAACTTTGAAGGTATGGTCGAGTCCCCTTGTTGATTACAGTAATGAATCTATTTATTTCAAATGTGCCAGGAATAGAAAGGAAGGAGCAGACAACATGGTTTCAAAGAGACTACACAAAAGTACTCTATGTTGAGGAAGAAACAAGGAGCTGCAACAGAAGTGTGGAATGACAAGAGGCTCACAATTAAGTCAGGTCCAATGGATAAGTCCCCACATAGAAGCAAGGAAGAATTTGCATGATATTAGAGAGCATTGACTTGAGGGAATTTGCTTTAGTAGCATTAATAGTAAAAAATTGATAGTCTCAGGAAGAGTGATTTCTCAGGAAATGAAAGGTTTTCATCTTTGGTGAAATAGCCTTATTTCATTTAAGTTGTGGTTTTTATTATGCCTATCAATATTTGTTCATAAAAAAAACTGGTATTATCAGATCAAAAATTTTATTTCCCAAACAGATTTATATACGCTACTTCAGTGAAGTGAACTAGCATGTACACGTGACTGTTCTTAAAGAAACCAGCGTATATGCAAAGAAATTGTGATTTAGACATTTTATCATGTGTTGGGCTTAAACCAGTATATCAGATATTTATTAGACAGTGTAGTAAATGTAGAATAAAGCATCACACATGAACACCAAGATTTAAGGTGGAAACCTAATGTGGGTAAAAACCACCTATTGTTGTCGTCTCTGTCTTCTTTTAATAATAAAAAAATCTGTTTACAATCTTGTACTAGTGTAGACTCATACCAATACATAGGCTTCTACCTGTAAAAGGTTACAACCTTCTCTTATTTTCCAGCTTCTACTGGAAGGGAGCTACAACCCCCTAGCTCTTGTATTAGCCAATATGTTTACTAGTACATAGGTGCCAGCCTACAGAAAACTCCACTCTTCCACCAGGGACCACATTTCATGAATTTTCAGTCTGGATACTCCTGGATCACAACACCACAAGCTGAAGGCCAAGTTTCATCAAATTTTCACACTGGACCCATCAAAGCCTTTTAAACTTAAACTGCATCAACCAATATTTAGTTAATTCGAACAATCAGATCACTGACACAAGAACACTATGGTGAACCCAGAATCCTGCATCATCATCCAGAACCAACTGTAACCTCAAAAATCATGCATTAGAGTGTACACGCTACTTGGTTGAACCCAGCCTGCATGTATACGCTACTTCCCTTAACCCAACCTACGTATATCTCTAAAGACTCTGAATCATAAACTTCTAAACCATAGACTATACCAATCAGTGACATTCTAAAGATCTACTGTCATATTACAAAGTTCAAAAACATATAGCAGCAAGGATCACCCTTCCTTCTCAATCAACTAATCAATCAGACTCAATTTCCTTATACAACAGTTCTACGTTCAGAACTAATAGGACTTCATTGACAGACAGTAGTAAAACAGCAGTTTTGATCAGATAGCTCAGCCAGATCTGAACAAAAGCTTTACTTTTTGTATATACTACTTGAAAGAGTTGAACCTACATGTACACGCACTTTGGCTGAGATGAACCTACATACAAATCTGCAAATTTTTGACTCAAAACTTTGCTGCAATTTCAGACTTCAGACAAACCCAAATCATGATAGATAACAAGTAGAACAAGTGCAAAACATCAGATCTAGTCTCAACCAATATCAGATCATTCAAGAATTAGTCATTTCAAGTTTCATGATTCCTGATCCAATGTTGAACTCAAGGTGCACATGAAAATTTCAGATCCAATCCCAAACATAACCCTGCAACATAATATATATACTTCAGATAGAAGTATTACTTAGAATCTCATTGCTTGCACACCTTGGCCTAATAATCTTCTCCTCCTTATATATTCTTAGGCCTTTCTCATTACCTTGGACCAAAACCACTTAGGACAAATACCTTGGACCCAATACCTAGGGTTAATACTGTTGGACCTTATAATTACTCTCTCTTTGACAACTTTTCTCACTTCTTCTTCTTGTTTTTCCATGAAAGACAGATCCCCATTACTGACAAATGATAGATTTTGTTTCAAGGAAGACACTAAATGATTGACATGTTATACTTTTATGTTTTTTCTATTTGAAATAAGATTTTTTAAATTAGCTACGGAACGTAGCCCATTCTGCAGCTAACCGTGTGTTCTGTAGCCACTTCCATGGTTGAATAGGTTACAGGTGTCAAACGAGAAAACCGGCCACATGGGCATCTCTGGAATGGTCATGACATGGATCCTATCCTAGTCACCCAGCCCAGATCGACAAAAAAATCTAGCTCAAGACCACAGTCAAAGGTGGAGTCAAACGAAGAAACCCAAGAGCAATAGGACTTTGTGTCCACTCTTCGTGGCTAATTAATAAATCCGACAGTTTTATTGTAGCATTAACTCGAACCAGCCACCATTGATAATAGTTCATGCAGCCATCTTGCTGACTTAAAGTCACCTGTAGCTAATCAACCGTTTACGTAGATCTGTTGTAATACATGGAGACCACGTGTAGCTAAATTCTCTCAAAAGATAGTTAGGAATGTTTCTTTAAATATCAGTTGTAAAGAACTGAGAAGGAGTTCAAATTTCTATATGTATTAATCTCAGACTTACATCTTCGTAATTTTGGAACTTGTTTTCCTGTTAATAATATGAAGCCATGTTTGACCAAGTGATCATTTGAATGAGTATCTTCAGCTAGTTAGCAGCTCAACTCAATCAGTTGCAGAGGGCCCCTACAATGAAGGAGGTTTTTCTTTTGTTATTTTGTTTACTTTTCAGTTTAGTTTCATTATTTACTTTTAGTAGTCTTTGTAGTTTAGATTGATTTCCTATAGTTTGTTTTATTTTAATTCTGTTCAATAGCATAATGTTAGAATTCGATGGTGCAATCTTGTTTCTCCTATCTATTTCATAAATGAAACTTGTTTTGTTTTAACAGGGTAAGGTGGAAAAGTAACAAGAATGCATTGTGGATTAGTTTACTTATTGTTTGTTTCCTCTGTTATTTATTTCCTAGTTCAGATTGCCAATGCACTGTGTGGATAAATGTTTTTGGTCACCATTTCAAGCTGATATCCATCCTAACTAAATGGTTAAACATTCACTTCACACAAGGATTGAAATAAATTAGTTACTCTCTACATATTTGATTTAGTTCGTTAAACTATAAGGTATAGTAAGTTGCTTGTTTGCCATCTCAAGAAAGTTATCTTTCAAAATTGGAGGCTTGGACAACTAAAAGTGCTTTAGTCAATTTTCATTCTCTGTAATTATTTTAATTTTCCTTACAACTTCACCTTTTAATTTTTGACTTAGGATTAAATGACAAAATAGGATAGATGCTCTATTTTTCCTTCCCTTAACTTAGATTTTGATTAGTTCACCTTTAGGAAATTTAGACTTAGTTTCATCATAATTTAGACTATACATCATTAGAAATCAAGGAAACCCCCCAAAAAAAACAATATAAAATACAAAACAACAAAGTAAGAAGGGTTAATGAGCACATACAATGCACTATACTTCATCAGCTTATGAGCCTCGGTTGATAATTTATGCAAATAAATTTAGGAAACTAAATTGACTAAACATTTTGGCACTGTTACCGGGGAAGTGTAACTAGGTAACTTTATCTCTTAAATTCAAAAAAAAAATGATATGCATAGAGAAAGAGACTCTAGGGGTATATTTATAGCTAGAGGCAGGTGTTCAATTCCTACAACACCACCTACTCCACCAAGAACAAGAAAAGATACACCTCCATCCCAAAACTCCCAGTCATAGAACTCCTGAAATTCCAGGGGCAAAAATCCAAACAAAAGAATCTCCTACTTCATCTACCAAGTCAGTCCTAGAGGAGAAAAACCTTGAATCTCCAACAGTAGGAGCAGCCTTTTTCACCTCCACAGGAGAGCGCATTTTAGTTGAAGAATTAGGAATACTTAGTGAGGAAGAAGAAGTAGAACATCTCTCCCATATCTCATTAGTAGAATAACCAGAGGAGGAGAAAGTAACCTTGCAGGTTGAACCCTATACTGACCTTGAAGAAACTATAATGGCGGAAGAAGGAGAAGATGGATAATTCACACTGTTTGGAGGAGGGGGTAGAGGAAGAGGTAGAGGAAATAGGGAAATAGATAATTCTTTTGGATTCCCTATAGTGGATGAAGAAACAAATGCCACAATGAAAAATATCTCACCTTCTGTCCTCCCAAACTTCCATGGGTTAAAAAGTGAGGATCCTGAAAAATTTTTATTTGAGTTTGAAGTCTTGTGCAGAACCTATGATTATCTAGAAGTCTCTCAAAAAATTAAGTTGTTCCCTTCAACACTGAATGGAGATGCTTTGAAGTGCTTCATGGGTTTAGTCACTCAGTCCATTAGAACATGGAATGACATGAAGAAAGTATTTTTAGATAGGTATTTGGATTATTGCATGCCTACCAATCACAAAGATGAAGTGTTCAAAATGATGAAAAGAGAGGATGAAAAATTAGAGGATTTGATTGAGAGATTCAACTATAAAATATTTTTTACTAAAAGCCATTAGAGATGAATGGATAGATATCCTTAAAATAATGGGGAAGGGAGATATCTCTCCACTCCCATTAAGTGATATAGGAGAATTATGTGTTCATCTCTCAAGAGGGAAATCCAAAACTGGGAAAGGTCCAAGAGATCCTTCTCTTATTAGAGTAAATAAGTCTGCAACTAGATCAGTGAGTAGGGAAGGAATTGGTAATATGCTTGATGAATTCAAAATAGATATCCTAGGGAGTCTTAGTGAGCAAATAGACACACTTAAGTTGCAAAACAAGAAGAAAACCGAGGTTGATGCTTTAGCTATTTTCTATCCAAAATGCAGAAAAAAAATGCTCTAAGAGAATGCCCTTTAGATGAAAAAATTATAGAAACTTGTATGATTTGCTCAAAGAATCATGAAACCAATGGTTGTCCTTCGATTCCAGGCCTTAAAGTTGTTTTTCAAGAAGAAACATTTCCAAATTCAGCAGAACCTCTTTGCTTTGTATCTAGAAAACCCTGGTAGGGGCCACAAAATCAGGGATTTAACAATCAAATGTATCTTTAGCCCCCACCAAATTGGAATTCTTGGCAACAACCTTGGCCTCAACCTCAATCTCAATCTCAACCTTGGCCTCAACCTTAATCTCAATCTCAACCGTGGACACAAGGCGTACAAAATCGTTATGGGAGATTTTATCAATATTACCAATATCCTCCATCATATCAGAATTATCCCGCCCCACACATTCCACAACAAAATCAGTAGCCACAACTTCAAAATCAGAACCCTCAACTTTCATTACCATTTCCACAACAAAGCCAAAGTCCTCAACTCTTACTGCCATTTCAGTGGAAACCAAATCAGCTACCTGCCCAACCATTACCAAACTCCAACAATAAAACTCCTCAAAATGTCTACATGGTGGAAGGAAAACAATTTCCAACTTATATGATCACTCATCTAGATATTAATGATGTTCAACTGAGATCTGGTAGGATATTAGAAAAGGAAAGACCTTCTGTAGTTATTCAGGAATAAGACAATTCTAAGGAAAACTCTCTACAGCCCAATAAAATTTTTGAGGGAACATCTCTCCAAAACCAAAATACTGAAAATGAAAAATAGAAATAACTAGTGAACTCACTCCTATCATTGAGCAACCAATATCTACGTCTGCGCCTCCTTTTCCTAAAATACTACAAGTTGATAGAGGAGTAGAAAAGCAGATCATGTTGCCCAATTATGATTTTCTAGATGAATTGAAAAATGTCTGTATCAAAATTCCTTTGTTACAAGCCATTAAGGAGATTCCGATTCTAGCTAAAACAATAAATGAGTTGAGCATAAAGAAACCAAGAAGAAAAGCAAAAGAAACAAAAAGAATTCACCTGGTAGGAAAAATAACAGATATAATGATGGGAAAAATTGCCATACAAAAATATGTAGATCGAGGAAGTCCAATTGTGAAAACACACATCAATGGAGTTGAAATTCCGAATACTTTGATTGATTTAGGGGCAACAATAAACATCATGAGCAAACAAACCATGGAATAGTTCAAGCTTCCTAATCTTCTTTACACACCTACATTACTGCAATTAGCAGACAGATCTGTAATCAAACCAGATGGAGTGTTAGAAGATATTTTAGTATCCTTAGATTCTTTGGAATATCTGTTGACTTTATGATCTTAACCCCCAAGAACAATCTAGGAGGACATCCACTCATATTAGGAAGACCTTGGCTGGCCACAGCTGATGCTTTCATTAGTTGTAGATTTGGTGATATGTATATTTCTGATGGGAATTCAACAAAGCATTTCACTTTGCATCCTCCAGTAAGAAAAATCACAGAAATAGATGACAAAGAATGGATTGATGATGAAAATGACATTCATCCTCTCTTTACTATTTCAGATATTAGTGAAGATAGTCAAATCTTAAATACAATGGAAAATTTTGAATCATCTCAAGAATATGAACATGATCAATTTCAAGAAAAATCCAACATTGAATATTTGTCATCTAGGCAGATGTCTCTTTATTCTATGGAAAAATTTGGTAGCTCTACAATTGAAATCTTTCCAGGGAGAACATTGAACATAAACAATAACTTGGAGAAATTACAAAAGGAAAAGCTAATCAATACATTACAACAAAATTCTACTACATATGCATGGGAATATACTGACATGAAAGGAATTAGTCCTAAGACTTGTATTCATCACATCTACATTGAGGAAAATTGCAGACCTATCAGAAAACCTTAGAGAAGAATGAATCCAAATCCTAGGGAAATTGTGAAAGAAGAGCTGCAAAAACTGTTGAATGTGAACTTCATTTACCCAATTTTAGATAGTGATGGGTTTCCCCTTTAGTGATTGTGCCTCAAAAGAATGGTAAATGGAGGGTGCGCATTGATTACTGAGAATTAAATAAAGCTACCCTTAAAGATCATTTTCCTTTGCCCTTCATAGATCAAGTGTTAGATACATTAGCAGGTAAGAAATATTTATCATTTTTGGATGGTTTTAGTGGTTATAATCAGATTCAGGTGGCACCTGAAGATCAAGATAAAACCACATTTACTTGTCCATGGGGAACTTATGCCTACCGAGTACTTCCTTTTGGGTTATGTAATGCACCTACAAAATTCCGAAGAGCAGTACTAGGAATTTTTTCTGATCTAATACATGATTGTGTAGAGGTATATATGGATGATTTTACTATCTATGGGAACACATTTGAAGAAGCTTTGGAAAATTTGGAAAGAGTTCTTGAAAGATGTAAGGAAGAAAACCTTTCACTAAGCCATGAAAAATGTTTTAGGATGTTTACAGAAGGTATTGTTTTAGGGCATCACATTTCAGGAGATGGGATTAAAGTTGATAAATCTAAAGTAGAAGTCATCTCTAAATTATCAATTCCAAATTTCCAAAAGGATGTTCGAAGTTTTCTAGGATTCATAGGATAATATAGATGATTTATAAAAAAATTCACTAAAATAGCATCCCCACTCTTCAAATTACTCACCAAGGATTGTGAATTCAATTGGAATCCTAACTGCCAGTTAGCATTTGAGACTTTAAAAACAAAAATTTCTGAAGCACCCATCTTGAGATGTCCAAATTGGAAACTACCTTTTCACATCTCAACAGATGCTTCAGATACAGCTTTGGGAGTTGTATTAGGACAAAAAGACTTGATTCCCTATGCCATCTATTATACAAGTAAGAATTTGACTTCCACTGACTTGAATTATACTATAACTGATAAGGAATTTTTAGCTATTGTTCATGCAATCAACAAGTTCAGAAATTATATAACATGCTATGAAACCTTTATTCATACAGATCACTCCACAATTAGATATTTAATGAATAAACCTATTAGTAATGGCAGAGTTACAAGATGGCTTTTACTCTTGCAAGAATTCAATACTATTGTGCTAGATAGACCTAGAAAACAAAACACAGTTGCTGATTTCTTTTCCAGAATTCAGAATATCAAAGATGACACTCCGATTGAAGATAAGTTTCCTGATGAATATATTTTTGCAGTGACTACTCAAACTCCTTGGTTTGCAAATATTGCTAATTACTTAGTCATAGGGAAATTGCCTTCACATTTGTTTCCTAGAGAAAAAGGAAAAATCATTCAAATAAGTGCAAGATACTCATGGATCACTAATGAATTGTATAAAACATGCCCAAATCTTATGATCAAAAGATGTGTTGGGGAAGATGAAATGCCCAAGATTCTTAAGGCATGTCATGATGAGCTGTGTGGTGGACACTTTGCTAACAAGAGGACAACTATAAAATCCTTTCTTTAGGATATTATTGGCCATCCATCTTCAAGGATGCCAAAAAATATGTCAAGAGGTGTGACAGCTGCCAGAGGGTAGGGAAACCTGCTCCTTCAAATGAAATGCCACTACAAGTTCAGGTACTCATTGAACCTTTTGAAAAATGGGCCTTAGATTTTTTTGGGACAATTAAGCCTTAATCTAAGCAAAAGAAATATATATTGGTATGCATTGATTATGTCACTAAATGGGTAGAGGCCAAATCATTACCTTTTTCTAATGAAAAAACTATAGTTAATTTTCTTTTTGAGGACACATTCACTCATTTTGGTGTTCCGAGAGAAATTGTGATAGATCGGGGATCTCAATTTATATCTAAAATGGTGGAGGATCTTGTGGAAAATTACAAGATCAAACATAGGAAATCTACTCCCTATCATCCACAAGCAAATGGTCAAGTTGAATCTACAAATAAGGTGATTGAAGGAATTCTCACTAAGACTATGCATATACATAGAAGAGATTGGGTAGAAAGGCTTCATGAAGCCTTATGGGCCTATAGAACTACATGGAGGAACACAATGAGACATACACCCTATGAACTTGTTTATGGGAAACAAGCCCTGTTCCCTGTAGAGTTTCAGATCAAAACCTTCAATATGGCAGTCCAATCGGGATTGGATTTATCAAAGGCACAGAAACATAGATTGGAGCAACTCAATGAACTTGATGAAATCAGGCAAGCTGCAGTCCAAAGAACCAGTATAGTCCAACAGTAGAGGGCTAAATGGCATGATGAATATATTAAGGAGAAGAAATTTCAAGCAGGAGATTAGGCACTGCTGTTTGATTCAAAGTTCAAAGATTTTCAAGGGAAGTTTCAAAATCATTGGCTTGGGCCATGTGAGATTGAAAAAGTCTTTAACAATGGAGTAGTGAGAATAAGAACAATAGATGAGGAAAAGGTACCTCTTCTTGTAAATAGTCATCGGCTGAAGATATATCAAAAACCAGTTTCAACAGAGGAGTTCATTAGGATTTTCTAGGATAACTCTGAAATGAAGCTAGTGAAGAAGAATCCTTCTTCTCCACTAACTTAGTTTTATTTTTCCCAAGAAATGACTGATAAAAATAAATAAATAAATAAATAAAATTGTATAAGTTTGAAAACCAATCATTGATTGGCATACTTATATAAAAAATACAGGATGAAAATCAGATATTTCCGACATCCTATATTTTCCATTTCCTTTCTGTAATAAGTAGTGACAAAAGCTACATTTTTTTGCAGTATAGAGTCTGCAATTTCATAGTCTCATTCCATCTCATTCAGTTTTCATTATGTTTTATAGTTCCACTTCATCTCACTGTCATTTTTCATTTACATTTTATTTTTATAGTTTTACTCCATTTCACACTATTTTTCATTCTATCTTACATCTCATTCCATCTCACTGTCATAACTCATTTCCATCTTATTTCTGCATCCATATTTCATATGCCATATTTCACTTTTTCTTCTTTTCACATTCTGCAGCTGGCTCCATTCCGCAGCTAATCTGATTCTGCAGCTACAACTTACTTATCAGCTCTAGCACAATTGTATAGCTCACAAATAAATCATGAATGTAGGGAAATTGAAGAATCAATCTTTGGAGATCAACCATGCTCAAAGTACCTACGGATCAACACCAAAATAATTATCAAGCAAAAGGTTAAGTTCTAAGGTAAAATGCAAATTTATTTCAAACAACAAGTCATACACTTAAGTTATGCATAATATGAATGATCATATGTCTTATTAACAAGTCATCATTTGATTTGAATACCACATCTCCCCACATCTTCCACATTTGATACCCAATGGTCTATAATGATTTCATCATACCACACCTCTGCTACAGTCTCCATACTTTGTACTTAAAACGGTCTCTAATAACTCCATCTGCTAACGGTCACAACCACGATATGACCAAAGTATTCACATCTCTCCAAACCCTCACTGTCTACTTATTCCATGCAAACTCATAGTTATTTTTCACCATACCCACAGATAATCCATTTCATAGACCAAGAGAGTAATTCTGAAGCTTAGCAAATTCTGCGAAACAAAGACCATAGGACTCATTTTCAGGGCAGAGCCTGTAGGGGAAAGTTTATGGAAGGGTACCCACAACTTAAGGAGATTCTGCAGAAGACTGGATGGCTCAAATTCATTGAAAAATTTGATGGATATCACAAGGAGAACACAAAATATTTTTCTAGATCATTTGATGGTACAGAAGTAGAGATTGGAGACATTAAGTTTGCAGTAATAGAATCTTACATAGCAGAGGCTACATAGCTGCCAAGACTTGGTGAGAGATGGTTCAAAAACAAAGAATTTCACAATGAATCATGGAAGGCTATCCTCAAGAACCTAGTCTAAGGAGGATGGCTTCAAATGTACAGAAGAAAATAGAATCCCTGAAGACAACCATGTACCATCATGGGTTGGTCAAAATACTAGTTGAGTATCATCCGAAAAGAATATGAGATACCTGGGAAAACTTTCTAATAAGAAACCATTTCCAAGAGGCACTAGAATCTCCTGAAAATGAAAGTATCAGAAAGAGTAGGAGAAAGAAGACTAGTCTAACCATTCAAAGCAACCCTGAGCCCTAAGTACAGAAAAATGATGAAGAACCAATCTCTAAAAAATTAACAGAGATCAGAGAGAAAATCAACCAGAAGAAGAAGATAAGAAAGGAAATATGGTGGAATTACTAAGAACAAACCGAATCTCCATTACAGCAGGATGATGAACAACCAATCTCTAAAGAATTGACAGAGATTAGGAAACAAATCAAGAGGAAGGAAAAGATAGGAAAGGAGAAAAAGGGTACAAAAGAGGAGAACATAAACCCCATACAACTTAGAAGGAGCTCTAGACTTTGAGGTATGGTGAAGAAGGTATCATCAAAGGAAACAGAGTTCATAAATCTAGAAGAAGAAACTCCAGTATCATCTCCTAAAAATGTTCCATTTACATATAGTCCTCAAAACTCTCCTAGATAGTATTTTGAAGGCAGCTCCAGTAGAGGATCCTCAGGTATAGACCAAATACAACAACAAATTTATGACTACATAGAATCACTGGAAAATAAAAGTGCCTCAATGGATCTAGGATCCTCAGCCAATCCAGAACAACTTGTCAATCCACAAGAACCTCTGACTGACTCTCTCAAATAGGAAATATATGAGTTAGAGATATTGAACAGGCATATCAAGAAAGAAAATGAAACCTTGAAGGAACAAAGAAAATTGGAATAAATGAGAGGTATGGTAAATAAATAAAACATTTTTTTTATTTACTCCATAAGTCACCTTATATACATGCAAGGGTGTAAACAAATAAAAATATAAATAAAGTGGAGGTATGGTAAATAAATAAAACCTCTTTTTATACTTACTCAAAGGTATGGTAAATAAATAAAAATATAAATAAACTAGAGGTATGGTAAATAAATAAAACCTCTTTTTATATTTAGTCCATAACCCTCTTTCTATTTATGAAGGCTCAAAAAAGAGGTTTTATTTAAGTGAATCCTATGGGCCAAATACCATATTTGTAAAAGAGGTATGGTAAATTAATAAAAATATAAATAAACAAGAGGTATGGTAAACAAACAAAACATTTTTTTATTTTTTTTAACTCCATAAGTCACCTTATATTTACGAACACTCAAAAAATGCGTTATATTTAGGTGAAACCTATGGGCAAAATACTATGGGCCAAATACCATGGGCTAGATTATTATTAATACCATGCAAAAAGCATTATTAACCCTAATATTAATATTAATAAAAATAAAAATGGCACATGGTATTGACCCATGGTATTCACGTGGAATGTAGCCTATTTAAATGGGGGAATTAAACTAGCATAGATCCATCTTTACCATCTTTACTCTGGATCTACTAAGTCCCGAGAGGGATCAAATATCGTGATATGCAAACTAGCATAGAGTGAAAAAATATTTGATCCCTCTCGGGGCTTGGTGGATCAAGAGTAAAAATGGATGTTATAATTTAATGTATGTTAAACATTTCAACTTGGTTAAAATAAAAAATAAAATAAAAATCAATTATTAATTTTATTAATTTTTATAAATTACTAATTGTCATTTTTAAGCTCCAGGTTTATGATAACCCATGGTATTGACCCTTGGTAATATGAGCATAAACTATTTAAAGGGGAAATTCTATCATCTTAGATCCATTTTAATTATGGGTCTACCAAGTGCTCAGAAGGATAAATAGATTTCATCCCCCTAAGAGTGGTAGATGTGGAGTTAAGATGGATATAGGTTGGTTTTTATGATAATGAAGATATTAAATAGACTTAGGAAATTATATTGTAAAAACATGTTAAGGAGAATGGTTAAAGCTACATTTAGTCAATTCAAAAAATTTAGTAAAAAATACCAATATCTCCATTAATATTGGTTTTAACTTTTTCTGATTTAACAAAAAAAATTCAAAACAATGAAACCTTATCACTCTTTCCGCATCACCCTCGTAGAAGATTTCTCACCATTTTTTAAACATTCTCAATATGATATCTTCATGAAAAAGTTTAGGTACTGATGTTGGATTAGTTGTTTGAAAAATACGTTGGTTTGTACAACCTTTCATCTTCTATGCTATCCTTAGTTTGTCCTAATGATCTGTAGGGTTTGGAGCCATTGCACCATATTCTCCTAAACGATGGAGATTGTTCACCAAAAAAGAAATTAATCTACATGTTACAACGCTATTAAAAAATGCCAGACCTATGAGGGTAGTGAATTATGCTAATAAGCAATTTAGATTCGAAGAGACGTAATTAAATTTTATTATTTAATTGAAGATTTCCAACTAAAATAATAATAAATCTACATTTATATATTGATATATTGATTGGAATGATTCTCACAATGGTCACTTCTTTCAATTAGCTCCCCTTCAAGCCTTTGGGATACCTAATACTTTCTTATATAATATAGTTGGGGCTTGCTACTTGTTGGCGTGTTGGGGTAAACAAACTTGATGTGTTTTTTTTATCTCGTAGTTGGAGTCTATGGAATAAGAAAGAAATTTGATAACTTGAAAAATGTGGTAGCTTGACAAAAGTTGTAGAGAAAAGATTAATCTCTCCTACCTTGACAGAACTTGTTGTCAATATCAACACCTACAAGAACTTTGTTGTGGAATATTATCAAAACTAATAGAAGGATATGAAAGAGTGTATTGTAATAACCTTGACAAACACAGCCACTAAAACTTCGAACATTGTTTGTAGGAAGAGAAAATTATGTTTCTTTTTTCCAAACATGTATATTAGTATATTACAGTTTAATGAATATGTTTTCTTATTATCATATATGGTTTCATACTTTAACAAAACATTCGCCAAGACTTCACAATGTTTTATTATTTAGTAAAAGATTTTCCAAGATCTTACAAGATTTTATAATTCAGTGAAAGATTCTCCATCACTATACAAGATAATATAATCTGGTGAGAGATTCGCCAAAAAAATTATATAGGATTGAAATCAATTAGTTACTCTCTGCATATTTGATTTAGTTCTTTAAACTATAAGGTATAGTAAGTTGCTTGTTTGCCATCTCAAGAAAGTTATCTTTCAAAATTGGAGGCTTGGACAACTAAAAGTGCTTTAGTCAGTTTTCATTCTCTATAATTATTTCAATTTGCCTTACAACTTCACCTTTTAATTTTTGACTTAGGATTAAATGACAAAATAGGATAGATGCTCTGTTTTTCCTTCCCTTAACTTAGATTTTTGTTAGTTCACCTTTAGGAAATTTATACTCAGTTTCATCATAATTTAGACTGTACATCATTAGAAATCAAGGAAACCCCCAAAATAAAACAATATAAAATACAAAAAAATGAAGTAAGAAGAGTTAACTAGCACATACAGTGCACTACACTTCATCATCTTACGAGCCTCGGTTGATAATTTATGCAAAGCAACTTAGGAAACTAAATTGACTAAACAAATACCTTGGTCCAAATGCCTCAGACCAATTACCTTGGACCCAAATACCTTGGATCAAATACCTTGGACCAAAAACTTGGTTTTCCAACATGTACGCGCTTTTCCTCCTGTGAAAGTGTGTGTATACGCTATACGCTACTTTTGTTCTATTAAACTGTGTGTATATGCCCTTGGACAAAGTGAACCAGTGTATACCTTTCTTTATTCATTCTTTGGAGTCTGATCTGTAATCCTTTGTTGTTGACCTGTTGCACTGTGAACTTTTATCTGAGTGAGTTGCCATCAAGGACAACACCTGTATCGTAATGCCAAAAATTTCCCCCTTTGGACTTGATGGTAACATCAACACTAAGACACTCTCCCCCTTTGACATCAAGGGCAAAGGGTGGACCAAGATATTCTCTCCCCTATGCTGTTCATGCTCCCCCTGAGTATATGCTAAATTGTCTAATTGAGATCCCCTTTGTACATGCCGAGGTGCATTGAAACCATCCATGCTCCCCCTGTGTGCAAGCAAAGTCTTACAAAAATATTCTCCAAAAGAATAACATGACTCTATAACTCAACTATGTGAGTATGACCTTCCTATCACTAATGACTCATACATACATCCATCTCCCAACCAGGAGGGGATATACCAAATTTGACTCATCCACCCAACCAAGTGGGGATATACCAATTGTTTGTACATGAAATAAATATAATTACATCATCCATCTTAGGCAAAGTGGGGATACAAATTACATCATTTGTCCAATAGGACTCATTCAAATGTATGAAAAGACATATCACACCCTAGAATTTTACATGACTTAAGCAACAAAAGGTATAAATATCTGAAGCCATAGCTAGACTCAGCAATCATAATGCCAACAATGCAGAATGCGAGTGAAGGCTAATGCTCCCCTTGAACCTCTACTACATGTGCATTGTTAACAAGTCAATGATCAAGGCATCTTTGTCAGTTAGATAAAAATTAATGCACAGAGCATATCAATAGACTGTAATTATCAACATCAGGCATAACACCCATATTAGAGCCTGCCCCACTTTTTTTCTTATCTAAAAAACATATACCCTCCTTGACCCACAGAAACCCGCGTGCAGGGAAAATTTTAAGAACTACCCTAAAGTTATATGTATAATAAATGGGCGAATCCCCATGATACATAGGAAAAATGGGAGACGATTTTATCACTAATATATATATATATATATATATATATATATATATATTTGGCAAATCTTTCATTGAATTATAAAATCTTGTAATATCTTGGAAAATCTTTCACCGAATAATAAAACATTGTGAAGTCTTGGTGAATGTTTTGTTAAAGTATGATACCATATATGATAATAATAAAACATATTCATTAAACCGTAATATACTAACATACATGTTTGGAAAAAAGAAACATAATTTTCACTTCCTACAAACAATGTTGCAAGTTTTAGTGGCCATGTTTGTCATGGTAGGAGAGATTAATGTTTTCTCTACCACTTTTTTCAAGCTACCACTTTTTCCAAGCTATCAAATTTCTTTTTTATTCCATAGACCCCAACTGCGAGATAAAAAAAAAACACATCAAGTTTGTTTACCCCAACATGCCAAGAAGTAGCAACCCCCAACTATATAATATAATGAAGTAGTAGGTATACCAAAAGCCTGAAGGGGATCTAATGGAAAGAAGTGACCTTTGTCAGAAGCCTTCCAATCAATATATAAATATATAAATGTAGATTTATTATTATTTTAATTGGAAATCTTCAATTAAATAATAAAATTTAATTACGTCTCTCCCAATCTATATTTCTTATTAGCATAATTAACTACCTTCATACCATTTTTAACAGTGTTGTAACATGTGGATTAATTTCCCTTTTGGTGCACAGTATTTGCCTTTTAGGACAATATGGTGTAGTGACCCAACCCCTACAGATCATTACGACAAACTAAGAATAGGAGAGAAGATGAAAGGTTGCACAAACCAACATATTTTTCAAACAACTAATCCAAGATCAGTACCTTAACTTTTTCATGAAGATATCATATTGAGAATGTTTGAAAATGGTGGGAAATCGGGGCAGTGAGGGTCATGTGGAAAGAGTTAAGATTTCATTGTTTTGAATTTTTTTTTGTTAAATCAGAAAAACCAATATTAATGGAGATATTTGTACTTTTTACTAAATTTTGTGAAGTGGCTAAATGTAGCTTTAACCATTCACCTTAATATTTTTTTACAATATAATTCCCTAAGTCTATTTAATATCTTCATTATCATAAAAACCAACTATATCCATCTTAACTCCACATCTACCACTCTTAGAGGGATGAAATCTATTTATCACTCCCAGCACTTGGTAGACCCAGAATTAAGATGGATCTAAGCTGATAAAATTTCCCCTTTAAATAGACTATGCTCACATGAATACCATGGTATTACCATGGGTCAATAATATGGGTTATCATAAACCTGGAGCTTGAAAACTACTATTAGTAATTTATAAAAATTAATAAAATTAATAATTGATTTTTATTTTATTTTATTTTTATTTTAACCAAGTTAAAATGTTTAAGTGACATTAAATTACAAGATCCATTTTTACTCTTGATCTACCAATCCCCGAGAGGGATCAAATATTTTTTCACTCTATGTTAGTTTTCATATCATGATATTTGATCCAGAGTAAAGATGGATCTATGCTAGTTTAATTCCCCCCTTTAAATAGGCTGCATTCCATGTGAATACCATGGGTCAATACCATGTGTCATCTTTATTTTTATTAATACTAATATTAGGGTTAATAATGTTTTTTTTGCATGGTATTAATAATAATTTGGCCCATGGTATTTGGCCCATAGGATACAATCAAATAAAACCTCTTTTTTGAGCCTTCTTAAATAGAAAGAGGGCTATGGACTAAATATAGAAAGAGGTTTTATTTATTTACCATACCTATAGTTTATTTATATTTTTATTTATTTACCATAAATCCACTTTATTTATATTTTTATTTATTTACACGCTTGCGTGTTCATAAATATAAGGTGACATATGGAGTAAATATAAAAAAAATGTTTTATAAAATGTTTTATTTATTTACCATACCTCCACTGTATTTATATTTTTATTTATAACTATCATAAATACATTTTCTTGAAAATGAGGGCGAATGGAAGATCGTAACTCCTAATTTTAAGGGCTAAATTTACTTTTTTTTACCCTCTCCCTTAAAATAATGTGGGCTAACCTCCATACCTAATTTTTTTATAAAATAAATTTGAGACGATTTGTAACAATGTACTATGATACAAAATATTCACCCAATAAAAATATAAAACCCCTTAATTTAGCCCAAGGGCAAAAATTCGCCCCTAAAATTTTCCATGCCCACGTGTGTACGCGACTATACTTTATGAAACATGCATATAATAACCTTTCTCAAAAAAAATAGATTTAACAGTAGGATGATGCAGCAACTACTCCTAGCTTTTGTCTGAGATATTCAAATGTTTCTTTGGGTAGTGGTTTAGTGAATATATTAGCAACCTATTCTTTGGAGGGAACATACTTCAATTTGACCTTTTGTTCAAGCACTTGTTCACGTAGAAAATGGTAATTGATGGGTATGTGCTTGGTCTTGGAGTGCATGACTGGATTCTTTGAAATACTAATGGCACTTGTATTATCACATAGAATGGAGATGGGTGGAGTATATGTGATCTGAATGTCTTGCATGGTTTGCATCATCCAAAGTAGTTGTGTGCAACAAGATGCAGCAACCACATTTTCTGCTTCAGCTGTAGATAAAGAAATTGAACTTTGTTTCTTGCTGAACCAAGACGCTAACTTGGAACCCATATAGAATGCACCACCACTAGTGCTTTTTCTACCATCAACACTTCCTGCCCAATATGCATTTGTCTATGCATGAAGAGTAAGATCTACATCTCTATGATACCATAAACCAAAGTCCCGAGTTCCTTGAAGATATTTGAAAATTCTTTTGACTACCTGAAGGTGTGATTCCTTTGGGTTTGCTTGGAATCTTCCAACTATTCCTACTGCATTCATGATGTCAAGTCGGGTACCTGTTAGATAAAGAAGACTGCCAATCATGGATCTGTAAGTTGGTTGATGTACTGTTGCTAATTCATCATTTGATCTAAGACTGCATGTTGTTACCATTGGAGTACATACAGGTTTAGAATCTTCTATTATGTACCTTTTCAAGATATGTTTGAGATATTTGGTTTGTGAAAGAAAAATACCATCTTTATTTTGTTGAACTTGTAGACCAAGAAAATAGGTAAGTTCACCAAGCAAGGACATTTCAAATTCTTGTTGCATTACTGAAGCAAAATTCTGACTCATGGATTCTTCATTGCTACCAAAATTGATATCATCAACATAAACAATAATAATTAGCAATTTATCAGTTTCAATCTTTGTATATAGATTGCTATCTACTGAACATTTTGTAAAACCTTGTTGGTGTAGATATTTGTCAAGGCATTAATACGAGGCCCTTGGAGCCTGTTCCAGACCATAGAGGGCTTTTTTGAGTCTGCATACAAGTTTTGCATCATTTCCAAGAATGAATCGTTAGGGTTGTTCAATATAAACTTCTTCTTCTAAATCTCCATTCAGGAAGGCTGATTTTACATCCATTTGGTATACTTTGAATTTCTGAAAGCTAGAAAGAGCAAGAAACATCCTTATGGCTTCAAGTCTGGCAACAGGTGCAAAAGTTTCTTCAAAATCTATACCTTCTTGTTGATCATACCCTTTACAAACAAGTTTGGCCTTGTTTCTAATGACTTCTCCATTTTCATTCAGCTTGCTTTTGAATATCCATTTAGTTCCTATAATATTTTTATCATGAGGTCTAGAAACTAATTCCCAAGTATCATTTTTTTCAATTTTCTCAAGTTCTTCATCCATGGCCTTGACCCAATATTCATATTTCCATGCTTATTTTACATTTTGAGTTTCAGTGGAAGATAGTAATGCTAGAGAGCTTGAGGTCCCTGTAATAGTTCTTCTTGTCTATACACCTACCTCTTTTTCCCCTAAAATTTGAGTTTCTAGTTGATTTTTTTGAACATATTTGGACGGAGCCTTTTCTTCTACCATTATCTCTTCTTTTGGTGCTTCATTGGTTTCTTCTTCAATATGATTTTGATTTGATGTGGGAAAATAATCCCCATCTTCTTCATTGTCACAATCTTCTGTTAATTTTATCTGTTTTGGATTTTTGCATGCTTCAACAACTACAACATCAATGCTTTCAACAATTTTTCCAAGTCTTTTATTATAACATTTATATCCTTTACTTCTGGAAGAATAACTAAGAAGAATACCTTCATCTGCTCTAGGTTCAAACTTACCAAGTTTTTCATCACTCCTTTTGATATAACATTTTCTTCCAAAAACTTTAAAGTATTTCACAGTAGGAGTCTTACCATACCAAAGTTCATGTGGAGTTTGAGTGATGTTTACCCAAAAATTTGTTTGGTTGAGAATATTTACGTCATTGAATGCAGCTTCACCCCAGAAGGTTGCAGGAGTTCTAGATTCATATAGCATAGCTCGAGCCATTTATTGAACTATTCTGTTCATTCTTTCAACCACACCATTTTGCTGAGGAGTCCTTGTGGTGGAGAATTGTCTTTTTATTCCATGTTGTTCACAAAAGTCAAAGAATTCATCCGAGGTAAATTCCCCTCCTCGATCATATCTGAGGAATTTGATTTTTCGATCTGATTCATTTTCAACCAAAGCTTTGAAGGCTTGGAAATTTTCAAAAGCTTCATCTTTATGCTTTAGAAGACCTATCCAACACATTCTGGAAAAATCATCAATGAAAAAAATAAAGTATTCTTCTCCATGAGGTGACTTTTTCCTTGATGGTCCACATAAATCAATATGGACAAGTTCAAGAGTCTTACTAGCTAACACTTCCTATTCCATGAAGTGAACTCTAGATTGCTTGCTGATTTGACATGGTTTGCATATTGTATTTTCTAGGATGCTGATATCTGGAAGATCATGAACAACCTTGAATCTGCATGCTTTTCTTATTTGAGAAAATATTAGATGTCCAAATCTTCTATGCCACAACCAGTTTTCATCATTTTTGCTTAGATAGCACTATTGATGTCCTCCCTTGAGTATGCATAAGTTGTTTGGAGTTCTTGTACCTTTTATCACAGTCTCTCCTATATCAATCTCATGAATAACACATCTGTTTGATCGAAACACCACCTCATTTCCTTGATCACACATTTGATTGACACTCAACAGGTTATGCTTTAAACCATCTACATACATAACATTTCCAGCTTTAACCTTTTCTTTCAAGAAAATAGAGCCTTTACCTTTTATGATAGCAGGAGTGTCATTTCCAAATGAGACATTCTTTTCCTTTTCTAAGGCATTATATGAGTGAAGTTTTTCTTTGTCACCTGTCATGTGTTTTGAGCATCCACTGTCAATGTACCACTGATTTTCTTGTCCTTCTGCATACAAGGCTATACCACATCTTTCTATTTGAGATTCTTTCCTTCTCCATATCTTGGGATTTAATGGAGTTTGCTCTTTTTGAGATGTTTGCCAAAATTTTCTCCTGCATTCAGATTCTTCATGACCAAAGTTGTTACAGATTGAGCATTCTATTTCATTTTCAAGAAGAGAAAAGTTATTATAGGAACTTTTCTTGATCCCTGTTACATTCCTTTGATTTCATGCTTCTCTAGTCATGATGGTTTTTTAAGCAACACATTGAGCAGCTTTGTGTCCAAAATTATGACATGAAAAACATTGCCCATTAAAGAAGTTCCTGCAACTATCGAATCTATTGACCTGGTGATTGTAGTTTCTATTGATATTCATCTTTGGAGAAAATTGAGTATGATTTACCTAAGGTTGGTTGTGGCTTCTATTCATCCTTGGAGTAAATTGAGTCTGATTTACTTGGTGATCTGCTTTATGCCTTTGCTGACGATTGTCATACTGTTCACTGGTCTTTGCTGCATCAAGATAGATTTTGGTGGAGGTTGACAACTTTTGTGACTGAGATGCTTCTTCAGTATATCCATGACCTGAGAGTCTCCTTCGTAGCTCAGAATGATTTTGTCCCATATTTATTTGGCTTATTTGAGTTGCATGACTTTGACAAACTCTGATTGTGACAGACTTCCCAATAAAGTATTGACATCTTTAGCATTAGTTTCATATTGCTTTTTACCTGTTGTATCTGTAGGAATTGCTATTGGAAATGTATATCCTCCTTCCACAATTTCGTAGTCATTCGTTCCAAGGGATTGTAGATAGGTTGTGGTTCTTATTTTCTAATAAACAAATTTTCTCCCATCGAAGATTAGTGGTTTCATGGATCCCATGCTTTCTTGATTATTCATGTTAATGGATCTCCCTTCAAGCGATCAAGCTTCTTCTGAAGGACCTGCTCTGATACCAATTGTTGGAAATAATATTGAGAGCGGGGTGAATCAGTATTATCAGATCAAATTTTTTATTTCCCAAACATATTTATATACGCTACTTTAGTGAAGTGAACTAGCTCTTAAAGAAACCAGTGTATATGCATAGAAGTTGTGATTTAGACAGTTTATCATGTGTTGAGCTTAAACCAGTATATCAAAGATTTATTAGACAGTGTAGTAAAAGAAGAATAAAGCATCACACATAAGAAACACACATGAACACCAAGATTTAAGGTGGAAACCCAATGTGGGTAAAAACCACCTGCTGCTATCCTCTCTGTCTTCTTTTAATAATAAGAAAATCTGTTTACAATCTTGTACTGGTGCAGACTCATACCAGTATGCAAGTGTATACCTACAGAAGGTTACAACCTTCTATCATTTTCTAGCTTCTACTAGAAGTGAGCTACAACCCCCTAGCTCTTGTACTAGCCAATATGTTTACTAGTACGTAGGTGTTAGCCTACAGAAAACTCCACTATTCCACCAGGAACCACGTTTCATGAATTTTCAAACTGGATACTCCTAGATCACAACACCACAAGCTGAAGGCCATGTTTCATCAAATTTTCAAACTGGACCCATCAAAGCCTTTTAAACTTAAACTGCATCAACCAATATTTAGATAATCTGATCAACTAGATCACTAACACCAGAACACTGTGCTGAACCTAGAACCCTGCATCATCATCCAGAACTAGTTGTAACCTCAAAAATCATGCATTAGAGTGTATACGCTACTTGGTTGAACCCAACCTGCGTGTATACACTACTTCCTTTAACCCAACTTGCCTATATCTCTAAAGATATTGAATCATAAACTTCTAAACCATAGACTATACCAATCAGTGACACTCTAAAGATCTATTGTCATATTACAGAGTTCAAAAACAGACAGCAACAAGGATCACCCTTCCTTCTCAATCAATTAATCAATCAGACTCAATTTCCTTATACAACAGTTATACGTTCAGATTTAAGAGGACTTCATTGACAGACAACAGTAAAACAACAAAATTTGATCAGATAGATCAGTCATATCTAAACAGAAGCTTTACTTTTTGTATACGCTACTTGAAATATTCGAACCTGCGTGTACATGCGCTTTGGCTGAGACGAACCTGCGTACAGATCTACAAATTTTTGACTTAGAACTTTGCTGCAATTTCAGACTTAAAAAAAACCTAGATCATGATAGATAACAAGTAGAACAGGCACAAAACATCAGATCCGGTCTCAACCAATATCAAATCATTGAAGAATAAGTCATTTCAAGTCTCATGATTCCTGATCCAAGTTGAACTCAAGGTGCACATGAAAATTTCAGATCCAATCCCAAACATAACCCTGCAACATAATATATATACTTTAGATAGAAGTATTCCTTAGAATCTCATTGCTGGCACACCTTGGCCTAATGATCTTCTCCTCCTTATATACTCTTAGGCCTTTCTCAAAACCTTGGACCAAAACTGCTTAAGACCAATACCTTGGACCCAATACCTAGGGTCAATACCTTGGTCCAAATGCCTCGGACCAATTACCTTGGACCAAAATACCTTGGATCAAATACCTTGGACCAAAAACTTGGTTTTCCAACATGTACGCACTTTTCCTCCTATGAAATTGCATGTATACATTATACACTACTTTTGTTCTGTTAAACGGTGTGTATATGCGCTTTGGACAAAGTGAACCAACGTATACCTCTCTTTCTTCATTCTTTGGAGTCTGATCTGTAATCCTTTTTTGTTGATCTGTTGCACTGTGAACTTTTATCTGAGTGAGTTGCCATCAAGGACAACACCTATATCATAATGCCAACACAAAATTGGTACATGATTTGCATGATACTTAATTTTAAATTGATATTTCTATGTCAACTGGAGGTCTTTGGTTGATGTGGACAAACCTTTTCATGCAAGTGGACATTTCTTTTTAAGTTGGAGCTATAAGAGTTTTCCTAGGACATTGTCTAAGTTGCATCAACTTCTTGATGCAATTGGTATCGTCTAAGAAACAATCCATATTTGGAGTAGCATGATCTCAAGGGGAGAAGTTGTGTCTGTTAAGATGCTTAAGAGAAGTGAGCACAATCTTGGCAGTAGCAACAATAGTGAAGAGCAAGCGAAAATGCATCTCTAATGGCTGGTATTTGTATGCAACAACAATACCATGTCCAATTTTATTTAGTATCAATTTATTTTAATTCATACAAAAGATGCATTTGTAGAGAGAGTATTCAACCAATAGCCTAAGATATTCAGAATTGGAGGATTATTCAAAGTAAAGGCAATATATGGTGATGGGGAGCATATCACATATGTCCATTTCCTAGACCAGCAACAACTACAAGAACACATAAACACATGTTTTACTAATTCCTGATTCTTGCAAAAATCTTTGTTTATGGTGTTTGTAGCTGAGTTTGGATGACAAAATTCAAGTTCCCCATCATGAATATATCCACCCTAGAAGAAGAAGAAGTTTACAAAGAAGAATGCACATCAGCAACCAATTCCTCTATCATTGACAGTGAGTGATTGTAAAGGGGAGAAGAAGCAAATTGTATCCCTTTTCCATTGATGTCAAAGGGGGAGAAAAGCTTATTAGAGAGTAAGTTGTGATGGCCTACACATAGCATAGAAATCCATTAGTGGATCATGCAAGGAGAAGTGATGAGGTGTTCCCATCAATGCCAACGCGGGAGATTGTAGGACAGTTGGCATTGTCTGTATGGCTAGTGGGAGCAAGTGCATTGACATTGATGTCAACTAGACTAGTGTTGAGGTTGGTGGCATTAGATGTTGGCATTGATGTCCACTAGCATAGTTGTGATGGAAACTAGGGCTAGCATTGATGTGCATAGTGTGTTAAGCTCAGTGGGATTCCCATGGTTGTTGCAGTCTCTGGAAGAGGATCATCATAGTAGCAGCATGAGGTAAGAAATTAAGATATTGTACTTATGATGGTTAGGGAGACCCAGGATTTGGAGGTAATCCTACCTCACAATATTAGTTCATATACTCTTGCAAATGACATAGTTGGATAATGCTCGAAAAATGATTTCCAATGGTATGTGGAAGTCCAAAAATGGCCTCTTGGATCATAAGTTAGAGCCAGTCAAAGATTAGAACCCTCAAGGTCAAAGTGGTAGAGCTAAAGATTTTTTTGGAGATCCCTTGGTGCACAACCAAGTTTGGAAAAAAAGCCAAACACAATGGAAACATAACAAAGCTGGCAAAGAAGAGTCTAAGGCATATGTGGCATGGAAAACACTGCAGTGGAGAAAGATTTCTATTGGTGATTGGTAGAGCCCACAACCCGCACTAGCCTGATGAAGATTGCCTGACAATGTTATCCCAACATATTTGATATACTGCCCAAAATAATCAAGTGGACATGCGTGGTCCAATAGTAAAAAATGATGATTGGTTGTGGGTGGTCCATGCTCACACCTAAGCCCATCGAAGGTTTCTTGATGGTATAATCCTAATGGAATATTAAATAGTTCAATGGAGATTAGCAGGCAAACGTGGAGCACACAAAGCGATGGAAATACTTTCTATCGGATGAGGCAAAGCCCACTTAACACATAAGGACGCAATAGATACCTTGGCAGGTGCATCCTAACGAAAATATAAGGAGCCCCTTAAGAGTTGAGCAGGATGGCTTAGTGCGAGTAGACGTGGCCAAATTGCATGATGATTAGTTCCTGGTAGTAGAGGGTAGACCCCACACCACATGTCATTCCACAAGGCTCATCCTGGAGAAAATATAAGGGCACACATATTTTTGGTGAGGAGGATAGTTTTGGGACACATCAACAAGATAGTTCAGTAGCCAATGACCAATTAGAGATGAGTGGGAGGACCCCATGAGATGCATAAGCCTATAATTCTTACCCCAAAGGAAACATACGAGCGTCAGGAAATAACATCGGGGTAATAGATCTGGGAGATTTTTTTTTTTTCCAACATTGGAAGGTTTCATCAAATAACGTTAGGCATGCCCAAGTCTGGTTTTTGCAATGGTTTTCATGTGTTATGGTGACCAAGGGACCTTTAGGCCATATATAAAGAAAAATGTGCCAAGATAGGAAGGCATCGCAGTGGCACTACATGTCATCCTGATAGGATTTTGATTGGCCAATGCATGCAGTGAGTGTTCCCACCTTGAGATGTAAACCCAAAGGATAAGGATGGAGGCTAAGGTTGGACGAGGACTTGGTTCTATGGGTGGCATGTGATCGTGGGCATGGAAGGTTTGATCCACACGGATTAAGCCCTTAGGGCTTAAAGCATAAAGGGCCCATGGAAGATGTTTGGCATCACTTTCACATATTATTGTGACCAAGGGCCTTCTAAACAAAATAAATAAAAAGGAGCGTTATGAGCTAAAGGCTTAACACCTATGGATATGAATGGGTTGGAAACTTTGGAGATGAGTCCATCCATATTTGGAAGTTATGCCAAATTAGTTATTTGCCATAGCTGAATTATGTAGGCATTGAATGCATCAATAGTTGGAGTTGCAAATGAAGTCAATGGAAAATGTTGTCAAATCGGGGCTGAAGCAAAGATAATCATAGTTTGTTGAGTGAATTAATGAAGCCCGACCCAAACAATATAAAGTCATCTCTAATATTTCATGCATGTTGTGAAAAATTAAATGGAAAATATGGTTAGGTGCAGAAGCTTTGATCACAAACCAGAAGAGTCATTCCAGAAGCATGAGTTGAGCAATGTGATCAAATTAATAAGCATGGAGAGCCTCTCTATATGCACCTTTGACTAAGATGTAATTCTCAACATGGAGAGACACTTAGGTGGTCATTATATTATTTAATGTTGTTACAATGGTCAAAAGAACATAGCCCATTCCCAGTGTTTAATGCAGTTGCAGTGGTCAAGAAATTCGATGTAACAATAGCATGGAGAGCCATGATGATTATGATCTTGGACATAGTGTGGTTGACTGCAAAGGCAACATCGATCAATGTGTTTCAATGAAAAAAAATGAGGATTGAAATTTAGGAAAAGGGGTGAATTGAAACATTGTTGAGATAGATGTGTGGAGAGCTCTATGGAGTGTGTGCATTGCTAAGGATATGCCTATACTATGCCTATGCTATCATGAGAGGCCGAGAGTGTGGCTATGTTGTTGTGGGAAGCCGGGAGAGCCTTTGGAATAGGAGGGGTTGAGATCCTAGTGTATGGTGCTAAGAGTAGATGGATAAGAGCTTCTATGTGCCTAACGTATGAGGGTTGAGAAAAGAGAGTTGTTGCAATATGGATAGAGAGAGTATGATACTAAGTATGAATGAAGGATGTAGAACATAGTAGAGGACCAAGGGTAGAGGAGAACAAAGAGTTGAAATAAGGTAGAGTGGTTGTTAATTATAGAGAGCAGAGGTTTCCTTATTGAGTTTGGGTTGGAGCCCACATAAATGGAGTTGGTGCTTCCATCTCTATGAGTATATGAAGAAAGCTTGGGGTTGGTGCCCCCTTCAAGTTAGTACTTGCATAAATCCAAGGAGCTGCAAGTTGGTGATTGCAACAAATACATGAAGTTGGTGCTTCAGTTGGTTCTTTTGGTAAGTTGATCAGGTGTCTACAAAAGAAGGGAGTTGATGCTTCCTGCTAGTGGGTGATAGCAAACAATCAAAGGGAGTTAGTGCTTCTTATAAGTGGTGGCTCCCAAACAAATTGATATAATAGAGTAGGAGCTCATATTTACATCAAATAAGAAACAAGCTTTGGCATTTTTTATCCCATAAGGGTTTCCATGTTAAATCTCTATGTCTCATGTGTTTCTTGCTCATGACATGAGTGCTTGTGTTGATTCATATGGCTACCGCTATAATTTGCTAATGGTTTCTCACTTAGAGAATGCCAAGTTTGAATGTTGAATGAAAATTGGTATAAAAGTTTAATTAGCCTTAATACTGATTCACCCCCGCTCTTAGTATTAACATTGATTCCAACAATTATTTTTTTCATCCATGGGAGGTTGTCAAGGTTGGTGAGGACGATCCTACAAAGGCTCATCCAATTCGAGTACTAACTCCTTATATCTCAACCTTGTTAGGGACATGCACAAAAAAACAAAGAAGGAGAACCAACTCTGATACCACTTTCTGGATTTACAAAGGAATGAGAATACAATTTTAAACCAAAAACACAGAGATACAATGAAACTATACTTCAATTAATAAATATAAAATGTTGAAAATTGTTTACCTGCAAAATGGAAGTCATCTAGATCGAGCGGTATTAGCTTATCACTTAGAAGAGATGTGATGGCTACATGTCTTTTGAACTATGTTACAATGAGGTTCTCAAGTCTTTTTATCAAGAAGAACAATGAGAACCCCTAAAAATCCAAAAACCTAACCCTAGGAGATGAAGCACTAAAAGCTTATGGGCCCCAATGGGGTTAGCTGGAACATCAACTTTCTAGGGTCATAACTTTGGCATATGATCTTCGTTTGGTGCACATGATAGATCGTTATAAATTTTTATTTGAGGACAAAAAAATTTCACGAAAAATGTAGTCTTCGACTCATGTTTCCCCATTTGCCCAAAAAGTGTTGTTAAGGGCCTCAAAACGACTATGGAATTTCAAGACCCAAATAACTATCAAAAATAGAAAATTGCTAAAATAGGAAACTATGCTGAAAAATAGGAAACCGATAGAAATAAATGTTTGGGGTCCAAGTGGAATGGGCAGGAGGCAACCAATATCCACCTAGATCAATAAGACATGTTATTTTTACCCTTCTCATCAATTAATAAATCTGGAGCCTGAGCTTCTATAACCAAAAGTGTATTTTTCACATCAAAGGACTAACACACAACATATTATTAGCATTATTTACATTAGAAAGTTGGAAAAGGGAAAATACTTTGGTCAATATATGCTTGAGTAAAATTCCAATCATAATATTCCTAGTTATCCTAAATCTAGGCACAAATCACTACCTCGAGTGGGGTTCTCCCTATAAAATACCCCAGTAGGGAACCTTGTCAGAACAACCTAGAAAGATGATCAAATTCAACATCATCTATTTCAATACCATGGATATCATATTCATTCCCAGGAATATTTCCTTGTGTCACACCTTACTTATGGGGGCACTTCACAGGTGACATTGTATTATTGTTCACAAGATTAGCTCCTTGAGATAACCTCTGATTATTACTACGGTAAGGAAATGTCATAGGGACTCTCTACTTATGGCTAATCATCATGGCTTTGAAAATTAAAATGGTATATGGCTTTGAAAATTTATTAGTAAATTTAAATGGTATTATAATGAGAATGGTCATGGTATCTTAAATCAATTAATGATAAACAACGACTAATTACTCATTAATGTAGATTGTGAGTATAAACTTAACAACAAAGTAAATGAATGTGGGTCTCAACGTAACAACAATGCAATTACATGTTTGTTTAAAATGCACACCTTCATTACTTGGTAGCGAGACTTTAAATCACTTTTCATAATGATATATTTATATTATATACTTTGATAAACATTATAATATTATTACTTCGATTGATGGGTTGTACTCAAACGATGTGCTGGGCACTAATCAACAACAAACCAATTTGGATTTAATTATTAATATCTCATTAAGTTATCAAATGTTACAGTGCTTGGTCTTTTGAATACATAAGAGTGCCCCATACTCTTTAAAGGTTATGAAGGCAAACCTATAAGCATTGCAATTGTAATTGCAGAATTTTTGCCTTCTCCATGAGGTTTCTTTAGTTGGAATTTTATTTGTATATTGTGTAAATGAATGTATGTGTTTTTGTAATTGGTATTTTCTTTGTTTTATTTTTTTTAATTGGTTAGTTTGATAAAATAATCATGGCTACCCATATTTATCGATATTAATGTTCAGAAATTTTAAAAATTTAAATTTTATTTTTTATAAGTTTATTTTGCATTGTTAGTTCTAGTCTTCGCAGCCTGTCACCAGGGATCAAAATGGGCTCTTATTATGTCTAGTTTTTAGAGATGTTTTGCACATGATCCTCAGTGAAAATCATATCCTAAGCATGTTCATCAGAAGCATCTTGGAAATATCTTCCCAATGGTATATTGCATGCCCGAAACTAGTTCCTAGATCAGAAGATATGATCAAAATGAATGATTGATTCTTGGTTATGCATGTTTTGAGGTCATTTGCTGCACACAGGGACAAGTTTACTACAAAATCAGTTTCTGAAGTAATGTACATGAATTTTACAAAAGTGAAAGAGGTTTTTGTCAATCACATAGCAAATAACAAAAACCTCCTTCAGTTTATGCACATGTGTTACTATGTGGGAGATATGCAATGATATTTGAAGCCTACATTAAAACAAAACAAATTTTGCATTTGTTTTACTGTTTTAGTCATTATAGTGCAGCGCCATTTTACGATAGATGGAAAGTAATTTTGAGAAACCCAAGGAGTTTTCCATCAACCACGAGCCATATAACAAAAACCTCTTTCAGTTTATTCACAGGTATCGTGAATTGGAATATTTGACTAGATCTTTACAACCTATTTTTATAGATTTAAATATTTAATGATTTCCTGTTTTAGAGATTATTTTGTGACACAAATTCTGAGCAACTGGAAACGAATTTCCAAAATTTGAGAGAGGTTTTTCTAAAACATGACCTTATCTACAAAAATTTCTTTCAGTTTTGTAACAGGTCTTATGGTTCCAGAGACACAAGTTCATCTTTGACACCTATTTTTAGAAATTCAGTCCAAATTTAATGTAACTGATTCTATCTTGAGGGACATGGTTGAGCTCAACTCCCTTAGTACAGGGATGAGTTAATTGTGTATATTTTATGAATTTTAGAGTGTAAAGGGTTTGAAATTTTCAGCAAAGGAAATCTTCTATTGTACTGTGTAAAGCTTGAACTTTTCTTAATATTATTGTATTGGAGTAGTTTCTTCTCTTTAGATTTGGGATCCATCACAGTGTTTAATGTGCAGCATGTGTTCCTTGTAAAATCACTTACATACTTTGTTTTTTTTGCTAATTCTTGTTACAGAATTATCTAAAGGAAGTGTTATGAATCCATCCATGCATGATGCTCCTTTTGCAATGATTTTGTTGTTAAATGTAGTGGTTATCTTTGCAGAATCCATCCTCTGTTTGATGCTTTGTTGAGTAACCCTGTGTTTATTTTTATTCTAATGCTGCTACTATCAATACATCACTTGATTGACACCTGTAGGGCAGCAAGCTTTCTCCTCTTTCCTTCTCTCATTTACATCTTTTATCTGGTTGAGCATTGCACTTACTTTGCCCCAAGTTTTCCGGTAGAAACTAGCCTCGATTCCATATCCCAATGGTCTCTTCTCTTGTTGTTTTCGACCCACAACTTTCAATCAAATCCCCATACTTCATAGCTAGCCTAAGATTCAGTTATCATAGCCACATTTTGCTGGCAAAGAGAGAGCCCTCTCTTGTTTGGTAGGGCTAGATGCCATATCAAAAACTTGGTCTGTGGTTACCTCAGAATTGCCTCTTCTCATCCTTGAGGTTCATTCTGAGTGCTAACATATTGGTGTCGTTGCCAGGGACGAGGTGACAGATTTTCTTCGGGAAAGATCATTCAAGTTGCAGATCTGATTGACGATGGTGGACAATAGTCAGACACATATGAAGGCTGAAATCATTTACCTGACGACTACATTTTTTGAAATCCTGAGTTTCAAAGTATTGATGGTGGCTCCACTGGCTAAATGAAGGACTTAGATGTTGTTTCTATTTGTTCAAGGTATTGATGTATCGATTTTTCTAATCTTCCTGGTTTTCCTAATCAATTACCGAAAGATGCATATTTTTTGAGCAATGGCCCTAAATTCAATGGGGAAGATCTGACTTTGACTCTTGAACATGTAGCAAATTTCAAAACATTTATAGAATCTCTTAGAGTCAAAAAAGAGGATATTTTTATTAGATTGTTCTATGATTCATTTAAAGGGAAATGTAGATAATGGATCAACAGTTTTCCTATCAGATCTATTAAGTCATTTCTAGATTTTTGGCATATCTTTCTTGAAACATGGATGGAGAAAGAAGAAGAATTTGAAATAGAGGTGACCTATATTCAAGGCTTTAGAGAATGGGAAGATATGTGCACGGATGATGAGGTAGATGAGAACTTTGCTTCATCTCTTTCTTCTTATTTGAAGTCTTGTCAATGTAGCCATGAAGTTAAGCTCAATTTTTTGCAAGAGTTTGCCATCAAAATTGAAGAAGATCTAACTGAATTGGAGACCCAAATACAGTCCCAGGATCTGGACTGTCAAGTCCCATTCTTTGGGGACCTTTTCCAGCAAAAGGAAGGAAAGGTAAGGCTGCCCTTGGATGTTTGCATTAATAATTTGCAGCTGGAAGCATGTATTGAGGAGTTGGGGTAGCAAACAGAGTCTGGTTTCTTTGATCCTGTTGTGGCATATATGGAAAAAAAATTCAGTTTGAATAACAAGCCAAATTTCCTTTTACACAGCCACACTCATTTTGTGCATGTATGGCTGTTAGCATTTACATTTATGTTCTGTTTCAAGCACTGCCAAGCATCATCATTGCGACAATTTCTTGATTGGTTAATTTAGCATTACAGCATCACTTGATCTAGTGATTTACAACAAAGTAGTGTAGGGTTGTACATAAATAAGCTACCCAAAGTAGCATTTTAGTTTTCGGCATTTGTTTTAGTTTCCTAATGTATAGGTTGCAGTATGTGTGTTTTTTTGGTTGGTATAAGTTATTCAGGTTTGCAGATGTTTGTGACCGTATTACCCAATGGATAAGGCACTTGGTTTACAGTGTTCTTGACACCTCCAAGGAGCTTTCAACCCCAATAAGGCGAATGTTAGTTCCAGTCTTCGCAACCTGTCACCGGGGATCAAAATGGGATCTTATTATGTCTGGTTTTCAGAGATGTTTTTCACATGATCTTCAGTATCATATCCTAAGCATGTTCATCAGAAGCATCTCAAAAATATCTTTCCAATGGTATATTGCACGCCCAAAACCTGTTCCTGGATCAGAAGATATGATCGAAATGAATGATTGATTCTTGGTTATGCATGTTTTGAGGTCATTTGCTGCACACAGGAACAAGTTTACTGCAAAATAATTTTCTGAAGTAATTTATATGAATTTTACAAAAGTGAAAGAGGTTTTTGTCAATCACATAGAAAATAACAAAAACCTCCTTCATTTTATGCACATGTGTTACTATGTGGGAGATATGCAGTGATATTTGAAGCCTACATTAAAACAAAACAAATTTTGCGTTTGTTTTATTGTTTTAGTCATTATAGTGCGGCGCCATTTTATAATAGATGGAAGGTAATTTTGAGAAACCCAAGGAGTTTTTGTCAACCATGAGCCATATAACAAAAATATCTTTCAGTTTATTCATAGGTGTTGTGAATTGGAATATTTGACTAGATCTTTACAGCCTATTTTTACAGATTTAAATATTTAATGATTTCCTGTTTTAGAGATTATTTTGTGGCACAAATTCCGAGCAACTGGAAACGAATTTCCAAAATTTGAGAGAGGTTTTTCTCAAACATGACCTTATCTACAAAAAAAAAAATTCAATTTTGTAATAGGTGTTATGGTTCAAGAGACACGAGTTCATCTTTGACACCTATTTTCAGAAATTCGGTCCAAATTTAATGTAACTGATTCTTTCTTGAGGGAGATGGTTGAGCTCAACTCCCTTAGTATAGGGATGAGCTAACTGTATATATTTTATGAATTTTAGAGTGTAAAGGGTTCAAAATTTTCAGCAAAGGAAAGTTGCTATTGTACTGTGTAAAGCTTGAGCTTTTCTGAATATTATTCTATTGGAGTAGTTTCTGCCCTTTAGATTTCGGATCCATCACGGTGTTTAATGTGCAACATGTGTTCCTTTTAAAATCACTTACATACTTTGTTTTTTCTGCTAATTCTTGTTACATAATTATCTAAGGGAAGTATTAGGAATCCATCCATGCATGATGCTCCTTTCGCAATGATTTTGTTGTTAAATGTAGTAGTTATCTTTGCAGAATCCATCCTCTGTTTGATGCTTTGTTGAGTAACCCTGTGTTTCTTTTTCTTCTAATGTTGCTACTGTAGATCCATCCCTTGATTGATTCCTGTTGGGTAGCGAGCGTTCTCCTCTTTCCTTCTCTCATTTACATCTTTTATCTGGCTGAACATTGCACTTACTTTGCCCCAAGTTTGCCAGCAGAAACTAGCCTCAATTCCATAGTCCAATGGTCTCTTCTCTTGTTGTTTTCAACCCACAACTTTCAATCAAATCCTCGTACTTGATAGCTAGCCTAAGATTCAGTTATCGCAGCCACGTTTTGTTGGTAGAGAGAGAGCCCTCTCTAGTCTAGCAGGGCTATATGCCAGATCAAAAGCTTGGTCTGTGGTTACCTTGGAATTGCCTCTTCTCAGCCTTGAGGTTCATTCTGAGTGCTAACATGAATATTGAAATTGATGATTTTGATATGTTTATTAGATATATATTAGGTATTTAATATTCAATTCATTTGCTATAATTCATATTTTATGAACATTTTTTATCAGTGATTACTTTTCAATGATCTTAAATAATTTGGTTTATTTTCATTGAATCATGGAATGCTAATAGAGGAATTAGCAAAATTAATCACATAGTATTAATAATGACATTTTGGACTTACATCTAGTAACCAAGAACTCTTAGGAAAGTCACCCATTATAGTATGACTTTGTGTTAAGCTTGATCATAAAATTTCCCTCCATATTCAAGCTTTCTTCTCTTATTACCTCATTTACAAAACCTTAACACGATTTTACCTTATGAGCCCACCTTCATGTTCTTCTTAAGGCTTTCTAATACCCAACACCTTAAGATAATGATTGGGGCACCTGAGTGTAGTGGTAGAACATATAAAGCATGTATAGAATTATCCACACATATCAATATGGACCAAAGCTCACTTTCTTGTTCTCCTTAAGAACTCCCAAAATTTGGAAATTATCATATGACTATTTCGTAATGCGTTTTTTAAGGGTTATAATATATCTCCCTCCATGTTAAGTTATTTATATTATGTTAATGCAAATATGAGCTTTCTATCTCCCCATAGATCAATCAAGATGTTTATAATTAACCCAAAAATATCAAGTTATCATATGTAGCATGTTAATATAGAGTTGAGTTTTATAGCTCCCCATAAATTAATAAAAATTGTTTGTATATAATTGATTTGTAAATTACATGGATATTCCACTAGAATAGTTTGCAATAACATATTTGAGAAAATACTAGAATATCTATTAAGAATATGTTGACGACATTGGATACCGCCAACATATAGGGGATCTCTCCGATATGCGGTCTCAATTAGACCTCACACCGTTTGGTGTAGGATTCCCATCTGAAATATGACTTGACTATCATTTACTTAAAGATTTACCTTGGCTTAAGAAGTTAGCATAAGAGAGAAGTGCACATGTTCTTTTGAATGAGTAAGAGAGTGTGCCTTGTGAAATGTTCAATTGTAGTTGTATCAAGATTATTTCACTGTGAGGGAGAGAAAGTGAGTCTCTAAAAGATAATTAATAGTACTAATATAATGGAGATACACACACATAAATGAGAAAGAACCATTGGACATCAAGTGAAATAGTTCACATAGATGCCACAATTGTTAAATCATCACAACACATTTCCAATAATTTAAGCACCAAAGTCACTGAAATAATTCAATTACTTTAGTACATATGTAATCCAACATAAATCACAAACATTAGAAGAATAATCTCAAAACATCTATGATTCATGCATGAAAATGGGTTGCCTGAAAGGCTTCAATTATTAAGAAAAAGTTCAAAGATACATAAGTACAATGAACACCACTAGCTCCAATAGTGGAGTGTTAAAGCCACTATTTTCTCCCCAAAAGTACTATCTCTATCTCTCTAATGATTATGGGAGAAGCCAAGGTTCAAATTCCTTTACATGAGTAATGAAGATCCTTTTATAACTTGAGGTATGAGCTTTCATATCCTCAAACTCTTGACTTTCCAACTTCTAATAACCTTTGGACTTCTAAAACACTTCGACTTCCAAATGACATTTGGAATTACATATGAATCTTGGTATTACATGACTTTTGGACTTCTATACATGGCTCTTTTCTCCATACATGACTCTTGAACTTCCACTTCTTTGTCTTTACAATGATTACACCATTACGTCATAACTTCCACATCATCATGTGGTGAGGGAATGCCAAGTCACTATCATTGATGACTGGGACTCATAGTGACTTTTGACATGGACTTTCTTAAATAGGTGACATGGATGCCACTTGTGTCTTTCTCTTGCAATTTCTGATCATTGATGTCTTCATCCTCCAAAGGGTCTTCGATGCTATGGTGTCTTCAAGGATGCTTCAATCATCAAGGCTTCAATGTGTTCTTTATTCTCAAATACTTCCTTTGAATTTCCTCTTTTCCCGATCTTCTTCATGCATCCTTGCCATGTTGTTCTTGGAATAAGTGTAACTATAATCACTCATGGAATGAAAATATCAAATTAAAAAAACTCTTATTCTAACTTGTTTCATGCAAATTTCTTGTTCATGTCTTAATAGTGTGCTTGAGAGGAGATAGGAGAACTTATGGGCACAAAAGCACACTTCGAAAGGCTGAAGGGATGAAGAGAGGAAGCTTCAGGGCTTTGGGATGTGCTCATGCACTCAAGAGAAGAGAGAGAAATTCAAGAGATGGTGCAGGGGGCATGTCAAAAGGACAAAGGATGAGGCTTTATGCTTTCCAAGTGAGTTATGTGCTCAAGGAATATAAGGAGGGCATGGGGCATAGAACTGAAGGTTGAAGGGAAAGGCCTCAGAGCTTCAGGGCGCACGCACGCACTCAAGAAGGAGATGGAGGGAGTAGGGTGCAATGTCGAAGGGTAAATTATGAGGCTTCAGGAGTTCAGGGTGCTCTCATATGCTCAAAAGAGCCAAGGTGAGTGCAGGGCACATTACTGAAAGGTGAAGGAGTTAGGCTTTGGGTCTTCAGGGGTGTGTTCATGAGCTCAAAGAGGGCACAGTCCTTCGAGTCGAAGGAATGTGCTAAAAGGAAGACTTGATTCTTTAGGGTGCAATTCGGAACAAGGAAGGGGAAAGATTCTTAGGAGTGTGCTATGCACTCTTGGAGGGCATAGGGCACGCTTCCAAACAACAAAGGATTCCCACTCAAGGTAAGAGTGCACTTTTTCCCTCCTTTCCTTAATGGGTTCACTTGAACATTAAAAATTTTTCCAAGTCTGAAGGATTAACAAGGGGCGAACACAATGCGTTTAGATGTAAAATCATGTGTGACACATACCAACTCATCAATAAAAATTAGACAGCCTTGAAAAATGATAAATAAACATCAAAACACTAGTTTACATATGCTCCCTAGATAAAAAAACAAAGTGTGTACAACAGTGACCAAAAAGTGTTATTTTTTACAACAAACAAAGATGTTATGACCATGAAGTGTACTATAGATATTCTACATAATGTGAAGGCACTTAAGAATGCTCAAGAACACTTGAAACATATAGGGTTACTTTAAATGACACTTGATGACCAAGGTGACACTTGATATGACAATGAGGTAGGCTCCAAAATTTGAATGTACTAAAATTTTGAAGGGTGTTGTAACAATGACAACACTTGGCGACACATTAGGGGGACTTAAACTTCTCTGCTTAGGGATAATTTTTCGGTTTAAGGGTCAAACTTTTAGAAGTATTGATTCACCAATCATCTTTCCTTGATTTTCTTGCTCAACCTAGTTATATTCATAGTACCACACTTCCTTTCACTTGGTTCAAAATATGCCATATCACAATTATTACAATCTAGGAAAAGGTAGTATGCGCTACGAGTTCAAGATATTTAGAGTATGAGTTTCATCTCTGGTGTTACTCTACTACCAACAAGCCTGGAAAGTACCCCACCAGAGTCACTATAGGAGCACAAATGTTGCTTTGTTGCCAGCAAGCCTGGAAAGTAACCCATTGAAGTCACTTGCTTCACCTCCCTAGGCAGGAAGCCTTCATCTTCTTTCACGCTTTAGTTATTTATTTAATAGGAATTTGATTTAGCACTTATTCTTTTCAACAAGTGGAAGAGAGATCCCAATTTATTAAGAGCAGAACAGGTTTTCCTTTAGAGAAGTATTTATATAACCTTTGATATTGGTTTGCTCACTTTAGATTTTCCTCTTATCCTTTCTCTACTAAATTGGATAAGCATGTAACATACCAAGTAGATATACACCAAGTTAAGGACTTTGGATACTATAATAGGTGCATATCTACTAGGTTCCCTTAAGGTTTTCCATTTTTATGTATCATATTTTCCATCTAGACTTATCTCAACCTATGGCATCTTTCGAAACAAAGAAGAAGAACAAACAAATAGCCAAGAGTTGTGGATGTCACATTCTCTCTTTATTTCACCATAAAATCTTTTTGAGCCATGCACTTTTCACACAAGGCCTTATTTATGTATAATTATCAAGACATAAAACAAGATAGGATCCAACTTGACATAACACACATATGAGTAACAGAGACGAAAAAGAAAATAAACAAAAGGAAATACTGTAAAGGAAATGCAACTTACAATTGTTATTAAAAATAATGCTTCAAATCTCAACCATTTATGGGAAGAGGGCCAGTTCTCCCATCTAAACATTTTAGGTTGAAAGTATTATGACCGAGCTTTTCTTAGATGATAAATGGGCTAATCCATAGAGGTTGGAACTTCATGTGTTTTCCTTTCTCTTCGTGGGATTTGTCCCACTTCAATACTAAGTCACCCACATCAAAACTCTTTGTCCCTATGGATTTCTTATCAAATAAATGTTTAATAGGGTTTCGATAGACAAAAAATATTTCTTTGGCTTTTAGCCTTTCTTCCCCAAGTTTGGGTAAGGTATTTATCCTCCCTTGAACCAGAAAGAAAGGTAGACCTTGGGAGTCTTGGGAGAGATGCAAGGCTAGGAGATGCAAGTTTGGAGGAAAGATAGCTTCTTCACCATAAACTAGAAAGTATAAAGAGGTTTTTAGGGAAGGCTTAGGAGTTACACGATCAACACATAAAGAATTTATCAAAGTATTGTGCCAGTTCCTTTGCTTAAATAAAATGGCTTTCTTGATTATGCCGATAATATTTTATTTGTTGATTCAGTTAAACCATTTCTCTACAGGTAATAGTTAGATGTATTCTTTAATACAATACCATTTTCTAATGTGTATTCATAAAGTTTCAATGAAGAAACATAAGTTTCATTATCAAAGACAAGAGATGTTGGAACACAAAACCTGGTTATAATGTTATTCCTCAAGAAGTGGATGACTTCCTGGTTGTTAAATTGTCTTAAAGGAACTGCTTTCATCCACCAAGTAAAACAATTTGTCAATGTTAGAATGTATCGGTGTTTCTTCGATGAATGTGGAAAGATTTCTTTGATAACATCTAGTCCCCACAGTTGGAATGGTTCCTCGACTGCTACTCGTAGAAGTGGGGCAGCTAACTTATGATCTCGATCGACACACCTATGATAAGTTAGGAACTTTCAAGCATAAGCATGAGAATCTTTGAATAAGGTGGGCCTATAATAACCAGCCCTCATTACTTCATCCGTAGTTGTATCACCCGCATAGTGACCACATGTCAATCTATCGTGTAATTCTCTTAGTAACTTCTCTGTATCTTAGGGCTCAAGCCGTATTAACATGACACAATTATGGTGCTTTCTAAAAAGTACCCCGTGATCGAGTAGGTAAGATGTATATTTAAGACATATTTCCCTCTTTTTTTTATTCAATAAATGTGTGGGAAAGGTGTCATGCTCTAATAATTATTGTATATCAAAATACCATGGCATTGTATATTTTATCTAGGGAACTTGTTCAACATTATACATTTCCATTTCCTTCTCCCAACTTGAAAGATCTTGCTCGGGAGTATCTCTCGCTTCAACTCCAAGTTGAAAGATAGTATGAACTGGTTTAAAATCTAAATCATATTCATGTAAACAGGTCATCCAATTTTCCCTCTTCTCACCCAACTCTTGTTTCACAAAGAGTGTTATGACTACTGGATGAGGCACAAATATGATCATGCGATCTTTAAGGAGATAGGGCCTAAAGTATTTTACTTCCTTATACACATCATAATATTGTTTATCAGTGGCACGATAATTTACCTCTGACCCCTGTAAGCCAACACTCATGAAAGAAATATGTCATTCATTTACTTCAACATCCTTCTGAGTCAGTACAACCACAATAGATGAATCTAAAGAAAAAGTGTATGTTAGTGTAAAGATTTCAGAGAAGTGTACCAAAAATGCTTCACTTAAGTCACTGGTGAAAAGTGACCCAAACAACAAAAATATGGTTACTTACACTTTATATCTGCAATGAAAAAAGAAGAAAAACCCTGTAGCAAAAGATCATATGCAACCTAAAACATATAAAAACAAAAATGAAAGTGTAGCAACCCAATGGATCATATAAATAAGAAAAATTTATTAATGTAAATGAAACACCTGGTGAGGAGAATTTACAAACTTGGGTATATAGATCACCCTCCATGAATGGTTCCTTTTGATGTCCTTGTGCTTCAGCAACCCATTTCTCTCTCAACTTTCAATGGGTGAAAAACAAACAAAAATAACTTGAACTCAAGTGGGAGCTCAAATGTGGTAAGATGATAGTGGTGATGATGATAATGATCAAGGTGAAGAATGAATGGAAAAACTCTATTTATAATAAAGTATTGAGATGAATTAGGAATTAGAAAATAATAAAATATTATTGATCAAATTAAAATCTATCCATTGGGAATACTTTATTATATTTTTTGAAGAGGGAAAAGATATTCAAAATGGTAAAATATCTTTATTTAGAAAGTGGTTGAAGTAATTAAAAAATAAAAATAATTTATTAATCACTTTGTGAGAATTAAGAAAGAAATAATTATTAAAAAGTGGTTTAATAATTATCTCATAAGAAAGATATGGAATAAATAAGGAATAATAAATAAATAGTGATTGTCAAGTCCCACTAGCACAACCAATTGAGGATGGGCCTCGTTATCAAGGAGACCTAGGATCAAACCTCATGGAGGCTGCTGCACCCGTGCTAGGGGGAGGAGACATGCTAAAATCCAGTCATCTTATGGCTAGTATGCCTGAAGCTGGGTGCGATCCCCAAGTGTTTTTGATGGCTTAGATGCCTCTGGGTTGTGGTTTCTCAAACCACAGGTCAAGCTTGGATAAACATAGATCACTTGACAAACAAAAAATAAATAAATAAATAGTGATTTATTTAAATATTTCAAGGTGATTAAGTCAAAATTGATTAAGAAATAATTATCAAATAATAAATTAATAATTATTTCTAGAGAAAATTAAATAAATAATGATTTATTCAATTATTCTCATGTGGTTTTTGAATTTTAATGACAAATAATTTAGGGAAAATGGTTTACTAAATTGTTTCCCATGGTGAAAGTGGTTTCACCATGGTAAAATTAATACTACAGGTGTATTTTGATCCACCTAGTAAGAAATGGCCAGGTGATCATTTTTGGGTGATAATTGATTTCCCCCCAATGTAAGAGTGTCAAAAGAAAATCATATGATTGAAATACGTTGTAGGTTCCAATTTCATGATACACCGAAGGGGATTCATAGAGAGAGAGAGTGGGGGGGAGAGTTGAAGAAATACAAGGAAGGACTAGAAATGGAGTAGGTGAGACCTACTAACCTGATATAAGTATCATTTTATTTTGGAGTATATGATCTCAAACTAGGCGAGGGAGGCATACCCATATCCACTGAGATAACTGAGTACAAATAATAATGCTGTGCCCAACAATGTGGTACTAAAATACAAAGTACATGATACATGATATGTTGGCATCAATGGGAAGAAAAGTGATACAATGATACAATTAGTCCCATATACACAATGCACCTGGAAAGTAGTGTTCATGACTGAATACAGTAACATCTATTGATTTGAGTACATGAGACATAATGCCCTTCAAGATTACATGGTGGGGGGGGGGGGTTACAACCAAAGAAGCCTTGTTGAACAAGATATGACTCTGAAGATCTAAATGGATCATGTGAATGAGATTGACCATGTTGTAAGTGTTGTGATTAGTGGGGACCGAACCAGTCAAATTTATGGAACTACATCTAGGGTTGGATCATGAGTTATTGACATCTGGGCATGTGGGGGGAACCTGAAGGGCCACCCCCTCATGAGTTCTACAACAACTCACACATACCTAGGAAATGTTGGTACAATCAGCTGGATCACTGGACCATCAAGTGTACAATTCTCAACTGTGTCATAATGAGTTGGAGTCGAGCACGTGAGAACAAACCAAGTCAAAGGGAAATGAGGATTACCTTTGCTTGATCTGAGGCACAAAAAAATGATGGAAGGTGGAACCAAGGTACACCTCCCTCCAAACCACTCTCCCAAAATAAATGTGTTGAAGTCGACAGAAGAGGGCTTGCCAGAGTTGAGGCAATGAGGACTCCTCAACAAAGTCTTGATGATCATAGTAATGTGATTGATAGACTGACACCAAGGATGATGAAGGATATAATATGAGAGGTGGACTAATGAATTCCCTTGTCAGAGCATAATATGCATGGTTTACCTCATAGCGACTGACTCAATTTCGGAGGGGATGGTCAATTACTCAGGCAAAGGCTTTTCAAAGACTGATCAGTATAGTTGGAGGCCAAATATGAGAAAAATGGGATGAATGCAATGCAAACATGGATGATACACTATAACAGGACTGAATGGGAGTTTGAATAGATGTCGTGGATGCAAGGGTGACTTATCTTGTATGCTCTAAACAAGGGTGATTCGATGATGCTACTACATGGGGGAGACCCAAAGAAGACCATAAAAACATGAGTAAATAATGGTTATTTATGACAAAAATTGACACATGAGTCAAAAAGTTCAAAGGTGAAGTGGTACTAGAGTACAAGCATCTCATAGAAAGAAATTTATTTTTGGAAGGTGACAAAGTGATACTTAATGGAAAAAATGGCTTCTTAGAGACTTATCAAATTACCAAAAATGAAGATAGACCCATTATCGATCTCGGTGAGAATTTTCCAATCGTTTTGATGGTTCGTCAAACCGAGCTATAGTTTGGTTGCAATGGGCGACGAAAAAAATAGGGTTTTCCTATAAAAGCATTTCTTTCCCCCAAATCAAATTAATTTTCATAGTGAACTATTGGAGAATTTGGAGAGGAGGAGAAGGCCCTAAATCTTGGCAAGCTCATTGAGGAAAATTTGACCATTGGAATTTGGATCTGTGAGTTTCAGGTATGTGGCCTAACCTTACTCATCAATTTTAGTGGATTGAAATTTTAGATTAGGGTCTCAGCTGACTGGGAGAAACCCTAGCTCTTCCTCATGATCAAAACACACTTTTTGGGTTTCTTTATGTGCCCTAGGGTGTGGAAAAGGGGCTGAAAAGTGTGCCCAGTGAAGTTTTTAGGGGAAAAATTGCACTCTGAACCTTAGGTAGAATTGGTGCTGGTGGGTTCTAGGGATTTGAGGTTGAATGTTGGATAAGAATGTTATTAATCTAATTTGATAAAATATAATGGTATTTTTCAGGTATGGAAGAGTTAAAGTTGGTATGGTGAGAAAGACATTTTGATGATATTCGTTTTGAGATTCAAGGGAATCAAGATGTCAAGGGGCTCTAGTGCGATACGGGTTAATTAAGTTCTTGGAGAACCCATTGATGAGTGCAAGTGAGCCAATTTTGTCTCGCATTGTGACTTACTGAGATCTAGATCAAGAGGCCTTTATGATATAAGGGCATAGGATCGATATCATGATTCAGGACATATATCTTTTGATAGGCTTTCTACCCTTGGGGGTGGTGGGAGAGATTCATCCAATACTCCCTCATGGAAATCATATTAGAGAGTTTGTGGACTGTCATTGTGTACCTGGGACTTGAGTGAAGGACACAAACATTCAGATACTAGACTTCGAGAGACTTGAGACATGAGCTACATCCATAAGTGTGGTGTTGATCTTGGGTATTCATGCCTTCCATCACATTTCTAGAGGGAAGATGATGTTGGTGGAGAGTGTGTTGGGAAATACCTACTATGGGTGAGTGTATATTTTGTTGACATCATTGAAACATCATTTGATTCAATGCAGGAAATGGGCCAAAGATAACTATTCATTTAGGATAGTTTTATGCTCATTCATCTTTGAGAAGATCCCTACCATGTGTCCACATGTACAAATCTGTGGTGGGGGCCCACAGGAGCCCAAGATGCACCATTGGAGGTAGCTACTATGACGAGCTGGAGGAGGGGGAGTTATACAGGTGTTTTGACCCGAGTTCTTCACTCATTGGGACTAGATGCCTTTGTACATAGATGACTATCCATACAATGGAATGAACTTTAAGGGGATCCTGATCTACCACTACCACTAGGATGAGCATGGGGTCTAGAAGGTAAATGATAGTTGTTATATCTTATTCGCATGTATAGGTTAGAAAATGTATGTATTCGGTACTTATTTTCAAACTTATGGCATGTATATATAGCACCAGTGAGCCCAACAGGATATGCAGGACAAACCAAATCATCTAGGGCTGCATATTTGAGTGGTTCAACATCACAACAAAGATTAGATAGTGATGCGCTATTGGAGGATATCTGACATAGGTTCGACTTTCTACTGACCAAGTTAATAGAGTGTGGATGTCATGAATTAGAAGATCAATATACATATGTGTTCATTGGGCTTCCCTTTGAGTGGAAATGTATCATGAGGCACATAGTGATAGTATGTCAGGTAGTTTGAGACTTACGGGCCGGTGAAATGGACCCGCTAGCATGAGATCCCCCAAAGGATAGTAATTAGGCATAGGGACATATGGGCCCTCATTTTTGTATGTAATACACTATGGGCATGTTAGATGTATTTAGAATAGTGGACTCCAAACACTATATGTTGGATATTACGATACATAATATGGTTATGCATCTTTTCATGACAATGTGGTTCACCATTTGTTTATGTATGGCTTCTTGTGTATGGATGTGATAAATTCCAATCTAGAATGTTATTTTCAATGGAATATACATAGTTATTTTGGGCTCTAGGAACATGATTGAATGAAATGGATTCAAATTCACGTACCAAAATCTTAACTCGTAGATATTTTCTAAAGAGGATAGGATTACGCACATGATAAACCCCATTTAATTGCATGATGAGCAACAAGGAATCAAGATAAAACATGGAGGTGAAGGATGTGATGATCAAGGGCATCATCTAACAAACCTATCACTACATCATATTTGGCCTGGTTATTGGTGGAAGATCCAAGGCAAACATCGCTGGAGTGGACTAATGAATGAAAATGGGTGATAATGGCCCAAGTTGTCGATGCTAGATTCCTGGAGAAGTGACTCACACTATCGACATGATCAATATATGGTGTGGATGATGGATCCATCTAAAAGGCATAAGAATATAAAAAATGAGATGATGGGGGATGCAAGATACCTAAATGTAGAAAGAAAAAATAATACACATTTCAATGGGAAATGCTATGGGTAAAATTTCTTCAGGCAGAGTGCATTGCAAGGGTTGGGAAGGATTTCTCCTTTCTGGGCCCTCTAAAATGTATGACTCCTTTCCCAAAAACTTACAAATGATGTAAGGATCATGCCATAATGGTTCAAACTTCCCATGCTTCAGAACATCATAAGCTTGGTCATAGATAAGAACAAGCTCGCCTTCATGAAAAGAACAAGGGTGGACTTTACAATCATACTAAGATTTCGTGCACTTTTTGGCAACTTCAATGGTTTTCAATGCAACACGATAGTCTTGATTGGCACGCTAAAAAATCATGAGTCTCTATTCTAAAGGTTGGGTGTCCGAGAGGAGTTCAACAACAAGGTGGAGGGAGGGGATTTCACGCTCAGTTGGTAAGACTGCCTCATGTCCATAAATAAGATGTAAAGGAGTGAACTCGATGGCAGTTTAAACAGAAGTTCTATAGGCCCACAATGTAGGGAAGATCATAAGATGCCAATTGGTCTTTTGTTTATTCACCATCTGTTGTAGCACCATTTACCACTCTCGGTAGATCTGATGCTCTGATCATGGCCTAAGGAAACCCTTCCTTCCAGACTTGGTCCAAAATCTAAAAAATAGTGTTTTATTCCCTATACGCTACTTTTCCCTGTGATAAAAGCATGTACATGTGGATTAGCATATACCCAACCCACGTACATATGTTAAGACACTTAAAAAAATTACATTTCCTTAATTTCAGGTAGAGTTCACAGGTTTTACCTATTACACACCTCCTATTGCCCGTGGCCCAACTGTTTCCCAACTAAAAAAACTAATTTGGAGAAGTATAAATAAACCTCCATGGGAAGGCCTTAGGGGAGAAGATATGAGATATTGATACTACAATGAGATTATCCCTGATCAAGTCTGACGAATCCCTGTACCTCTTGCACTCTCCAAAGATTCAGGAAACCCTTGTTTCTTTGTTATAGATATCCTTCATCTTGCTTGAGATATCCTTGTATTGGTGATGGAGGAAGATTATTGAAGTTTGGGAAAGGACAGATCCAGAGGACGGTTCCACTTGGAGCCAGAGAAGGACTTAGTTCGTATTTCTCCACTTTACTTGTAGCTAACTTCAATAAAAGGAATGTTGTTCTATTTCCGATATTAAATGTGTTTATGCATCAAATTATGTTGCAATTCGTTTATTAATTTTATATTGATGTATAATTAGTCATTCATTTATATGATTTAAGGTTAATATCATGAACATGATTTATGTTTCTACTTTTGTATATGTTCCATTTGAATAATTTTTAGGTTTCAAGAACATAAGGAGAAGCTAAGGATTTACACCCTGCGGGATCTATCCAAACGTAGGACATCCGAGTAAGGACACTCCTACACAATTCAGTAGAATAAGCATTTAGGTTGCTTGCCTGAGAATTTCTTGTTGTGGTTTTCCCTTTTCTCTTTTGGGCTTCTTAACCCAAAGCCCTAGGGTGGTCTCACCCGCAACAGAATTGGCGACTCCATTGGGGATAACAATCTTGTTATTCCTAGTTTGGGTTGTTTGTTCTCAATCAGGGTTCAGTTTCTTGATTGCTTTATTTTACAGTATTGTTTAGTCCATCTCTGTCCCAGGCATCAAGTCTGATCTTCTTGATCAGACCTTGATTTTTGTTTTTTTCCTAATTAAGCTTTGCATAAGTTGTTTTCTTTAATTATAGTAGCGTGTACACGCAGGTTTCTTTAAAGAAGACTCACGTATACGTGAGTTTCCTGTATTAGAAACGCGTGTGCACGCTCCTGTGTCTTTACATAGTTGCATATGCAATTTTCTGGATTATGTTTTCAAATCTTTCTGCCCAGTTAGGTCTACTGCTTGGTGATTTATGCTTGTTATGGTCATCTGTTGTCTGGAGAACTCAGTTTTCCTGCAAGCTTCCTTTTTCAAAATCTCCTTCTCACCAAAAAGATTTGGCCTAGGATTTCTTTTTACGCAAGTTTGTAGTTTGTATCTTGGGTTCAAGTTTTCATTTTGAAGTTATTGGTTGTTCTGGTCTTCCAGAACAGGAAGTTGTTTTCAATTTTGTTTTTAGCCCGGATTTCATGTTCCCTTGCTTTGATTTCCCTTGTTTGGTGGCCTTGTTGCTTTTCTTTATTTTTTGAGAGTCTTTTTGACAAGTTTGAAAGTATTTCTTTCTTGACATTTTTGTTAGTTTTTCGGAATATTTTGCTACTATTTGGATAAGTTTGTGCAAGTTTGTAGTCTTTCTTGTTCAAGATTAATTCATTTTTTAGTTTATAACTTGCGAGATTGAAAGAATCCTTGTTCTTATTTATTGATATTTCGAGTTTTAGTAGTACTTTTGTGACCTCAAAAAGTTTCTTTTGTTTCCTTAAAAGAAAAAGCTCAAAAACATTGCTTTTGTTTTTCTTTTCCCAAGTTTTGGTTTATGGTTTCTTTTTTTTTTATTGTCGAGAAGAGATTTGTGATCTTTTGTGATTTTTCCAGCTTTCTTTGAAGAGAGATTTGTGTTCAAATTTTTTTCCTCTTCATTTTTAAGTTGGCTTATTGTCTCTATAAAGAGTTGCATTTGGTTATGAGTTTTCTTTAGGATTTTGCATCATCATTGTAACTTGCATTAGGGTAATTTTCATCTTAAGGCATTCTTAGTCTTTTTTTTTAGTTTTTTGGGTGTGTGTGGATTGTTTCAGAAAAGAAAAGAAAAATAGTTTGCTTATATATAGGTTTTCATAGAACCCAAGTAGAAAATGAATGCATCCATGCAGTTAGTTTTCTATTGATTTATGTTGCGTCATAAAACATCATCAATTTCACTCTCATAATTCCCCTTGACTTAAAGAACAACGATATAAAATCAAGCTATTAATAAAATGAACTAGAACTTTTATTGTTGTCATTAATCAACACCAACAAGTTTAGGTTCATTAGGGCCTTGGAATAGGCGAGAGGAGAGTTAACTCTCGAAGGCCTCTCAAATTACAAAACTTAGAAGTTGAATAAATAGTGAAACCCAATATCGTTAGAAAGATTGGGAAAGCTTCGTGACTGGGATTTAAGCATGAGGGAGAGTGAATAAAAGGAAGCGAGATACCCCCTCTCCTACTTGTTGGATCCCGCTTCACCACTGTTCCACCCGACTTTTGATACGAGTTGGTATCCATAGTGGCCTTTCCTAGGGATTGTATAGGTGGCTATAGAGGGAAATCTCGTGGCACCTGAGGCTGACATTACATCAAAATTAGTAGTTCTTCTGGAGGGTACCCTTCCAAAGCTTGGGTGCTTGCACTAGCAAAGGCTATTGTCTGGAGGTAAATGTAACTACTTCTGATACCTTCACTAGTAGGCTTGGGGCGTAATTACCCTAGACTATCTTCAGAAGGCCCTTGATTTTGACTTCCTTTTATTTTGGTTTCTAGTCCTAATCACCCAGAGCGGAAATACTTGAAATTTGCTTGATTGATTGTATCTTTAGAGACTTTTTAGAGAGTGTTCTTTGCTCCTAGTGGGCCTAGCTTTACATTTTATTTTGTCTTTAAGTAAATATCTTTAAAATAATTCAAAGTGGTTGATCGACCGGCTTGTCGGTCCAGGAGACTTCGTGGGCTATCACCTATGATTCTTGAGCCTTCTCCTCGAAGGTGTAGAAGCAATACTGCCAATGGTTTTCAACTGGTGGTAGTAGGCACATCGAAGATTGATCCTCTGTTTGGATTTATTGATTCGCAAGATAGACCTGGTACAAGTAAAGAGTTAGAGAGGAACACTCTAGTTATTTCTTGAGTCCTATTCTAGTTGGAACACAATATTGAGGTTGAAGATATTTCTGAGTCTATTGCAGATCCTAATTCTCCTCTTCCTCTTGATTATCCAGATGTTTTATTATACGTCGGGACTCTGACCAACAGGTTTCAAGCCCAAGTCTATATCGATATTTTCGTTAGATGACCACTGCTGGAAGCATGGCATCCACAACAAGTGCTACAAGTATGCAAACTCCTGTATCTATACAAGGAGGAGGAACTATTTCTATACCTTTCGTTACTCCTAGCACTACTATATTTGGTTCTACTTCCATTCCATCTTCGAGTGGATGTTCTCAAGCTGTTGCCTCTGCCATTGGATTTTTCCCTTTTGGAATTTTGACTACCACGATTCCTTCGGTTCCTTTAAGTATTCCATCAATTTCCTCCACATCCATGGCAAGTGGATCAACTTATTTTCAGGGTTTCCCATTTAGGGGTGGTCATATACCCCATTCCAATCCAACTTTGGGATCAATACCTTTTTCCTCTACAGGTCAAAGTTATAATCCATTTCAATGTTGGACAAACCCTGCAGTTAGTGGGTTAGGAGCTGGGAATCAATTTTATTTCGGTCAACAAGGGAATATGCCATATTCTTCTGTCAGTTCTTTCCAGAATTTTTCTCCCTACGTTAATGCATGGAACCCTTTTCAAGGGCTTTCTGCTCCTTTTAACACTTCTCTAGGGAGTAACTTTACCAATTACGAAGATTTTTCGACATGAGTTTGTCAAACTCCAGTTTTTTCTAGACCATAAGGAGCTCCTTATGGTTTAGTTGGGTCTACGAGTTACTTCAGGAAACCTGGTGCCTTCATAAATCTAGTCCATTCTTTTTAGAACATTGGGAGTTCCGCCCACAGTAGGTGGAATCCTTAGGGTCTGCCATGACTCCCTTTTCTGGCAACATTAAAGTTGCCAGATCTCTCTAAATTGACTAATTATTTGATTAGGTATAACCCGATTTGGTCTCTGGTCCCAACCAAACTTCCCTCTGATATCCAAAAATTCGAGGGGAGGATTGGTGAAGATCCGGGTGACCACGTAACCACTTTCCACTTATGGTGTTCATCCAACTCCCTGAGAAATGATTCAATCAGTTTGAGATTGTTTCAACGTACCCTAACTTGAAATGAAGCTAAATGGTACAGAGAATTCCCAAGGGCCACCTTCACTTCTTTCAATGATTTGGCTTCTATATTTTTGAACCATTTTCAATTGCATGTCCGATATGACGCTGGAACTAAGCTTCTAGCTAATTTCCAACAAGATCAAGCAACTCACATTTCGGATCATATCTAGGAATGGAGGAGAATGAAGAGGCTCATTAAAGCTGATATTCCACACGAATTCCTTCTTCAATGGTTTCTTAAATCATTACAACCTGAGATCTCTAAGGACGTGTCCCTCTCTGGTGTTTTCACTGAAGAGCAGGTTATTTTCAGGGCCCAACAATTAGAACTAATCTATTCTCAGTCTAGGGTTCTTAAAAAAATTCTACCTGACGCTCCTAGATCCAAGGTGGATATAGCCAAACCGAAGCCAGGTCCCCATGCCAATGGGCTAGTCGGATCAATTGATGCCAACATGGCTAACCTGCTGAATAAATTGCAACAATTGTCTTTACAAACTGCTTATTCTATGTAGGAATTGTCGTCTATATCTACACCTTCCCAATCGACGTCTATAAATGTTGTCCAAAATTCCAACCCTAAAGGAAACGAACAATCTGATGGGAAGAGGGAAGGACGAGGTAGAAAAAAGGGACAGGATGGGAAAGGCAATGCAAACAAACTCGGCAATGATGTTGGAGGGGGTAGAAAAGATTCCAAGAAAAAATTAAAATTTCCATGCAAGTTATGAAATGGGGATCATTTGACTCATCTATGCCCTAATATCCAAGACACTCAGTGCTTGTTAGTGCAGCAAGGGTCCTCTAGCTCCCAAGCTATCCTTACTAACTCTTTTCCCCAAGGGCAACAATTACTTGCTGGTGCAAACTCAAATTCTAGTACTCCCACAGGGGACAACCAGGAAGGGGAGAATTCATCAAATGTCTTCATGATGAGCTCACATGTCGATGTCGTTATGCGATCATGTGATTATGGTGAATTGGAATCATCTAAGGCTAAGTATGCTTCTGATGCTTCAGAGCCGCTCCATATTGATAGGCCCTCTGTTGAGTCTATACCTTAGATGCCGAAAGTCTCCGCAAAGTGCTTGACCATTAACCCTAATGCTAGGGCTGTTGGGTGTGGATCCTGATTATCTTCTATATTCAAAGGTTTCAACTGGATGTATACCCTAGGAAGATTATACAACCCTCCATGCGGGGGGGACTTGTCACCCCCGCGGGGGTTTGGGGGGGCTAATCCCCCTCGGCTGGGGGGTCCGGGGGCCAGCGATCCCCCGGCGGGGGTTTCTGGGGTAGCGCCCCTGAAGCTAAAAACAGATGTAAAATTGCCTTGTAAAAGTATAGTAATTTCTAGTCAATCTGGGCCATTCATTAGGCAGATGATCTGATGGAAGAAGTTATGTTTAGTTTATGGTTTTTTGCCCTATAAGGCAACCCCTCACTATATATGAGGGAATTGTATTGCGTCTATGTAGATCTGTATTCTAAGTGAGGAAGAGAGAGGAGATTGAGAGCGAAGAGGCAGTTATAGCAGATCTGCTGGAGGTTGTATCTCTTCAGTTTGCTGGATAATATAAAAAGAAGGACTGGCTGTTTCTCCGTGGACATAGCCCAAACTAGGTGAACCACGTATATCTATGTCTCTCTTGTTTTATGCGTTTATGTGTTTATATTTTTGCAATATTTTATGTGTTCCATTGCTCTATAATCTATAATTTTCTAACAACTGGTATCAAAATCGAAGGTCTATTTGACTGATAAAATCACAGGAGAGAAGGGTTCTTGGTTCGAGTGGGAGCAATGGCGGAAGATGGTAGGTTTAGGGTTGAAAAATTCAATGGCCAAAACTACCAGCTATGGAAGATGTAGATGGAAGATTATTTGTATCAGAGAGATCTGTACCTACCATTGAGTGGAAAGACAAATAAGCTGACGAGTATGACAGACACAGAATGGAATATTCTCAGCAGAAAGGAACTTGGAACAATATGGCTATGGCTAGCGACATTAGTAGCATTTAATATTTCAAAGGAAACGACAACAGAGGGTTTAATGTCGACATTGGCCAAACTATGTGAAAAATCCTCGGCCTCAAATAAGGTATTTCTTATGAAGCGTTTATTTAATATGAAGATGTCAAAAGGTGGATCTGTTGTAGACCATTTAAATGATTTTAATACAGTTATAAGTCAGTTACGTTCTATAGGGGTAAATTTTGATGATGAAGTTAGGGCTCTGTTATTTCTATGTTCATTGCCAGAAAGATGGAATGGTTTAGTTATGGCCATTAGTAACTCTATCTCTGGATCTAGTACTTTAAAGTTTGATGATGTTGTCAGTGCAATCCTTAGCAAGGAAATGCGACGGAAAAGCTCCGATGAAACATCAGGTAATGCTTTGACTGTAGAGACTAGGGGAAGAAAAATGGAAAGAGGAAAGAGCCCAGGATACCATAGTAAGTCAAGAAAAGGTAGATCCAAGTCCAGATCGGGGATAGTGTGCTGGAAATGTGGGAAGAAAGGACACCTGAAGAAAGACTGCAATTCTCAAAAGGGAAAAGAAGGAGACACGCAGCAAGAAACTAAGCATGAAGCGAATGTAACAGGTGATGTGTTGCAAGATGCTTTGATTCTTTCTTTAGAAAATATTATTGATGCCTGGGTGTTAGATTCAGGGGCCTCATTCCATGCCACACCTAATAGGAAACATTTTCATGATTATCTTCAAGGAGATTTTTGACAGGTTCTATTGGGTGATGATAAACCCTGTAAAATCGTTGGAATGGGTACAGTTTTCATAAAACAGCAGAATGGAAATCAATGGTTATTAAAGGAGGTAAGGCATGTTCCGGATCTGAAGAAAAATTTGATTTCAACAGGGCAGTTGGGAGGTGAAGGTTGCGTAACTACTTTCACAGATAAAACTTGGAAGGTCACTAAAGGATCCTTGGTAATAGCAAAAGGAGGAAAGGTTGGTACATTGTATTTATGCAATGGTATTTCTAATTCTGTTAATTCTTTAACCTCTATAGGAGAAGATATGCATTGTGGCATCATAGGCTCAGGCACATGAGTGAGAAGGGGATGCAGATTATTCACTCAAGAAATTTTTTGACAGGTTTGAAGCAGTTGATTTAAAATTTTGTGAGAATTTTGTTTGTGGAAAACAGAAGAGAGTCAGATTCCTTAGAGTTGGGAAAGAAAAGAAGAACAAAAAATTAGAGCTTGTGCATACAGATGTATGGGGACCTGCTCAGGTATCATCTCTTGGTGGTTCTCGTTATTATGTTACTTTTATTGATGATGCAACCAGAAAAACCTGGATTTATTGTATTCGAAATAAATCTGATGTATTTGATACTTTCAAGAAATGGAAAGCTTTGGTTGAAAATGAGACATGAAAAAGGTTGAAGTGTCTCAGATTAGACAATGGAGGTGAATATTGCAGCAAAGAGTTTGATAGGTACTATTTAGAGAATGGAATTTGTAGAGAGAAGACAGTTCCAGGAACACCACAAGAAAATGGTGTGTCAGAAAGGATGAACAGGACAATCATGGAGCATGCAAGGTGCATGAGATTGCATGCAGGATTTCCTTTACAATTTTGGGCAGATGCTGTAGATACTGTTGTTTATCTAATAAATAGAGGGCCTTCAAGTTCCTTGGATGGTGGTATTCCAGAGGAGGCATGGATAGGTAAAAAGGTAAACTACTCTTTTTTAAAGACTTTTGGTTGTGAAGCCTTTGTCCACATTAATAAAGAAAATAGAACAAAGCTTGAGGAAAAATCAAAGAAATGTACCTTTATTGGATATGGTGTTAATGATTTTGGTTATCACTTTTAGGATTATGAAAAACAAAAAATCATTAGGAGCAAAGATGTTATATTTAATGAAAAGTTTTTGTATAAGGATCAGCTATAGGAAAAGAAACAGGAAAAAGAAAACAGAGAATACATAGTGCTTGACGATATCACAAGAAAAGTGATGGTGCTTGAAAATCATAATGATCAATAGCCAGAACAACAACCACAACAGCAACAAGTACCCCAAACACTTGAAAGTGGTGTTAGAAGATCTACCAGGATCAGTATACCCCCTGAATGTTACTCTCCTTCATTATATTATGTATTGTTGACTGATTCTAGTGAACCAAAATGTTATGAAGAAGCAGTGCAGGTAGAAACTAGGAAGAAGTGGGAGCAAGCCATGAAAGAAGAGACTAACTCCTTAGAACATAACCAAACTTGGGACTTAGTCAGGTTGCCTGCAGGTAAAACAACATTGCAGAATAAATGGGTTTACAAGTTGAAGGAAGAATATGGAGGTAGAAAAAGATATAAAGCTAGACTTGTGATGAAGGGGTTTGCACAGAAGAAAGGTATTGATTTTGATGAAATATTTTTCTCCTGTTGTTAAAATGACTTCAATCAAAACTATTTTAAGTATAGTAGCAGTTGAAGATTTGCATCTTGAGCAGTTAGATGTAAAGAGAGCCTTTCTCCATAGGGATTTGGAGGAAGAGATATATATGCAGCAGCCTCATGGATATGAGGTAAAAGGGAAGGATAAACTAGTGTGTAGGTTGAAGAAGAGCTTGTATGGCTTAAAACAAGCTCCAAGGCAGTGGTATCTAAAATTTGATAAGTTTATGTCTGAACAAGGTTATAGTAGATGCCACTCTAATCATTGTGTTTATCTGAAAAAGAAAAATGATGGCAGCTATATTATATTGTTATTTTATGTAGATGACATGCTTGTTGCAGGGTCTAACATACATGAAATAAATGTGCTCAAAATAAAATTGGAAAATTCATTTGCGATGAAGGATTTGGGAGCTGGAAAACAAATCCTTGGTATGAGAATAACTAGAGATAGAAGAATCACAAATTAACATTGTCTAAAAGTGAGTACACAAAAAAGGTGTTGGAAAGGTTTAATATGAAGAATGCAAAACCAATTAGTATACCTTTGGCTAGCCATTTCAAATTAAGTAAGGAGGAGTGTCCCAAGACTCAGGAAGAAATCACTCATATGTCTAAAGTTCCATATGCATTAGTAGTTGGAAGCTTAATGTATGCAATGGTTTGCACAAGGCCTGATATTGCACATGAAGTGAGAGTTGTAAGTAGGTACATGAACAATCCAGGAAAAGAACATTGGATGGCGATGAAGTGGATTCTCAAGTATTTGAAAGGTACCACAAATCAAGCATTATGCTTTGGTGGTTCAAACATTTCTCTACAGGGATATGTTGATGCAGATATGGCGAGTGATAAAGATAACAGGAGGAGCACAACAGGGTATGTGTTTACTGTAGGTGGAATAGCGGTTAGTTGGGTCTCAAAATTGCAAAGTGTTGTTGCATTCTCAATAACAGAAGCAGAGTATGTTGCTGCTACAGAGGCTAGTAAAGAAATGATTTGGTTACAAAGCTTTCTGGATGAATTGGGTAAGAAGCAGGAGTTGGGCAGGTTATACAGTGAAAGCTAAAGTGCCATACATCTTGCAAAGAACTCTGCATTTCATTCCAAGACTAAGCATATAGAACTAAAGTACCATTTCATATGGTCAGCATTGGAAGATGGACAGTTGAAGCTGGAAAAGATACACACTAGCTAGAATCCTGCAGATATGTTAACGAAAGTTGTAACCAGGGAGAAACTGAGAATCTGCTCAGTTTCAATTGGTCTTCAAGTATGATGAAGAAGATGAGAAATAGCTAGGTCCAAAGTGGAGTCATTGTCTAGCAAATGAAGCAGTGGTGGAGTTGCTATAATTAGTCTCCAAGTGGGATATTGTTGGGTGTGGATCCTGATTATCTTCTATATTCAAAGATTTCAACCAGATGTATACCCCAGGAAGATTGTACACCCCTCCATGCAGGGGGGTGCGGGGGGGACTTGTCGCCCCCGTGGGGGTCCGAGGAGGATAATCCCCCCTAGTTGGGGGGTCTGGGGGCTAGCAGTCCCCTGGCTAAAAATAGATGTAAAAATGCCTTGTAAAAGTATAGTAATTTCTAGTCAATCTGGGCTGTTCATTAGGTGGATGATCTGACAATAGAAGTTATGTTTAGTTTAGGGTTTTTTGCCCTAGAAGGAAACCCCTCATTATATATGAGGGAATTGTATTGCGTCTATGTAGATCTATGTTCTGAGTGAGGAAGAGAGAGGAGATTGAGAGCGAAGAGGCAGTTACAATGGATCTGTTGTAGGTTGTATCTCTTCAGTTTACTAGATAATATAAAAAGAAGGACTGGTTGTTTCTCCATGGATGTAGCCCAAACCAGGTGAACCACGTATATTTGTGTCTCTCTTGTTTTATGCGTTTTATGTGTTGATATTTTTGCAATATTTTATGTGTTCCATTGCTCTATAATATATAATTTTATAACAAGGGCAGCCCAAAACTACTCAATTATAGAAGATATGCCTCAAAGTCCTTGTGATATGTCAGTGTTAGAGGTACTCCAGGCGTGCCCCACTCAAAGGAGTGCATTACTCTTGGAAATTAGAGGAGTAGATCCAAAAAGTTCTCTTATGCTCACTTCTGACATGTCAAACGTCAAAAAGAGACTTCCCCATCATATGGCATTTCAGATAAAGTCTACATATCGAAAGACTAACATCTTTCAAACCATTATTGATGAGGGAGCTTCCACATGTGTGATGTCCATGTCATGTTGGAAGGCCATTGGATCACCTCAAGTTGTTCCTTCACCGACTCTATTGATGAAATTTGATGGACATTCTCATAGGGCGCACGAGATTATTCCAGCCTTTCCCATCTGTGTTGGGGAAAAGGTGGTAAATATTGAGGTAGAAATTGTTGATGCAAACTTGGATTACAACCTCCTCTTAGGCAGGAATTGGATTTATGAGATGGATGTCATAGTTTCATCATTATTTTGCATTCTTTGTTTTCCTCATGAGGGGAGGATTGTGAAAGTTGATCAGATGGACTATTCTCCGGGTGACTCCCACACATCTTATGATTCTATTGTTCCATTAGTGAATAATCCTAGGCAACCTATAGAGAATTTAGGAGTTGGGATATACTCTTCTTTAATGGGTATTTTTGATCTTCCTTCTCCTATAGCTAGAATCAATGTTATTTCATCCTCCAAGGGGCCTTCTTGAAGAGAGTTCTTTCGAACTCATTATTTTTTGTACCCTTGGCCTTTACCTTCATCTAACACCACATTTTATGGAGGGAAAGTAGGTGGAATGGCATGTCCTATGTCTGCAGCAGAAATTACTTGTCAGTCTATTATTAATTCTGCAGACTCTCATCCTACTCCTTTCTCCCTGGAGGAGTTAGATGGAGATGTGGCTTCGGCCTGGACCCTTGACTCAACTTTAGCTCAGAATTTCTTAGACACAGTCTTACCATTGAAGGAAGAAATCCTAGAAGAAATTATGGGTGTTGATAGACCATGGGATGATCTACATCATCATTCATATTTCCTCCCTCATTTGCGAGAAATTGGGTCAAGTTTGTCTAGTCCTTTTACTAGCGATGTTCATACAGTTTTAAATCCTTTGGCCCCAACACAGTTTTCTTCCAAAGGTAACATGTCTGTTATTTCACAAACTCTACCAATGAACATCTCTAGGAATCCTAACATAATCGAAAATGTATTCATCAAAGCTAACTGTTCCCTTTAATAAATTCAAATTTATACCGATCTCTTCAAAGAGTTTCGTGATGTTTTCACTTGGTCTTATGAGGAAATGCCTAGAATAGATCCATCTATAGTCTAGCATGAGATCGAGACATACAAAAATGCTAAACCTATTTGTCAAAAACTTTGACCATTCAATCTTAGAAAAGAAACAACCTATTAAAGTTGAGATTGAAAATGTGCTAAAGTTGGCTTTTATATACCCCGTTCCTCTAACTGAGTGGGTCTCTAATACAGTCCCTGTAGACAAAAATCAAGGAATGATCTGAGTATGTATTGACTTTAGGGACCTCAATAAGGCTTGTCCAAAAGACAATTACCCCACACATTTTATTGATCAAATTATTGATGAATGTGCGGGTAATGAAATTTTTTCGTTCATGGATGGATTCTCTAGCTACAATCAAATTACTATCCGTCGAGAAGATCAACACAAGAAAACATTTATTTGTCCTTGGGGTACATTTGTGTACAAAAAAATGCCTTTTGGTCTCAAAAATGCTAGAGCCACGTTTCAGCGGGCCATGTCTTATGATTTTCATGACATCAAGCACGTTATTGAAGCATATCCAGATGATATAGCTGCTCGTTCTTGAAAGATAATTGATCATCCTAAGCACCTTCAGTTGATCTTTGAGCAGTGTCATTTTTATAAAATCTGGTTGAATCCGAATAAGTGCATTTTCGTAGTCACATCCAGTTCATTGTTAGGATTCATCGTGTCAACAAAAGGGATTCGTGTTCATTGAAGACGGTTTGATATAACCACAATAGGAAACTCTGAGAGAGTCCCAAAATATTGATCCCATGGATGACGACAGATAGAGAATAATGGAAGAACTATCTTTCATCTCAACATTAGGAGGGGAAATCACAATGGTGGGTTGAGAAACCTCTTATTTTTTCAAAGATGTGGGGCCAAAACCTGCAGGAAGAGGAGAAGTGGAATCACTACGAGCAGCATCTAAATCATGAAGCACTTGAACTGTATCACGAAAATATTTGAGATAGGGACAGTGATGGGAATAACGATCATAATTATCACACAAATAAAAAGGGTGATTCATGCGTAAGGATTTTCTCTTCTTGGTGGACTCAGGTAAGGTAACATGGACATTAGGAATGTTAGGATCAAGGAAGGTATAAGAGACCACATTCTTAATATGAGGGAGCGCAGGACAATTATTGGTGGCATGCCCAACAACATCACACAAAGGGCATGGAGGGGAAGGCTTTGGAGGTTTAGGAGGAGTGGGAGTTGGTTGGGGTGATTGCCTTTGGTTCCACTTTTTTGGGCTTTCCCCCCTCACCAAATGTTTTTGCAACAAGAGTGGATTCCTACTAAGGTTGTTGTGGAACTAAAGCAAAGGAAGGGGAGGGAACAATGGCTTGAACCAGAGTCAAATATATATAAGGTTTATGTTTATTAGGAGTGTTTACGGGAGGATCAACGAGCCATACTAGGATCCCCATGGTGATTTTAGGAAGAATCAATGTAGCCATAACATGGGTAGAGAAGATTCCTGGTGGCGGGAACAAGAAAGGTATCTGACTGGAGGTGTAATGACCTAGGGCAACTACTTCTGGATGGTTATGACTTAGGGGAACTATTCCTGGTTGGAAAGGATTGGGAGAGATACCAATAAAAGGAAATGGGCCTAGAGGAATTGTACTTGAAGGCTAAGTTGAGGTGGGAGTGGGGGGTTGCGGAGGGACTAGCTACTATGAAGTCGTACTAGAATGCTTGTTAGTGGCCTGTGACACTTGGAGCATGCAAACACTAGAAGAGCTAGCGTCAGAAGGAGTAGGCGATGGGCCATAATAAGCTCCAAGTGGCATGGAATCTTTGTAGAATTAGGAGAAACATCGATTAAGGAAGGGATAGTATTATTGCTAGTCATCGATGAGATAGGGGTCTAAGGAGAGGTATGAGACTTAGGGTCATATTAAGTTCGTTGATAAAAAATGATGATATTTTCATTGTGAGAAAAGAAAATCTCGCGAAAGAAAACAGATGTGAGAGCAGACATGGCATAGGTGTAACTATGACCCAACAAGATGTTATAATCTAATGGGGCATCAATGACTTCGATATTAATCAAGGTTGTCTTTCTAGCAAGGTGGTATAAACCAAGGGGCTATGAGGGGTGACCTTCCAAGGCACGAAGAGTGATATTGGATGGTGACAGGTCAAAGTAACCAAGTTGCTTCCAAACACAAAAAAATCATCACATAGGTGAGGTGCCTTTGTCTATTATACATTATTGGACAGTGGTGTTTTTATGGAGACTCACGAAAAGAAGCAGATGAATGAAGGGGTACATGTCAAGCTTTGTCAACATCAAATAAAATCATACAATCATCAGAGGGGTCCACAATTCCTAAAGCATATAGTATATCCTTCTATTGGGATGGGCACGTATAGAGGACTTCTATTGTTGACATGGCTGTAGGGGACTGTGCCAAATCATATACTATGCTATATGTATGGGTGACTTTAGATGAAGTATAATTTTGACATAATGGTCCTTTAGGGATCTTGGGGGGAACCTCGACTTTAGGTGGAGGGATCTGTAAGGTGCCATTCAATGATGAAAGAGGCTCAGTGGAAACTTTGGGTTGGGTATTAGTCACTCACTTTGTAGGAGGTTTGTCGTATTGGCGCAATCAAGTCTGGAGGTTGACCTCTTCAGTGATGACTTCTTCGAAATTCATCATTAAGATCTGGTAATTCTTCTGGTTGGATTGTGAAGTTTGAGGGGCTACAATACTCTGGGTGAGTTGGGAAACCACATATCCTTGATGAGGAAATGGATTTGTAAGCATGGTCAGTTGGGATGAAGCAAGGGGGGAGGATGTGGAGTGATGGGCTGAGGTCATGTTCATGGTGCTCGACCCACCAAAATTCAAGGGATCTCCCTGATGTGAAGTCCCTATTAGAACTCGCACTGTTTTGTGTAGGAGTCCCATCCAAAATAAAGGCTCAGTTTCCGAATTCAATAAATATTTTCCTTGGCTCTAATTGTCAGCAAGAGAGAGGGGTACAAACGTCTCTTTGAAAAGAAAGTGGGTGTGCCTACTGAGTGTTCAGTTGCAACTATGTCAAGGTTCTTCTATTGCAGAGGGGGAAGAAAAGTGTGAGCCTCTAAGTGAGAGGTAACAGTACAACCCAAGAAGAGTCACACATGAACCATAAGGATCCGTCTAACACCAAGTGAAATAGTCCATAGAGGATGTGAGGGTCATTTTAACCAAAAATAAAGAAAGGTATGTCTAATATCCCACGTGATAATGCATAAGTATGGGACAAAAATAAAAACCATTACAACTCATTCTCAATAAGATAATTACTAAAATAATGGAAATAGTTCAACTATCTTAGCACATGTGAAAGCAAACATGAGTACAAACATCCATAAAATAGTCTTGAAAACATTCATAGTCCATGCATGAAGAACATGTTGGCCTTGAAGGCTTCTATTATTAAGTGAAATTTCCAAGGCACATGTTTACAATGTACATCACAAGCCCCAAAAGTGGGACATTGGAGCCACTCCTTTCTCCTCAAAGAACTAGTTGTGTTGGCATTATGATGCATGTGTTGTACTTGATGGCAACCCTCTCATAGAAGAATATCTCACTTATGTATAATCTTCAGAAGAGATATCAGGAGGACAGCTCAAAGGAATCAGATGAGGTATCTTCAGAAGAGATATCAGATATGACTAATGGAGGACAGCTCAAAGGAATCAGATGATAGTTCTAAGTGTGACAATAGCTTTGCCATCAAGTCCAAAGGGGGAAATTGTTGGCATTATGAGATAAGTGTTGTCCTTGATGGCAAACCTCACTGATGACAAATCATAGTACAGAAGGTCAGCAGCAAGGAATTGATGATCAGACTATAAGAAGAAGAGAAAGTTTGTACACGCTAGTTGGCTTCATCAAAAGCGCGTGTACACGCTAGTTGGCTTCATCAAAAGCGCGTGTATGTGGAAACGTACCTTTGGTCCATGGCGGTTATTCCTTGGAAGTTGTGCCTATGGTTTTGGACCTTGACATCTCGGCGGACGTGTTGATCCCTAGTTTTGAAGTTGGTGGTATTGTGTTACTATGGTTTTGGCTCTTGGTATTGAACAAGGCCTAAGGCTATATAAGGAGAAGGAAATCATTAGGCAAGTGTATCTCTGAAATGTCTTGAATATCTGATGAAGCATTAGATCCAGTATGCAGGGTTATGGGTTGATGATGCATTGCTTGATCTGAGCTAAGGAGAGATCTCACCGGTTGATGGAGAACTAGATCTAAGGAGAGATCGGGATCAAATGGTTTGAAATGAACTATCTTTATGATGCGTATTCTAGATCTACATACTGACGCATGTATAGTTCTATAAGTGTTATGAGTATGACTGATGTCTGGTACAGCTGCAAGTTGATAGAAATTATTTTTAGATCTGTACGCGGGTTGGCTTTGATAAAAGCGCGTATACACGCGGGTTTGATTCATCAAAGTAGCGTATACATTGTAAATCTTAATATTTGAAGATTGCAGATGGATCTGATGGTTATTACAGAGTTCTGTGTTTGCTCTGTGTTCTGGTGACTGTTGTTAACAGGGTTTCAGTGATTCAGAGTTTGATGATTGTTTTGAGCTTCAATGATAGTTATGGGTCCAGTATGAAAATTGGATGAAAAGTGGCCTTACAGATTATGTGTTGTGCTTCAGTGTATCCAGTCTGAAAATTGATGAAACGTGGTACCTGGAGGTGAGAAGATTGTAGGCAAGCACCTACGTACTAGTATCTAAGCTAGTACAAAAGCTAAAGGAGATCTTTGGAGCATTGTAGCAGGTAGCAGCCTGCGTACTAGTAAATGGATCGGCTAGTACAAGAGCAAAGGGGGTTGTAGCTCCCGTACTGGTATAAGACTGCACCAGTACAAATATTGTAAAAGGATTTTCTTATTAAGAAGAAGATTGAGATGACTTGCAGCAGGTGGTTTTCACCCACATTGGGTTTCCACCTTATATCTTTGTGTTCATGTGTGTGGCTCTTGTGTGATGTTCTGTTCTGTTATTCTGCACCTGTTTACTGTTAATATGCTTAATAATGATCTGATGCATTTACTGAAGATTAAGCTAACTGAATTATAAGATCTCTGGATATACGCGAGTTTCATTAGACACAGTAGCGTGTACACGCTGGCTCACTTAATTGAAGTAGCGTATATGTTTCTGACTATGAAATTGAAAAGTTTGATTGATCTGATAATACTGATTCACCCCCCCCCTCTCAGTATTATTTCCAACAAGTTGATCTCTCTAATTCCTTGTGGGACGAGCCAAGGTGAAAAGTCCTTTTCTCATACAATGAGGGGATATATATAAGAAAGGATGACTCTTTTACTACCCTCATGTTGGATTATATGGGCCTGACCCAGGTTCGGAAAAATTATGTAGCCAAACAAATCCCACAGCTACCGGCCCTTTCAGCAACAGCCCATGGAGCACGGACTGAGGTCTCACCCGAGGTAGCAGGGGAGGGTGCTAGAACCAGGTTTCTGCACCCTTGGTGTGTCTAGATGTGGTCTGGAGGTTCTGTACACCATTCTGTAATGTCGTGCTGCAATGTCTCACGCATATCCGAACCCAGAATAATCTTTACTAGTTATTAGCGTGTTGTTTACAGATCTAATCTATTTGATGAAGTATTGTAAATCAAATCTACTTAGAAGGGTATTTAAGCAACTATTTATCAGATTTATCTAGTTCGCACAGTTAGATTAAATGTAGATTCACATGTATTCAATATGTAATCATATGCGCATAGATCAAACAGTGATATTACCCATAAAAAGCTATATCCACGATACTTTAGATTTAACATAGAATTACCAAAGCAACTTATCTTTATTTACTTTCCTCACCAATACATCCAAATCTGCCCGGCGCACTCAGCTGCAGGGGTCTGCACACATAGCTGCAGACTCTTCCAAGCCTCTGCGCACATAGTTGCAAAGCCTCTATCAACTACCCAAACCCTCGACTCGAACTTACAGATGCTTACAAATTGTTCTCCTCAAAAACCCATTACATTACAAATCCAAGATCATACAACCCCAAAAGAACTGCCTTTCCCTCATAGAGTCGTGCTCTATTTATACCTTCCTATGGTTTGCGGACTGACTTACTTCCTATTATTTTATATTATTTCTTGGGCAGACAACCCTTTGAATCAACCTTTTACATTTCGCGCTCCACATATTTTAGAGGTTTACAATATTTTTATCCTACTTTATAGGCTATCAAACCCCAAAAATGTTACACGAGACCTCCGCTACCCAACAGTCCCCCAACACAATCATCGTGACTCATCCCGAGTCACTCATTGGTGCGGCGAGATGAGCTACCATGGCTTCACCATTCACCTACCTCTGAGTGGCACTCATTGTCCTACTGCTTCGTCATTGTCTCCTACAATGCTTCGTCCAGCTCCTACTTCATTGTTTATCCCACTTCTTGCGACCAATAATGCTCATTCTGCTCTACTCGGTTAACACAAAACACCCCTTCCTAGGATTTTAGCTCTGGTGGGGGAGTCGCAGCCTGGACTTCTTTATACCACCGCATCCATTGTCGACCTTCGCTTCTACTCTTCACACTGTTTGCTACAGCTTGTATTGCAATTTTGTAAGACCTGTGCTGTTGTCTACGAGATCCCAATCCTCAAGGTCCTTTAGAGACAACCTATTAATTTCATTTCTACCCATGGTCTCCGTTCATCCATCCTTTTGCCTTTCTGTTGTGGTTCGACGACCTGCCCCCTGGGCGAGGCGACGACATCCGGACCAATTCTACTTCGTGTCTCCCCTTTTTCGGTACATACCCTACGATTGATGTTGCACGCTGTGGGATGCCCTCAGTAGTCAACACCATGGCCCATAAAGAGTCAAGCCTTCCCATTGACCATATCACCACCGTCGGGCTTACTCCTTGTGCAGAGATAATGAACAGTTCCATATTGATAACCAACATATGTTTCCTAGAAGTGTAGGTTGCCCGGTGGATGCCCCTCGGTGATTTATAAGCAATTCAAATGTCAAATTCATTGGTTCTTGCTTGTTCTAGCATCCTCGTGTAAAATTTGTGGCAGCTCATTCCATATTTGATTCGTACTCCCTCTCTTAATTACCCACTACCCGCTCCCTTTTGCCATAATCTAGACATATTTTCATGAATAGTGACAAGAACGGTCACCTCTCTTCTTAGCAATGCATCGATGCACTTCTTATTGTGTAACCATGATCTTGTTGATGAGCCAAATCGATGCGTAGCCTGGTACGCATGCCTCTTTCCCCCAGAATGCTTTACCGCCCCGCACTCTCTTTCAACTGGCTGGAGTGGTGAGACTGTCCCTCGAATGATTAGTCAGGCGACCTACCCTCCCGTATAGAGTTTCAGGTGATTGCCATTCACTCAGCCCAGGAAGGGGTCACCATTGAGTTTGGCAAGTTGAACCTCACCCCCATCGGTAACTTCTTTGACAACATAGGGTCCCAACCAATGCATGCATACTTTGCCAGGGAATTTCTCAAACTTATTATCATATAGTAATACTAAATCATTTTCCTTGAAGGTGCGCACATGGATATGTCGATCATGCTACGCTTTCTTGCGCTGTTTTATACTTGCTAATGGAATCTAGCCAAAAACCATTCCTCCCCTAGTTCTTCTAGCTGCACGAGCCGTTCCTCCAAAGCCCCGTGATCAGCCATTCTTGTTATTGCCGCGATCCACAGACTAGGAAAAATATATTCCATAGGCATAACGGCCTCCTTGCCATAGAATAACCGAAAAGGTGTCTGGCCCATTAGCTTCTTGCATGTGGTTCGGTATGCCCATAGCACAACAGGGATGTGCAAGTCCCAGTCATTTTGCTGCGCATTACAGACCTTGGTCAATGCGGTCTCCAAGATTTTGTTGAATGCTTCAACAATCCCATTCACTTTCAGGTGGTATGGTGTACTCTGTTGGTGATATATCTGGAATTCCTTAGTGAGTGCGCTGATCGTTTCATTCAAAAAATGCGTTTCCCAATCACTCGTGAGAATTTGGGACACCCAAACCTTGTTAGTATGTTCTCGAACAAAAACTTCATAGCTATTGCAGCCATGCAGTCCTTCATTGGATGTGCCTCTGCCCATTGGGTCAAATATTCTATCGTGGTGATGATATAGTGCATGCCTGTCTTCCCTCATGGCTCGATAAGTCCGACGAAGTCAATTGTCCACTTATCAAATGGTTGTAGCATCATCTGTGGCTAGAGTAGCATCTCATCTCTCCACGATGGTTTTCCCATCCATTGACATACGTCGCAAACTCGGCAGTATGCTTTCAAATCTTGATATAGAGTGGGCCAGCATAATCCTACATGAAGAATCTTCTGGGCTGTGGCGCGACCCACATAATGTCTGCCAGCAACCCCCCATGTGCTTCGGCCAGGATCTGTCCTCACTCAAACTCCGAGACATATCTACATAATATTTCATCGTTGCCCATTTTGTAGAGGTTTCCTGCAATCACAGTGAAGTCTGCTATGCATATCACCAATTCCTTCTTTTGCTTAACAGAATATCCCTGCGGTGCGGTTCCTGTAGTTAAGAAATGGATATTATCCTCAAAATGGCCATCCTCTACGCGCACCGCATATAGTTATGCATCGGGGAGTTCGTCCTCTAAATTTGTGGGCTCTTTGCCGGTCTCAATTTGAGACAGGTGGTCTGGGCCTGTGTTCAGATGTCTAGGCTTTACGACGACCTCAAAGTCATATTTTGGGAATAGCAGCAATCATCTACAAATGCACCCCCCCTACACAGGCTTATTCACTAGATATTTTAATGCAAAGTGGTCGGTATACATCTTAAAGTGGCCTCCAAGCGGATAGTGGTAGAATTTTTGAAGTGCATATACCATCGCTAATCACTCCTGCTCAGTAGTGGAGTAATCATTCTCAGCAATTGACAACTGACAACTTGCAAACGCAATCGGATGGTCAATTCCCTCCGCCCCTGGTTGAGTAAGTACCACCCCCAACGTGATACATGATGCGTCGACATGCACATGAAATTCGACGTCCCATTTCGGAAAGACCATTATAGGGGCAGAGGCCATCCTTTCCTTAAGCATCTCCAGACTTTTGTTTCATTCCTCATTCCAGCAATAGGTAGCATCCTTCTTCAGCAACTGTTCCATTGGAGAAATGATCTGAGCGTAGCTTTTATTGAACTTTCGATAGTAGCCTGTGTGTCCCAGTGTGGCGCGTAGTTGTTTGACACTTCACAGTGCTTGCAGATTGAGTATGACAACGATCTTTCTTAGATCCACTATCAGGCCTTACTTACAGACCACATGGTCCAACAGGTTCCCGAATGGGACAAGGAAAGTTCACTTCTCTAGGTTTAGCGCAATCTAGTGATGGCAGCAAGTATCCAGCATTAACCATAAGCTCGCTACATGTTTCTTAACCAATTCGAACACGGTCCAGTCATCAAGATAGACCTCTAAGAACTTGTGTATAAATTCCTTGAACGCTGCTACCACTATTCATGAAAATATCGTCGACATGTTCTTCAGTCCAAATGGCATTACCGTGTACTGGAAGTAACCCCATTTGGTGGGGAACATTGTTTTACTTCTATCCTCTAGCACGATCTTGATCTGGTGGTATCCTGAGAACCCATCCGTGAAAGAGTAGGCTTCCTGCCCCCCCACACTTTCCAGTACCTCATCTGTAAATGGTGTTGGAAACAGATCGTTAACACAAGCATCATTGAGCTTCCTGAGATCCACGTAGATGCGAATCTCACCCTTCTATTTCTTCTCCTACACAACCATCGGACTTACCCAGTCAGACTCTTCAACTGGTTCAATGATTCCTACTGCTAGCATCTTGTCCAGTTCTTCACGGACCTTGGATTTATATTTTGGATTCAATCGGTATGGTTTTTGCTTAATTGGTTTTTCATCTGGCTTCAACATTATCTTCATCATTCCCAGGTCTCCTAGGATCCCTTTTAGCTCTGTGATTTTTGTTGGGAATAGATCTCAATATTCCTGAAGTAATTCGATGACCTTATCCACTATGGCGTCGTCCCAATAGTCCCCAAGCGTTGCATACTTCAGCTCCTCCTCTGTTCCAATATTGATTTGTTTCGTTCTCAACGACGCCGTGATATCTGGATCTTCGATTTCAGGTCCGTGCACCTCACGGCTCTCCTTTGATTCCGAAATATTGACATTTCACAGTCATCCTCATCATCTTCTACCTAGACATTATAGCATTCGAGAGCCTGGCTCAGCTATCACGACCAGTTGAGTTGCCCATTTTCTTATGGTTCTAGTGGCATCTTGAAAATGGCAGACTTTACCAACTATAATGCTTCGTCCATAGGATCCATCCATTGATCTTCAAAGAGGAATGTCGATAAAAAACCTACGCACAAGATATCCCACTCACCTGTGTCGTGCCGGAGCTTTGCTTCAGTATACCAGTTTCTGGGAATAATGTCCAAAGTGTGATAAAATAATTGCACCAATTCTAGTTGCGGTTCCTCTCCGTAGGCTTTGATCCACTTCGTAAGGTGCATGCGTGGGTCATCATGTCCATTGTATTTCTCTATTATGCATAGTTCCAGTTTCCCAAATCTAATCTTCGTCATGCACCTACAGGCACTCCAATCTTTGAATGTCCCTTCATGTGTGCCCCACCATTGCACAGGCATCATGCGTAACACCCACCTCATTACATCAAACCGTTGGTGCTCTGGTAGTGCGATTTCAAATTGGGTCAGGAATTCATCTATTATTGTCAACCCATCATACTTCAACAATTCACAATCCTGGGCCCTTACGTAGTACAGATATGTTGGCATTATGATACAGGTGTTGTCCTTGATGGCAACTCGCTCAGAGGTATGATATAGGTGTTGTCCTTGGTGGCAACTCAATCAGAGGATAGATCTTAGTATAGCAGGTCAAGAGAGAGATATACGCAGGTTAACCTTGATGAAAGTGCGTATACACGTGGGTGAGAAGAACAAAAGGCGCGTATACGTACACACGCAGGTTCACAGGAGGAAAGGCGCGTACATGTCAGAAAACTAAGTTTTGGTCCATGGTATTTGGTCCATGGTATTTTGGTATTGGTCCATGGTATTTGGTCCGAAGTGTTGACCCCAAGTATTGGGTCCAAGGTATTGGTTCTAAGTGGTTTTGGACCATGGTATTGAAAGAGGCCTAAACCTATATAAGGAGAAGATCATTAAGCCAAGGAGTGGTAGTGTAAGTAATGAATGTTTGATGAAGTGTGAAGATCTAATATGTTGGTTATGGGTTTGTGATGCTTGGCTTGATATGAATCAAGTTGGAAATGGCAGCGAAGGTATAAGTAATTATCTTTAGATCTGTACACGGGTTATCTCTGGTGAAAGCACGTGTACCCATAGTTTTGACATAGTCAAGTAGCGTATACATTATGAGATTTGATGTTTCAGGTTGCTGTTGGTTCTAGTGGTTGTTGCAGAGTTTTGGGCTCTAGTCTGTGTTCAGGTAACTATATTTTGATGACAGGGTTTCAGTGATTCAGTATTGAATGATTCAAAGATTGATGATGCAGGTATAAGTTGATGAGTGTATTGCAGTGATGATTGTTTTGTACTTATGGATCTAGTATGAAAATTTATGAAACGTGGTCCCTGGAAGAAAAGAGAAGGTTGTAGCCTTCTGTAGGCCAGCACCAACGTACTAGTACATCAACTAGTACAAGAGCTAAGGCGGTTGTAGCTCCCTTCTAGGAGAGTCTAGAGAATGAGAGAAGGTTGTACCCTTCTGCAGGTAGAAGCCTGCGTACTGGTATAAGACTGCACCAGTACAAAACCTTTGTAAAAAGAAGTTTCTTATTAAAGAAGATATAGACAAATTGCAGCAGGTGGTTTTCATCCACATTGGGTTTCCACCTTATATCATGGTGTTCATGTGTGTTGCTTATGTGTGATGATCTATTCTGTTTTACTGCTCCTATTTGCTGTTCATATGGTTAATAATGTTCTAATGCACTCATTAAGGATCAACTAACTAAATCATAAGTTTATTGGATATATGCTTATTGCATTACACACAGTTGTGTATACGTGTGGTTTACCTTAACTGAAGTAGCGTATATGAATCTTAATATGGAAATGAAAAGTTATATTGATTTGATAATACTGATTCACCGCTGCCCCCCGCGCCCACCCCCCCCCCCCCCTCTCAGTATTATTTCCAACAATTGGTATCAGAGCAGGTCCTTTGGAAGAAGCTTGATCGCTTGAAGGAAAGATCCATCAGAATGGGTAATCAAGAAAGAGAAGCATCCATCAGGCCACCAATCTTTGATGGGAGCAACTTTGTCTACTGGAAGATAAGAACCACAACATATCTACAGTCGCTTGGAACGGATGTTTGGGGAATCGTGGAAGGAGGATACACATATCCATCAGTAATTCCTACAAATACAGTAGAGAGAAAGCAATATGAACTCAATGCCAAAGCGGTTACTATCTTATTGGGAAGTTTGTCACAATCAGAATTTGTCAAGGTCATGCAGTTCAAATCAGCCAAAGAAATATGGGACAAAATCATTCTAAGCTACGAAGGAGATGAACAGGTAAAATGAGCAAAGCTTCAAACTCTCAAAATACGGTATGAAAATCTTAAGATGCATAGTAATGAAAGCATAGCTAATTACTTCCTGCGTATAGATGAGATTGTCAATTGTATGAGGAATCTGGGTGAAGAATTTAAGGAATTTGTCTTAGTTGAAAATGTTTTAAGATCCCTGTCTACTAAATTTGATTCCAAAGTTTCTACCATAGAAGAAAAGGAGGATCTGCAGAAAATCACTATGACGCAGCTTCACGGAATCTTAACTGCTTTTGAGATGAGAAAAGGAGGACCATCAAATATGAGAGAAGCTACATTCGAAGTGTCAGCAAATGAATCAGGATACATTTCAAAAGGATAAGATGAGGTAAATTTTTTCAAGAATCTTGAACGGGGATCTGGAAGGTTCGAAGGTAAGCTACCTTTCAAATGCTTTTCATGTGGTAGAGTTGGTCACTACGCTGCTAGATGCCCTCATAACAAAGGAAAGATGTCTGAAGAAGGTAATCGAAGTTATTATACCCATGATAAAAGTAATGACACATCCAATAGTGATGAAGACATTAGACTTCTCATGGCATATGAAAATAAGGATGTAGAATCAGAAGAAATTACTAGATTAAAAGAACAATTGGAGTCAGTAACCAGAGTAAGGGAGCAATTGCAGGATATAGTAAAAGATCAAAGCATAACAATTCAGAGACTTGAATCGAAGATCCTCTCTCTAAAATAAGATCTTAAAGAATCAAAGAAGCATAATGAAGAAGCTCTTGAAGAACAAGAACATGAAGTAATCGAATTAAGGCAACAAGTGGAAGAAGGAAGAAAAGCTGAAGAAAACATAAGGAAGCAATATCTGGAAAAGGAAGAACAACATTAGGTTGAGGTAAATATCTTAAAAATAAAATTAATAGAAAAGGATAAACTGTTATGATTTCAAGATAGTACTAAGATTTTGGATGACATTCTTGGTAGTCAAAGATCCCCTACTATCAAAACTGGTCTTGGCTTTTATGAATCTGTTGAAGGTGAATCTAGCTCACAAGGTGAGGCAAGGAACTCTAATGAGAATTCTGAAATGATCAACAAAGAGATGAGAGGACAACCTCATCAATAGCCAAGGAAAGAAATTCCTTAAAGAAAATCCTTTACTCCTAACTATGGAAGTGATAGACAATTATTTCCTCCATTGAATAATGTTGAATGTTATGTATGTCATAATCCTGGACATGTTGTAGCCAGATGCAAAAGTAGAATGGTTCAAGACCGTCACACAAGATCATCACATTCCAGGTACTTCAAAGGATATTGTTTTGCTTGCAATATGTTTGGCCATAAAGCAATTGATTGCAATAGAAGGAACATGAAACATGTAAGATGTTATGAATGTAACAAGTTTGGACATAAAGCAAGGGAATGCAGGAGAAAAATTCAAACTCCAAAGCAAGAGGATTATGCATCATCACAATTCCAGGTATTGAAGAAGACAGAATTAGAGACAGAAAGGTGTGACATAAATCAGTTAGCTAACATAACAGACACAGGGGAAACTGAAAGTGTAGACCTTCAGTATTCCATCTTGCATATGCTGATATAGCAAATGTAAGTCGCGTATATACATGAATCATAGGCTGCATAGTCGCGTATATGGAGATCTAAAGAAAAGTAATAGAACAGAATCCAGAAATGGTTCGGTCGTAGTATATGATGGTTGGCACAGGCTCAGGGGTAGCATATGCTTTGAATAATGCATTGTTGGCATTATGGTTAGAAGTCCTTGGTGATGATGCTTACTGACACATATTGCTATTGATTGTTGATTGACCAAGAGAATGGATCATAGGCTATGATGCTTATGGTGTAGATCATATGGTGTATGATAGTTGCTGATAACTATCATGGTCATGTTTAGGTCCTTGGTCCTTGTAAGTTCATATGATGTATTTTGTTACCCCACTATGCATGGGATGGATGATGTAATGGTTCTTGTTGTTAAGTCATGTATAAACGTTTGGTATATTGTTATAGCTCCAAATCTCACTCTTATGGTTTGTGATGCTGCACTTATGGCCTAGGGCAACCCCTCCTTCCAGACCTGGTCCAAAAATTTAAAAAACAGTGTTTTATTCCCTATACGCGACTTTGCCCTGTATTAAACGCGTGTATACGCGGGTCTGTCATACCCAACCCGCGTGTATCTATTAAAACACTTAAAAAAATATAATTTCCTCTTTTTCGGGCGGTGATCGCGGGTTTACCTGCTGGATCACCTGTTAGTGCCCGTGGCCCAACTGTTCCCAACCAACTCCTAACTAAAAAACTACTTTGGAGAGGGTATAAAAAGACATCAAAGGGAAGGCCAAGGGGAGGGAGAAAGGAGAGCAAGATTATTATGCTGAGATTTTTCCCTTAGACCAGGTCTGAAGTCCTTGGTGCATTCTGCACTTCCCCCATTTTGCATAGGAAACCCTTGTTTCCATGTGTATTGGTGATCATTCATCCTTGACATCATCATTGAGTAAGACTTGGAAGGAGCTCTTGTTGGAGGCTGGAGGCTGGAACGAATCCGGGAGGAAGCTTGCTTGGAGCCTGCTGAAGGTGTTCAGGTGATATCTTTCCGATATATGTACTTTATTTGCCTTTATATATAAAGAAACACGTCTTTGTTCCCGAATAATCTTTCTTTATGCTTATGAGATTCTTGTGTTGAATTCTTATGAAAGTGGTTACTTAAAGATTTTTTATAACTAACTTTATAGCATAAAGATGATTTATATATAAACTTCTATACATGTACTGTTGTGTTCTTTGATTTGTTTGTCTTGCAGGTCAAAGAAAGAAGAAGGGAACTCCAAGAAGGGTTTGCACCCTAACGGTCTTCTCGAACGTAGGACCTTAGGTATGTACCCTAAACATTAGAATTTGCTTAAAAGTAAAAAAGATGGCTGTGTGTGTGTGTTTCTTTGTATAAGCAATTTTCAGTCTGGTAGGGTCTTAGCCCAAAGGATCCTAGGGGTACTTTCCCTTCAACCAGAATTGGCGACTCCACTGGGGACAACACTCTTGTTGTTCCTAGTTTGGGTAGTCCTCAAGCCAATCAAGGCTCAGTCCCTCTGTTTGTTGGTTCTGACTGTCTGATATTTTCTTGAACTCCAAGCTTTTCCAGTTTTTCAGTTTGTGTTTTTTATTTTTCTTGAAACACTTCATATACGCACTTTTTCTGGATTACAGAAGCGTATATACGCAAGTTGCACTAAGTAAACCCGCGTATACGCAGGTTTCCTTAGTTACAGTCGCGTATACACGCATTCTGCAAATAATTGCAGGCGCGTATATCACATAACTTTCAAGATTTATAATTTTTCTTTTGCTGAATGTCTGTCTGGTGGTTTGGGTCAGTTTAAAACAGTCAATTTCCAGTGACAGTTCTCTGTTTAACAGGGGGCATCTTGTTTCGAACTCTCTCTAGTTATAAGGAGTGCTAGTCTTGTTTTTCGTTGATTGCAAGCGTCATTGATTTTTGACACACAAGGTTTCTGTTTAAGAATCTTGATTGCTCTGTTTCGGCAGAGTGGGAAGATTGTCTTCAATCTTTGTGTCCATTTTGTTTTCATGACATTTGTGTTTGCTTAACGAAATCATTTTTATGACCATTTGCTCCTTCGTTTCGGGAAATTTGTTTGTTGCCATTTTTCTTGAAACTTGTCTTTTGATATTTTGGACTTTCATTGCTGCTTTTGATTGTCAAAAGCGTTTTCGAACACATTTTATTTTTGTTGAGTTTTCATCATTTGAAAGGTGTCAATTCACGAAAGTGTTTGGTGGCTTGTTTATCAATCATTAGTGTCAGTATTGTTGAGAGTTTTCCTTTGAAAAAGACTTTTTGGTTTGATTGAAAGAAAATCTTTTGAAAGTTTTTGAGTTTCGCTTTCTTAAACTTGCTTCTCATCTGATTTCCTTTTTTGCGAAGTGAAAGTGCTTTGTTTTTTATCTTAAAACTTGTTTTTATTGTTTGGACGAAATGATTAGTAACAAATCATCTTCTATCTAAGCATTTTAGTGGCAAGACAAAATTTGGTAAAGCAGCAACTTTCCTTTTTTGTTTTTAGAGTAGTCTTTGAATCTTGCGTCCACATTTAGTTCTTGCATTAGGCTAAGATTTTCATCCCTTTTTATGCATACATAGCTTTGTTAGCTTTTGTGAGTGTGGAGTTTGAAAAGAAAGCAAAAATTTTGTTTAATTTGAAGTTCCTCTGAACCCTCTAGAGATTACTTTTCATCGAACGAAAAAGTGCATGTGCATATAGTTAAGTTTTTATTAACTTCTTTTGCGTCATAAAAACACCACAAGTTTCATCTCCATAACCCTGTGACTTAAAAAACAGCCTAATAAAATCAAGCGCTTAATTAAAATCCACTAGAACTTTTTGTTTTAGTTATTACACCAACAAGTTTAGGATTTTAGGGCCTTGGAATAGGCGAGTGGAGAGTTAACTCTCCAAGGCCACATAAAACGTCAAACATAAGAGTCTGATTAAAGAGAGTAAATCCAATAGTGTTAGGAAGACCAGGAAAGCTCCGGATCTGGGAGTTAAGCACGAGGGTCTGTGAAGACAGGGAAGAGAGATACCCCCTCTCCTACTTGTCCGAACTTACCTCACGACTATTCTGCCTGGCTTCTGCGACGAGTTGGTACCCATAGTTGCCTCTCCTAGGGATCTGCATAGGTGGCTGCGGAGGGGAATCCCGTGGCACCTGAGGTCGACGTTGTATCACTCTCGACAGTACTTCCGGAGGGCACCCTTGCGAAGCTTGGGGGCTTGCACCGGCGCAGGCTGTTGTTAGGAGGTCAGCGTAACTTCCTCTGTTACCTTCGCTGATAGGACTGGGCCGTCATTATCCCAGACTATCTTCGGAAGGCCCCTGACTCCGCTTTCTTGTATTTTGGTGTCCGGTCCTCATCACCCGGAGTGGAAATACTTGAAAGTTGTTTGACTGGCTGTATCTTTAGGGACTTTATAGTGAGTGCTCTTTGCTCCTTGTATATAGTTGGCTTTAGGTATTTTTGTCTAGTCACATTTGGACTTTGTGGTCTGAGTGACTGGCTTACCGCTCTACCGATCTTGAAAGGCTTTTGGTCGTTCTTTCGGAAGTTGTGGAGTTGCCTCCTCAAGGGCAAAGGTTTTGATTGCTTATCCATATTCTTTGAAAGTTATTTCTATGTTCCCGCAAGGGAAAGGGTCTTTGGATCAGTTAGATATGGCTAATATTCCTGTGGAAACCAACCAAGGTACCCTTCCAAAACGGGATCCTTGTGCTTTTCCTTTCTTTGGAAACGTTGGTACTCCCTTGATGGCCACTTTGAATATTCCTGGGTTGAATGTTGGACTACCCGTTTGGCTGTGGTCCACTCCGAATATTCCGAATGCTCTTGAAGCTTCTCAGATGAATGCTTTATTTCAGGGGCATCATATGGGTGCTAATTGTTCATCTTCTTTCAAACAGAAATCTGGGATTCCTTCTTCTTCTCCTTCTTGTAATAAGAGATCTAAAAAGAGGAGAAAAAGGAAGTCAAAGAAGAAGAATAATTCTATCCCTTCATCTTCAACCTCTGCAAGTCATGTTGGAGATGAGTCTTCAGCCGCTGCAAGTCATGCTGGGGGCACAAGTCTAGTCACTGCAAGTCATACTAGCACTTCATCTTCAACCTCTGCGAGTCATGTTGGAGATGAGTCTTCAGCCGCTGCGAGTCATGCTGGGGGCACGAGTCTAGTCACTGCGAGTCATACTAGCAATGAGTCACCAACCTCTGCAAGTCATGTTCAGGACTCTCCGCAAACCACTGCTAGTTATGTTGGTGGAATGGAGGTTGATAAGAAACCTGGACGTAGAAGTTTTAAACCTAAGTTCCCTTGTAAGATATGCAAGGGAGACCATCTTACTCATTTATGCCCTGGTATTCCAGAGGTTCAAAGGATATGGTCCGAGTCTGAAAGTACTTCTACTCCTACACTTGATATGGTTTCTCATCAATCCCATCAACCATCAGTTGAAAATGTGGTAAAGCCAGTGCAATCGCTGGCTGATTACACTCCTCTTTTGGGGGTGAAGTGCCTAACAAAAGAGTCTGTTTGATCTCTAGTACAGAGTCTTCTAGTATAGGGGGCATTCCGGTTTCTTCGAATGTTCCCCCTCCAAGTTCTAAGAGTGTTTCCTTTGATTGGGATAGTCTTGTTGAGCCTCGTCTTCCTTCCGCTGTACCTTTTCAAATAAAGGTCAGAGTTAATTCCACAAATGTCTATCGATGTATGGTGGATGAAGGATCCTCTACAAGTATTATATCCTCTTTGACTTGGAAAGCTTTGGGTTCCCCAAAGTTGTTGACAGCTCAGAGTCAGTTGTTAGCCTATGATAGAAGGCCTGGTGAATCTATGGGTGTTCTTCCTCAAGTGCCTATCACTTTAGGTGGGAAGACTGTCTTAATCGATATGATGGTGGTTGATAGCCCTTTAGACTTTAATATGCTACTTGGGCGTGATTATGTCTATGCTATGAATGCTGTGGTGTCTTCACTCTTTCGAGTAATGTGCTTTCCTCATAATGGGAATATTGTCACTGTTGATCAGCTTGCATCTGACAATCACCACCCTAATTCGACTTTACTGCAGAATGCCCCTTGGTTTGTTCCAAGTGTTCAAGTAGACTCTACCCCGCCACAGGTGAATTATGTGGCATTGAGTCCTCAATGTTCAATCGCTTCTAAGAAGGATCCTTTGACTTATTATTTTCCTTCTTGGGACTTGGTCCCGGCAGTTGACCGAGAGATTCTTCCTATAAGGACATGGGACCCTTTAATTCCCTCTTTTGATCCTTGTAGTTCTCATGATTTCTTAGAACTTGTTTTTCCTTCACAGGAGGAACTCTTTGAAGCCATGAGTTATGACTACCAAAGGAGCCCTTGGCCTGAGCCCTGCAAGGGGTTTGTTCAGCAGAACTATTATGCGTAAGCCGCAAGGCTGCGTGGTTCCCTGTACCATATTGTATATATGAGGTACGCATCTTCAAGTTTTGTATCTTATAACACAAAGATTTTATATGAAGTTTATATGTGGGATGTATTAACTTCGTGTCTAGTGTTCCTATTTATGTTTACAGAACTTGGAAGATTTCTCCTCTGGAAGTTTATGGTTGGTCCGTTCTGACAGGTATTGGTTCTCGAACTTGGCATATAGGTTAGGTTTTTCCGCCTGCATTGTGCATTTATCAGTTTCCTTTTCCATTTTGGCCTTAGGATCGACCCCACCAAGTTATGATGCGGAACCTTCTCATTGCTTAGAAGTATCATGACTTGTGTGGTAGAGCCTACCTTATCATGGGTGCCCTAGTTAGTACCTGATTGTCACTTGGCACTCATGCTGATTTTTTGTCACTAGGCTCGGGAGTCCTCTGTAGTCCCGCCATGACTTGTGCGTTGAAGACTCATTCCTCTTTGCTTCCTCGCCTCGTTCTGGCCTTATACCCTAGAGGCTCCTATGTGTGTTGAGTTGTACTTCTGCATTGCATGTTGACAATTTGCACCTTTTGGCCTAGAGCCGGCTTCACTTGGACTCGTGTTTAAGCCCACTTTTGACCATGGCGTCTGCAAAATCAACCTTGCATACCCTTGACCTCTGCAGCTTGACATACCCAGATCCGTGGAAGGAACATACCTCTGAGTGTCACTGACCAGTTTTTCACCTCCCTGCATTGAGCATAGGAACGTTCCTTTCCCAGGAACTAGATCATCTGTTTCACCGACACTCGTTCTTTCCACTGTACCATAGCATTCTTTTATTCTTTTTCCGGCTTATCAGAAAAAGACAAAAAAATTAAATATTCCAAAAAGAGCGGAAACAGGGACATTATTTCCATTTATTGTTGGCAGCTAGAGTCAGTCGTGTCGCCCTTGAACAAAGCACTCAAAACAAAGTCTCCTCCGCATGGGTGGGATTTAGTTTGACTTAGGTAAGCCATAACCTTGTTATCGAGTCAGTTCTCCCCCGATTGGTTATCTCTTCCAATCATATGGAGGGTTCGTTCGTGCCTCCTGCATGACGAACTTATACAGATTCATTATATGCTGCCACATAGTCACATTGAGTCGTGCTTTTGTTCAAGGGAAGTTAGCCTGAGTCGGCCTTTCTGTGGTGTCTCTTGACTCATTTTTCAGTCGGCCATCCCTGCTTGTCAGTGTCATGTCTATCATCACATCAGTTATATTGGTCCTTCACTCGTGCCGGTTTGAGAAGGTCCCCATTGACTTCTTGCTGGCGGGTCTTGTCCTTATCGACGACGACACATTGCTCTGAGGGCAGACCTAGAGACCGCACCCTGGCCCTATTTTCATTATTGATAGGTCACCTTGTGCTCAGCATCGATCAGTATCATGGGTCTTTGACTGAGTGGTTTCCCTTGTGTTCGACATCAGCATACATTATCACACATTGGGATTCGTGCAGTACCTTGGTTTCCATTTGACCCTATTGGTGGATACCTCGCCTCTGTGTCAGCTTTCATTATTGGTTGGTTCAGAGGGTTTCTGCCGTGCGCTAGCCACATCTTGTGTACGCCGGAAACGTACTTCGGTTGGGTTACTACATCTTTTTCGTCCGATTCCTTCCACATTATTGGCCTACGGGTTACACTCGCGCTAGATTGATGGAGGATGCCTTAATGCCTTCCTTCTAGCGGATCTTTCCCTATCGACTCCGACTCATTGCTCTGGGGCAAAGATCTAGAGTCCATTTGGCAGTATCTTGGGGTTTGCAGTCATTAGTGGCAGATTCCTCGCTATCGACAGTGGGAAACCATCATTGTCTCCTGATTGATAGATTCTTACAGGTGTTCGACTTCAGCTCATCTATTCACACTTGTTAGATTGTACTGGGTACCTTGACGCTCATTATCATTATCGGTGAGTAGTCTCGCGTTTGTTAACGGTATACATCAATGACCGGTAATCAAACGATTTCTCACATGGTCGACTTCAGATCATTTATTCCCATGGTGTAGAAATGTACCACGGCGGTCGGTGAAGACCTCAGGTTGTATCAGCATTCATTGGTTCACTTGACAGTTGCTCCTGTTGCTGCTAGTTGATACCACTCCACCTTATATGTTGCAGTCAGTCATGGCGACATTCTATATGCTGGCACCTGAGTTTGCAGTGTAGTACCATCCTATTCCATCATGTTCAGTTGGTACCTTGTGGGATCAGTCCTTGATTTCAGTGATCCGTTGCATCTTTCAGCATCATTGACAGTTTTATATGTGATATTCAGACATGTACTTACTCGTTATGATCAGATGATCCATTATGTATTTTACAGTCATTTATACTTGTATACTTAGTGGATCCGCTTGTACTTGATATGCGGACATGCTTTACTTTTCCTGAGCATGGGTATGCCCGCCTCAGACAGTGTTTCTTTCTGATCTCCTTTCGGTGGCTTGGCAGGCTGAATTCTGGTGAAGTCCTCCTCGGTTTTTCGGCAGAGTTCCTTTCCTTGTACTTACTTAATGTATTTCGGCCATCATGTTCCCCTTCTGACCTCATACATTAGGGGGCATCTGTTATACCTCCAAATCTCACTCTTATGGTTTGTGATGCTGCACTTATGGCCTAGGGCAACCCCTCCTTCCAGACCTGGTCCAAAAATTTAAAAAACAGTGTTTTATTCCCTATACGCGACTTTGCCCTGTATTAAACGCGTGTATACGCGGGTCTGTCATACCCAACCCGCGTGTATCTATTAAAACACTTAAAAAAATATAATTTCCTCTTTTTCGGGCGGTGATCGCGGGTTTACCTGCTGGATCACCTGTTAGTGCCCGTGGCCCAACTGTTCCCAACCAACTCCTAACTAAAAAACTACTTTGGAGAGGGTATAAAAAGACATCAAAGGGAAGGCCAAGGGGAGGGAGAAAGGAGAGCAAGATTATTATGCTGAGATTTTTCCCTTAGACCAGGTCTGAAGTCCTTGGTGCATTCTGCACTTCCCCCATTTTGCATAGGAAACCCTTGTTTCCATGTGTATTGGTGATCATTCATCCTTGACATCATCATTGAGTAAGACTTGGAAGGAGCTCTTGTTGGAGGCTGGAGGCTGGAACGAATCCGGGAGGAAGCTTGCTTGGAGCCTGCTGAAGGTGTTCAGGTGATATCTTTCCGATATATGTACTTTATTTGCCTTTATATATAAAGAAACACGTCTTTGTTCCCGAATAATCTTTCTTTATGCTTATGAGATTCTTGTGTTGAATTCTTATGAAAGTGGTTACTTAAAGATTTTTTATAACTAACTTTATAGCATAAAGATGATTTATATATAAACTTCTATACATGTACTGTTGTGTTCTTTGATTTGTTTGTCTTGCAGGTCAAAGAAAGAAGAAGGGAACTCCAAGAAGGGTTTGCACCCTAACGGTCTTCTCGAACGTAGGACCTTAGGTATGTACCCTAAACATTAGAATTTGCTTAAAAGTAAAAAAGATGGCTGTGTGTGTGTGTTTCTTTGTATAAGCAATTTTCAGTCTGGTAGAGTCTTAGCCCAAAGGATCCTAGGGGTACTTTCCCTTCAACCATATATCCCCACTTGGTTGGGTGGATGAGTCTAAAAATGGTGTATTCCCACTTGGTTGGGAGATTGATGTATAGAGTCATGTTATGCTTTTGCAGACCATGCATGTGCTCAGGGGGAGCATGAACGGATTGGTACATCTTGGCATATACAAAGGGGGAGCTCAATCAGAGATTTCAGCAGGTACTTAGGGGGAGTATGGACAGTAGAGGGAGAGAACTTCTTGGTCTGCCCTTTGCCCTTGATGTCAAAGGGGGAGAGTGACTTGGTGTGGTGGTTGCCATCAAGTCCAAAGGGGGAGATTGTTGGCATTATGATACAAGTGTTGTCCTTGATGGCAACTCGCTCAGAGGTATGATACAGGTGTTGTCCTTGGTGGCAACTCAATCAGAGGACAAATCTTAGTACAACAGGTCAAGAGAGAGATATACGCAGGTTAACCTTGATGAAAGTGTGTATACACGTGGGTGAGAAGAACAAAAGGCACGTAAACATACACACACAAGTTCACAGGAGGAAAGGCGCATACATTTCGGAAAACTAAGTTTTGGTCCGTGGTATTTGGTCCATGGTATTTGGTCCGAAGTGTTGACCCCAAGTATTGGGTCCAAGGTATTGGTTCTAAGTGGTTTTGGACCATGGTATTGAAAGAGGCCTAAACCTATATAAGGAGAAGATCATTAGGCCAAGGAGTGGATGTGTAAGTAATGAATGTCTGATGAAGTGTGAAGATCTAATATGCTGGTTATGGGTTTGTGATTCTTGGCTCGATCAGAATCAAGTTGGAAATGGCAGCGAAGGTATAAGTAATTATCTTTAGATCTATACGCGGGTTCTCTCTAGTGAGAGCGCGTGTACACACGGTTTTGAAACAGTCAAGTAGCATATACATTATGAGATTTGATGTTTCAGGTTGTTGTTGGTTCTAGTGATTGTTGCAGAGTTTTGGGCTTTAGTCTGTGTTCAGGTAACTTTATTTTGATGATAGGGTTTCAGTGATTTAGTATTGGATGATTCAAAGATTGATGATGCAGGTATAAGTTGATGAGTGTATTGCAGTGGTGATTGTTTTGTATTTATGGATCCAGTATGAAAATTTATGAAACGTGGTCCCTAGAAGAAAAGAGAAGGTTGTAGCCTTCTGTAGGCCAGCACCTACGTACTAGTACATCAGCTAGTACAAGAGCTAAGGGGGTTGTAGCTCCCTTCCAGGAGAGTCTGGAGAACAAGAGAAGGTTGTAGCCTTCTGCAGGTAGAAGCCTACATACTGGTATAAGACTGCACCAGTACAAAACCTTTGTAAAAGGAAGTTTCTTATTAAAGAAGATAGAGACAAATTGCAGCAGGTGGTTTTCACCCACATTGGGTTTCCACCTTATATCATGGTGTTCATGTGTGTTGCTTATGTGTGATGATCTGTTCTATTTTACTGCTCCTATTTACTGTTCATATGGTTAATAATGTTTTGATGCACTCATTAAGGATCAACTAACTGAATCATAAGTTTACTGGATATACGCTTGTTGCATTAGACACGATTGCATATACACGCGGTTTTCCTTAACTGAAGTAGCGTATATGAATCTTAATATGGAAATGAAAAAGTTATATTGATTTGATAATACTGATTCACCCCCCCCCCCCCTCTCAGTATTATTTCCAACAAGAGATTTAGTCACCATGTTGCAGTGTAGTGTGGTTAACCTATTGCGCCACCACTCATCTTCCTCATTTGAATCAAAAGTGCAGGATTCTCCATCACCCATGATATTCTTCTTTCCTTCGTTGTCTTGACCCGTCCTCACCTTTGGGCAGACATTCTGTAGCTACAATATACGTCGTTGTCGTGTTCTCTGTCATGCACAGGTTCAATGTAGCGCAGTCCTTCAGCCAGATCTAGCGGAATGACTACGCGGAGAGACTTTATTTCAAATATCATGGTCTGCTTCTTTAGATTAATAACCCCGTTCATGTCGATGGCCCAATCTATTCCTAACAACACAAGATATGGCATACTTTCATCCATGAGTTCAATAACTTCAAAGTCTATTCAGGTACTTGCGCCATCAAGGTCTACCATAACTCCTTGCAGCCTTCCCATGGGCAGCACCTTTTGCTGGTTTGCCATCCACAATTGGATAGGGGACCATTGTAGTGTAGGCTTACCCATGCACTCCCAAGTCTGTTTCAGTAGTACGTTGGCATCTAAGCCCAGATCCAAAATGACCTAATCCATCTCATAGTCATCGATCTGTGTTGTTAACTGCATTTCCTCCCCAGTCTATGATGCATGTCTTCCCAACTTTCGAATGACGCGAGGTTCACTCCATCTTGCACATCTATTTATCAACTCTTGTAAGCCTTTAACTGCCCTGTTGTCACAAAGCAATTTTATACATGTCTCTAAGAAGGTAGTTATCATCGAGGGATCCTTGTCCCACTCTGGTTGATCCCTACTACCTAGGGTAGAGACCTTCGTGAAGCTCCCCTGAGCTTCCAGGTATGTCTCATTCTAATCCCTAAGTTTCTTCCATCTGCTCCTGTGGCCATGCCACTTCTCAGTACCATGTTAACTTTGGGATCTTCCTCACGGGGTTCGGACCTCATCATCTGCACATTTTGGGTCATTGTTGGTTGCGCTGCCTTTTTTTCGCAAATTTGTGTTATCAGCGTAGGACAATATATGAGCTCATGATCGAATTGCTCATAATAACTGCATGAAATTCTAGTTGGGTTGGTAAAATCCCACGCATAATGTCCTGGTCCCCCGCAGTTGTAGTAGATTAGCTACCCGCGACCCCTTCCTAGCCCCATTCTGCCCCATCCTCGTCCACGACCCTGGAACCCACCGCACACGATTGCCATGGTTGGATCCTGACCTCGCACCTCAATCTGCATTCCGTAAGTAGGTGATCGGTCCATAACAATTGGTAGCTTTGACAGTCTCTTTCCTCATGGCCCAGTAACCTGCAAAAGTTGCAAAATAGCTGCTGGGGGGTTTGGTTGTATTTTGGTAATAGATGATAGTTATCAGTTTTGTGCTTTCCTCCCACCTGACATATTGCGCACTAGAGCGGGGTTGCGGTGCTTGGTCCTGGCTCTGCCTCTAGTCATAATAGTGTTGGTCCCCTTGTTGCCACAAAATTCACTAAGACCGGGCAGTGATCTTTATCGTGTCCCTGGCTTCTGCACTTTATACACCATACTTCCTCCCGGACTTCCGGTCACAATACCTATTCTTGTTTTAACTTCTTCATTTCCAAACACAAATTTTGGATCTGCGCTTGATTTTGTTGAACTCCCAACCTCGGGTCTTATAACAGAGTTTCATGTAACCTCATCGCTATCTCTAGCACTTCGGCCTGGGTTGAGATCTTCCGCTGTGATAAAGTCACCCTCAGATGTGGTGATAAGGATGCCATAAACCAAGCACAGTGTTGCGCATCTGTCAATGTCATGTTAGCCTCATGAATAATACTTTTTAGTCTTTGGTCCAAATCCCACAGGGTTTCACCAAGCATCATTGTGATCTCTTTGAACCCTATAATCGATTGTGTTTCTGACTTTGGCCAGCCAAACTCCTTCTTCAATTCGTTTTGGATTTATGTTGTCTCCACCGTTGGGCAATCGCTTGAGTACTTTATGTACCATGTCAGTGCTTGGTCCTACAACACGCTGACTAAGGTATCCATTTTGATATTATCATCTGCAATTTGTTACGCGTTCCATCATAATGTTAACACGAGCTAGAATTGTTCTGGGTCTTCGCCTCCTACTCCTTTGAATATTGGTAATTATATCACACTCGTCATTGTTACCCTTGAACTACTACTATTCCTAGTTTCTTCTCTATCAAGTCCCTGCGTTTCACACCAGACACCCCTTAGGAAAATCCTAGCCCCGGCAACAGAACCATTTGTTGACTTATATGGGCCTAACCCAGGTTCGGAAAAATTATGTAGCCAAACAAATCCCGCAGCTATCAGCCCTTTTAGCAACAGCCCGTGGAGCACAAACTGAGGTCTCACCCGAGGTAGCAGGGGAGGGTGCTAGAACTAGGTTTCCGCACCCTTGGGATGTCTAGATGTGGTCTGGAGGTTCCGCGCACCATTCTGTAACGTTGTGCTGCCTTGTCTCGCACAGATTTGAACCCAGAATAATCTTTACTAGTTATTAGCGCGTTGTTTATAGATCTAATCTATTTGATGAAGTATTGTAAATCAGATCTACTTAGAATGGTTTTTAAGAAACTATTTATTAGATTTATCCAGTTCACGCACTTAGATTAAACACAGATTCACATGTATTCAATATGTAAGAATATGCGCGTAGATCAAACAGTGATATTAACCATAAAAAGCTAGATCTGTGATACTTTAGATTTAACACAAAATTACCAAAGAAACTTATCTTTATTTACATTCCTCGCCAATACATCCATATCTGCCCTACGCACTCACCTGCAGGGGTTCGCACACACAGCTGCAGACTCTTCCAAGCCTCTGTGCACACAGCTGCAGAGCCTCTATCCACTACCCAAACCCTCGACTCGGACTTACAGACGCTTACAAATTGTTCTCCTCAAAAACCCATTACATTATAGATCCAAGATCATACAACTCCAAAAGAACTGCCTTTCTCTCATAGAATCATGCTCTATTTATACCTTCCTATGATCCACGGACTGACTTACTTCCTATTATTTTATATTATTTCTTGGGTAGACAACCCTTTGACTCGACCTTTTACATTTCACGCTCCGCATATTTCAGAGGTTTACAATATTTTTATCCTACTTTCTATGCTATCAGACCCCAAAACTGTTACGCGGGACCTCCGCTACCCAACACCTCATCACTGTTTGACTTCCTATGAATTTCCAACTTACATCACTCTTTACGTTCCATGTGTGTCCTTTGGACTTCCAATTTACAATACAGTTGGGTACATATACATGGTCCACAATATTGATGTGGCATATGAGCACTCATGACATGACATGACATGAAACTACTGACATAGATTGCTCGATGATGTGGTGATTTCAAGTCACTATTACTACTATGTACTGGATTTATTCTTGAATATGCTTTCTCTTCACCTCCGTATGGATTGGTGATGCAAAATATTCAATGATATTTAGTCTTGGATGGTGGTTGCAAACTTGTGTCCATTCGCTTTCTCTTGATTGATCAACTTGTGAGTTCAGCTACAAGGGAGTCTTTAGGCATGTTTCATGTTGTATCTCAGAGATGATAATGGTTAGCTATCATGCCAGGGCATCTAAGATGATTGTTTTGAGGGTTTTATTTTAATTTCGAGGACCAATGTATGAAACAGATTTAAAATAGTGATGCCTAACCTTTTGAATAGTATTAATATTTAAATAAAGGGCTGCTATTAAAATTCACACAGTGATATAGCTTGCATGGTGGTGAGCAGAAATAGAGAGATGGTATGACTATCACAGTCTTCATATTTAAAATACAATAATCATAAGAAAGAAAACCTTTAAACTATGTTTAGAAGGTTTAAAAAAATATGCTTAAGCTTACAACAGAGGCTAATGATTTTATGATTTAGAGGGAATTAATAAAACAAACAATTTATATAATTCATTCTCTTTAAAGAAACAGAGGATTTGTCCTGTGGGTGAAATGATTGCTCTTTGAATGGGATCATAAGACTCATGGCATTTCCTGACAAATTTAGGTGCTCTGTGTATCTGAGGGAAAATGTAGTGGGGAAGGAGGGAGTCCCACAGTCCTATTTCATCTGTCTGATCAATTAATTGATCCTCCATCCAGTAATAAATTTCATATAAATCAAATTGAGAAGAAGACTCAATGATTTTACAATCTCTGTCGACCAGGGGAGTATGATGGAAGTCAACTTGTAGATGAATAAGAGGATTTGGGATTTCTGCAATTTCTTTTCCCTTAGGAGGCATCTTATCAAATGAATTGTAGACTGAAAGTGATGGAAATGGAAAAATTGGTCTGAAACTAAGTGATAACAGTAAAAACAGTATGACTGAAAAGAGACAAGTGGACCTGGATGTCAACTTTCTTCTGAACAGGACAAAGTGACTGCTTAAGTGTTGAACGGTCGTTGAGCTGTAAGGAGGAAATCTTCAGTGATCAATTTAGTTACAAAAATGCACTGTGTAACAGTTTTCATGAAGGAAAAGGGCTTATAATGGAAAAAATGGAGTGGGATTGTTTAATGAATGGCTAAGTATTCATTAATTATCCAATGGGATTATTAAATGGGTCTATGGGGCATAAATTCATGGGAGTGTGAATTAAATGAATAACGAATAGGCAACAGCTGATTGGATGGAGGAGGTGACATGGAGCGGATGTGGACAGTGACATTGGAGCGGCGGTAAATGGTCAAACATAAACCGCGTTCGGGAGCAACTTTAGGTGGTAAGATATTTTCAGGTTTTAAGTCCCGAAAGACTAGAATTACGGAAAAGTGGTTTAAGAGGGTGGTTTCCAAAACTACCCTCTTCAGACCCCCCCCCCCACCCCACCGATAAAGTTCGGATGGAAAAAGAGGGCTGAGGAGCAATGTGGGCCATCGGATCTCGAGGGAGTGTGCGGGATGTAAGGTGAGATGAAAGGGATTTAACATTGTGAAGTGGAAAGCAATGGTGGGGACAAGATTTATAGCGGATGTGATAGTTTGGTGTTATGGAGAATGAATGAATGGAGTTAGGATATGGTAAAATAGACTGATACTTAAGATTTTGGTTAATTAAAGCCCATACCATATGCACGTCTTTTGAATGTTATAACTTAAGATAAAACCTTTTCATGCTCCAATAGTATTCCATTTGTCTACCTACCCTTATCTTTCCTAACATTTTCTCACTTAGTTTTCCGAATGCATTTAGGCTAGCAACTCAATATTTTCCTTTTAATGACTAATCTACATCTATCCCTTATTTCCTCCATTGGCTCAGATTAAACTGTTGAGCCAATTTCTGTTTCTACCTATTGACCAACAATTTAAATCAAATCCAATCATGATTAAATTGTACAATTGGATTGTATAAACTGAGTGTGGCATTTAAACAATCTGCACACAACCTTTATTTGCAAAAATAAAATTGACTAAGAGTAGTGGCATTTGGATTTGCAACACTTTCAGAGTTTATTGTTTTTTCTTTCTAGCATAACATTTTATTTTTACCTTCATTTTTTAGGGCATATATTCTAACATTTTATTCGATATGGACTCATTCATAAAAATATCCCTAACATTTTTTATTTAATATTCTTTTTGTCCATATCCTAACTTAAAATTTTTTGAAATATATTTTAATTTTTTGACTAATTGATACTAACTTACCAAAACAAAAAAATGCTACAACATCGACTCCAACTGGGGAGTGATTTCTCCTGTAGAATGTAGACAACATGTAGATACATGTGCCTTCTCCTTGGGCTATGGAGTCTTTGTTGTAAGAACTCACACTGACAGTTCAAAAAGTAAAATAAACCAGAATTTTTACAATGGTAGTAATGAAATCTAGTTCAACTTCTCAGTACTAAATGTAATGCTTGAGAAACGTTCCATTAAGAGGATAAGTGGAATCTAGTCCCTCAAGATTTCGTAGCACAAAAGTGTTGTTTCCCTTTACTTCAACAATGGCTAAAGGTCCAAACCACAGGTTATCAAACTTGCCATGTTTTCCCTTATCTTCTCTTCTAGAATCCCATCTTAGAACTAGATCACCCTCCTTGAAGTCCCTTTCCCTGGCTCTTCTGTCAAACAGGCTCTTCATCTTATTTTGATACTTTTTCAATTTATATTGAACTTCATCTATGTTTTCATTTAGTTCAATAATATGATTTATTCTCCTTGAAAAATCATCAGGTTCATCAGTTGAATCCTGCAGGAATTTTAAAACAGGGAAGGCCAAGTTGGTAGGGAAGATTGCATCTTTCCCATAGACTAGCTGAAAAGGAGACTTTCCAGTAGACCTCTTTGGAGTAATCCTATTTTCCCAGACTGCATAAATTAGATGAGAATCCCAACTCTTTTTATGATCTACTAAAGTCTTTTTGATCACCTTTACCAGACTTTTATTTGAGGATTCTGCAAGACCATTACCTTGAGGGTAATATGGAGTTGAATGATGTAACAAAATCTGATATTTTTGGCAAAACTCAATCATTTTAACACTGGAAAATGTTGTTTCATTATCAGTAACAATTTGTGTTGGGAAACCAAACCTAGATAAGATATTTTCTTCAACGAATTTGATTACTACTGAATCAACAACATTTATTACTGGAATTTCTTCCACCCATTTAGTGAAGTAGTCTATTGTAGTGAGGATCCATCTATGCTGATTACTTGAAGTAGGATGAATTTATCCAATAAAATCTAATCCCCATTGGAGAAAAGGTGTTGAGACTATTGTTGGGATCAGTGGAAGAGATGATAATTTTTTCTTACCAGCTAACATCTGACAAGGGACACAACTTCTGACCTTTTCTCCTACTTGTAAGAAAAACATGGGACAATAAAATCCTTCCCTTAATATCTTATATGTTGTTGCTCTCCAAGCATAATGTCCTCCATAAAATCCTGTATGAAACTGATCAATGATTCCTTTAGTTTCTGATTCTGTTAAACATAATAAAAAGATATTTAGTGGGTCCTTCCAGTAAAGATTTGCGTTTATGATACAATATTTGTCTGCCTTCAATTTGAGAGCTTTACATTGACTTTTGGAGAATGATGCTAGACACTCAAAATGGATCAAGAAATTTACAATATCCTGATACCAATTTGATAAGAGAAATTTGTCATCAATGTGTAAAGGGATGATCTGATCTGAAGGTAAAGGTTCTTGTGGATTCTTTTCTTCAGGATGAAGGGAAGGTTCTTGTGGATTCTCCTCATTCAAATTTTGGGAAGGTTCTTGTGGATTCTCCCCTTTTGCAAGAAAAAAAGGTTCTTGTGGATTCTTCTTATCTGAACTTTGAGAAGGTTCTTGTGGATTCTTCCCTTGTATTTCCAAAACAGAATTGATGCCAAGCACTTTACAATTGGATTCAGCTAAAAGCTTAGCTAATCCTTGACCCTTGACTAGCTTTGTAGTTTTTATAGTTAGATCAAACTCTAGTATTTGAGTGATCCATCTAACTCTTTTCGCATCAGTGTCAAGTTGGGTTAAAACAATCTTGACAGCATCATTAGGAACAGAAGCAGTAATAGGTGAATGTACGACATACGTCCTGAATGATTTTAGGGCTTGTATCAGGACATAGGATTGCTTCTCAATTATTTCATACTTAATATCGACATCTCTCATAACCTTACTGAAAAAGGCTATAGGTTGGTCATGGTAATCTTCATTCTTTTGTAATAAAACAACAATAAGGGTTGTTTCAGAGGCAAAGGAAAATATACTGAATGGCTTGGTATAATCAGGACTAGCCAAGGTTCGAGGTTCAGAGTAGCTTTCTTGATTTGGTCAAATACATAGCTATAAGAGACAGTTCATTTAACTTCATGATCCTTTCAGAGCATATCAGTTATGTCTTTCACAATTTCAACATAATTTGGGAGGAACCTCCTTAAAAAATTGATCTTGCCTAGAAAAGCTTGGATCTCCTTTTTATTTCTAGGTAATGACAATATTTTAATTGAAAAAACACGTTTGGGATCAATCACCGCTCCTTTTGAGATTATATGGCCTAGCATCTTTCCTTCTTTGATAGCAAAAAGATACTTTTTATGATTGAGAGATATTCCAAATTTCCTACACCTATCAAAAAACCTTCATCAAGTGCTTTAGATGTATCTGATCAGAATTAAAAAAATCATTTATGTCATCAAGATAAATGACTACAAATTTGTTTATCTGTCCCACAAAAGCTATGTCCATAGCTCTTTGAAAAGTTGCTCCAGCATTGGACAAGCCAAAGGGAATTCTAGAGTACATAAATGTACCCCAGGGTGTAGTAAAAGTTGTCTTCTCTCTGTCTGTTGGATCAACATTTATCTGATTGTAACCTGAAAAACCATCAAGCATGGAAAGTCTTTGTGCTCTTGAAACCATTTAAAGTAACTGATCCATTTTGGGTAAAGGGTAATTATCCTTTACTGATGCTTTATTTAAATTCCTAAAGTCCACACAAAGGCTGATTTCCCCATTCTTCTTTCTGATAGGAACTAAATTAGCAACCCAATTAGAGTATCTAAGAGGGAGAATAATTTGGGCATCTAACATTTTCTTAATTTCCTTTTCTACAGTTGGTAGAAGTGTTGGATTGATCCTCCTAAGTTTTTGTTGACAAGGTTTTGCTTCTGGTTTTAAAGGAATCTTATGTTGTATCAATGATGTATCATAAGTTTTTAGATCAACATAGTTCCATGCAAAAACATCCTTGTATTTTTCAAATAACTTAAAGTATTGAGCTTTAATTCCAGGATCTAAGGATGCACAGATATTGAGGGTCCTAATGTCATCATTTGTTTCAATGTTTACTTCCTCTATGTCATCTTGTGGAGAGATTGACTGTGGGTTTCTAAGGACATCATTTTGATCAAACAATTTTTCTAAAGGAATGAGTCCTTTGGGAATAAAATTGTTAGACAACTGAATGATATCATGATTAGCAATTTTTGAGTTGAAATTTGAATTATCATTTTCATTTGAATTCACAATTGTTTCTGTTCTATTTTCATCAATTTGTAGAACTGAAAATTCATTTATAACCTGCATAAAATATTTTAACTGTTCATAATCTTCAAATATCTTCTAGTATTTTAGGTTATCTGGGAAGGATGGCCTATATTTGACTTGTATTTGATAGAGCACATTAGTTTCATTAGGCATTTTAAATGAACTAGTAGAAACAACTAGGGAATCTACATGAATATTCTAATCCCTTGTGATATAAGTCAAATTAAAAGCATTGAAGAAATTTTCAACTGAATCCAAAACTCATTTCGATAGGATATAAGCCTAGGATGTTTTGTTTGGCAAAGATTTCTAACTTGTTTAACAATGAGCTCTGAGTCGGTAAAAATTCTCAGGTTTTGTACTTTTAAGCTCTTGGTTAACTGCAACCCTAAAAGGAAAGCCTCATATTCAGCTACATTATTTGTAACTTGAGAATCAAGTTTGCATGATTGTGTAATGTTTTCTTTTTTTTGGTGAGATTAATACTACCCTAGCTCCTGCTCCATCCTTTGTACAAGAACCATCAAAGAATAGCTTCTAGAAATTAGTTTGATTTGGTACAGGTGTTTCAATTACATCTTCAATTCTTACTTGAGTTTCATGTGTTTAGTTTGAATAAAGTTGGAAAAAACCAAAATCTTTATCAATTGCATATATGGGATGGTTTCTTTGTTGATCTGTTTTACAAATAGTGTGCACAAATTTGACCTCTCTATATAGCCTTAGTTGCGCTCCCCCATAAACTGGAATACTGGCATAAGACATGTCCATCTGAAGAGTTCCCCCTAATTTGGCACAACAAGACCTTGAAAGGAGCATTCCAAATTTGGGAGGGATATCTGTGACAACTATATCTAATACTACACTTTTTACTAGGATTTGGGCGAGAGTGACTAGTAAATCCTTAATCAGTCCTAGACAAGGCACCTTTTTGGAATCAAAGGTGTACAAATCTTGACAGGATCTAGTTATGTCAAGATTTAAATGATCCATGATAGTTTTTGGCATAAGATTATGTGATGCTCCAGAATCAAGCATACAATTGTATAACATAGAATCATTTGTTTTAAGAGTCACATAGAAAGGGGGTACTATTTCATCTACCATATTTGAGCTAGGACCAAAAACAACTACTGGTTTTTCATCTTGTAGACTAATGATATCACTTTCAGCATCAACCGAGGTGTTTTGTATCCATTTGGAGACTTGATTTTTATATCTAGGGTTTTTGGAAATTTCTGAAAGTGGTATAGGGATTTTAACTCTTTCTAACTCCTTTTCAACATTAAATGCAGTTAAAACAGTTTTTCCAATTTGAGTAGTATCAGTTGACTGATTTAATGGTCAAATAATAGTTGTTTGAGTTTCAATAGCTTTGGTACAAGGTTCAATTATTGGAGGTTCCTTAGGGGGTCTTCTAGGACCAGGTCTAGGCCTAAGATCATATCTTTTGTTTAGTTATGCAATTAGGAATTCAGAGAAGGCATGGTATTTGGAAGCCTATGAGGAGTCTTGATCTTGTTGAACCTGCTTTTGTTGTGAGAGAGGAATAATAGCAGTCTGACCAAAAGAGGTATCCATATTATTAATATCTTCAGTTATAGTCATAGTATTGTCATCAGGTTGTTGATCATCTATCAGTAAAGGAGTTGGAACCTGTTGATCATTACTAGGCCTTTGAAGAATTTGTAATGGTGGATTTCTTTTGTATTGACCTTGATTTTGATTTTGGGGTTGAGTGACCATTTGTTGAACTATTCTAGGTTGAGTCTCAATCTTGGAAATTCTATTGGACAGATTTCTAAGAAGTGAAGTTATTTCATCTATTTTAGAGTCTTTAGTTTTAGTCTTAGAGGAAGTTGAGGCCTCTTGACTTGATTTAAGTTTTCTTTGGGATTTTTCCTCTTTAGCTTTTAAAGTGGCTGAGGCAAACCTATTTGCTTCCACTTCTATAGCATTAGTTTGCATGACTTCAATGTTAGGACTCCACTATGTATCATTTTTGCTATATATTTTGACACCACTCTACTCTTAAACCATGAACTTCATTGTCTTTTTCATCCACTTTATCCCAAGGTATATAGAAACCTCTTCTTTATTATATGATTAATCTGTCTTACATTTAATTCCGCAATACTCTTATATTTTATCATTAATTGAAGTGCATTGTTGCTAACACAAGTCAAAGATCGCAGATAAGTTATATGCCTTGTTGGGAACGAGCGGCCGTTGCTGAGACAGCTGACTCCGTTGCTGAAACAGCTGACTCCGTTGCTGAAACAGCTGACTCCGTTGCTGAAACAGTTGACTCAGTTGCTGAAACAGCCGTCAAGCACGCAAATCCCGTTATGCGTAATTTGCGATTTTGGAAGAACTTTTTGTGGAATAGTAGCAGCAGCACGAAGATATGGTTACCTGGATTATTCTGAAGATAGCACTTTTGTTGTCTCGGTTGTAACAGCATCTCTTTTTGAAAGAACAGAACAGTCCTGTTTTGGAAAAGAAAACAGAATCGAGATGATGAAGATTCGCTCTCATGTAAATTGTAAAAGATGTCTCCTCTCTAAAAAGAGGAGACATCATCATTAGAAGGGGGTTGAATTGTAAGTTACGGGAGAGTATTGTGTGAGAACTGGAGCTAGTCTCCTTCTGTAATGTATCAGTTACTTTGACAGATGAATAAAATCTTCTTTTGAGCGTTTCAATTTAATTCTTTCTCCTGGGGAATCTTGTGAGAAGGAAAGGGCCCGCCTTCCTCACAAGATTCACCCTTTTGGTTCCTGTAGTTTGTTTATTTCTTTATGTGTTTGCACTTCCCTTAATTCTGTTGTTGAAACACTAGTTACACAGTTTTGTAATACTCTGTTTCTTAGCGCTACACGTATCGAATGCACGAATGAATGATGTTGAGAGCATGTGCTGAAGATTCCTGCATAAAGGAATAGGGTCTTGCTCCCATTGATTGCTTTCCTTTGCCTGCAGTGTGATTAGAAACAAGAGGACAAGTGCTGAAGGTTCCTTTTCCTGGGAATAGGGTCTTGATCTCTTGAAGTTACTTTTCTTACAGTGTGATTAAGTGCCAGGCAGCAGGTGCTGAAGTTCCTCACCAAGGAATAGGGTCCTGTTCCTGATATGATTGAATGATTTCTTTCTTTGTAGATTGATTTTCCTTTGTTGTAACAGAGAAATCGTTTCTACTATAATTTAATTGACTTCAGCTTTGATTAAGTAGAGTGTGAATTAGTAGATTGATGAATTTAACAGGTGTGTATCTTTCTTTTACTACAACATTGATTCCGCTTTTTGAAATTGAGCATATCCAGTGCGTTATTATCTTTGAAATAAAAAGACCTCCTCGGGTTGACAATTTATGTGGAGCTCGAATTGTGAAAACAATTAGAGCGACCAACATTTTGGTGTCGTTGCCGGGGAAGGTAATTATAGATTTCAAAAGCATTCATCTTTTCTTTTTAATGTGCAGATTGTATGAGAGGACAAGGAAACCAGAAGAAAAATAACCGCATAGGTGGCAAGGGCTGGGGAGGACGAAAAACTTTTATTGACGAGATTGTATCGAAGGTTGAATCATCACAAAGATTAAGTTCTCGGAAATCAAAATTCCAGCGTTCCCCTCAGTCAGATTACAGAACAGAGGAAGTTGTGGGTCCTGAAAATACAGAAGAACCAGCAGTCAGTGCTGAAGAGTCAGAGGAAAGTATTAGCAGATCAGTAGAACACATTGAGGAAATAGTAGAAAGCATTGGACGACCGGTAGAGAACATTGAAGAACCAATAGAGGATTCTGACGATCGAGAAAGTGCAGTAGGAGGGCCAACAATGGAAGATAACAATGATGCCTTCCTCTTTGGAGGAGGACGTGCAGGTCCTGAAGAAGAAAGAAAGGATGAAAATTCCCTCTCTACCTTGGGATTTCCCATCAGTGATCTCCCTGCAGGAACAATGAAAAATATTCCATTGTCTGCTCTACCTAACTTTCATGGTTTATCCACTGAAGATCCTGACGAATTTCTTTTTGAATTTGATATATTATGCAAAAGTTATGATTATGTTACTAATGCTCAAAAGTTGAAGCTGTTTCCAGCCACCTTAAAAGGGAATGCTTTAAGATGGTTCATGAGCCTTGGAAGTCAGGTAATCACAACATGGGAGCAGATGAAACAAAAATTTCTGCTTAAATATCAAGACTACTGCCGGACGAGAGAGAAGAAGGATGAACTGTTCAATATGGCACAAAAGTCGGATGAAAGTCTGGAGGACTACATAGAAAGGCTGCAGTACAACATACAGAGGTCTGATCATCCGGATATAAGTAAGGAAATTCGTAAAACAATATTACTTAGAGGTTTAAGGGATGATTGTCTAAATATGTTAAATATGCTTGCTAAGGGAGATATATCTAAAGAATCATATGATGAGATTTGTGAACTTGCTAAAAGGTGCTCTAGGGGAGCTGCAAGAAACAGAATAAGAGATTCCACCTATTCAAGGGTGCAGAAATCAGCCAATGGAGGAGAAACAAGAGCAGAGATAGGTAATTTACTTGAAGAATTTAAAACCGAAATGTTAAGTTCTTTTGCTTCGCAGATTGACACTTTGCAGGTTAAGAAGAAGCAGGCCGACGCAGAAGCAACTCTGGCTGTCTTTTGCCCGAAATGTAGAGACAAACATCCACTAAGGGAATGCCCAAGAGATAAAATACCAATTTGCACCCTTTGTGAGAAAGATCATGAGACAGAACAGTGTCCATCTCTACCAGGAATAAAAGCAGCGTTGCAGCCAACGGAAGAAGAAGCTGAAGCAGTTTACCTGCTAACTCAAAGAAGACAATGGCAACCGAAAGGGCAAGGTACGAACTCTGGTATGCCATTTAATCGTTGGAACAATTATTCTGCTTTTGGCCAAACAAGTTACCCCCCCTTCAACCAAATGCAATACCCACTTTTCAATCAAATGAATTTCCCACCCATGCAAATGCAAAACCCTCCCTTTGTTGACCCTTCAATATGGACTCCTTGGCCTCCACAGCAGCCACCTCCTTTTAACCCTTGGAACCCAAATTGGAATAGTCAATCACTCCCGTACCCAAATCAATTGCCTCAATTCCAACAATCACTCCCTCTGCCATCAAATGCTCCGCCAAACAACCAAATGAGACCCCAACTACCTGTGCAACCAAATCCTAACCCCAACAATAAAGTTGTGCAAGTCATTGATATTCAGAATCAGTCTATATTTCCTACTATGCAATGTAATGATATTCATTTGAGATCTGGAAGAATAGTAGAGCCTATTATTGATGACATAACTGATTCAGATAAAAATGAAACCGAGAAACAAAAAGAAGCTCAACCACCTCCTAACAAAAATGTTGAAATAACAGAACCACCATTCCCCGAGCGTTTGGTTTTAACCAAAACAACTGAAACACCTGCTTTTAATTTTATGGGGGAATTGCAAAATTTGTATATTAAAATTCCACTTTTACAAGCATTAAGAGATGTACCAATTTATGCCAGAACATTAAGGGATATTTGTGTTAAGAAACCTGGTAGCAAAACCAAGGATCCCCTTACAGTGCATGTGATGGGAGACTTGTCTGCATTAATGACCGGAAAAACCCCTCCTGTAAAATATGGTGATCCTGGCCATCCTACTGTCACAGTTCAGATTGGTAAAACAATGATTCCCCGAGTTCTGGTAGACTTAGGTGCAACAATTAATATAATGACTCTGGAAACTTCACAATTGTTACAGCTGAATAACACAATCAGAGATACACCCACCATCTTAGAGTTAGCTGACCGTTCCACAATTAAACCAGAAGGAATTGTTGAAGACCTACTCATTTCAGTCGAATCCTGGAAATATCCAGCTGATTTTGTTGTATTGCAGACTAAAACAAAGCTGGGGGGACATCCCTTAATTCTAGGAAGGCCATGGTTGGCCACAGCTGATGCATTTATTAGTTGCAGATCTAGTTCAATGAAAATTTCTAATGGTTATGAAACAAAACAATTAACTCTTTATCCTCACGCTACGCCAGTAGTCAATAATGAAGATTCTATATGGATGGATTATGATGATAATGTTGTTCAGCCTATTCTAACCACAGGACAAGCTTTAACTCTTAAAGACAATACAGAGGATGAGATAATCAATAATTTTATTTGTGAACCTTCTTCTGTCATTGCTGAAACACACAATCAATTAACTGCAATTTTTGAAACTGATGCACAAGAAAAGATTGAACCTGAAGATTCATCCCAAACTTTAACCACGATCTCATCTAAAAGCATAACAGTTGAAATTGAACCCGGCAAGACATTAAACATAAATCCTGATCTAACAGATGCTGAAACACAACAACTAATGAAGTTATTGTACGAATATAAGGAAGCATTTGCCTGGGATTACACGGACATGAAAGGTATTTCTTCTGAATTATGTACTCACCGAATTTACATTAAAGAGGGATGCCGACCTGTTTGTCAACCCCAAAGACGAATGAATCCTAATTTACGAGAAATTGTTAAAGAAGAACTTCAAAAATTGCTTAACGCAGGATTTATATACCCCATATCTGACAGTGAATGGGTTTCCCCGTTAGTAATTGTTCCTAAGAAAAACGGGAAATGGAGGGTATGCGTCGACTATAGAGCTTTAAACAAAGCTACTCAAAAGGATCACTTTCCCTTACCTTTCATTGATCAGGTGTTGGACAGCCTTGCAGGGAAGAAATTCTTTTCTTTTCTAGATGGATTCAGTGGGTATAATCAGATAAGAATTGCACCCCAAGACCAAGACAAGACCACTTTTACCAGCCCCTGGGGTACTTTCGCCTATAGAGTTCTTCCATTTGGGTTGTGCAATGCACCAGCAACTTTTCAAAGAGCTGTTATAGGAATTTTTTCCGATATGCTGAATGATTGTATGGAAATATTTATGGATGATTTCACCCCTTATGGTGTGTCTTTCGAAGAGGCATTACAAAACCTTGAGAAAGTACTTAAAAGATGTATACAAGCTCACCTCTCCCTAAGTACCGAAAAGTGCCATATGATGATGAGTGAGGGAATAGTGCTTGGACATTTTATTTCATCTCAAGGTATTCAGGTAGATCCATCTAAAATATTGGTCATTCAGAATCTTTATGTTCCTAAAACTCAAACTGATGTGAGAAGTTTTCTGGGACATGCTGGTTATTACAGGAGATTCATTAAAGATTTCTCTAAAATAGCTTCTCCATTATTTGTATTGCTTATGAAAAATGCTGAATTCAAGTGGACTAATTCTTGTCAGAAAGCTTTTGAAGAGCTGAAGCATCAGTTGTCTACTGCTCCTATTTTGAGGGGGCCTGACTGGAATCTTCCGTTTCACATATCTTCTGATGCTTCAGACATTGCTATTGGAGCGGTTTTGGGACAAGAGGAAAATCATCTTCCTTATGCTATATACTTTATCAGTAAGAATATGACCCCTGCTGAGCTTAACTATACAGTTACCGAGAAAGAGTTCCTTGCAGTAATCTATGCCATTAATAAATTCCGACACTATATCACTGGTTATCCTACTTTTGTGCACACTGATCATTCAGCTATTAAATACTTAATGAACAAATCTGTCACAAATGCTAGAGTTACCAGATGGCTATTATTATTGCAGGAATTTGATATTACAATTGTAGATCGGCCTGGTAAAGAAAATGTGGTGGCTGATTTTCTTTCACGGTTAAAAACTGACAATGATATTGCAGTAGATGATAGTTTTCCTGACGAATATTTGTTTGCAGTTTCTGCTCACTCTCCATGGTATGCAGATATTGCTAATTATTTGGTTGCAGGAAAACTACCAGCACACCTGTCATATAGAGAAAAGAGAAGAATTGTTCAACAAAGTGCCAGGTACAGTTGGATAAGCGGGTGTCTCTTCTATACTGGGCTTGATCAGGAGATCCGAAGATGCATTAGAGAAGATGAAGTGTACGACATATTGAAAGCTTGTCATGATGGCCCTTGTGGAGGCCATTTTGCTGATAAAAGAACAGCACATAAAATTCTGAGGATGGGTTACTATTGGCCCTCATTATTCAAGGATGCAAAGAAGTATGTAAGGGCTTGTGACAGCTGCCAGAGAATGGGTCAACCCAATCATAGAGACCAAATGCCATTAAACCCCCAGGTAGTTTCCGAACCATTTGAAAGATGGGCCTTGGACTTCATAGGACCCATTAACCCTCCATCCAATCAAAGAACCTATATATTAGTCTGCACAGACTATATGACTAAGTGGGTGGAGGCCAAAGCACTTATTAGAGCCAATGAAGAGGCTGTTCTAGCCTTCTTATTTGAAGAGATTTTCACTAGATTTGGAATTCCTAGAGAGCTAGTTACTGATGGAGGACCTCCATTCAATTCTCATGGTTTTAAATCTACCCTTCACAAATATCATATTCAACATAGAATGACTACACCATACCACCCCCAGGCAAATGGACAGGTGGAAAGCACAAACAAAGTTTTAGAGGCCATTCTAACTAAAACAGTGAAGGACAACCGAAAGGATTGGTCCCAAAGGCTCCCTGAGGCATTATGGGCTTACAGGACTACTTGGAGAAACACTACAGGTTTTTCTCCCTATGAATTGGTTTATGGTAAAAATGTTGTTTTTCCTGTGGAATTTGAAATTAAAACTTTAAGGACTGCTTTAGCTGTTAATCTTGATTTGAATGATGTGCAGACAGCTAGATTGCAGCAGCTTTTGGAGTTGGATGAAAAGAGATTAGATGCCATTCATCAAACAAACATGATACAGCAACAAAGGATGAAGTGGCAGGACAAAATTATCAAACACAAGCAGTTCCAAAAAGGTAATTGGGCCTTGTTGTATGACTCTCGGTTTGAAAATTTTCAGGGAAAGCTACGTACACGTTGGCTTGGACCATATGAAGTAGATGATGTCCTTCCAAACGAAACGGTAAGACTTGTAACAATTGATGATGCTAAAACACCTCTACTAGTCAATGGTCATAGGCTCCGTCTATATAAGCGCCCTGTTTCTAAAGAGGATTTCAAGACTGCTTGCATGACTGATATTCATTATCTTTTTCTAGGGGAGTCTTCTGCTCCTCACAACACTTAATCTTCTGCACTATATTTTTAGTATTAGATTAAATTTAGCACTAATAATCCCTGTCAAGGATTGGCATATTACAATTGAATTTTGCAGATTTTGGAAAAAGCAATAAGGAGGACAGATTCATCATGAGAAGATCTGAAGCTTTAAATCAAGAAGCTTCTTCCCATCATTTTACACTTTTTCCTAAAGAAATATCCCTCCATACCCACATTATTTCTATTATTCCCACTCCTACCATCCCTGAAATATCCTCCTTCAGTCAGTATTTCCCACCCCTTACTGCTGAAATGATCCCTTATCAAATATTTTCTCCATTCATAGACCTAAGTCATTTATCCCATTTCTCTGATTTTTCCCGTTGCTGAAACACCTGTTTCAGCAACGTATCATTAATTTTCCCCGTTGCTGAAACACCTGTTTCAGCAAAGTATTATTGATTTCTCCCGTTGCTGAAACACCTGTTTCAGCAACGTATCGTTCATTTTCCAGTTGCTCAAACACCAGTTTCAGCAACTTGTTATCATCAAAACAGTATCCCTCTTTGATGTTATATGAGCTTTCTGGTTCTCCACGATTATACTTCAGATCCTTTTGGTGAAAATTATTCAGCACGTACTAGATTCAATTACACTCCCGTTCAAAAAAAAAAAATCTACAGATTCTTCCATGTACATTAAAGCTATTTTGAAGCAACCGACACTTCGAATTATTAAATCAAAGGTAAAATGTAAGGTATAAGGTTTTAATGTAATTCGGTTAAATCATATTAAAGAGAGGATTTCATTTATAATGATTGCATATCTTTACACGTCCAATCATTATTACACCATACGTAGGGGGGGGGGGAATTCCAAAAATAGAATAATCATTTCGCATGAACCAAGCTGCCGCCCGTTGTCATATCTATTTCTGCCGTCATTTAGACTATGCAGCCTCTGTTGCAACAACTAGCGCGATCAGGGTCTGTGTTTACTGTGTCGTTGCCTCTGCGGAGAACTCAAAGCTACAGCCATGGGAGGGTCGGCCGTTAGACATGAGCCCGGCTCCATAAGTCTTCTTCAATTATTTCCTGAAGTCTATCAGATCTTCCAACAAGCGGGATGGACAATATATTTTGAAAGGTTGGGGGAATTTAACCAGGAACAAGTCTTAGAATTTGCACAAAACCTTGAAGACAATTTTTCAGTGGTCCAAGGGGTTCGCATTTCAGTGACAGAGGATGACATAGCTCAGGTATCAGGGTTGCCAGCTGAGGGTACTCGCTGGTTTAGCAGGAAGCAGGTCGTTCTTAACGCGCAGCAAGAATTTCTGCACCCGGATGAGCGAGTGGAACCCAGAGGCCGCGGGGTTAGTCTGCATTCACTTCCTCAACCATGGCCATCAGTGGCAGAGTTCATCAAACACTACTTAACATGCGAGGGGCGTTATCAGGTAGTGTACAATCATGATTTTGTTTTGATGAATCACTTGAGGAATGGACGACTGATTAATATCCCCTATTATCTACTTGGGTGTATTAAAAACATGTCTTATTATTGTAAACGAGCTAAATCTCCAATGTCATCCCTTACCCATCACCGTTTATGCCAGTTGCTGATACAGAGGGGTTTTGCTCAGCAAAATCCCCCTCTGCACGCCGCACCTGAAATTCCCCAGCCGCCCGAAATTCCTCAACAAGCCCCAACATCCCAACCACCCGAAAATTCTCAGGACATTCCGGAAATTCCTCAGCAGGACCAAACAGCCCAACCATCTGAAAGTCCTCATGACATTCCAGAAATTCCTCATGAAGAACAACAGGAAGAAATTCCGCATTCCCCAGTTGACCCAACCCCGAGCTCGCCTCATCTAACAGAGCCAACTGCCTCCACTATTTCGGTCCCTAGTGACGACTCTCTAACACCCCCTTCCTCACCCGTTAAGAAAAAGGAGAAAACCTCAACAGTCGCAGGCTCCAGACCACGGACAAGGTCTACATCTCAAATTCTTATCCCTCCGGAAAACCCTGTCCCCAGAAAGAAACCCTCCCTTTCAAAGAAAAGGAAAGGCAGTAATTTTGCTGCCTTCCTATCAAAAAGAAAAAGGAAAACGACTGTTGAGACAAAATCCACCTCCATTTTCCCTGACCCTGCCACTATTCTACTAAAACCTTTATCCCCATCCCAAACTTCCCAACCAGTCTCGTCCGAAGGCACTGCCACACAAGAACCAGTGTCCCGGGATAATATGACATTGTTTATGGGCCAAGAAGTGACTGCTCCACAAGAACCAGTCACTTGCCCAGTGACTGAAACACAAGAACCAGTCACTGAGGCACAAAAATACACCAAGCAGGACGATAGTGGGAAATCACCAGTGACTGAAACACAAGAACCAGCCACTGGAGCACAAGAATCCATTTCTCGCCCAGTGGATGAAACACAAGAACCACCCACTATGGTACAAGAACCAGCTACGACTATGCATCAACAAAATATTCCAACAGAGCCAATCAGCACACAGGGTTCACATACTATGACATCTCTACTGGAGGAAAATGAGTTCCTGAAGTCTGAATTAGAAGCTTACAAAACTGAACTAACCATGGCTCGAGAGGCTTTTGAAAGAGAACTGAATCTCCATACATTAGCACACGTAGCCTCAATGCAAAATAAGGAGCCATGTATGGAATATATGTGCAAGGAGTGTGGCAGCATTTACCAGGATGCAGGCTACAAAGTAGTTAAAATTCAGCTCCCTAAAACATCTACGACAGGTGGAATAAAAGAGGAATGCCCTACTGCTCCACAAGAACCAGTAGGACCCTCTATAAAGCAAGAAGAAGAAATCAAACCACAGATATCCCATCCTTTGCAGGTTGATGCAGCCATCCAGACAGAGGAAACAATGCCCCAACACATTACTTCTGATGCAGCCATTCAGACAGAGGAAACAACGTCTCAACCCATTACTTCTGATGCAGCCATCCAGACAGAGGAAACAATGTCCCAACCCACTACTTCTGATGCCAAGACACAGACTCTGCCATGGAATCAATTGGAACAGATGAACAAATGGAAGAAGCAATATGTTGAAGAACAAGATATAATATTACGACAGCATAAGTTACAATGGCAGAACCATGTATATGCCAACTGGGATAGCTGGGACCAAATAATGCAAGAACACAGGGAGTATAAAAAGGAAGCCAGAGAGTCTAAGGCAAAGATAGCCTTGATGTTTTCATTAGTGCGGAAATTGATGGTTACGCGCAAACCCTCTGTAAACTACTCTCTCTTTCTTTCTGAACGATTAGTTTATTTCCAATTAAAAGCAATAGCAAATGGCAGACCATATGAATTAATGACTTCAGAGAAATTTGTTGAGACCTTTAAGGAGGCCCCTGAAAGTGACCAGCATCTGCTGTGCGAACTCTACCTTCATAATGAGGCCATTCCTGAAGATAGGAGAGTTAATCTTATTCCAATTGCAGGAGATATACAAATCAGAGCATTTGCCTCGTTTTTGTCTAACCAGCTCACTTGGCAGACTGCGTTCACTGCAAGCAGTCATAATGAGGAGAATAAACTCCTGTGGATTAGACCAGAGCCTGTAGGCCCAGCCATGTTTATAGCACAATATTATGAATTCTTGCAGAAGCCAGGAATGAACGAGTACATGCAGCAATTACAGGCTTCAATACTTTTTAAGTGTCAACAGCACATTAGAATGAAGGGTACTGCTGCATTGAAGGCCAATGATATCTTTTGGCAGCAGTCATGTAAGGAAAGACAGGATTATCATCCTTTTAACCCTCTCAATCTTCAAGCTGCATTATCCAGGGTCCCTAAGTACATTGATTGCATTCAACATTGTGGAGTAAACTGGATCGGGTATCATTTCCGTTTTCCAATTTTATGGCTGCCTTCAGACGAATATCAATGTCATTACCAGTTGACTGACAGAGAGGAAGCCTTGGCATGGCAACATTTGCAGACCAACAGCGGATTCCGAGCTCCTACAGATGCCACCTTCTCCAGCTACTGCTTGAGTAATTTGCATGCTCAGTCCCAGTACTCAGACTCTGATTCAGACTAGGGGTTGCCTGAGGACATGCAACATTTTTAGCTGGGGGGGATGTTAGGACTCCACTATGTATCATTTTTGCTATATATTTTGACACCACTCTACTCTTAAACCATGAACTTCATTGTCTTTTTCATCCACTTTATCCCAAGGTATATAGAAACCTCTTCTTTATTATATGATTAATCTGTCTTACATTTAATTCCGCAATACTCTTATATTTTATCATTAATTGAAGTGCATTGTTGCTAACACAAGTCAAAGATCGCAGATAAGTTATATGCCTTGTTGGGAACGAGCGGCCATTGCTGAGACAGCTGACTCCGTTGCTGAAACAGCTGACTCCGTTGCTGAAACAGCTGACTCCGTTGCTGAAACAGCTGACTCCGTTGCTGAAACAGTTGCTGAAACAGCCGTCAAGCACGCAAATCCCGTTATGCGTAATTTGCGATTTTGGAAGAACTTTTTGTGGAATAGTAGCAGCAGCACGAAGATACGGTTACCTGGATTATTCTGAAGATAGCACTTTTGTTGTCTCGGTTGTAACAGCATCTCTTTTTGAAAGAACAGAACAGTCCTGTTTTGGAAAAGAAAACAGAATCGAGATGATGAAGATTCGCTCTCATGTAAATTGTAAAAGATGTCTCCTCTTTAAAAAGAGGAGACATCATCATTAGAAGGGGGTTGAATTGTAAGTTACGGGAGAGTATTGTGTGAGAACTGGAGCTAGTCTCCTTCTGTAATGTATCAATTACTTTGACAGATGAATAAAATCTTCTTTTGAGCGTTTCAATTTAATTCTTTCTCCTGGGGAATCTTGTGAGAAGGAAAGGGCCCGCCTTCCTCACAAGATTCACCCTTTTGGTTCCTGTAGTTTGTTTATTTCTTTATGTGTTTGCACTTCCCTTAATTCTGTTGTTGAAACACTAGTTACACAGTTTTGTAATACTCTGTTTCTTAGCGCTACACGTATCGAATGCACGAATGAATGATGTTGAGAGCATGTGCTGAAGATTCCTGCATAAAGGAATAGGGTCTTGCTCCCATTGATTGCTTTCCTTTGCCTGCAGTGTGATTAGAAACAAGAGGACAAGTGCTGAAGGTTCCTTTTCCTGGGAATAGGGTCTTGATCTCTTGAAGTTACTTTTCTTACAGTGTGATTAAGTGCCAGGCAGCAGGTGCTGAAGTTCCTCACCAAGGAATAGGGTCCTGTTCCTGATATGATTGAATGATTTCTTTCTTTGTAGATTGATTTTCCTTTGCTGTAACAAAGAAATCGTTTCTACTATAATTTAATTGACTTCAGCTTTGATTAAGTAGAGTGTGAATTAGTAGATTGATGAATTTAACAGGTGTGTATCTTTCTTTTACTACAACATTGATTCCGCTTTTGAAATTGAGCATATCCAGTGCGTTATTATCTTTGAAATAAAAAGACCTCCTCGGGTTGACAATTTATGTGGAGCTCGAATTGTGAAAACAATTAGAGCGACCAACATTCAAGAGTCCTTGAAGTTATTTCTCTTAACATCACAACAAAGTCATATTCAAAAGCTTTAGAAAACCTAGATTTAGTTGTTGCTACAGGTGGTTTACAATCAAGGGGCATCTTATGATAAAGTTTGTTGAACATTTTGATAAAATCAGAGATAGGTTCACCAAAGTTTCTTTTAAGTTCTTCAAACTAAGTCAAAAAGTAAAAAGCGTCTTTCTTCACTCTCCATTGATTTTTTAATTTATTTGTTAATTCTTCCCATTTTCTAATGGAATTTGCAAGTAACTGCCTAAACCAAGTCCTCAAATTTCCCTTAAGAGACTGAAAAAACAACCTCATGTAAACATTTTCTTGTTCTATGTTCATGTTATCTACAAAGTCTAGAAAGGCTTGAAGGTGATCCTCAGCTGAGGGACCAGTCTCTCCATTATATCTAGGAAGGTGCTTTAAATATCCATTAGGGAAAGCATCAAGGACTGGAGGTAAAACTAAAGCTGCATATCTTGCCTGTACAATGGGTTGAAATGCCATAGTAGAGGATGATGAATGAGATGTTTGTGAAGATGATGATAAGGAAGAGGGAGATGGTGAAAGAGGGGGAGAATTACTATGTGGGGGTGAAGAAGGAGGAGATAAAGAAGGTGGAGACTTCCTGAATGATTTTAAAGGAGTTTTAATAACCAACTTGTGGACCTAAGAATGAATATCCTCTTCAATTTCAAAGAGTGGATTTCAATATATAGCAAAGGTCCCTTCAAGTTGTTTAGAAGTAGAATATTCTAGTGGTTCAAAGGTGGAATGAAATGAATAAGTGGTGGGGGATATAAAGTCTGTAGGTTTGTATTCAGGTAGATGAACACCCAGGTTAGACTCAGATTTAGGTGATCCTGGTGGAAGTGGGGGTTCTGGATGAGATTCAAGTGAATGAATAAGGAAAGATGATTTGAAATCAACTCCCCTATCTAAGAGTTCAACAACCCTAGGTGATAGGTAAGTATACTCTAGATTGGATGGACTATTACTATAGGGATCAAATTGTAATATATCTTCAGACTGCAAGGCTGAAGTAGAATAATATGTTTGATGTCTTCTTCTAGAACTAGCCTTTCTCACAAGTCTTTCTAGATCTGACAGAGGACTAACTGTGTCAGATTCAGAATGGGATCTAGTGTGCTTAGAAGGTGCCAGTTTGATACAGTGGAGTCGCCAGGTGAAGGATTTTGACCTATCTAGACCTTTAATCACCTTAAAGGAATAGGAATAATATCGTTGGCCCAGAAAAACTTAATGAAATTCGAGTCCCTGGCAACAATGCCAGATTGATGTTGTATCTCTGAGATGATAATGGTCAGCTATCATGCTAGAGCATCTAAGAAGATTGTTTTTGGGGCTTTATTTTAATTTGGAGGACCAATGTATGAAACATATTTAAAACAGTGATGCCTAACCTTTTGAATTGTATTAATATTTAAACATAGGGCTGATTTTAGAATTCACATAGTGATATAGCTTGCATGGTGGTTAGCAGAAATACAGAGATGGTATGACTATCACAGTCTTCAAAATGAAAATTAAATAATCATAAGAAAGAAAACCTTTAAACTATGCTCAGAAGGTTTAACAAAATATGCTTAAGCTTATAATAGTTGCTGATGATTTTATGATTTAGAGGCAATTAATAAAACAAACAGTGTATATAATTCATTCTCTTTATAGATTATCACTTATGAATCTTATAAGAATAATTGAAACACAATTACTCCTACCTGGTTATCTTTGTAAAACATAAGAATATGAAGAAAACAATGTCAAATAAAACTATAAAAAACTTACAGAAAAAACGAAACTGTATGAATCAGAATCCAGAATCCATTTTCTTTTGTATTAATGATTCAGAAAAGTCAAGTACATTCAATGTTTAGAAATGCTTCTTCAAGGATACAACCCTTAATAACTCATGAAAGAGAGTTATTTATACAATCTTAGAATTGAGAAAATATCTTAAACTTATTTACAAAAATAGATAATTACAAAATCTGGAATATAACTGATAGTCGATCTGTCACTATTTTGGTGTTGAGCTGGTGATGATTGTTGCTAGAAAAACTGAGAACTGTTGAGTTGGTGATGACTGTCCCTCTAAATATTGAATGTTGTTTGATCACCCTTTAGTAAAGTAAATCAATTAATTCTTCCCAGCGTTTCTTATCTGGGATAGATAACTTAGTTACTCTTCTATAAACTTCATCCATCTTTGTATACTTAGTAAAAGTGGGTTTTACTGGAAATATATGCTTGATTTCATCTAGAATGAAAAAGGAATCTCTGAGTGCATTTAGCACAACCCTTGGTGTTGTTGCACCTCTTATGTTTGAAACTGAAGTAGTATTTGTACCCACTGTGATATTTTGAACATAATCCTAAATGGGCATTAATTTGTCATTAATCACAAGCATAGAGGGCAAACCCTTGCTGGTCAAGGGTTCTAACCTACTGAAAAATATTTGAACTATAGTATTCACACTGCTGCACTTTTCCTCCAACTGAAGGATAAGGTTTTTCTTGGTAATGTTCTTCTTTACTTCCAGTATAGTTGTTGTCCTATCATTTATACCCAATTCTTCTAGTTCATATTTGTCTTTAGAATTGAGGAACTTGATTATTTCAGAAGCAATTTCAGGCATGTCCTCAAGCTCTTTAGAAATAATTTCAACAACTTCTTGGGCTTTCTCTAACAGGTATTTTTTATCATAGATTATCTTGATATAGGGCCAGATATCCTTGGCTGATTTAGTAATTTCTTCCCATAGAATTTCCTTTGCCAAACCTAGTTTGTTTATGAGGTAAGACTCTCTGCGTTCCTTCTACAAAACTTCAATCTGACTTTTTGTCCTCTACAACTCGGCTGCATGTGAACTTTCTGCAACTTCCTTCATATATTTTAATTCCTTCAGTTCAAAGTGCAACTTCTTCATTTCAACTATCTGAATGGACAGATTTTGAATAGCTTTTGCAAGTTGTTCAACTCCTTGTGTTGTACCTGTAGTTTCTATTGTGCCTGAAGTAGAAACCCTAGTTATCGAGACTGCTGAAAGAGGAATACATCCATTGGAGTTTGAGCCTTCTGGACATCTTCTTCTTTTTCTTTGACCAATTTTTCGATTTTCTCCCCCATCTGTTTTATTTGCAGATTTTATTCCATGATGAGCTTCATCATGTCAGATTTCTGAGTCTCAGTTTCTTCAATATCCTTGGTCATTGGATCCTCAGAAGCTGACAGTTTGAGTTGCTTCCATAATGCTAAGAGCTCAACATTTTTCTTCTTAACAAGTTCTTCTAATGCATTTATGTCTAAGGGATCATATCCCATCTTTAGCACCAGATCTTCCAAGGATTTGATCTTTGTGTTCTTTGCCAGTGAGGAAACCTTTTCCAATTTCAGCTGTGACTATGTATTGGCCAAGGTGACCTACAACTTTGACAAAATCATGGCAGTATGAGTTAAAGTGGAAGAAATCATCTGTCCAGTTTGTTTGTGCATCTCAATTTGATCAATTGAATGCACATATTTTACATTAAACTCAAATGAGGATTGATTCTGATAATGTGCATGAGTCTTGGGTTGTGGAATCTAAGCTTGTAGGAAAGCCATCTGCATTTTTCCCTTCTCAGAATGAAAAAATGAAAGAAGTTTGGCCTGAGAGCTGGAGGAATGTTTCCAGAATTGGGTATATGTGTTCAGCTTTAATTCTTCATTATTCTTTTTAATCTCACTGAAAACATGAAAGATGTCCTCCTCCTTGTCCAAGAGTCTGGGATCTTTTAGTAAAATCTAGCTTTTGATAAGCTTCTATCAGACTTTCATGAGAAAAAGGATGGGTTGGTGTAATAGATGGAGCTTGCAACATCTTTTCAATGGACTCAACATTGATGAAACAAAGGATTTCTCTTGTGGGTGAAATCATTGCTCTTTGAATGGGATCATAGGACTCATGGCATTTCCTGACAAATTTAGGTGCTCTGTGTATCTGAGGGAAAATGTAGTGGGGAATGAGGGAGTCACACAATCCTATTTCATCTACCTGATCAATTCATTGATCCTCCATCCAACAGTTAATTTAATATAAATCAAATTGAGAAGAAGACTCAATGATTTTACAATCTTTGTCGACCAGGGGAGTATGATGGAAGTCAACCTTTGGATGAATAAGAGGATTTGGGATTTCTACAATTTCTTTTCCCTTAGGAGGCATCTTATCAAATGAATTGTAGATGGGAAGTGATGGAAATGGAAAAATTGGTCGGAAACTGAGTGGTAACAGTAAAAGTAGTATGACTGAAAAGAGACAAGTGGACCTGGATGTCGGCTTTCTTCTGAACAGGACAAAGTGACTACTTAAGTGTTGAATGGTCATTGAGCTATAAGGAGGAAGTCTTCAGTGATCAATTTAGTTACATAAATGCACTATGTAATAGTTTTCATGAAGGAAAAGGGCTTATAAGGGAAAAAATGGAGCAGGACTGTTTAATGAACGGCTAAGTATTCATTAATTATCCAATGGGGTTATTATAGGTCTATGGGACATAACTTCGCGGGAGTATGAATTAAATGAATAACAGATAGGTGGCAGCTGATTGGACAGAGGAGGTGACATGGAGCGGACATGGACAGTGACGTTGGAGTGGCGGTAAACGGTCAAACGTAAACCGCGTTAGGGAGCAACTTGAGGTGGTAAACTATTTCGGGATTTCAAGTCTCGAAAGAATAGAATGATGGAAAAGTGGTTTAAGTGGGTGGTTTCCAAAACTTCCCACTTTGGACCCCCCACCAATAAAGTTCAAATGGAAAAAGAAGGCCGAGGAGTGATGTGGGCCATCAAATCTCGGGGGAGTGTGTGGGATGTAAGGTGAGATGAAAGGGATTTAACATTGTGAAGCGGAAAGTGATGGTGGGGACAAGCTTTATGGTGGATGTGATAGTTTGGTGTTATGGCAAATGAATGAATGAAGTTAGGATATCGTAAAATACATTGGTACCTAGGATTATGGTTAATTAAAGCCCATACCATATGCACATCTTTTGAATGTTATAACTTAGGATAAAATCCTTTCATGCTCCAATAGTATTCCATTTGTCTACCTACCCTTATCTTTCCTAACATTTTCTCACTTAGTTTTCTGAGTGCATTTAGGCTAGCAACTCAATATTTTCCTTTTAATGACTAATCTACATCTATCCCTTATTTCCTCCATTGGCTCAGATTAAACTGTTGAGCCAATTTTATTTGCTACCTATTGACAAACAATTTAAATCAAATCCAATCATGATTAAACTGTACAATTGGATTGTATGAACTGAGTGTGGCATTTAAACAATCTGCACACAACCTTTATTTGCAAAAATAAAATTGACTAAGAGTAGTCGCATTTGGATTTGCAACACTTTCAGAGTTTATTGTTTTTTCTTTCTAGCCTAACATTTTATTTTTTCCTTAATTTTTTAGGGCATCTATTCTAACATTTTATTCAATATGGACTCATTCATGAAAATATCCCTAACATTTTTTCTTTAATATTCCTTTTTCCATATCCTAACTTAACATTTTTTGAATATATTTTCTTTTTTTAAAATATATTTTCATTTTTTGACAAATTGATACTAACTTACCAAAACCAAAAAATGCTACAACACTTCCCTCCTTCTTCTCCTTCTCCATCGTCTTGCCATGACATGATAGTGTACCTATTCCTGCAATTCTCTCATGTCAAGATGCCATCAATCTAAAACCCCCTAGTTTAAGATGATTCATTATGATCCACCAACTGACCTTGGGATAAGTGACAGGATGGAAAGAGGGACTTTGTGACTGAAAAGTGCACAATTCAAGTTGTCAAGTGAAGAACTTGAGCTTTGAGACTACGTAGTTGTTACAGATCCATTTGGGTGCATCAATCCCATCATTCAAATCAGTGTTTTAGGGTTCATCAAACCCTAATTTTAGTTGCCACATGCCCTAAACAAGTCACCCCTTTGAATGTATCCTTCCCAGTCAGTTTCATGATTTGAAGACATCCAAAAATAACCTCTAGAGGGACCAGCACAGGTAGGCCCATGTAAGGGTGTGCTGCAGAGAAGTTCAGTACATGCCAGGGTGCTCTGCAGAGCACTTAGGCTTCCTTTCACCTGCACTGGGCAAGATTGAGTGAAATTCACATAGGGTATGGGGAATATTCTTATCTTTTGAAGTCATCTAGAAGGTTCCCTCACTTATCAACTCCTATGAGCTCGAAAATGGATGAGGAATGAGTTAAGGTGCATCTTATCCTCTCATCCCTTCCTCCATGGAACTAATTCTAAGTATGGAAGGCCATTAAATGCCACCATTTATGACAAAACCTCCTTCATCTTCCTATAAATTGACCACTCCTCTTAGTGATCAGGGGCTAGAGTATATTGAATTGTAAGGAGATAATGTTGCTATGAGATTTGGATTTGAAGAAAGTATTGTAATGCTACAAGTTTTTCATGCTTTTGATGTGATGTGGATGGGATCCAAGCTGGAGGAATGGCTTTGAATCAGACACAATTGGTTGTAATTCCTGCTTCTATTCAATAAATTGTTTGAACCTTTCTCCCATATGTTTGTATTGTTTTATAATGGGTATATGTGTGAAATGTATCTGATTCCATTCACTTATATTCAATAGATCTTTTGCTTTGATCGATTCTTTGTTTTCTGTTGTGTTAACAGGTACTTCTCAAGTGTATTAAGTACGGGAAGGAGCAACAGGATCGATACAAAGGAGACGAGAGTAAAGAGGAATTACAAGTAGGTCTTCTCATCTTCTCATCTTATCTATTGCTTATAGGAAAAGACTAAAACACTTTAAGATGTTGTTCTAGATATGGCTACTTATCTAGGGAATTAGTATTTATCCGTAGATACCAAATTCTCCAAAACAAATTGGTGACCATACTAGGGAAGATCCTCTTTCCTAGTAGCTTATCCACCTCCTAGGACATCCTTGCAGACCTTACTTGTGTTCATTGATTGTAATTCAGCTCTTTCGCATTGAAAATTTGGTCAAAACTATGTCAAATTTCCTCTTGAAATGGTTCACTATCACCAGCGCAAGCTTGTGAGGGACACAATGCACTGCAGAGCACCCTTGGCTTAGGGACAGTGATCTGAAGTGCACTGTCTCCCATTCAGGGCTGCACTAATCCTCCTAGGGTTAGCTTCCAACCTTTGGAAAGGGTTTTTGCCAACTTTTCTCTGTTTGTTTGTTTATTGATTGATCAATGAATGTTATGTCTCAGAGAACAAGTTTCTATCTCCTTGTCTAGCCCTACTTTGAGTTGATTGATTAATGTTTCTTTAATGTTTTCTTTGTCATTATCAATCTATAGTCAAAGTTAGAATATAGTTGATTAATATTCGTTCGAAAGAAATTGTCGTAAAGTCTTCTTTTCCTTCAAAACAGAACTGTTGTAAAAGCCTTTGTTCTTATGAAAGATTGATTGATTGTATGTGCACATTTCCTTTTGTTCATATTCACATTAAGGAAATCGAAAATAAATACATGCATGTTGCATTGAAAAATTTTGTGTGTGCTCATAGGAATAGTGTAGGGAAATTGCATTAGATTGTGCTCTTTGCTCTTTGATCGAAAGAAATCTGATTGCTCTATCTCTAAGTAGCTAGGATTTTCATCGTTAAATTGAATGGAAAGAATGCTTACCATGATAGTTGCATTCCTAGGAATTTTAGAATACATCACGTGGTGAACTTGAAAGGCAAATTCTTAAGCAAGATCAACTTAAAATTAACATCAATTTATCTAATTGAGCATTGTCATTAACGAAAACATTTAGTGGTTCTAGGCTAGAGACATGTTACGACATCGTGAAACAAAGCAGCTGTCACTAACTTGTTGGCAATACATCCCAAGTGTTATACGTCATTCCAGTCTATACGTCATTCATAGCTCCTTCACGTGCCTTCGGGTATATAGGGCAGTGTTATAGTATGTAAAGTATATGGGAATGCTCTCATTGTGCGGTTTTTCATTAGACAGTGCTTATATGGACTGGGCCTCCACGTACCTTCAAGTATATATGGGAGGAAAACACTAGGTTTCTATCCATCCTTAGATAACCGAGTCGGCCGCCTTGTACACTGTGATACATCGAACACAACATTCAGGGAGATTGACTGCCCATACTTCTTGGTTCGCTAGGAGGTGTTAGTGTCAATGTCTTCATACTTCCATCGGTGATCAAATTGTTGCTTTGCATGCATATTAGGTGTCTCATTTGATCAGCTGCATTCCATTAGGTGATGGATCAACTGATGGTGGTGGTTTCATGTCAATTTCCCTCATGACATTCACCTACTGACCTATTTACACATTTTTTTAGTCATTTATTGTCATCCTGTTTCATTTCATTTATAAAAACTAGTTTTAGGGTTTAGTTTCACTAGGTCTTAGGGTTTGTCATCATGGTCATCCGAATTGAATAAAAAGGTCAACAAGCACATGAGGAGAATAAAAAGGTTCATAGAGTCATAATTTTACTTCTGTTATGCTAAATAAAGCTCTTTTACCTCAAAACTCTGTTTTGAGGTGAAATTGAGCATTTGCAGTTAATGAATCACTTGATGTAATTTTATGTAATTTTATTGTCCTAATATGTAATTGAATAGCTCTTGGTGACCTGGTGACAAAATCAACTCCTGCCACTGCAAAAAGTCAATGTATAAGTCCACCTGCAAAAAGGCAAAAGACAGATGTAAGTGAAACAGATCATTTTTGAAAAAGCTATCAAAACTATAGAAGAGTGGGTCTTGGTTAATGAAAAATTAAAGGAGAAGGGATATAAAAGCCAATTTATTTGTTTCATGTCTTCATTGTTGAATTGAAAGAGCCAAAGGGAGAAAAGTCGTGATTTTGAGCAAACAAGGAAAACAGGGGAAAAATCAGAGCATCTTCTTGGCGCTGCGCATTATTTCCCCGGCGCTGCGCATTATTTCCCCGGCGCTATGCATTAAATCAACGTTGCGCACTTGTGGCAGGTTTCCAGTGTATTTTTGGTCTAATGTTGCACATTAAACTTGCACTACGCACCTGTTAGTTAGCGCTACGCATCTGTTGGTGAAACCTGAATTGCCTCAAATCACCTCCAAATTTCCTAAAAAACCAATTGATACCTGTTCCAAGTAAGTATATTACTCCTCCTTGCTAAGAAGAGTTATGCTTGGTTGCTTGAGTCTATTTGGCTTCCTTTAGAGCAAACCCTAGCTAACTGTTAAACACAAACCCTAACTAATTGCTACATCACCTCTCACAAGTTATCAAAGGTCATTTGCTCATCTCTCTTACTCCATTCATATTGAGTTTTCCAAATCCCATTCCCTATCCCTTAGTCTTCAAAATTCACTCCCCAAACCCCACTCTCCTTACCAAACCTTAGCCCTATACTCTATTCCCAAACCCTAATCCTATTACACTATTCCCAAACCCTAACTTCCAAATCAATCCATTCCACTACATCCACTTCACTATCAAACCCTTATTCCACATCCATAACACCATTCACTCCCCTCATTCCCCAAAAGAAACCCAAATTCCTATTCCCCCAAGCATTCACTTCCTCTTACACATTACTTACTTCATATTTCAAAATCTCTTCATACTCATCTGCTTTCACTTCAAATTTCATCACCCATCATATTACCAAAAGCATGGAGAGAGATTCAGATTATGAGAGGGAAGAGGAAACTCTCAGTGATTCTTCCAGAGAAGCTCATGTGCCAAGAAAGCCACACAAAGGGGGAAATATCATCCAGGAGGAGCCCACCACTCTTACATAATTGCTTGCTTGCCCTCTTGCTGTAGCTAGCTTTAAACACCAGTCTTGTTATCAGTTTTGTGAAATTGTAGAGAGGGTAAAATTTCATCATGAGCTTGCTAGGTTGTTTGTTATCCATCATGATAATGGCCAGGTGGACCTTGCTGGTGTCTCTTTCACCTTGACACCTGCCACCATTTCAACAGCAACAGGCATCCTCAATGTAGGTGAGCAGTGGAATAAGGGGCAATATGTCAGCAGAGAACATTATGAGCCTTACATTAAGGTTGGATATCACAGTCAAATCAGCAGGGATTTTCCTTTTAAATACTTGCAAAACATTTATGCGCATCTCATGAAACTCATCATCAAGTATTTCACTTGTGAAGGAAGGTTTCCCTGCCTATATGCATATCATATCCAGTTGTTGATGCACTTCACAAGAGTGAGGATGATGAACCTCCCTTACTTTATATACAGGAATATTGAGAAGATGGCTCACTATGTGCAAAGGAAACCTTTTCCTCAACAACTCAACAACATTTACCACTTCTCACTGATCAAAATTGTTGTCTTGCATCAGCTAGGCCTGCTGAACATACCATGGGATACCTTTATTGCCCATGAGATTTTCAAAGGCCCTTAGATGATTCCATCAGTGTCTCAGTAGGAAGGAGGGCCATTAGGACAACCAGGTGTTCATGAGACCGAGACTACAGGTGTGCCGGTGTTTGTCACCTATGAGAGAGGCACAAGGAGGCTTTTTGCTACTACCAAGCGAGTACTATCTCCACCAGGGGTTGAAGGGGTCTCGTTTTCATCACCAGACCACAGGCAAATGTTATCTTCACTAAGGGTGAAAGGGGCTTTTCCTTCTTCTCCAGCAATCAGGTTGGCCAGCAGTCAAAGAGAAAAGATAAAGGGAAACAAAAGATGAGTGAGAAGAGCCCTCCTTAAGGGCAAGACAATGATTTTATTCTGATTGAGTAGGATGTCACTGATTTGGGCTCTCAAATCTCAAAACTCAAGGACATGATTATCAAAGAGAAGGAGGCTAAAATACAAGCTTTATCACTAAACCTTGAGAGGGCCAAATGGATCATCAACTTTCTTGAGCAAGAAATCAAACAGTTGACAGATAAGCAAGCAATTATGGAGCTGCAAATTATTAGGGAAAATAGGCAAGAGGCAAAGAAAAGAAAGATCAAGATGACATCCCTTGAGCAAGAAATTGAAGATGACCGAGAGTCGTGGTTGGAGAGGGTGAACATTCACCTTGAGAAGTTGCTTGAGAAAGCCAACAAAGAGAAGAAAATGTTGTGCCATATGGCCTATCACTATCTAACCTGGAACAAGATTTGCAAAACACGGGTAAAAAGGCTAAAAGCCAAGCTAAAAAGAGCTTTGAGGAGAAAAAAAGAGCAATATAAACTCAAGATCTTGGCTAAAGAATCATTGGCCCATCAAAGCACTTAACAAGGATCATTCATGCCAAATTTCAAGAAATTTGGAGAAATGTTTTACATTTTTGAATTTTTGAAATTGAAAAACAAGCTTTTCCAATGCATTGGCGCTGCGCTTTTGTTGGGGACATATTCTTGAAAAATGGTTTACATTTTTGGAATCATAATGGAAAAATATGAAAGCTCAGAAATAGTGAGGAATTTTGGACAAGTTCTAGGTCTCCAAAAGGGCAAAAAACACCCAAAAAGTGCCTTCTCTACTACCTTTTTGCCACACAAGAAGCAGTATTGGGAGAATCAATTTATGGAGGGGCAAATGGACTCCAAATTTAGAAATTCAAGTTTTTCCAGAAAGTAGACTCGACAAAATTTCCAACGAGCTATCCTACACCTGATTTGGACTCTGGGAAGGCTTCCAAAATTGGCCTAGAAAAAGCATTGCGCATTAAAATCTTGGCGCTACGCATTAAACTGATTTTGCCAATTTTGCTTGATTTTCCAGATTTTTCCTAGTTTTCTTGGGAGATCACTTTTTCCTCATTTCTTGGTAAATGTAAGCATGGTAAATGATGAATTCAATGTAAATATGGATGAAAATCACTTCATAGGGTAGATACTTTAAGTTCCAAGTGGTTTTGAGCTGTAATGAATTGGTTTCTTGGGTTTTAGAGGCAAGTTGTTCCACTGCCTATATTCCTGTCCTTAGTTTAGATATGGTTGAAGCCACCCCTCTTCTCATGGATTCGACCGTGATAGCTAGCTTGAGTAGTTTCCTTGCCAATATCATGTACTTTTTGATTCATTTCTAAAGGTTGGACTTTGGCAGAAGTGTTGGACTCATTGAACATTTTGTATCAGCAGTTTGGTAAGGAATAAAACCAGGTTTCACAGCTATTTTTGTGGGATTCTTGTGACAGTAAGTTTAGGTATTGTTTCTTCTTTGTAATGATTTTTTCTGATGTTTTATATGTATCCACGTCTCTCTCTCTTCTAAACTAAATGAATCAAGGTGAATAGACAAAATACACTGAGTTACAGTGCTTTGTCTTGGGAATGCATTTGGTTTTCAATGTTTTCAACTGTTTGAGGAGGATTCATAGTTTCTTTATGCCCTCCTCAACTCCTCAGCTGTCTAAAATACCATCTTAATCCATTTCTAGTACATAAACACTTGTCTACCTCACCCCACAGAACATGACTATATCCCTAAGTTGATTTCCTGGACCCAATCTGCCTTCTCCAATTGATCCAGCAACCAAAACTTAAAATCAAACCAGAAACCCTAATTTACTATACCTAGCCTAAAATCAACATTCATTTCAGTCATCTCAAGCTCTAATTTCCAAATATCCTAATTGAGATTAACAAGGAGAGAGCCCTCTCCTGACTTGGTAGGGCTAGCTACTAGGTTAAGCATGGTTTGATGTTACCCTAGACCTGCCTTCCTTTAGCCTCAGGTAGATCAAGGCACTAACAAGAGGTATTCTGCAGTTCACAATTGCTTGGTAAACCTTTTGCCTAGCTTACCCCTTTTTTATTTCTTTTTTGATAATAAAATTAATCAGCAATCATGGAGGAACATCAACCCTTACCCCGTCATTCACGGAGAACAACGAGTAAACCGCCTTTACCACCTGAAGCTACACCTATTCGGTCAAAGCGGTCTAGCTTAACTGAGTCAAGTGTAGAAATTTTTAATAATAAACACTTATTCACAGAGATTATCCCGATTATACACTATTGCAGAATACATGCATAATACATAACCTCCTCTATGTTGATCATCAATTTAGCAACATCAAAAACAATGAAACATCAATCGTATGCACACATTAACACATCATGTAACCTGGGGAAAGCATACAACTGAAAACCCCACACTATTTGTATATTATAATGATTGAGAACATGTAACAATACATAGTACAATACTCCTCACAAGTACTCAGTACTATCTCCACCTGTTACACACAAAAACTTGCTCAAATCCGAACAAGTCACAGGTTCAAATCTCCACCGCTGCTTTGCCTACCCCCACTGCACAATTGCAAAGTGAAAATCACGTGAGCACAGGCTCCAATTACCTTGGTATTGGCCCACACTGTGCAGTCCTCATTGGCATAACTCAATCCCATTGATTGTGCAAGATCTCATGCACAACTATAGTCACAACTGATAGCAATCTCAACCTCTAACACCTGTCTCTACTGAACTGTACATGCACTGAGTTAACTGATGTATTCTTCAGTTGCTTTATGAGTTAATAATTAGTGAATTAATTAATATTTAATTCACACAACTCATTACTAGAGTATTCTTTAGTTAGACTGAATACAACTAGTTCAACCAAGTCAAACTGAACACAACTCCATCAACTCCACAATCAACTCCACCAACCTCAACCACATGAGTTCTAACTGAAGTCCTGCATGCAATAGCTCAACTGACCCACAAAGAGAGCGTATTTCCTTCTGAAAAATACATGTACCACATCTGTAGCTCAAACTGAAGTGCTCCAAGAGGATAAGATAATGTTTATAGTCTAAATATTATTATGAGACAATAATATTTGACTTTTCTATTTTTATCTTGGCAGTCTAAAAATAGAAACCTGCCCATATGTCTAAAAATAGAAGTCCATCTATTTTTACCAACATGACCAATCATCCACAAATAACATACTGCAACTCATAGACCATGATCCATATGCCTAAAAATAGACATAGTCTAAAAATAGACTTTGCGCCAAAAATAGCCTGCGTGCCCGCTTAGTGAAGGCGACTTCTTTCCACTAAGCTCCATCATCTTGTTGCATTCTCAACACTCCCACTCAACAAGATATGGATTATCAGCAACCCCTATCCTACCTCGGTGGTATTCGAATTTGCTCCTAGTGAGCGCCTTCGTCAAGATGTCAGCATCCTGATCCTCCGTTCGAATGTATGAAAGTAACATGACTCTCCGCTGCACACAATCTTTGATATGATGGTACCTGATGTCAATATGCTTAGATCTATCACGAAATACAGGATTAGCTGAGAGTTTAATGCAACTCTAGTTATCATAGTAAATCATAGTAGGCTCCAAGTGAGAACCGAACAAACCAACCAGGATCTTCCTCATCCATATAGCCTCGCATGCAGCCAAACTTGCTGCCATATACTCATCCTCTGCTGAACTGAGTGCCATGGATCTCTGCTTTTTGTTGTACCAAGAAACTATTGTTGACCTGATACTGAAGACCCCTCCTGATGTGCTCTTTCTGTCCATTGGGCTCCCTGCCAAATCTGCATCTGTGAAGCCACATAGCTTCACCTCATCCTCCTGTCTGTACCACAATCCATATCCCAATGTGCCTCTCAAATAACACAATACATGCTTGCCTACCTTCCAGAAGAGCTTGGTTGGCTTAACCATAGCTTGTGAAAGCTGGTTAACAGCATAGCATATATCGGGTCATGTATTGACCAGATACATAAGCGACCCCACCAACTATCGATAAATAGTGGCATCCACTTCTTCTGCTGAAGTGGCATCCTCCTTCCTCCAACCTCCAGGAAGAGGAGTATCAACAGGCTTGCAGCCATGCATGTTGAACTTCTCCAGTATCTCCCAAGCATACTTACCCTGAGAAACAAATAGTCCATCACTGCGCTGCCAAATTTCCAATCCCAGGAAATAATGAAGGAGGCCCAAGTCCTTCATCTCAAACTCCTTAGCAAGATCATCCTTGCATGAAAGTATCAACATCTCATCACCTATTAGAATCAAATCATCTACATAAAGTACAATGATAAGCAACTTACCCTCCACCACAATCTGGTATAGGTTAGGATCCGCCTCACTCTTGGAGAATCCAAGTCCGGTGAAATAACTGTCTATCCGTGTGTACCAAGCACGTGGTGCTTGTTTCAACCCATACAACGCTCTCTTGAGCCTGCACACATGCGACTCGCTGCTGAAGATCTAAAAACCTTTGGGCTACTCAATGTACACCTCCTCCTCAATGACTCCATTGAGGAACACAGTCTTCACATCCATCTAATGAATGTGTCATCCAATCTGCATTGAGAGAGCAAGAATCATCCGTATGGAAGAATACCTTGCGACAGGTGCAAAGGTCTCCTCATAATCGATCCCCTCTATCTGTGAAAAGCCTCGAGCAACAAATCTTGTCCTGTACTTCTCCACACTCCCGTCAGCTGCCTGCTTAACTTTGTAGATCCATCTCGAACGCACCATTGCTTTCCCTTTCGATCTTGGGACAATCTCCCATGCACTATTTCTAACAATCGAATCATACTCTTCCACCATGGTATCTACCCATACGGGATCCTCCACAGCTTTCTCAAAAGAGGATGGCTCAATCACAACACATTTGCTCACAAGAGCCATGTATCCAGTGTACCAATCAGGTGACTGTCTCTGTCTACGTTGAGTTGTAGGTGGTCCTACAGCCTTCTCTACATCTTCAGCCAGTCGCTCAGCTTCTGTCAAGTGCTTTCGTCCTCTGATGGTTGGCGCTACATGAGTGGTCTCTTCCACTCCATGAACTTCATCCAATGGCTGATCCACATCCTAAAGCTCATCCTTAGGAACTAATAGCTCCTCATCTGCATGCAAGTGTGGCTCCCTCTCAAGCGAACACTTTATGGCTTTCTCCTCTTGAAATTTTATATCCCGTCGCACAACAGTCTTGCCACTGTCTAGCAAATACACACGATAGTTGTGGGGCGTATTAGTGTACCCCACAAATATCCCAACCTCTGTGGTCAGCTCCAACTTCTTCCTGGCATCCTTCATCACATGCATGTAAATGTTAGCACCAAAAATCCTCAAATGAGAAAGATCGGGCTTCTTACCAGAATAAGCCTCCTCAAGTGTACTCATGCCAAGTATCCTATGAGGACAATGGTTCTGCACATATACTACAGTATTGCATGCTTCCGCCCACAAGTGAAGGGGTAGGCCCTGATCATGCAACATCGCTTGTGCAGCACCCACGATCGTTCTGTTCTTCCGCTCAGCAACCCCGTTCTGCTGTGGGTTATGGGGAGCTATGAGCTCTCTTCGAATCCCTTCTGCACTACAAAAGTCCTTGAACTCACCAGAGATGTATTCACCACCATTATCGCTCCTAAGAGCCTTCACCTTCTTCCCCGACTCCTTCTCGACCAGTGCTTTGAACTCAAAAAACTTTGAGTATGTCTCATTCTTCTTCTACATGAAAAAGATCCAACACTTTCAAGAGAAATCATCAACAAAGATCACATAATACCTGTGTTTTGCTGTCGAAGCTACTGAGAAAGGTCCACACACATCTGTGTGAATTCTCTCAAGGATCGTCATGGTGTGACTATCCTTCTCGTGAAAGGTGGCTTTCACAAACTTTCCCAAAGTACACCCCTTGCACTGATCTAACTGCGCAAGAGTGCCTTTAGGAAGCCCTGTAGTGGTCTTTTGCAGTATCTTCAAGGCTCCATGGTGAAGGTGACCCAATCTCCTATGCCACAACTCACCATCATCCCGGCTCACCAATCCTTCTGCCTTACGTGCCATTGTTGCACAGCCATCTACATGCAACTGATAAAGGTTCCTCACTCAAACCCCTATCTTCCGGGTTTCTCCAGTTGTCTTACTGCGTAGGAAAGCCTTTCCCTCACTGAAAACAACATCATATCCCTTGTCTTCTAACATCGCCACAGAGATAAGATTCTTCTTCAATCCTGGAACATGCATCACTTCCTTCAATACAAAGGGTTTACCAGACTCCCTCTCAAAGGAAATGGTACCGATACCGGTCGCACTGTATCTACCATCATCGCCCATCTCGATGTGCACTCCAAGATCTTTCTCCTCCAAATCAGAAAACAAATCTCGATCTCCTGTCATGTGCAAAGATGAACCACTGTCCAAGAACCACACCGATCCCATCACACTTGAAACTAAGCATGCAATCAATGAAAAATCAAGCTCAAACTGCGAGGCTAGAGCCTCTCCTGCTGCAGATCCAGCAGCTTGCTTGTTCTTCTTCTTGTGAGGACAATTAGTGGCATAGTGTCTGTGCTGGTGACAGTGAAAGCACTTCACCTTGGACATGTCCTACTTCTTGTCTTTCGCACCAGAATGAGAAGCTTTCTTGTTCTTCCCCTTTGCTTTGGCAGCCAAAGCGCAATTTTCTTCATCAGGTCCCTTTGATGAAGATCCATCCCTGGTATTTCGCCTGATCTCCTCTTGCACAAGATCTGACCAAAGTCTCTCCCATCCTGGCAATTTCTCCCAACCATTGACAGAGTCTTGATAGGAATTCCAACTCTTCAGAAGACCAAGGAGAGCCAAGCTCACCAAGTCCTCATCATCGACAGTCACCCCCACACTTCCCAGCTCATACCTGCACTGAGTGAACTTCGTGAGATGCTTGGGCATATTGTCTCCCTTCTCACACTTGATGTTTCTAAGTTTATCCTTGAGCACCAGCTTCCTCTGATCACTCTTGCTTTGGAATAGATCTGTCAATGCTTTCCACAACAAGTATGGAGAAGCCTTTCCATGAAGGTTGGACACAATGTGATCCTTCACGCCCTCCAACAGAATCCTTCGATACTTTGCTGTCTTCTTTTGCCAAACCTCAGCTTCGGCAGCATCAGTAGGCTTTGGGACCTCAGCCTCTATGAACTCCTTCAGCCCATTATCATCTAACACCACCTCCATCTTGTGCTTCCATGCAATATAGTTCAAGCTGCCCTCAAGAGCATACTCCAATCGCAATCCGTTGAAGGATATTGCCATGTTAACACCAAGAAAACATTGTTGCAAATTCGAATTCCACCAGCTCCAAACTCAACCGCATCGGATCTAGAATTCGTGAGAACAAAGTATTTCTCATACAAAGATTGACTATATGTGCTTTACTCGATATCTCACCTTCCAAAGGAAGGATGAATCCAGAGGCTACCTGGCCCGATTACAGACTCTTCCTGAAGAAATAAAATGTAAACACTTTCTGAATAATAGATCTGATGATCAACAGCTCTGATACCATGTATAAATTTTGAATATTAAACACTTATTCACAGAGATTATCCCGATTATACACTATTTCGGAATACATGCATAATACATAACCTCCTCTACATTGATCATCAATTTAGCAACATCAAAAACAATGAAACATCAATCGCATGCACACATTAACATAGTATGTAACTCGGGGAAAGCATACAACTGAAAAACCCACACTATCTGTGTATTATAATGATTGATAACATGTAACAATACATAGTAAAATACTCCTCACAAGTACTCAGTACTATCTCCACCTGTTACACACAAAAACTAGCTTAGATCTGAACAAGTCACAGGTTCAAATCTCCACCGCTGCTTTGCCTGCCTCCACTGCACAATTGCAAAGTGAAAATCACGTGAGCACAGGCTACAATTACCTTGGTATTTGCCCACACTGCACAGTCCTCATTGGCATAACTCAATCCCATTGATTGTGCAAGATCTCATGCACAACTATAGTCACAACTGATAGAAATCTCAACCTCTAACACCTGTCTCTACTGAACTGTACATGCACTGAGTTAACTGATGTATTCTTCAGTTGCTTTATGAGTTAATAATTAGTGAATTAATTAATATTTAATTTACACAACTCATTACTAGAGTATTCTTTAGTTAGACTGAATACAACTAGTTCAACCAAGTCAAACTGAACACAACTCCATCAACTCCACAATCAACTCCACCAAACTCAACCACATGAGTTCTAACTGAAGTCCTGCATGCAATAGCTCAACTAACCCACAAAGAAAGCGTATTTCCTCCTGACAACTGCATGTGCCACATCTGTAGCTCAAACTGAAGTGCTCCAAGAGGATAAGATAATGTTTATAGTCTAAATATTATTATGATACAATAATATTTGACTTTTCTATTTTTAGCCCGGCAATCTAAAAATAGAAACCTGCCCATATGTCTAAAAATAGAAGTCCATCTATTTTTACCAACATGACCAATCATCCACAAATAACGTACTGCAACTCATAGACCATGATCCATATGTCTAAAAATAGACTTTGTGCCAAAAATAGCATGCGGGCCCACTTAGTGAAGGTGACTTCTTTCCACTAAGATCCATCAGCTTGTTGCATTCTCAACATCAAGTACATCAAGAACTCCTAGTTCTTCATCTGAATTACCTAAATCATCTATTTCGGTAAGTACTAAGACTCCAATTACTCCAACCATTTCTGGTACATCCGTTTCTGAAGAAGAAGTTTCACAATTACTTGAGGAAATTAGCATTGATCCTAGTGAAATAGTAACCGAAGTTTTTCAACAACAAGTTGATCCTCAACTTGAAGTTTCTCAATAAGAAATTACTTCCAAACTTGAATCAGTTCAACCAAAAGTTAATCCAGAACCTATGACAGTTCAAGCAGAAGTTACATATAAACCTGAAGTTGTTTAGGAACCTCTTTCTGAAACTGTTGTTCTTTTACCCAAACATCTGGACTTCGAATTTGAACATTCGTAAGTTGTTACTTTACTAGAAGATGATCAACCGGTTACCCCTCGGACATGAGTAGTCACTGAAACTTCCACTTTATCAACACCAGAAGTCTTTTACGGACCAGACAATGAAGATCTTCCACCTAGTTTAATTATTGTCGAGGAAGAATTGGAAGAAGATTCTACACATGGAACCCCATTCCACTTTGGAACTGGGCTTTATCTTTACCCTCATACTCCTCATTTTACTGCTTCATTTAATCCTGCTTATTTTCAAGTACCCGTCGATTCTTTAGGACAACTTTTGGGTCAGTTAACTATGGCTGAACAACCGTCAACATCCCAGACTGTATCATCTGATGCAACTGTGGCAAAATATTCTGTTGCAACCTCTTTGATGTTTTCTACCACACCTGATTCGCACCTATATGGTGAACCATCCATCCCAATTGGTTACCAATATTTATCTGGAACCCACTCAGGGGTTGCTTCTGCACCATGGTCATCACCCATGTCCTCAACCAGAATTATACCTGGTTCTTATTTAACGAGAACTCAACAGTTTGATCCTACATATCAATATCAAGTTGGGAAATCTGGTCAACAAAGACCTATGTATCCATTAAATACTGGATTTCCACCATATGGAGAGCAATATGCTTATTCACCTTATCCTCCCTATGGAGGACCAACATATGGTAGTATCCCACAGTATTTAAGTTAGCCTGGAATTCAAGTTTGTCAATGGAAATCAACAATTCCAGTTCAATCAAGGCTTGTGTATCCAACACAACCAATGCAAACTGTGTTAGCTATTCCTGCTACACCTATTGTTACCACTGTACTACAACCACAAGTTCAAACTGTTGTATCTCAACTGATACAAACTGGTCCTTCTACCTCGCAACCACAAGTTTCGAGTCAAGAAGTTCAAGTTTCTCAGGTTGTTGTACAACAACCACTTGTGTCCAGGGTTCAACAACCTCAGGTTAGTATACCCTTATCTGGACTAACTTAGGCTTACACTAGTATAGTTTATTCACAACCTAGCCAACCTTTCATTGTTGGGCAACAACAACTGTTAAATCAACAACAGTTGTACCAACAACAACAACAGTTGATTCAACAACCGTGGTAGCCACAATTTCAACAACCTCAATTCCAACAATTCCAACCCCAATTTGGACTTACCCAACAGGCTCAACCTGTGTTTGAATAGTATCAAGCTTACCAAGGTCCTGGTCAATAAGTCTTTGCATGTTATGGACAACCACAAATTCAACCTCGTTATCAACAACCACCTTATGCCGGATTTTTTCAACAATAACTTTATCAAGGTTACCAAATGCAGATGCCCTATGTTGGTATGCAAAGACCTATTGCTCAGGAAATTCCATCATATCCTGGGTATGCTCAACCTGACCTGAATTGATAGTTTCCATTTGTAGCAACTTTAGAATTACCAAATTCAAATCGGCCCACTAATGATCCAATCTTATATGCACCTTGGTGACTGGTGATTCCGCATAAGTTACCTACTGACATTCCGAAATTCAATGGAAATCCTAGAGAAGACCCATCAAATCATGTCATGACCTTTCATTTGTGGTGTTCATCAAACTCCTTAAATGATGATTCAGTTAGACTCCATCTTTTCCAAAGAACACTTACTGGTTCGGTTACTAAATAGTACATTGAGTTACCAAGATCTTCTTTCGACAACTTTATGACTTTAGCCACCACATTTCTGACCCACTTCTAGTTACCTATCAAATACGAGATTGGAACGGAACTCCTAACCAACTTTAAACAAACTATTGCTACCCATATATCAGATCATATTCATGAGTGGTGGCATTGTCGTCGAATGGTTAAGACATATGTTCCTGATCAACTTTTGGCTGAGTGGTTCATAAAATCCTTGTTGCCATCAATCACCAAGGATGTGGAAAAAGGTGGAGTTGTCACAGAAGAGCAAGTAATTGCTCATGCCCAATACTTGGATTTGATTTACACACAATCTGGCACGCTCTATAACAAAATTCCCAATGCACCCCGTCCAGCTTTAACTGTTCCTCCTCCTCTGCAATTGAGTAAGGACTCTCATGATGGCGATAGTGTGATCGATTCTTTGAGCATGCTAACAGTAGGAAGACCATCTAGTTAAACTCTTTCCATTACCAATCAAACTACCAATGCATCAGAAAACACTCTTACTTCTGAAGTTAATGTTGTGTCATCTGACAAAGGCAAAAATCAAAAGGAACCAGGAGGAAAGAAGAAGTGGAAAAATAAGAAGAAACAAGATAATTCCCCTCAAGAGAAATCATCTGATTCCTCCACTTTGGCAAGGAAACCTTGTTATCCATGTCTAATCTGTAATGACGAGCATTTTACAAGAGATTGTCCACACCGCTCAGAGGTCTCTAAACTTCTAAAGACTTCTAACATATCTGTAGTGTTGACTGATCCATTTCCAAACCTAGAGACACATTTGGTTGCGATCGACCATGCTTCCACATCCCAAGTACTCATGTTATCCATCACAAAGCCACAAAACAAAGTTTTGGTGTCAATGAGAAACAAAGATTACGGAAATCCACCGTCATCACCAAATAACCAGGGCACTGATCAACCTAATCCTTTGACTTCGACTTCCTCTGAAAATATTCCACCACCCATTGCACCAGAATTGAAAATAAAACCACCGAAGGGAGTTTTGCATAAATCGACATTTAACCCTCGAGCTTGAGCAGCTCAGAACTATAACATAGTGGAAGATCTTTCTCAATCACCTTCTACTATGTTGACACTTGAGGTGTTACAAAACTATCCCTCCTAGAAGAAGGCCTTATTGTCAGCAATTGGCGGAATAGACCCTACGGATTCCAATCTTGTGGTTTTTAACCATGTGGGATATACACCACAGTTACCAACGCAATTAGCTTTCCTGATTCAAGTAAAAGCTCTCAATAATAATGTTCACCAAACTATTATTGATGAGGGGGCATCTACTTGCATTATGTCAATGAGCTGCTGGATAACACTTAGCTCACCGTCGTTGTCACGATCACCAACCACGTTAAAAGCTTTTGATGAATGAACATATACTCCTTGTGGGATTTTGTGTAACTTGCAAATCGAACTAGGGGGAAAATAGTTATTGTTGAAGTTGAGATGGTTGACAGAACCCTCGATTACAACATTTTATTGGGAAGGCCATGGGTATATGCTATGGTTGTTGTGGTTTCCATGTACTTTCGTACTATTGCATTCCCTTATAAGGGTGGAATCACAGTGATCGATCAGATTTCCTTCTTTGCCAATAGTTCACAGCGTATAGGAAGCATTATGTTGGTACAGGGACCCCTGCTGTCACTTCAAAGTGTTGGAGTAGGTCTCTTTAAAGATCCTTTCCTAATGGGTGCTTTTACACTACCATCACCATCTGATTTGGTAGAAGTGGGAAGGGTAGAGACTTGCAACATGATTTCCTCCACCTCATATGATTTAAGGAGGATTACCAACAATTCTGAAGTTGATAGTTTTACTAAGGTTATGCCACTAAGCCCCATTAAGCTAGCATAGCAATCAATTTTTCTAGCTTATGTGGCAAACCCAAATCTACTTTCATCAATTGTATGGGTAGATCATTCATTAGAATATGGTACTTCTTTTGATCCTTTCTCACGTATACATTCTATGGATGAAGGAATCATCAAATCAATGATGACAGGAGAAGAACCTTGGGAAGATTTTCATCATCGTTCCCATCTTCCAGATGACATCGAAGATTATTCAAATGAACTAAACCACCCTTCGGTTTTTGATTTCCTTTCGAATTAAGTTTTCATAGACACAATAGAATCTGAGCAAAACCTGTCAAATATTGAAGAAATGATTTCTATTAATATTTCGACCAAGTATAATGTTGTAGAAAATATTCATGTCAGCAAATCTTGTTCTCCATCAGAACTCGATAATTACCATACTCTCTTTCTTGAATTTAGATATATATTCGCATGGTCTTACGAGGAGATGCTAGGCATTGATTCTAGTATTGTTGAACACGAAATCAAAATGTACCCTGATGTCAAGCCAATACAACAGTGGCTTCAACCTGTTCATCCAAAGAAAGCTATTGTAGTTAAAACAGAAGTTGAAAAACTTTTGCGTGCTGGTATCATTTACCCCATACCTATTACTAACTAGGTTTCCAACATTGTCCCTGTCATGAAGAAACAAGGGACAATTCGAGTGTGCGTCGATTATAGGGATCTATATCAAGCATGTCCAAAGGACAATTATCCTACTCCTTTTATTGACCAAATTATTGATGAATGTGGTAGATGTGAAATATTCTCATTTATGGATGGTTTTTCTAGCTATAATCAAATCAATATTTGCCCACAGGACCAATCTAAAATAGCTTTTATTTTTCCATGGGGTACATTCTCCTATAGGAAACTCCCATTCGGTTTGAAGAATGTAGGGGCAACATTTCAGAGGAAAATGAACTATGCCTTCCATGACATCAATGTTGGGTTGTGTTATATTCTTTCCACATAGTTAACAGGGGGTTTGAAGGGCACCCGTAACCCCACTTTATGGGGTCCGGGGCAGCGCCCCAGAAAATTTTGGTTTTGGACCCTATGTTAGTTTGGGCAAACCCACCTATGGTTTTGTGCATGATTTTTTGCACATGTTTTTTGGACGTGATGGTTTTTGGTCCATGGTATTGGACGCGATGGTTTTCGGTCCATGGTATTGGATGTGATGGTTTTTGGTCCATGGTATTGGATGCTTTGGCATATATAAATATGTATTGTAACATTGAAAGGAACATAATGAAAAATCAAGCTGGTAGTTCTGGTTTTGGGATCCAGGGGAAAATATCTGTGTATATGTGTCTTTTATGTGTTACGCTCTCGCATTGTTTATTTTTTGTGTTTTAGAATTTGTATGCAGGTAATTTTTGTATGGGATTAAAACCTACATTTGGTATCAGAGCTATTTTGACTTCAAGGGGATGCCTTTGATGCTGAGGGTTTTTGCTCGAGCTTGTGGTAGACCCTGTTCAGTGGGAGATCTGCGAGATCGATTCTAGTGGTGAAAGAAGATGGCGAGTAGTGGAAAGATAAAGATCAAGAAATTTAATGGTCAGAGTTTTGAGTTTTGGAAACTCAAGATGGAGGATCTGTTGGTGGATAAAGACCAGTGGATCGCGGTAGATCCAGATACTAAACCAACGAGAGTGTCTGATGAAGAATGGAAGAATTTGGATCAGAAGGCAAAGAGCACAATACGATTGTGTGTCTTAGATTCAGTATTGTTGAATGTATCAGGGGAAGCTACAGTGAAGGCTTTGTGGGACAAATTAGGGACTTTGTACCAATCTAAGTCTCTGGTGAATAAAATGTTCCTGCAAAAAAAGTTGTATAACCTGAGGATGAAAGATGGAGACTCGATAACAGAGCATCTAAATGCATTTAATACTGTGGTAAGTCAGTTAGCATCTATTGATATTAAAATTTCAGATGAAGATAAGTGCATCAGTTTGTTGTGTTCTCTACCAGATTCATGGGATAGTCTAGTTATTGCAATAGGTAGCAATGCAACTGCCTTGCATTTTGATGAAATAGTCTCATCCTTTCTAACGGAGAAGATGAGATGGAAAAATATGGAGATCCAAAATGGTGATGCCTTGTCTGTATGATGGCCGACCCAGAACAGAAACAAAAATAAATCATCGAGTGGGAGATCTAAATCTAAAGGCAGATCTAAATCTCTAGGAAAACCTGTCAAGGTGGTGTGCTGGAAATGTGGAAAGGAAGGGCACTACAAAAGGGACTGTAAATGTAAAGCTCCTGACAAAGGAAAGGGATCTAATGAGGCTCCTTCTGCAGAGGTGAAAACCACCTCAGATGAAGGTGGGGATGTTTACTTGGCTTCTTCAAGTACACATGTAGATCATGAGGCATGGTTGATTGACTCAGGTGCATTCTTTCACTTCACTCCCCATAGAGAGTGGTTCTGTGAGTATGAGAAATATGATGGTGGTGATGTCTTCTTGGGGGATGACAAGAAGGCTAGAATCATTGGTCGCGGAAAAGTAAAGTTGAAGTAGCAAGGTGGAAGGGTTAGAACGCTTCCAGGTGTTCTACATATTCCTGCATTAGCTAGAAATCTGATTTCTGTTAGCAAGCTGGATGATGCAGGTGTAAAAACAGTGTTCGAGAAGGATACTTGCAAGATGGTTCGGGAAGCACTAGTATTGATGTGGGGATTTTGGATTAGAACTATGTATAAGCTGCAAGGTAGCACTGTTATTGATGGGTGCAATAGTTTTGTGGTTCCTGAAAGTGGAGTAGAAAATTTAGTGGTCTCTAGAGAGAAGACCATGCTGTGGCATCAAAGGCTTGGAGATATTGGAGAAAGGGGATACTCCATGGTAAAGGTATGGTAGAAGGTATGATTAATAGCTCTCTAGATTTTGATTTGTGAAAATTGTGTATATGGGAAGCAGAATCGGGTGAGTTTCCCCTCTGGTAGTAAGAGGGTGAAACAGATATTAGAACTTGTGCATAGTGATGTGTTTGGACCTGTGAAGGTTCCATCACTAGGTAAGTCTATGTACTATGTATCATTTATAGATGACTTCTCAAGGAATACATGGATATATTTCCTTAAGAAGAAATATGAAGTCTTTGATAGGTTGAAAGAATTTAAGGCTCTCGTGGAAAACCAGACGGAGAAGAAGATAAAGGTGTTGAGGACAGATAATGGTGGAGATTTTTGCAGTAAGTAATTTGAAGAATTCTATAAGAAGTGTGGTATAGCACGGCAGAAGAATACTCCATATACACCTCAGCCAAATGGAGTTGAAGAAAGAATGAATAAGACATTGATGGAAAGGGCAAGAAGCATGCTCAGTGGTGTCGGGTAAGGACAAGAATTCTGGGCAGAGGCGGTGGATACTGCATGTTACCTGGTCAACAGGTCACCTTCATCAGAGTTGGAGGATAAGACTCCACAAGAGGTATGTACTGGTAAGAAACCCTCTCTTTCACATCTGAGGGTATTTGGATGTGATGTATATGTACATGTTCCAAAGGAGAAACAAACCAAGTTAGATAGTAAATCTAAAAAGTGCATCTTTATTGGGTATAAGGATGGTTTAAAGGGTTATAAGATTTGGAAACTGGTAACAAGGAAGGTTTTGTACAGCCGAGATGTGGTGTTTAGAGAGGTGAAAGATGTTATTAAACATGAAGTCCAACCAAAGGAACTTGAGAAGATAGAGTTTGAGCTAAAGGAGGAAGAATCAAACTCTATAGTAGAGGAGGAATCAGAAGATGAAGAGCCACAAACTCTAGGTTTGAGAAGATCAGTTTGAGAAAGAAGGCAGCCTGAAAGGTATAGTCCATCTTCTTTCTGTTCAAATTTTTCTTTGTCTCTCACTAATGATGATCCCAGAACTATGAAGGAAGCAGTGGACTTAAAGGATGGAAAACTTTGGAAAGAGGCCATGGTTGATGAAATGGCATCTTTGCACAAAAATGAGGCTTGGGATCTGGTGGAGTTGCTGGTTGGAAGGAAACCCATTGGCAGCAAATGGGTGTTCAAGAAGAAGACAAATGCAGAAGGAAAGGTGGAGAAATACAAAGCTCGATTGGTAGCAAAAGGTTATTCCCAGGTACCAAGAATTGATTTTGGTGATATTTTTTCTCCTGTTGCCAAGGTAACTTCTATTAGATTACTTTTATCTGTTGTTGCTGCTTTTGATTTTGAGGTAGAATAGATGGATGTGAAGACGGCATTTCTTCATGGGGATCTGGAAGAGGAAATCTACATGAAGCAACCTAAAGCCTTTGCGGTGAAGGGTAAGAAAGATCTGGTTTGCAAGTTAAAGAAGTCTCTGTAAGGGTTAAAACAGTCACCAAGGATGTGGTATCAGAAATTTGATACATTTATACAAGGACTTGGCTTCACCAGAAGCAAAGCAGATCACTGTGTGTATTTTAAATTAATTGGTGACCGTGTAATTTATCTGGTCTTGTATGTGGATGATATGTTGCTGGTTGGAAATGAAAAAGAAATTATCCAGGATTTGAAGACCCAATTGTCCTCCAAATTCAACATGAAAGATCTTGGTGCTGCAAACTATATTTTGGGCATGGAAATTAAAAATGATCGAGCAAAGAGGAAGCTCTGGTAAACTAGAGGAAGTATGTCGAGACAATACTGCAAAGGTTTAATATGCAGGATAGTAAACTGGTGAAGGTTCCTATTCCTGTAGGTGTGAGGTTATCTGCTGAACAGTGTCCCAAGACACAAGAAGAAGAAGAGGACATGTCCCGTGTTCCATATGCAAGTGCAGTCGGTAGCCTAATGTATGCAATGGTCTGTACTAGACCAGACATTGCACATGCAGTGGGAGTATTGAGCATCTTTATGTCAAAACCAGGAAAGGAGCATTGGACAGCAGTGAAGCGAGTTTTCAGGTATTTGCGTGGCACTAGTGATTATGGTTTGCGCTACCAAGGAAGACCATGATTGGACAGAGTGTTGGATATTCATGGCTTTGTTGATGCAGATTGGGCAAGAGATATGGATCAGAGAAGATCCATAAGTGGGTATGTGTTTAACCTATTTGGAGGTGCAGTCAGTTGGATGAGTAAGAAACAATCTGTAGTGGCACTATCGACTACAGAGGCAAAATATATGGTAGCCATTCATGCAAGCAAGGAAGTAGTTTGGTTGTAGAGATTTTGTTCAAGTATGGGGTTAGTACAGGAAGCTATAAGGATAGACTGTGACAGCGAAAGTGCAATTTTCTTGGCAAATAACCCTGCATTTCATTCAAAGACAAAGCACATTGATGTTCAGTATCACTTTGTGAGGGATATGATAGAAGACAAAAAGGTGTTTTTGGTAAAGGTGGACACTTTGAAGAATACTACAGATGCATTGACAAAATATGTGAGCTCTGAGAAGTTCTCTTAGTGTAGAGAAATAATGGGCATTGCAGGGCTGGATAAATGACTAAACTCTCTTGTGGCCCCCTATGGAAAGAAAACAACAAGTGGGAGAATATTGGGTTGTGTTATATTCTTTCCACATAGTTAATAGGGGGTTTGAAGGGCACCCATAACCCCACTTTATGGGGTCCGGGGCAACGACCCGGAAAATTTTGGTTTTGGACCCTATGTTAAGTTGGGTGGACCCACCTATGGTTTTGTGCATGATTTTTTGCACATGTTTTTTGGACACGATGGTTTTCGGTCTATAGTATTGGACGTGATGGTTTTCAGTCCATGATATTGGACGTGATGGTTTTCGGTCCATGGTATTGGATGCTTCGGCATGTAAAATATGTGTTGTAACATTGAAAGGAACATAATGAAAAATCAAGCTGGTAGTCTCGGTTTTGGGATCCAGGGGAAAATCTCTGTGTATATGTGTCTTTTATGTGTTATGCTCTCACATTGTTTATTTTCTATGTTTTAGAATTCATATGCAGGTAATTTTTATACGGGGTTAAAACCTACAATCAAGCACATTGTTCAACCTTGCCTTGATGATTTACCTACTCATTCACGAAAGCAGACTGATCACCCGCAACATTTGAGAGAAATATTTTTATAGTGCTGACACTACAAGATACAACTCAATACACACAAATGTGTGTTTTTGGTTGGTTCTAGTTGATTGCTTGGCTTTGTAGTGTCTAGAGAAGGGATTCGACTCGATCCATTAAAGGTTCAGGCAATTCTTGATCTACCTCCACCTTTAAATCTTTTACAGTTACAGAGACTCCAAGGGAAGGCAAACTTTCTAAGGAGGTTCATTCCTAATTACGCTGAGATGGCTAAAGGTTTTACGCGTCTTTTGAAAAAGGAGATACCCTTCCATTGGGATCAGGTTGCACAAGCTTCCTTTGATGCTCTTAAAGATACCTGGATTAGAGATTCATTAATGTATTCTCCAAATTATCAAAATTACTATTACCTGTATCTCGCCACTGCAGATTCAACCATTGGCATGGTTTTAGTCCAAGAGGAAAATGGGATTGAACATCCGAGTTATTATTTGATCCGCATTCTCAATGATAAAAAAAGTAAGTACTCTTATGTTGAGAAACTAGCTTTGGCAGCTGTGCAAGCTATTCAAAGATTTTGCCATTACATCTTGCTATGGAAAACAACTGTCATTTCGGATTGCAACCCTATGACATACATTTTGTCACGTCAATTGCTGGGGGGGAAATACTCAAAATGGATAGTCATTTTGCTGGAGTTTGATCTGGAATTCATCAAGTCCAAATCAAAGAAACTCTAATTTTCACAGAGTTACTTTGGATGAGTCTCTATTTCTAATATCGTCATCTAATGCGTGGTATGGAGATATATTGATCTATCTCTAGACCCAAACTTTCCAGCCTGATACCTCTTGCTCGCAATAATGACGTATTCGATACCAAGCCAAAGATTATCTGATCATTGGCGACACTCTTTACCATCGTGGTATCGATATGATTTTACGAAGGTGCCTCGCGCATGAGGAGGCCGAGAAAGCATTGAATAATTTCCATTCAGGTGCCTGTGGTGGAAACTTATCTGGATATGCAACTTCACAGAATTTTCTGTGCTAGTTTCTTCTGGCCAACTATATTCAAATATTGTACTATTGCTGTCAGAAGTTGTCACGCATGCCAGATATATGACCAAGAAACTAGATTACCACCTTCACCATTGCATCCATTCATTGTTGTTAGACCATTCGCCAAATGGGGCATTGACTTCATGACATGTAACCCCACCTCGGCCAGGGGGCATGGGTATATTATAGTCACCGTTGACTATTTTACTAAATGGGCCGAGGCGATGCCAACATTAAACAACAGTGGTAAAACGGCTGCTCTTTTCATTTTTAACCATGTGGTTGCCCGATTTGGTGTACCATAAGCCATAGTTACAGATCATGGGTCACATTTTCGCAATCACATGATGGCTGAGTTGACTGCTAAGTTAGGACTATCACATGATAGTTCTACCCCTTATTACTCGCAAGCAAATGGACAAGTTGAGGCCATCAACAAAGTCCTGAAGCAAATGTTGCAGAGAATGATAGGGGTTCATAAGCAAAACTGGCACTTAATCCTATACTTTGCCTTGTGGGCTTATCGAACCTCAGTGAGAAATGCAACTAGATTCACACCCTTTCAGTTGGTGCATGCTTTGGAAGCAATCTTACCGATACAATGTGAAATTTCATCTCTCAAGCTTGCGATTGACCTGTTATCCAACACTTCTGAAGAAGAAGCACGTTTCTTAGAATAAATCCATCTGGATGAAACTTGTCGTGATGCCGCATTGGATAATGAAGCACATAAGAAATGAATCAAGGTGCAATATGATATAAATGTCAGGCCTCATATCTTCTCATAAGGATACCTGGTCTTGCTTTATGATCAAGAAGCTGATAAACTTGGAGCAGGGAAATTCGAACCAATGTGGATGGGTCCTTATATTGTCAATCGTGTTCTAGCAAAAGGTGCCTACGAGTTAGTAGATTATGATGGGATTCCATTGTCGCAGCCCCAAAATGGGTTGTACCTCAAACGTTACTATGCTTGATTGAGTGTAGTAAAACTCATTGTATATATGCTTTCATTGCATGTGTGTGTGTGTGTGTCTTTTATAGTTTTTATCTAGTTAGTAATCCGCTTTGCATTTGTTGCATATGTAAGAGTCTTCAGAACCTTTTGTTGGTTAGGCTAATGGTGCTAGCCATAGTACGCACAACTTATCTTCTACAGCATGGGCTATTTTCGCTCCAAGTGGCGAGTTAGTGAGTTTTCAAGGGATTTGTATCGGTCGATCGACGAGCAACATTGTTGAGTATAGCACATTGATTGAATTACTCTCTGATGCCATTTCACTTGATAGTCACTGCATCATCATTAGGTTGGACTCACAACTCGTTGTACTACAAGTAACAAACATTTATATTGTCTGAAATCCAACAATTTTTGTATGTTCCTTAGAGTTCGTATTTTGGAAAGACATTTTGAACACATTCAATATCAGCATATTTCCAGAAATTTTAACACATTAATTGATTCTCTAGCGAATTATGTGTTAAATAGACATTTGCGACACATGTAAAAGTAATATTTTCAATTCACATCATCAGTTCAATAGGATTGCATATAGCCATAGAAAACTCTAAAAGTAAAATAGATAGGTGTTTTAAAAGTTTTTACAAAATTTGTGTCCAAGACACATTCGGTTATCTGACCCAAAACACTCAAAATGCATGCAAAACATCCTAAGTAGATCTAGTGATGCTCATGATAACAGGTCACAGCCTGTGCTATCATGTGAAAAAGCCTCACCCAGTAGCTAGGAACACCCATAGTGTGGCGCTGCAGCCTCATAGGTAACTCCTCGATTCAGACATCTAGAATACCAAGGGTTAATCCCTCTATTTGATCTTGCAACTCTACTAAGGTCTCGGCAAAATCTAAGTCCTGGAGAACTTCTCTCCCAATGTTTCTCTGCGCTGGCCCACTTGTAACCTATTAGTGCCCCACAGGTCGAACAATACCCACATCTGCATGCATAAGAATGATTTTAGTTTAGTCTTGGAAACATTAAAACACACAAAAAACATGTAGAAACTGGAAAAATGAAAAAACACTTTTGGTCAAACAATCTACCCATAGCACCCCATTGTGCTCCAACTGGTAGAATAAAATTTGGATCTCCACGGAAATCCATCCCTGAGAATGGATGCTCCTCAATTACATGGTGTTGTCACTCGAGCCGACTGAAGAATGCAGTGGAAAAAATTATTGTTGACTGACCTGCATGTCGAGCCATCAATTCGACCCATCTCTACATACGTGGATCTCTAGGACTAGCTACACCTAGTGATACATGCTATGGTTGCATCAATGGGATTCTCTCTAAGGTAAAAGTGATTAAGATCGAACCATAGCAGAAAGTCTTCATCTTACCACTGTTTACCTTGGTCAGCTGTTCTTTCAGTGAGGAAAGCACAACCTCGCACCAGTTGAAAACGTTTGGCTCTAAACACTCCAGTGCATATTACATATATGATTTGTTTGCCATATGTAGTGTCACACTGCCAGCCAATTTTGCAATTGTGAAGAGGATTGTTGAGCAGTAAAAAGGGTCTTTTTAACCTCTATTTGCCCTACATTAATTATCAATCCAGGTACTATTTTTTTTCTCAAGAGTGTACTCAGTCTGAGGCAGTCACTTGTTCAAGAGTAATGCTAGTAGTATAGTGCTTCACAAAGGTAAATAAATACTGGAAACAAACTCTAACTGAAATGGCAAGAAACTTAAATGCCTTGTAACTAAATAAAGAAACTACAGTAATCATCAGTCAAGGATGCAGTAATGATAACTCTTTCCTTTGTAAACTGATGGAAATGAAAATCAATCAAAGACAAGATCTCCAATCTAAGAACTAGACAGCAATAGTCAATGTTCGTTACAGTTGTAGATCTTTCTATTCACACCAAAAAAATACTAGAAATAACGATTCAATTTGTAGAAAAGGAACATCAATTAATCTATTGACAAGATCGAACAACAAAGCTTAATCTACAGGAATGAATTAAGCAGTAATATTAACTGAAAGGAATTGAACTTTAACTAATAAAGGAATTTGAACAACAATCTAGAAAGGAACAGCAAACCTAAGTAAGTCTATGAAATATTGAACAACAAACTTAATCAAATGTAAACACACATCAATTGTAGAATCAGTAATCTTATTCTAGCATAATCAGTATTAACCACAGTTATAAAGGAACAACAATTACAATGATAATGGAATAGTAATCAAAGGAACAACAATCGCAATTGTAAGTGAACCGTAGCTAAATGAACAACAATACCAATCTGTAGATGAACAACAATGTCAATCTGTAAATGAAAAACAATGTCAACTTGTGAATGAACATAAATATTAGACAATGTGATACTATCTCAGAATGAACAGCATAACATTTCCAGTTGCAAATAATAATCCTTCTATTCCAATTACGAATTCAATATAACAGAGAAAGTCAATGAAATGTTAAGGAACAAATATTACTAAATAAAGCGAATTTAAAGGAATGCAAAGAAAATCAAAACACACACGACCATAATTGGAAAATAATGATACAGAAAGCAAGTGATCCACTAGGGCTGGGCCCTTAGCCACTAGGGACGCACTACTGCAGTTACTCCAGGATCAGATGATGGAACAACAACAAAATCATATATTAATCATAAAAGCAGAGTTACAGTAATCGCTCCTTAAAGAGAGTCAATGATCAAAGTTTAGATCACAACAGTAAATTCTACAAATCAATGATAATGTATTCGCCCCTTGGGCTAGCAGCGCTATCCCTTTTTATAGTGGCCAAGCAGGAATATCAAAAATATAGATAAGTCTTGAGGTAGTGATCCCTCGGGATCAAAGGATCCTAAGGGATTTTCCATATCTTTAATCTTCAGTTATTGTTTTGTCCTCTTGCGTTGATACCGCATTTCTTCTTCCTTTTCCTAGCCCATGCGCTCTGATCTTGATTTCGTCGTCTAGATGCAGTTTCCTGTCAAAGGGATAGCAGTTGGTTTTTCTTTTTCTTTTCCTCCGGAATAGTGATATTCCATTTTCTTCACTTTTTGCATAGAAAAGGACAATAATTAATCATTTTACATCAATCACGAATCCCCTTAATTATATCATAATCCTTTAACATATGGCCATCTTAGAATGGAAAGAAGTTATGAATTAAAGGAAAAGATAAAGAAATAAGTGGTAATTACATACCTTTTCCAATGCTCAACAAGGATCATCCTCAAAGGCAAATCACCCACATCCCTAATGTTTATTTTTCCATACTTGTTACACTGTGCACCTGGCCGACAAAACTGTCTAATATAATCTCTCACCGATTCACCTCCATGGGCAAATGCAGAAAGTGAGATGGGGGCACCTCGCCTCGACATTCCAGTAAGAAGCATCTATTGGGACTCTGTTAATAGATGTGTCTAAAGCATCTAATGAAATTTGAAATGGCAGGTCCCAATTTGGACCTCTGAGTACTAGGGCTGTTGACACAAGCTTTTTCAGATCCTTAAAAGCACAGTCACATTTATTTGTCCAAACAAAATTAACATTCCCTGTCAATGTGCATAGAGGTGCAGCTATTTGAGAAAAATGTTCTATTTATCTCCTATAATAACTAGAAAATCCGAGAAAATTGTGTACCTCTGTTTGTGTGGTGGGAGTAGGTATTAACAAAATTATTTGAATTTTTGCCAGATCTACCTGTATTCTAGCTTTTGAGATATAATGACCTAGGATGAGCCCTTCGGTCATCATCATATAGCACTTTTCATGGCTCAAGCAGAGCCTAGCGGCAATACATTGTTGGAACACCTTTTCCAATGTGTCTAGTGCTGGCTCAAAATCATCTCCGTATGGTGTGAAATCATCCATATATACTTCGAGCCCTTGATTTATTAAATCTAAAAAGATGTTGAGAATGGCCCTATGAAATGTAGCAGGGACATTGTATAGGCCAAAGGGTAGGACTCTGTAGGCAAATGTTCCCCAAGGACAAGTAAAAGTAGTTTTGTCCTGGTCTTCAGGGGCAATCTGAATCTAATTGTATCTACTAAAGCCATCCAAGAAAGAAAATAATTTCTTTCCTGCTAATGTGTCTAACACCTGGTTAATGAATGGAAGGGGAAAGTGGTCTTTCTGTGTTGCTTTATTTAATTCTCTGTAATCTACACAAATTCTCCACTTTCCATTCTTCTTTAGCACCACTACTAGTGGAGAGACCCACTTGCTATCGGAGATTAGATAAATAAGGTTTACATCCAAAAGTTTTTGTAATTCAGCTTTCACAATATCTTTCAAATGAGGGTTGAGTCTCCGTTGGGGTTGGCGAATAGGTCTCACATCTTTTTCTGTATAAATGTGGTGCGTACATAGTTGTGGATCAATTCTCTTCATGTCCAGATAATCCCATGCAAATCTTCCTTATATTTTCTCAGTAGTTGGACCAGTTTTTCTTCTTGTTCAGGAGTCAGGTTATTATTGATGTTCAAGGTTTTTCCTGGCTCAATCTCTATAGTTTTGCTGTTTGAAATAGAGGTAGTGGGTATTGTTTGATCATGAGTGTCTTTGAGAGGATCTTCTTCTAGGTCATTGTCAAATGCTGCCTCTATCATGTGACATTGTACATGGGACCTAGATTCTGATTGATTAATGAATTTGTTAATAACATCATCCTCTATTTGATCTTTGAAATCGAGAGCATCTTCTATGGTTAATGGGGATCTAATGTTTTTTGTGAGGTATGATACAGGATGTTTGTTAGTTTTTATTATTGTTACACTTCGTTGGACTGGAGGGTATAGAGCTAAATTCTTGATATTACTCCCTCTAGTTATGGTCATACTACCTTGTTGGTAGCCAATGTAAGCATCAGTGGTCGCAAGCCAAGGTCTACCTAAAATTAATGGGTGTCCATCGAGTCGGTTTTTGGGGTTGATTATCAGAAAGTCAGCAGGATATTCCCAGGAATCAACAGATACCATTACATCGTGTAGTGTTCCTTCTGGCCTAACTACTGATCGATCAGCCAGTTCTAATAATGTAGAGGTTGGTTCCACTGATGTAATACCCAGTTTTTGACAAGTGGTGGTTGTTAAAATATTAATTGCAGCCCCTAAATCAACTAGGGAATTTGAAAAGGTTTGTCCATTGATTTTCACTGTCACTATTGGATTCCCTGGGTCTTCATATTTGACAGGTGCTTCTCTTGCTGATAATAAATCAGATAGGGTGCCAACTACTTGGACTATTGGGTTATTTGTTATTCTCCTCCTTGGTTTTTTTATACATAGCTCTTTGATGGTTTTTGCATATATTGGGATATCTTGGATAGCTTGGAGGAGTGGGATTTTTATATAAAAATTCTTTAGTTCTCCTAGAATATCAAAGTCAAGATGTTCTATAGGGCACGGTATAATTAATCATTCTGGGAATGGGGGAGAAGATGTGGTTGCTTGCTCATGAGTTTGTTGTCTAACCACATCTTCTTCTTGTATTGGTTGTTCTGTGGGTAACTGATTTTCAACTTGAACATTTTTATCTCCCTCGGTTTCTATAATGCATCCAGACCTTAATTGAAGGTCGTTGCACTCCCTTATATCGGTTTCTAGTTCTGGTGTTTCAATTATTTGAACACATTGAACTGGTCTATTATTTTGGTTTGGGTTGGGTTGGGCTGGGAGTTGACGTCTTAAATTGGACTGGGGATTTTGTTGTAGTGCATATGGCGCTCGCAGTGTAGGTTGAGGGTGTGGAATGGTTCCTACTGGCTGATTCATCAGTTTTTGCCGGTTTGACTGCCAGGCTTAACTCTACGAAGTGGGAGGGGACCATTGTGTTGGATATGCATTGTTTTGCCAATATGGTGGAGGGTAGGGAAAATTTGGCCAATTAGATTGGCTTATTTGATTCGGCCATGGTGATGATGAAGGAAATGGTTGTTGTGACCAGTTTGAAAAGGGAGGTTGATTTTTCCACATTGTATTATATTGTTGAGCATGATATTGCGAAGGTTGGAAAGAAGAAGACAAATCGGAGGACATACTTGATTGTCGTGGCTGCCATTGATGGCGCTGATTGAGTAGGTACACTAGTTCTGATTCTTCTTCCACTTCTTTGTACACTACTTTCAAACCCGGAAGTGAGGGGAAGTTCTCCGTGGAGTGATATTTTGTACATATAGCGCAGACTTGAACTGCATCTAGTGGGCACTCATTGTGGCTGTGTTTCTTTCTACATCCGGGGCAAAATATTGCCAAGTTTTTCTCTACTTCTGCTTGTTTCTGTTTAGCTTGCATAATATCGAGCTGCATTGTCAGAGTCCCCAATATATTAGTTTTGAAATTCTCCAATAAATTCCCAATTTCTGCGCGGGTTACTCCTTCTCCGGTGATCTTGCTGTCCCTTATGAACCTATCACGTTTCACTAGTTTTAGCCTTGTGCTGCCTCATGAACTCCTGATACATAAATCAATACTGTCATCAAAATTTTCTTGATAAATGTCTCCTCTTCCCATAATATTTAGTGTTTCAACCCATTGTTCCTTCATGCCTTTAATTAATGTCATTTTTAATACATTGTCAGGTAAGGGTAATGATGCATAAGGAGATCTTTGAATATTATACTGAAAACGTTCAACATATTTTTCTAGTGTCTCATTAGGTCTAGCTACCATCTGAAATATTTCATCCTTTAACTCTCTAGACCTACAATAATCCTGATATTTCTTTAGGAAAGCCTCTTTCATCTGATCCCAGTTATTTATGACACCTCCACCTAACCCCATAAACCATCGTAAAGCAACCCCTTTTAATGTAGAGGGAAACAATTTTAGCTTTTGGGGATTGGTGGTATAGTCATACCCCTTGCACAACACATCAAATTCGAACAAAAATGCATCTGGATCTTCTGATGTTAGGCCATGGAATGTAGGGATATGCTGGAGAGGAATGGCATTAGCTGCAGTATCTACAATGAGATATTGTAGTGTGGAGGTTTGGGGTGTTTGCTGGTTCTGGGCCATTTGGTCAAATATGTGCCAATATCCTTCCAGGATTTCTAAGAGGGTATTCCTAGGCTGGTTAGAAGGAGTAGGAATGGCCTTAACAGGAATGGCCTTAACAACACTTCCTTTGTCTGGGATGATGAGAGTTCCTTGCTGAACTAATGTCTGGGGGTATCTTAGCTCTTCAGGTTCTTCAACTTGATTTTGGATGATTTTGACAACAGTTCCCTTATCTGGGCTGCTTAATGGCTGAACTATTCCAAGAGGAGATCCTGGCTCTTCGGTTTCCCCTGTTTCTCCTCCTCCTTCACAGAGATTACTAAGGTTCCCTTCTTGTAACGATTTTGGGCTAGAATTCTCAATTTCTTGAAAATCTTGCTCCTCTGTTTGGCTGTGCACCTCAGCAAAGGCTACAGATGGTGATTCTGTGGCCCGAAGGGAACTAGTAGGTTGTCTAGAAGCAGCTTTTCTAGGTCCTACTAACAGCTGAGATTCTGCTTTTTTAAGGATTTCGTCTATAAAGGTCGATCGGCCAAGGGTCACCAGCCCCTTAGCTTTATCAGGCTTGGGTAGTGGTTTAAGATTCTTTTCAGGCTTTTTCTGCTTAGTCATGCACACAAATCAAATACTTATTTCTACCCAAAATAACCAAGAAATATGCAGGAAAGTGGGCGGGCAGCAAGGCTGTTACATGCTCCATACGTAGGTTCTTACCTTCCGTTTTTTAAACCAAACTCTCTCCTAGAAAGTACTTACACTACTCTCTCTTCCAAAGAAACAAATGGCTACACTCTCCCCGGCAATGGCGCCAAAATGTTGACCAGTAAAAAGGGTCTTTTTAACCTCTATTTACCCTACATTAATTATCAATCCAGGTACGATTTTTTATCTCAAGAGTGTACTCAGTCTAAGGCGGTCACTTGTTCAAGAGTAATGCTAGAAGTATAGTGCTTGACAAAGGTAAATAAATACTAGAAATAAACTCTAATTGAAATGGCAAGAAACTTAAATGCTTTGTAACTAAATCAAGAAACTACAACAATCATCAGTCAAGGATGCAGTAATGATAACTCTTTCCTTTGTAAACTGATGGAAATGAAAATCAATCAAAGACAAGATCTCTAATCTGAGAACTAAACAGCAGTAGTCAATGTTTGTTATAGTTGTAGATCTTTCTATTCACACCAAAGCAAATACTAGAAATAACGATTCAATTTGCAGAAAAGGAACAACAATTAATCTATTGACAAGATTGAACAACAAAGCTTAACCTACAGGAGTGAATTAAGCACTAATATTAATCGAAAGGAATTGAACTTCAACTAATAAAGGAATTTGAACAACAATCTAGAAAGGAACAACAAACCTAAGTAAGTCTACGGAATATTGAACAGCAAACTTAATCAAATGTAAACACGCAGCGATTGTAGAATCAGTAATCTTATTCTAGCATAATGAATATTAACCACAGTTATGAAGGAACAACAATTTCAATGATAATGGAATAGTAATCAAAGGAATAGCAATCGCAATTGTAAGTGAACCATAGCTAAATGAACAGCAATACCAATCTGTAGATGAATAGCAATTTCAGTTTGTAAATGAACAACAATATCAATCTGTAAATGAACAGCAATGTCAACTTGTGAATGAACAACAATATTAGACCATGCGATACTATCTCAGAATGAACAACATAACATTTCCAATTGTAAATAATAGTCTTGCTATTCCAATTACGAATTCGATATAACAGAGAAAGTCAATGAAATGTTAAGGAACAAAAGATATGAATAAAGAAAATTTAAAGGAATGCAAAGGAAATAAAACCATGCACAACCCTAATCAGAAAATAATGATACAGAAAGCAAGTGATCCATTAAGGCCAGGCCCTTAGCCACTAGGGATGCACTGTTGAAGTTACTCCAGGATCAGATGATGGAACAACAACAAAGTTATATATTAATCATAAAAGTAGAGTTACAGTAATCACTCCTTAAAGAGAGTCGATGATCAAAGTTTAGATCACAACAGTAAATTCTACAAATCAACGATAATATATTTGCCCCTTGGGCTAGCAGCACTGTCCCTTTTTATAGTGGCCAGGCGGAGATATCAAAAATATAGATAAGTCTTGAGGTAGCGATCCCTCAGGATCAAAGGATCCTGAGGAATTCACCATATCTTTAATCTTCAACTATCGTTTCGTCCTCTTGCGCTGATACCGCGTTTCTTCTTCCTTTTCTTGGCCCATGCACTCTTATCTTGATTTCCTCGTCTAGATGTGGTTTCTTGTCAAAGGGACAACAATTGGTTTTGCTTTGTCTTTTCCTTCGGAATAGTGATTTTCCATTTTCTTCACTTTCTGCATAGAAAAAGACAATAATTAATCATTTTACATCAATCACGAATCCCCTTAATTCTATCATAATCCTTTAACATATGGCCATCTTAGAATGTAAAGAAGTTATGAATTAAAGGAAAAGATAAAGAAATAAGTGGTAATTACATACCTTTTCCAATGCTCAACAAGGATCATCCTCAGAGGAAAATCACCCACATCCCTAATGTTTATTTTTCCATCCTTGTTACGTTTTGTACCTGGCCGACAAAACTGTCTAATATAATATCTCACTGATTCACCTCCATGGGCAAATGCAAAAAGTGAGATGGGGGCATGCCGCCTCGACAGTCCAGTAAGAAAGTAAATATCATCAATGGTAATAGGGACCATCTTGTCCCTAATATGAAAATTCTGATCTATCGGATCCCATGTGTGAACAAGGAACTTCATTAGTTCTATTTTGTTGCCTCATTTTGGACAACTTGAAGCATGGAAAATTTTAGGGGCTAATGTTCGCCCAGTGGGCTAATTTTCCATGATTTTTCCACAAAAAAGATTCGCCAATTTCCAATTTTATAAAAGACGATTCGCCCAAATTTTATAATATAAAATTATTTTACCTTAAAAATCGCCAACATTGTATAGAGGCTATATATAAAATCATTATAAATTTGAATAATTTTACAAATATATCAATAAACATTTTATAGTTTGCATATTAGGGATTAGTGAGATTCGCCAATGTTTTTAAACTTCAAGAAATTTTTCCATCCTTAAAATTTTCCTTGACTTGAAGTATTTGAGTAACCCACAATTTTTTAGGGCCTCAACTGTACCCAGATTGTTTAGGGAAACCATGTCTTGTTCTTCGTGCTCTCTTTCTCGCCATGTAATGAACATTTTGATCCGATGAAAGATTGAAACACAATCATAAGCTTGGTTAGGATCCTTTCCATGAAAAAAATAAGACAAATTTTGGAGCAAACAGCTAAATCAAACTTGGGAAACTCGCCTAGTGCAAACTAGGCATAGAGACAGTGCGCTACAAAGCATGCAACATTCTATCTGGGGGCTCTTCAGTGCAATTTTCGATGTGAAAGCATGCGTTGATCCCAGGGTGAAAAAATGAAACCCTAGGGGTCCAAAAAAACCCTAAAACTTGCATGAAATGACAAAAGAATGACCTACAAAGAAAGAAGAGAGGTTAAGCTCCTACCTGGTCCAGACGGCTCGAGAAATGGTCCATAGAATCTCTCATAATCAGATGATGAAGTTCGAGGTAAAAAACTAGCTCAGAGCACAAAACTGAATGGTAAGTTCCAAATGGTAAAATTTCATGGTAAAAACTTGTTTTATGTTTATTTCATGTTCATTAATCGAGTAAAAATTAATATTTTCCTATTTTTGCCTATGAAACAGGTATCTTTAATCCATTTGATCGTGTTTTGAGCAAGTTTTGCAACTGACTTACATAATTTGACGTGCTCAATTGTAAATTGTACCTTTGACCACAGAGCACAATTTTATCTCTTTTTCAAGCTCTTTTAAAAATGAAAAAGGAACCCCCTTAGAGTCCTCTTTAAACTCTTTTCAGACTCTGAACATGAAAAGATTGTTGAGCACTTGTCCTTTCCAGCTAGTTAACAGATTGGAAACGACATCCCTATTGTATTATTTTACACTTTTTTGGGCTTGAGAGATTAATTTACGAAAAAGAACTTGTGGAGTTTTCTTTTTGTCCCCTTTAAAACTTTCTAAATATGAAAAGGACCATGTTATCTTTGTCGTTAAACTCATTAAAACATGAAATAGCGACAAACTTGTCCATCTAGAGAAGACCGAGTTTTACCTTCGCTAGACTCGTTAAAACATCAAATAGTGATGGATTCACCCGAAGGGTGAAATTATAAAACAAGCGTATGTTATCCTCGTCAAGCTTGATAAAAATAAAGAGGTATTGGTCAGCAATGACTGGGGAAAATGGGAAACAAGGGAAAACCACTTTATGGTAGTAGGTCGCTCTTGAACATGGCACTTTCACTCCATCACCGTGACTATTTGGGTTCAGTTATTAGCTTGATGGTTATCATACTGTTGGTCTATCATACCATCCATCACTTTGTTTTGAGTCAATGCTACCAATTCATTTTAGTGTCGCCGACATGTTCAAGAGAAGTCATTCAGTCAAAATTCATCCTTTGCAATACCATAAGCCTTCATTTTCATGACCGCCATTCCTGAACCTTGTGTCGTTAGTCAAATTCCATCTCTAAAATCACTACACTCATTTCGTTTCATTGATGTAGGATATATCAAGGCCCTCCCGTGATGAGTCGCTTCTTGTCGACATCAACACATTATCCAAGAAGTTGACTTAGAAACACCCTTCCAGTACCTTAAGGCTTGCATGCATCAATGGCAAGTTTCTCGCTTCCAACTATAGGTTAACGTTAATGGCGTTTGACCAAAAGACTTTGTATGGTGTTTGACATCAAAAAATCTATTCACACCATGTAGAATGTACTACAGTACCTTGAGGATCATTATCATTATCGGTGATTTCTCTCGCATCTGCTAATAGCTTACATCGTTGGCTAGTAATCAGATGGTGTCTTCCCATGTTCGACTTCAAATCACATATTCACATGGTTAGACTCATACTTGAGTGAACGATTGAATGAGATAGAAGACCTTGAATCTAGTTTCATCCATCAAGGCTGCGATTTCAGGAGTACTAAATCATATGTATAATGGCTTTAAATTGATGGTCACTCCAATCATGGGTCTATATCTATAGACGACTATTTATGTACATGTAATGAAAGTTTATAAGTTGAGCATGGGTATGCCTTCCCTCAGTAATTCATGTAAAACAAAATTAAAAAAACATGATATATCTATTGTAATTAATGCAGGTCACCTTCCACTTCAATACCTCCTCATCACATCGTAAAGCATTTCATTCGACATTGGCATTTTTCCGACTTCATGCTTTAGGGGGCAACTGTTACAGATCCATTTGGGCACATCATTCCGATCATTCAAATCAGTATTTTAGGGCTCATCAAACTCTAATTTCAGTTGCTACATGCCCTAAACAAGTCACCCCTTTGAATGCCTCCTTCCCAGACAGTTTCATGATTTGAAGACATCCAGAAATAGCCTCTGGATGGACCAACGTAGGTAGGCCCATGTAAGGGTGCACTGCAGAGTAGTTAAGTCCATGCTAGGGTGCTCTACAGAGCACTTAGGCTTCCTTTCACCTATGCTAGGCGAGATTGAGTGAAATTCACATAGGGTTTGAGGAATATTCTTATGTTTTGAAGTCATCTAGAAGGTTCCCTCACTTATCAACTCCTATGAGCTCGAAAATGGAAGAGGAATGAGCTAAGGTGCATCCTATCCTCTCATCCCTTCCTCCATGGAACTAATTCTAAGTATGGAAGGCCATTCAATGCCACCATTTATGACAAAACCTCCTTCATATTCCTATAAATTGACCATTCATCTAAGTGATCAGGGGTTGGATTATGTTGAATTGTAAGGAGATAATGTTGCTATGAGATTTGGCTTTGAAGCAAGTACTGTAATGCTACAAGTTTTTCATTCTTTTGATGTGATGTGGGTGGGATCCAAGCTGGAGGAATGGCTTTGAATCAAGCACAAATGGTTATAATCATTTCTTCTATTCAATAAAGTGTTTGAACCTTTCTCCCATATGTTTGTATTGTTTTATAATGCTTATATGTGTGAAATGTATTTGATTCCATTCACTTATATTCAATAGATATTTTTCTTTGATCGATTCTTTGTTTTCTGTTGTGTTAATAGGTACTTCTCAAGCGTATTAAGTATGGGAAGGAGCAACGTTATTGATACAAAGGAGATGAGAGGAAAGTGGAACTACAAGTAGGTCTTCACATCTTCTCATCTTATCTATTGCTTATAGGAAAAGAATAAAAAGCTTTAAACTGTTGTTCTAGATATGGCTACTTATCTAGGGAATTAGTATTTATCCGTAGATACCAAATTCTCCAAAACAATAGTGCACACCTCAAGGTGGCCTGAAGGACAATACTGTGCAGTTTCTAGAGATAGTGGGGTTAGGATGAGGGAAAGGACACTAGGAAAGCCAATTGCACAATTTTGGATGTCAAAGGAGGTTGGGCTTCTACGCATTGTGTAGTTCCCACAGTGAGGGGAAGAGCTCGAGGCTTGAAGATGCAAAGTGCGGAGTTCAAGACAGGTTAGGGAACATAACTGCATAATTCTGGGGGTGAAGGTCAGGAGTTGGGCACAAAAATTGCACAGTGAAGTATGTTTAACCTCAGAATTACCCTCTCCTTGACATTTTTTCTCACCTTTTTCGCTCACTTTCTCATAATATTACAGACCCAACCAATGATAAATGCTAGGTTTTGTCTTAAGGAAAGCATTAAAATGATCGCCATATTATATTTTCATGTTCTTGCTATTTGAATAGATTTTTGCAAATTAGCTACAGAACGCAACCTATTCTCATGGTTTGGCAGGTTCCAGTTGTCAAATGAAGAATTGGGCTACATGGGCATTTCTAGAATCATCTCCACATGGATTCTATCCTATTCACTTAGTCCAGATTGACGGAAAAGCAAGCCTAAGGTCATGGTCAAAGCTGGAGTCAAAGTACGTTATCTAAAAGCAGTAGGACTCTTGATTTTCTCTTTCGTAGCTAATCAAGAGTCTAACAGTTTTTTTGCAAATCTAATTCGAATTAGCCACCTGTAGCAAGTTTATCTCATAAATAGTCATGTTAAATTTAATTCGAATTAGCCACCTATAGCAAGTTTATCTCATAAACAATTATGTTATTTTCCTTTAAATATCAGTTGCATGGAACTGAGAGGAAGTTAGAAGTTAGAAGGAATTACGTGTTAAGTTCAGGCTTTTTGCTGATACTCTGTATTCAGACTTCGTTTTTTTCATAATACAAATTTCGTGTTGCCAATGATTATTTAAAGTGCATCCTTAACTAGCTAGCATTCTAGCCACATCAGTTGCAGAGGGCCCCTGCACTGAAGGAGGTTTTTCATTTGTTGTTTTTAGTTCAATTTCCATTACTCTGTTTTCAGAAAATCTGTTTTCTAAATTAGGATGATATTTCATTTCAGTTTTTAATCAATAGCATAATGATAAATCACAACTGTGCAACCTTGTTCTTCTAAGATATTTCGTGGAGAAAAATGACTCTGTTTCCAAACTGAATTAAGATTGAAGTAATAAGAATACACAATTGCTTAGTTTTCTTATTGTTTTGTCATTCATTTTCTTAGAAAAAAATTGTCAATTAACTGTGTTAATGGATGTTTTCAAAATCCATTTCAAGATGATGATGATCCTAAACTAAATGGTTAAATGTCTAATTCATACAATGATTGAATTTACTCAGTACATTGTTATTTTCCTAGGAACTTAGGAACTAAGGTATAATTGATTTTGTGCACAGCACTTCAAGATGGTAATGCTTCACATTTGAATGTTGGAGAAAATAAAAAATACATTAGTTGTTTACAGTTAGTTTTACATGCTTTTACCTTTTTTCTTTTCAAATGTAAGATCTTTTTCTAGTGTTTTAACCTGTTGAGTCAAGCCTTTGTTTTTCCTCACCTCTTTAGAAAAACTGAATTTTGACATATCATACTTTTGCTCTAAAGTGATGAATTTCTATTTTACCTTTTGCAGTTCAGTGACCTGGAGCTTCATTTCCTCCATGGACTTGATCAAATCTTCTGTGCTCTGATTAGAGGTTCCTACCTGTGATGTACCTGTACCTTTTTCTTCTATAGTCTCAATTGTTGCCAAAGGGACATTTGGTGCTAGAGCAGTTGCCAATGTAGAAGGGACTGCTGTAGAAACCACTGGCACTACATTTTGAGGCTGAGAGGTCAACTCACTCTGCCTGCTTTGTAGTGTTTTCTCTAATTCTTGTTCTGTCTCTTTTAGTTGCTCATTTAGCTTAAGGACTAAGTCCATAAGCTCTTCTTCATTCTTCTTTTCAATCACTTCAGCAGTCTGTGGGTGCATGAGTGGTGGCAATTTCAATTGCTTTCTCAGTGTAGCTATATCTTCATTCTTTTTCTTTATTAGGCTCTCTGCAGCTTTGATATCCTTTGGGTTATGGCCCAACTCAATAATCAAATCCTCCAATGTTTTAATTCTGTTGTCCTTCGCCTGTGAGGAGGCCTTTTCTAGTTGCAATTGGGCAGTAGTGTTGTTCAGTGAATTCTCCAACCTATGTGCCATCATGGCCTTGCTTGTCAGTGTAGAATAAACCATCTCCCCTGTTTGTTTATGCAGTTCTATCTGATCTATGGGGTGGATATCTTTAGCTAAGACCTCAAAATTAGTCTTGTGGTAGTTTGTAATTGACTGGGGTTGCTGTACTTTAGGCTTTAGAAAACTCATCTGCATTTTTCCTTCTTTCATGTCATAAGCTGACATCAATCTGATTTGATTGTTTGGGGTCATCTTCAAGTATTGAGTATAGGCTTGGGCCTTCAGCTGCTCATTCTTGGCTTTTATCTCCTTGAATTTTCCTTTTATGTCTATGAACTTCTTAGATGAAGATATGAAAGATGAAACTTTGGCACTCTATTGTCTTTCAAGCTCTTGTCTTTGTGAACTGGAAGGTGTCCCACCTATTGGGAATGTATGTAGACTATCTCCACCTTCTTTCCTCAAACTCCCTGTTGTTTCTTCAAAGAATTCTTCCTCTAACTATGGATTTAGCATGTGCCTCTTTGCACCAGGCTGGTCTAAAGGACCACTGGCACGGTAGCTACTTCCCTGTCTCTTTTCAAGTTCTTTTCCTCATTCAAAGGAGTCTGCAAAACTAGGGGATTTCCCATATTAACCTGAGTTGAATGAGGTTGTGGTGGAGCTTGCTCTTTAGAGATTTCAAGCTGCTCTGACATCTCTGGTTGTTTTGATGCTGGAGTACTTGTTCCCTGATCTTGTTCCTGTGGTGGTTCTGCTGGGGGTGCACTAGTTTCCTATGTGTGCCTTTGAGAAGTCTTTGTTGCAGAAGCACTAGGTTCTGGTGTTGGCTTTTGAGTAGTTTCAACTGGTACCTGTTCACAAGAGTCTAGGTCAAGTCTCTTTTCTGAGTCATTCATCACATTCTCTACATCAACTTGATCACTATCCATTTCAACTAGAGTTCCTTCCCTCCATTCATCCATATTTGCATACTGCTCTATTTCAAGGACTCAGTGATGGATATATGGTGACAACTTATGTTTCATTCTCCTATCACAAATGAAACCTTGTGGATCATATCTCCAAGTAAAGATTTTCTTTAATCTCATTTTTTCTAGAATTTCTTCTGCTTTGTTGCCTACTTCTCTATTGTTGTAGACAAATGGGCCTAAGTGGTCTTTAATTCTCAAATGTGCTTTCTTCTTGGCCTTGGTGAAATGAGTCTGATCAGAGTTTAACATTTGCCTATAATATTCCAAGGCAAACAACCTCATAGGAAAATACTTTGGTAGTTTGAACGGAGGAAGTTCACAACCATAAATTCTAATCTCTGTGTGATTCTGGTACAAGTACCGGTCAACTATTTTGTAATGTTTTGAGAGCTGAAGGATTCTTTTGATTTCATCACTAATCCTAGGAGGGGGACTTCCTGTCAGCATGGTGGTCATAGGGTGAACAAACTGGTCAATGAATCATTGTATGAATATGGATAAGTATAGTGGAATATAGAAGTCCAAAAAATGAATAATTTGGGATTACCCTTTGTATCAAGTTTATTGACAGAGAATGGAAAATTGTCAGACTGATAGTAAAGGAAAAGGTGATATATGAATGTAGAATACTTGAACACATTTTCATTTTCTAGCCTCATGAACTAGTCATGGATTTTTTTCAGCAATGAAAGCAACATAGTTATATTTGATAGCAGGAGGCTGACTGGGGAAAAAAAATGACATTAAAACTAGAGTCAATTCATCCACATACTCACTAGTATTGAAACCCATGACTGCAGCTATCATATTGACTATATTTTTGCTTATCTGTGTGAAGAAAGTTGACAAATAGGGAGGAGGATCTTTGGGTTGATGTTGTTTATCCATAAAAGTCTGGAAAAGGCGACTGAGTTTAGACTGGGACATTTTAGATGATTTCTCTAGTAATTCTCCAAGGGAAATGGGGGTGAGGTCTTGACTGGGTTGAAACTGTAGCATTTCAATGATTGAATCTGCAATAATTGTGAAAAGAACAGTTTGATTTGGGGACATTATTGCTCTGAGGGTGGGATTATAATTGGCATGACATTGATGGGTAATGTCAGGGAAAATGCACACAGAGGGGAGCATAGACCTTAGGAGATTTGATTCCCAAAGTCCTATGGGATTGGAGTCATTTAGGTAATTGTCCAGGCATTGGCAAAACACTTTCAAGGAGCTTTCTTCAGTTACCAGGTCTTTTATTTGAAAATCTTTATCTGCTAAGGGCAGATAATCCAAATCTTTGTGAGTAGTAATAGGAGCTATACTGAGGGCCACAGGGGTTTCCATTTCTAGTTCTTGTGGATTCAAATAGAAAAATGGGGTTTTCAAGTAGAATTGATGAAAACAGAGGGTCTTGGGAGTCTTCAATTCTAAATTTCGTAACTGAATTATAATGAATTTGGGTTTTTTCAAAGTAATTACAGAGGCAATTAAGTATTTACAGGGTTTCTAGAAGGAAACTGGTAAATACCCGTTCTTCAGTGACGAGCAATGGAGAGCAGGTTCACTAGGTGCAAATGGTGAACTGGAGTGGCGTCAAACTACAAGTTTCAGGGTGGTTGATGGTTGGTGTACGAGCTGGTCGATTTCAACGTTCAGGTTGCATGCATGCGCTTTCATAATAAGGACGAAAAATTGTTTTAACTTTGTTTTTATGCAAAGTCAAAGCTTTTGGCAGGTTCGGGATTTAGACAGTTGGCGTCAGCAGGGAGTTGATTTGACGTTTTGTCCTTAGGGGGAGGCGGTAAGCGGGTTTTATCGCACCGCTAGTGAAGGGTAAGTGGTATTTGGGTGAGACCACGTGATTCCATATGCTGCTTGACACATAGCCATGGTACTATTCACGAAACCACTCTCCATCACATGCTAAAGGTCAGTCGCAGAGGTCCATGCGATATTCGTGATGACCGTCGAATCTTAGGGATCCGATCAGACGGTTGTTGGGGAGCTGAAGTGACTGGCAGATACGAAGGGCAGGCCCGATATAATTTAAGAAGATTAATCATATCAGAGTTGATTCAATTGGTTATTGAGTTATTAATTAGTCCAAATGACATAACTAATCCTCATTAAATGGCGGCGGGGTTGGGTTCTTAATTAACTACGGATTAGTTAATTAATCCCATTTTAATGTTTGATTTACGATTATATTTAACCATCGAGGCGGGATATGTAAAAATTTGGGGTTTTTTATATCATATAATAATACAATCGTGGGTAATGTGTTTTTGGGAAATAAATAATAATATTAATTAGTGGTTAATATGAATTTATGGAATGTGAAATGTGCGCTAAGTTTAAAACATTCTCATCATACACATTTAAAAGTTAGGCTAAGTGAATATGAGGGTTTATATGGAGAGTATTTTATTTTCCCCAAGTAAAATAGAATTTTACTTAGGAAAAGCTTTATTAGGGGAATGAATAACTTATGAAGGGGGTGAATATTGATGAAGGAGCTCAAGCACTTAGGCATTATAAATTATTGGGCCAAGGGTTCGGTCCCTCCAAAAGTCAGAGAAATGCTCTGAGCCCCTCTAACTTTGATAATTACCTTTAGTACTTAGGGTATTAGTGAAGATTTTAGGAGAATGAGTAGGGAAGTTAATTATTTTGACTTTGAATGTTGATGACCCTTTCCATGTGATACATGCCTTTGCTTAGTGATGAAAGTAAAAGATTTAAACATTTAAACTTGTCATTCATCACACATTTATTCTGTAACCATCATCTACTTACCCTACCTACTTTATCCTAGCATTTTCACTTTCTTTATTAGGGTGCACTTAGACTGGAAAACCATTTTCAAACTTGCTTTTCTTTTAAATAGTGATACCTATCTAAGTCTACACTTATTACATCCAAGGGCCAAGATTAAACTGTTTGGTCAGATCTTTATTCTCTATTTCTACAACATGAAATTGAAAATATGAATTAGTCAAGTTTAATCTTTTTGACTATTCATAAATTGAGGCATAAGTGACAAGCTGCACACAATTTTTTATTATACAAAAGTAAAAAAGTAGTGGCATTTAGACTTGCACACTTTCCTGGTCTTTTATTTTTGTTGGGGTTCATTTTCTTTCATTTTTTGACCTATTTTTTATTCTTTTCACCCTTTGATTTTTCTTTTAGGGTATACCCTCTTTACATTTTTTAATTTTTTGATTTTTTGATTTTCTAAAAATGTGGAAAACATTTGCAACAAGTAAAGGTATGAACATATTTCAAAGCTAAACCAAGTCAGTCATGATATATGACACCTATTGGTATAGGGGCATAACATATCACTCATTCTATTAGAACATGAAATGACATGAAGAGAGCATCTTTGGACAAGTATTTGGATTATTGCATGCCTATCAATCACAAAGATGAAGTCTTTAAAATGATGCAAGGAGAGGATGAAAATTTGGAGGATTTAATTGAAAGATTCAACTATAACTTAAAAAGAGCAAAAATGGATAACTTAGATCAAGATATTTTAAAGGCTCTTTTATTAAAATCCATTAGAGATGAGTGAATAGACATCCTTAACATGATGGGGAAGGGAGATATCTCTCAACTCCCATTAAATGGCATTGGAGAATTATGTGTTCATCTCTCAAGAAGAAAATCCAAAACTGGGAAAGGTCCAAGAGATCCTTCTCTTGCTAGAGTGAATAAATTTGCAACTAGATCAGTGAGTAGAGCAGCAATTGGAAACATGCTTGATGAATTTAAAACAGATATTCTAGGGAGCCTTAGTGAACAGATAGACACCCTTAAGTTACAAAATAAGCAGAAAGTCGAGATTGATGCTTTAGCTATTTTCTGTCCCAAATGCAGAAAGAAGCATGCTTTAAGAGAATGCCCTTTGGATGCAAAAATCATAGAGACTTGTGTGATTTGTTCAGAAAACCATGAGACCAAGAGTTGTCCTTCAATTCTTGATATTAAGGCTTTTTTTCAAGAGAAAACAATTTCAAATCCAACAAATCTCTTTTCTTTGTCTCTAGAAGACCTTGGCAGGGGCCACAAAACCAGGGTTTTAACAACCAAATGTATATTTAGACCCCACCAAATTGGAATTCTTGGCAGCAACCTTGGCCTCAATCTTAGTCTCAATCTCAACCTTGGCCTCAAGGAATGAAAAATCCCTATGGAAGATTCTCTCAATATTATCAATATCCTCCATGATATCCAAACTATCCTCCCCAACAAATTCCTCAACAAAATCAACAATCCCAACTTCAAAACCAAAATCCTTAACTTTCACTGCCATTCCCACAGAGACCAAATCAGTTACCTGCCCAACCATTACCAAACCCCAACAATAAAAATCCTTAGAATGCCTATATGGTGGAAGGACAACAATTTCCAACTTATATGATCACTCCTCTAGATATCAATGATGTCCAACTAAGATCTAGTAGGATATTACAAAAGAAAAAACTTTCTGTAGTTATTGAAGAACAAGACAATTCTGAGGAAGATTCTCTACAGCCAAATAAAAGTTTTGAAGGAACATCTCTTCAAAACCATAATACTGAAAATGAAAAATAGAAAGAACTAATAAACTCAACTCCTATCATAGAGCAACCACCAGTATCTACTTCTACACCTCCTTTTCCTGAAAGATTACAAGTTGATAGAGGGGTAGAAAAGCATATTATGTTGCATAATTATGATTTTCTAGATGAATTGAAAAATGTATGTATCAAAATCCCTTTGTTACAAGCCATTAAGGAGATTCCAATTCTAGCTAAAACAATAAAGGAGTTGAGCATAAAGAAACTAGGAAGAAAAACAAAAGAAATAAAAAGAATTCAACTGGCAGGAAAAATAACAGACATAATGATGGGAAAAATTGCCATAGAAAAATATGTAGATCCAGGAAGTCCAGTTGTAAAAACACATACCAATGGAGTTGAAATTTCGAATACATTGATTGATTTAGGAGCAACAATAAACATCATGAATAAACAAACCATGGAACAACTCAAGCTTCCTAATCTTCTTTATACACCTACATTACTGCAATTGGCAGATAGATCTATAATCAAACCAGATGGTGTGTTAGAAGATATTTCAGTGTCCTTAGACTCTTGGGAGTACCCTATTGATTTTATGATCTTAACCCCTAAGAACAATCTAGGAGGACATCCACTTATATTAGGAAGACCTTGGTTGGCTATAGCCACTTATATTAGGAAGACCTTGGTTGGCTACAACTAATGCTTTCATTAGCTGTAGATCTAGTAATATGTATATCTTTGATGGTAACTCAACTAAGAAATTCACTCTATATCCTCCAACAAGAACAATCACAGAGATAGATGACAAAAAATGGATTGATGATGAAAATGATATTCAGTCTCTCTTTACTATTTAAACCATTAGTGAAGATGGTCAAAACCTAAATATAATGGAAAATTTTGAATCATTTCCAGAATATGAACATGATCAATTTCAAGAAAAGTCCAATATTGAATATTTGTCATCTAGGAACATGTCTCTTTATTCTATGGAATAATTTGGTAGCTCTACAATTGAAATCTTTCTAGGGAAACATTGAGCATAAAAAATACCTTGGAAAAATTACAATAGGAAAAGCCAATCAAAACATTACAACAACATTCTTCTGCATATGCATGGGAATACACTGACATGAAAGGAATTAGTCCTAAGACTTGTATCCATCACATCTACATTGAGGAAAATTGTAAACCTATCAGACAACCTCAAAGAAGGATGAATCCAAATCTTAGGGAAATTGTGAAAGAGGAGTTGCAAAAATTGTTGAATGCAAACTTCATTTACCCAATTTCAGACAGCTAGTGGGTTTCTCCTCTAGTGATTGTGCCTACAAAGAATGGTAAATGGAGGGTATGTATTGATTATTGAGAATGGAGTAAAGCTACCCTAAAATATCATTTTCCTTTGCCCTTTATGGATCAAGTGTAAGATACATTAGTAGATAAGAAGTATTTCTCATTTTTTGATGGTTTTAGTGGTTACAATCAAATTCAGGTAGCACCTGAAGATCAAGATAAAACCACATTCACCTGTCCATGGGCAACTTATGCCTACTGATTACTTCCTTTTGGATTGTGCAATGCACCTACAACATTCCAAAGAGCAGTACTAGGAATTTTTTCTAATCTAATACATGATTGTGTAGAGGTGTATATGGATGACTTTACAGTTTATGGGAATACATTTTAAGAAGCTTTAGAAATTTGGAAAAGGTTCTTAAAGGATGCAAGGAAGCAAACCTTTAACTAAGCCATGAAAAATGTTTTATGATGTTTACAAAAGGGATTGTTTTAGGACATCAAATTTCAGGAGATGGAATTAAAGTTGATAAATCAAAAGTTGAAGTCATCTCTAAACTATCAATTGCAAGTTGTCAAAAGGATGTTAGAAGTTTTCTAGGATTCACAAGATACTATAGAAGGTTTATAGAAAATTTCACTAAACTAGCATCCCCACTCTTCAAATTACTCACCAAAGATTTTGAATTCAATTGGAATCCTAATTGGCAGTTGGCATTTGAGACTTTAAAAGCAAAAATTTCTGAAGCACCCATGTTAAGAGGTCCAAATTGGAAACTACCTTTTCACATTTCAACAGATGCTTCAAATACAGCTTTGGGATCTATATTAAAACAAAAATATTTGATCCCCTATGCCACCTATTACACAAGCAAGAATTTGACTCCCACTGAGTTAAATTACACTGTAATTGAAAAGGAATTCTTAGCTATTGTTCATGCTATCAACAAGTTAAAGCATTAAATAACAGGCTATGAAACCTTTGTTCATACAAATCACTTTGAAATTAGGTACTTGATGAATAAACCTATTACTAATGGCAGAGTTACAAGATGGTTATTACTCTTGCAAGAATTCAACATCACTGTTCTAGATAGACCTGGAAAACAAAACACAGTTGCTAATTTCTTGTCTAGAATTCAAAATATCAAAGATGACACTCCAATTGAAGATAAATTTCCTAATGAATATCTTTTTGGAGTAACTACTCAGATCCCTTGGTTTGCAGATATTACCAATTACTTAGTCACAGGAAAATTACCTTCACATTTGCTTCTTAAGGAGAAAATAAAAATTGTTCAAACACGTGCAAGTTATTCATGGATTACTAATGAATTATATAAAACAGGTCTAGATCTCATGATCAGAAGATGTGTTTGAGAAGATGAAATGCCTAAAATTCTTAAGGCATGTCATGATGAACCTTGTGGTGGACACTTTGCAAACAATAGGACAGCCTATAAAATCCTTCATTTAGGATATTATTGACCCTCCATATTCAGAGATGCCAAAGAATATGTCAAAAGGTGTGATAGTTGCCAAAGTGTAGGAAAACCTGCTCTTTCAGATGAAATGCCACTACAAACTCATGTACTCATTTAACCTTTTGAAACATGGGCCTTGGATTTTGTTGGACCAATTAATCCTCCATCTAAACAAAAGAAGTATATTTTGGTATGCATTGATTATGTCACTAAATGGGTAGAGGCTAAAGCATTACCTTTTGCTAATGAAAAATATGTACTTAATTTTCTTTTTGAGGACATCTTCACTCATTTTGGTGTTCCAAGAGAAATTGTGATAGATCAGGGATCTTAATTTACATCTAAAATGGTGGAAAGGTTTGTGGAAGATTACAAGATCAAACACAGAAAGTCTACTCCTTATCATCGACAAGCAAATGGTCAAGTTGAATCTACCAATAAGGTGATTGAAGGAATTCTCACTAAGATTGTACATATACACAGAAGAGATTGGGTAGAAAGGCTTCCTGAAGCCTTATGGGCCTACAGAACTACATGGAGGAACACAACAAGACATACTCCCTATGACCTTGTTTATGGGAAGCAATTCATGTTCCCTATAGAGTTTCAAATCAGAACCTTCAAGATGGCAGTCCAATTGGGACTGGATTTATCATAAGCACAAAAACATAGATTGGAGCAACTCAATGAGCTTGATGAAATCAGGAAAGATGTACTTCAAAGAACCAGTATAGTCCAGTAGCAAAGGGCTAAATGGCATGATAAGTGTATCAAAGAGAAGAAGTTTCAAGCAGGGGATTGGGCACTTTTGTTCAATTCAAAATTCAAATATTTTCAAGGAAAGTTTCAGACTCATTGGCTTGCGCCATATGAGATTGAAGAAGTCTTTAATTATGGAGCAATGAAAATAAGGACAATAGATGAAAGAAAGGTACCTCTTCTTGTGAATGGTCATCAGTTGAAGATATATCATAAGCCAATTTCAAGAGAGGATTTTATCAAGATTTTCCAAGATAACACTGAAATGAAGTTGGTGAAGAAGAATTCTTCTTCTCCACTAACTTAGCTTTTATTTTTCCTATATATATATATATATATATATATATATATATATATATATATATATATATATATATATATATATATATATAATCATAAAAGAAATCATAAATAATAATAATAATAATAATAATAATAATAAATAATAAAATGTATAAGTATGAAAACCAATCATTAATTGGCATACTTATATAGAAAATACAGGGTGAAAATCAGATATTTCTGACATCCTATATTTTCCATTTCCTTTCTCTAATAAGTAGTGACATAAAGCTACATTCATTTGCAGTTCATAATTTGAAAATTCATTTCATTTTACAGTCTCATTCCATATCACCCCATTTTCATTTTATTTTATAGTTTCATTCCATCTCACTCCACTTTCATTCCATTTCACTGCCATATTCCATTTCCGTTTCATTTCACATTCATGTTCCATAGCCATACTACATTTCTTATCATGTTCCGCAGCTCATTCCATTCTACAACTAATTTGATTCTGCAGCCATATCTCATTCAACAGCTTTGGCATAATTATACAGCTTACAAACAAATGATGATTGCAGGAAATTGAAGAATCTTGTTTTGAAGACCAATATTCTAAAATGGTACCTACAGATCAACACCAAAGAAAATAGCAAATGAAAAGGTTAAGTTCTAAAAGGTAAAGTGCAAAAATTTATTTTAAATAGCAAGGTTAAAACATAAAGCATATATAATATGGATATTCATATGTTTCCTTGACGAATCATCATTTGATTTGATTGCAATCTCCATCATACTACATATCTGCCACATCCTCCATATTTTGTCACATAATGGTCCATAATTAACTCCCTTGTTGATTATTAACGGTCATGACTACGACATGACATACTTGTCTACATTTCTCCAGAACCCATACCATCTATTTATTTCATACAAACCCATAGTTCCTTTCACCATATTCACAGCCAATTCATTTCATAAAACTAGGAAGGGTAATTTTGAAGGTTGAGAACTCTGCGTAGTAGAAGGCATGGGGCTAATTGTCAGATCAGAGCCGGTAGGAGAAAAGTACATGGAAGGATACTCACAGCTCAAATAAACGTTGTAGAAAGCTGTATGGCTTAAAATCATCGAGAAATTTGATGGTTTTCATAAGGATATTACAAAATCCTTTGCTCAATCTTTTGATGGCACATAGGTAGAAATTGGAGATATCAAGTTTGCAGTGACTGATTCATTCATGACCGAGGCTACAGAACTTCCAAGGCATGGTGAAACATGGTTCAAGAACAAGGAATTTCACAATGAATCATGGAAAGTAATACTCAAAAACCCAGGTATGGATGTCTCTATTTTTAGAAAAGGTATTCCCATTTCAGCTCTTAAAAGTAAGTGGAAGAACATGCTCTTGGTTTTACAGAAATTTATCACTTGTGAGGGGAGGTTTGGTTGCATGTATGTCTACCATATCCGTTTACTAATGAATTTATTAGAAAATGGAGAAATCAATCTTCCTTTCTTCTTATTAAATAGTTTAAGAAGGATGGCCTCAAATGTGCAAAAGAGAATACAATTCATAGATACAACTATGTATCATCATGGGCTGATAAAGATATTGAGTGAGTTTCATTTAAAAAGAATAGGAGATACCTGGGATAATTTCCTTATTAGAAACCATTTCCAAGAAGCACCAGAGTCACCTAAAGAAGATAATGTCAGAAGAAGTAGAATAAAGAAGACTGGTATAACTATTTAAAATAGACCCGAGTCTTCATTGCAGAAAGATGATGAAAAGTTAATCTCTGAAGAACTGATAGAAATTAGGAAGCAAATCAAGGCAAGAGGGAAGATAAGAAAGGAGAAAAAGGTCACAAATGAGGAGAATGTAAGTCCTCCACAACTTAGAAGGAGCTCTAGACTCCGAGGTTTGGTAAAGAAAACATCATCAAAAGGGACAGAGTTTATAAATTTAGATGAGGAAACCCCAGAACCATCTCTTGTTAACATCTCTTCTGCACACAGTCCTCAAAATTCTCTTGTTCATCATTTTGAAGGTAGCCCAAGCAGAAGATCTCCAAGCATAGACCCAGTGCAGCAACAAATATATGACTATATCATTGGAGAATAGAGGTGCCTCAATGAACGCAGAACCTTCTGTCAATCCACAGGAACCTCTAATTAATGCTCTCAAACAGGGAATTTATGAATTAGAGATATTGAATAGACATATCAAATAGGAGAATGAGACCTTGAAATAACAAGATAAATTGGACAAGGCATGTAGGACTGTGGTATAAGAAAAACAGGAAATTGAAAAGAAAGAATAAGATTTCAAACAGATCAATCATTAACCTTAAGTACAAGCTTCTTATGAGAAAGCCTAGAATGACAGTCACTTCAAAGAAGAACAAAAGAAGGAAATTGGATGTACTAGTAGAGGTGTCTAAGCAAATGTAGTAGGGAGGAAGAACTCACATTTTTGGCAAATTTCATGAGGACATGCAATGATTTTGTAGTGGGGGTATGTTAAACCTTAGAATTACCCTCTCCTTGACATTTTTTCTCACCTTTTTCCCTCACTTTCTCATAAGATCACAAACCCAATCAATGATAAATGCTAGGTTCTGTCTTAAGGAAAGCATTAAAATGATCGCCATATTATATTTTCATGTTCTTGCTATTTGAATAGATTTTTGCAAATTAGCTACAGAACGCAACCTATTCTACAGCTAAATATGGATTTCATAGCTACTTTTATGGTTTGGCAAGTTCCAGGTGTTAAACGAAGAATTGGGCCACACAGGCATTTCTAGAATCATCTCCACATGGATTCTATCCTATTCACTCGGTCCAGATCAATGGAAAAGAAATCCTAAGGTCATGGTCAAGGATGGAGTCACAGTACGTTATTCGAAAGCAGTAGGACTCTTGATTTGCTATTTCGTAGCTAATCAAGAGTCTAACAATTCTGTTACAAATCTAATTCGGATTAGCAACCTATAGCTAATCAAAATTTTATACAATGCTATTGCAATTCGAATTAGCCACCTGTAGCAAGTTTATCTCATAAACAATCATGTTAAATTTAATTTGAATTAGCCACTTGTAGCAAGTTTATCTCATAAACAGTTACGTTATTTTCCTTTAAATATGGGTTGCATGGAACTGAGAGGAAGTTAGAAGTTAAAAGGAATTACATGTTAAGTTCAGGCTTTTTGTTGATACTCTGTATTCAGACTTCATTTTTTTCATAATACAAATTTCGTGTTACCAATGATCATTTAAAGTGCATCCTTAACTAGCTAGCATTCCAGGCACGTCAGTTGCAGAGGGCCCCTACACTGAAGGAGGTTTTTCATTTGTTGTTTTTAGTTCAATTTCCATTACACTATTTTTCAGCAAATCTGTTTTCTAAATTAGGATGATATTTCATTTCAGTTTTTAATCAATAGCATAATGATAAATCACAACTGTGCAGCGTTGTTCTTCTAAGATATTTCATGGATAAAAATGACTCTATTTCCAAACTGAATTAAGATTGAAGTAATAAGAATACACAGTTGCTTAGTTTTCTTACTATTTTGTCATTCATTTTCTTAGAACATAATTGTCAATTAACTGTGTTAATCGATGTTTTCAAAATCCATTTCAAGATGATGATGATCCTAAACTAAATGGTTAAATGTCTAATTCATACAGTGATTGAATTTACTCAGTACATTGTTATTTTCCTAGGAACTTAGGAACTAAGGTATAATTGATTTCTTGCACAGCACTTCAAGAGGGTAATGCTTCACATTTGAATGTTGGAGAAAGTCAAAAATACATTAGTTATTTACAGTTAGTTTTACATGCTTTTACCTTTTTTCTTTCAGATCCTCACTTAGTTGCATCACTAGTATTCCCAATAATCATTTCAAGGAGATTGATTCAATCATATTCCAAAATTGAATGGTTGAATGTTTAATGAATGCAATTACTGAAATACCTTCTGCATCAATTTCATTCTTGGTTTTAAGAATTAGATCCATGGATTAGGACTAATGATAAGATAAGATAGATGTTCTGTTTTTTTTTATTAGGTTCTAACTGACCAACAGTTCTTGGTCCATTTTTAGGAAATTAGATTAACTTCGGAACATTTCTTTTCCTTTAAAATTCATTAGATTCACTTAAATTTTCTCATAGTTTCAGGTTGTACATTTTTAGACATCAACGAACAGAAACCCCCAAAAAAAAACATAAAATAAAAAACAACGAAGTAAGAAAAAGGTTAACTAAGCACATATAGTGCACCACACTTCATTAGCTTACAAACCTCAGTTGATAATTTATGCAAGCAATTTAGGACACTAAATTGACTAAACAAAGTAGCCCTAGGAGATAGGGACTGCACAACGCACATTTTATTTGGGGCTCGGTGAAGCTAAGTTGCTCGGTCAAGAAGATATTCTGAAAATGGCTAAGTGTGGGATATGTGATGAACTGTGATGAACCTTGAATGTGACCACACACTTAATGTAATTTGACAACACAACAACATAGATCATCCAAAAACATCAATAAATCATTTCCCTCCATGTGAATTCCTCACGACAAGATACGATAAGTGTGACACTTAAGATAGGCTTTAGGATGGTTGTGACAACACTAGTGGGATAGTGCTCAAGACTTTGTGTATGGATCCAATGGATGTTTACATAGTTAGAGAAACTCATATACAAAAATAAAGACCTTCGAAACCATCAAAATAGGCTTACAAACATTGCTGACAGCCAAAAATGCTAAAAGATGACAGTTAACCCAACATGCAAAAGGGTCCAAAGCACTACAAGAAATCTCATGAAATGAGCTCTAGTGTTTGCAAAAACAATGTAAAAGACAAAGTAAGGCTCTGAAATTGGGTGTAAGCCGAATTTTTGAGGGTGTTGCAACAACTACAAGACTTGGCGACACATTGGTTGAACTCCAACTTCTTTGTCTTGGTTAACTTCTTCTATGCAGGGTCTTGGTTCTTCAGGGAGTATTGATTCATCATGCAGATTACTTTGACCTTCCCACTTATACCATGAATAGACATGGTCTCCTCTATACTTCTTAGTTGAACACAACATAAGATTCAACATAATCACAATGTTTCGAGTTGGGAAGGGCAATGTAGCTCATGAGCTTAATATTTTCAGAGTATAAGTTTTCATCTCTATTGTTTCTCCACTACCAGTAGGCATGGATAGTACCCTGACAGTGTTACACAGGAACACAAACATGGCTTTGCTTCCAGCGAGCTTGGACAGTACCCCAGTGGAGTTTCTTGCTTCACCTCTCTGTGCAGGAATACTTTCTCTTGTTTCACCTTTGTTTATTTATTTAAAGAGAATTGTGCATTGGCACTTGTTTATTTTGGGGGAGAAGAGGGATCCCATATTATTGAGAACATAAGAGGTTGTTCCTTTAGAGAATCATATAGAGACCTTTGATTTAGGTTTGCTCATTTAGATTTTTCCCCTTCTCCATTTCTACTAGTTGGATAAGCTTTAGGACACCAAAACATAAGGCCCAAGTATGGACATGAGGTTTCCAGACTAGACATGGGTTCATGGTTGGACCAAAAATCTCCTTACAGACGGATCGTATTTTCCATCCAAAATTCATTGGCCAAAAGATGTAACCAACACAAGGAAAACAGACAAAAGGGTAGCCAAATGCTGAAGTGTCATAAGACTCTCCACACACATACTTAGAAGCCACAGCATATTCATCCACAAAACTTATTCACATAATGGGAACCAAAAAAAAACTCAAACAAAAAACAAACAACAAAAGAAAAGACTATATACATAGTGCAGGCAAAAACCCCAGATTTTCATTGAAAATATTGTTTTCTTGGCCATTGATAGGGAGAGAGTCAATCTTCCCATCAAGTGATTGAAGAAAATAAGTGCGCTGGCCAATATTTTCATGCACGTGAATGGCCTAATCCATAGGGATTGAAACTTAGTGTGTTTTCCTCTGTCCGCGTGGGCTTTATCCCACTTTAAGACAAATTCACCCACACCGAAGTTGTTTTTCCCTACAAACTTCTTGTCAAACCACCTCTTGATACAATTATGGTGAAGTGATTTTATTTTTCTTTCAACCTTTCTTCCTACAACTTATAAAGGGTGTCCATCCTACGTTGTACTAACAGAAATGGCTTTCCTTAGGATTCTTGTGAGAGTCGGAGAGCAGGCAAGTAGATGTTGGGTGGAAGGATGGCTTCTTTTCCATATATGAGGAAGTAAGGGGAGGTGTTCAGGGAAGGTTTTGGCATGACTTAGTCAACCCATAAGGAATTTACCAAAGCAAAGTGCCAGTTTCGCTGCTTAGAGAACATGGTATTTTTGATGATGTGGATTATATTCTTATTCATGGATTCGGCAAGACCATTCCCCTTTAGATAATAATTAGTTAAATGTTTCAGTATGACACCATTTTCTAATGCAAAATCATAGTCTTAATGATTAAAATTATGTTGCATTGTTGAAAACAAGTGAAGTAGGAATGTAAAACCTAGAAGTGGTGTTCTGCTACAGAAAGCTAATGACTTTCTTACCATTCGCTTGTTTGAGCAGAATTGCTTATGTCCATCACGTGAAGTAATCTGTGTTAGTTTAGATGTAGTGCTTCTTTGATGAATGCAGGAATATTTCTCCAATAATTTCCAAGCCCCACTGTTGAAAAGTTTCTTCAATTACAATGGGTTGCAGTGGGGCGACTGACTTCTTGTTTCTATCGGAACACCTTTAACACACCGGACACTTGTGAGTGTAAGCATGAGTATCTTTTAATAATGTAGGCCAGTAAAAATTGGCCCGCATAACCTTATGCGTTGCTATGTCGCATGCGTAGTGTCCCCCGATTCGTCTGTCGTGGAGATCACACAATACCTTTTCTAAATCATGTGCTTCCAAACACCTGAGCAGTACTTTGTTGTGGTGCTTTATGAACAACACCCCATGCACCAACTGATAAGATAATGCTTTAAGTCCGACTGCCCTCTTTTGTCATATGGAAAATTGGGAGGGAACTGTGTCATGCTCAAGGTATTGGCGCACATCCATGTACCAAGGGTTTGTTCTTGTAGTGGGGGAGGCTCGCTCAACGTTGTGCATCTTAATTTCTTGCTCCCATCCTAAAATATCTTCTTCTTCCTCCTTCACATTTACTTCTTTTGTTGCTAGTCGACAAAGACCACGACACTTGATTGTGTAAACTGGCTTGATTTCTAGATCATATTGTTGCAACCCGATCATCCAGTTCACTCTAATTTCACCTAGCTCTTGTTGAACAAGCATTGATTTTACGATTGGGTGCAAGACAAAGATAACACAATGATTTTTCAATATATAGGGCCAAAAATGCTTTACCGCCTTGTATACTGCATAAGTCTATTTTTAGATGGTGGGATAGTTAAGCTTTGGTCCTTGTAGACTTGTGCTTATGAAGGAGATAGGCCTCTCATTGTTATGTTCATCCTTCTAAGTGATTACAAAAGCAGAGAGGTATCAGAAGGAAAAGTGTAGAGCAAGAAATATTTATTGAAATCTAGGTTGTATAATGTTGATGCTTCCACTATAGCCTGCTTAATATTGGAAAACACGTCCTTTGCCCTTTTATCCCATTTACAAACTGCATCCTTCTTCACCATCTCCTATATTTGCTTAACAATATAAGTGTAATTGAAGATGAACTTGCGAAGGAATTGATTTTCCCCAAGAAGGACTACATGGCCTTCTTATTCACTGGGAAGGGAATCTGCATGATTTTCCTAACCCTATTTGGGTCTACCTTAATCCCACTCTTAGAAATAATGTGGCCCAAGAGATTACCCTCGAACACTCTGAATATAATTTTCCTGGGATTTATGGATATCCCATATTTGCAACATCGCTCAAAAATATTCTTTAAGTGGCATATGTGGTCTAACCTCTATTTGGAGAACATTGTTACATCATCAAGATAGACCACTACGCCCCGCCCAATCAATCCGTGAAATACGATGTCCATAGCATTTTGGAATGTTGCACCAACATTAATTAGCCCAAATAGCATTCGTCTGAATGCGAACGTGCCCCACTTCATTCAGAATGTTGTTTTAAGTCTGTCAAGCTCTGTAGCCAAAACTTGGTTGTATCGGGAATAACCATCTAACAGAGAAAACATTTCAGACCTCGATATTGTTTTCAATATTTATTCCATGGACGACATAGGGTAGTTGTCCTTGTCTGAGGCACATTTAAGATTTTAGAAATATACACACAAGTAGAATTCCCCAAACTTCTTCCTTATTGGGACCAAATTTGACACCCATGTTGAGTGCCGCACTCTGTATATGATCCGGGCATCGAACAATTTTCTCAACTCTTTCTTTATAAGAGGCTCAAGCATTGGATGTACTTAACTTAGATTATGTTGGTATGGCTTGGCCTCTTCCTTTATCGGTATCACATATTGGATGATTCATGTGTCATATGTCTTGATTTCATCTTACATCCACATGAAGACATCTTGGTACTACTTGAATAAGTGGATAAAAGCTTTCAGCTCTCGTGGTGTACAACAAGTACCAAAATTGACACACTTTGGATCCTTTCAGTTCCGAAATTAATCTGCTCATGCGACAGTGTAGAACTATGCATATTATCATTAATAGGTCCCCAGAAGTGATTCTACAAATCATACAACTTTTCCAATGATACTACACCCTTGGGGATGAAGTTTACTTTTCTTTCACTAGTTTCATCCTACAATGCCTTTTCTTGCCCGTCCTCATCAATTGTTGCATCTTTGAATACATAAACATTCGCCATAAATCACGGTATCTACTGGTCATCATCAAAAATGTGTAAATTAGTGATATTGTCAGGGGTGGAAGGATTATAAAGAATTTCAATAGAAAAATCATCCCTCAATAGTGATAACCTAGTAGTAGAATTTTCTAATGCATCCGCAACTGCGTTACACATTCTTGGAACAAAAATAATATTGAAAGTTTGGAATTTTGTAATTAGATGCCATACCTCTTGTTGATAACTTCTAAGATGAGGTGACAGACAATGTATAGTATTACATACCTATCGTACCACAATTTCTGAGTCACCTATCTCTTTCAGCATAGAAACATTAAGGTGAACGGATTTTTATAAGCCCAACATGAGTGCTTCATACTATGTAGTGTTGTTCGTGCACTCAAATTTCAAGTGACTAGAGATCAAATCCTTTCTCTGCAACGAGTCTATTAAAACACAACCAACTCTAGAGCCCTCCTACATTTTGGAACCATTGAAGTATAAAGTCCAAATATCATATCTACAGGGACTGGGAACTACACTAGTACTGCTACAACTACTACTAATTGTTCAAATTTCATTATCACCAATTGGACAAGTAAGGATATCCAACAGTGTATCTGGTGGAACTAGGGATGGTTTTGCAAGATAACACCCTAATTGAGTTTCATGGAAGCAATTTCCAAAAAGTGATTTTGTGAAATCCATCGGTTCATTATGTATATACAAGGGAGTGACAATGTGTTTCATATATCTCTTTTATTCCACCCGGATCTGGTTATTTCTGCCCTTATACAGAATCCATAGATGTGACTAGTCGGTGGCAAAGTATCCTTGTAGCTTTCTAGACCAGTCTCTGCTCAAGAACACTTTGTATGCTTCTAGAATGTCCATAATCACTATGTTGATACACTGGTGGACTCGTCCATTGTGTGATAATAGGATTATGACATATCTGAGTTGACCAATCACCTAGACATGAGTCCTATCCAACTAAATAATTTGTGCATCTATTTTGTTCCATTTGGCATTGATTTTCTTGGCAACAGATAATGGCATTACATTCACCGATTCCCCAAAATCAACAAAGAAATTGTGTGCATTGAAATTGAAGATTTTGAAAGTTAAGAAGAAAGGTGGACATAGTGTATTTGCATCCACAGTTAGAGCATTAATTATGGATTTGAGAGAACTAGCAGACTTACGAGATCCCTTGTATGAAGAAGTAGCATTACCTATAGAGTTCTGCCCAAGTGCCCATAAGAGGATGTCCCATTGGCTCATGATATTTGTTAATTCAGATATTGAAATGTTCAGACAAACCTTCTTCATGTCAACAACTATGTTGTAGTCCACAACGAGAAGAATGTCGAAGGTGTCTAGGGATGTAACTTGGTTTGTGGTTTCTGAAGTGATGGGTTTTTCCTTACTACTGACGCAAACACTTTTCGTTGATTTTGCTTTCCCAGACATGCTCTAAGTGTCTTGTGTTGAGATGGCTAGTGGGTTGATTTTCCTTAACATATTTTCTTTAAATGTTTTCTTCAAAAACTCAATTTTAGTGGTCAGCCCTTGGCTTCTTAGGTTGTACTGGTTGGTTTGATTCTAGGCAAGAATGTCACTCGAAGGATGCTTATAGGCAATACTCTTTTGGGCCATGAGTATACAGTTAAACATGTTTACTGCATTCCCGACACTTGGAGTTTCATTGGTTGCAACAAATTCTTCCTTTTCTTTTGTAGGCCCAGTCTTCTCTTCAGCCATTACTGAATCAACAAGCTACGTATAAAGCATGCTCATGGCATGATTCCATTGGGGGCATGTTTTCTCTGAATGATGTTCTTGATGGTATGAATAGTATTGATCTATGCCCAAGTGTTCAATGTTCAAGACAACATTGGAGCTCTATGAAAATGTTTATTGGGTGCAAGAATTACACTTAAGCAAACTCCTCAACACTTAAATTGTCAACCCGGGGGATTCGTAAACTTAGAGACGAAGAACAGGCCATGCCAGAGATAGTATGAATATTTCTAATGTGAAGCCCTACTTTCTTTAAAGGAAATATTGCAGAATCAAACTATAGAAAGGAAAAAGGCAACTTGAACCATCAAAATAATCTAAGACTGTAACAAGGAAGAATGAATTTGCAAAAGAGATTTAAAAATAAAAGGGCAATTACTCTAGCTAACTATTGATTAACTATTGAGTGTGTGTTTTCTTTAGCAAAGACACTTTAGCGGTCTTATTAGATGGGCCCCTCAAACCTGCTTATGTAAATATTTCCTTCTTACACTAATCTATCCTGCACTATCGCAATCTGCGTGCACTAGTGCAGGAACAGAGATTTTATGCAGAGGGTTTAATTGGTGTCTATACTAAAAGCGTTTTGATTCCTGCAAGAGTATGAATTTTTCAGGTTCAGAGCACTTAGATCGCGTGACAAGAAACTAGTTCTTGCACCAGATCAGAGCTTCTTGCACTTGGCATTTAATTCTTCAAATAAGTTCTTAGTTATTGCAAGTGTTATTATACTGTAAAATCCAATTGCACACATAAAAATGAACGTTTCTTATTTTATCAAAGTGCAAAAATAAAGAAAAAATCCATATAATTTATCCTATCATGAAATATTAATGAAAGAAAGAAAACTGCTGGAAGTAAACTAAAAAGCTTGCTGCATCACACCAACGTGCACTGGTTCAAGCTCATTTCTCCTGCTTGGACCAGGCAAAACTGCAGAAAATGAATAGCACACCAATGTGCACTGGTGGAGGTTTATTTCTCTTGCTTTGACCAAGCGGAGAAAACCAAATCAAACAAAATAGCAGAAAATGAATAGCAAACCAACGTGCACTGGTGCAGGTTTATTTCTCGTACTTGGACTAGGTGAGAAAACCAATCCAAAATCAGATGCAGAAAAATGAATTTTAACTAATTCACACCGTGGATCCACTTTCACTCAACAGGAATACATGTGCTATAAATTAAATCACACTTTGCAGAATAAACATAAATTACAAGAAATGAAAAATAGGGTAAACGTGCTGGGTTGGCTGGGCCCTAGCCAACCAGTGCATTTCCCTTTCAAATAGGAACGTTGCTCAGTATTTTACCAATTCATCAGCTTGCAAACACAAAAATATGATTTACGAAACATAAGGCAGAGCTCCATTCTTATTAATTCATAAAGGCAAATACATGCATGATTACATAGTCCAGCCCAGATTTGGGCGATAACAAAAATACAGGCTTGTTACCGCCTCCCTAGTTATATCTCTATTCCATACAAATTCTTATCAAAAACTATCTCATCCTATTTACATCCTGTGTTATATAGATCTTTGGCCGAAGGCCAAAAAGATCGTTTAACCTATTACATAACCGATATGCAGAATTTAGCTTCTTGGACTTCAAAATTAGGCAGTTCAACAATTGGCCGTAACTAATCTCCAACTGTTTATTCTTCATAAATTCGATCTCAGCTACCTTTGATCAACCTTGTTTTCATGGATGAAGCTCTTTTGAATTCAGATCTAACTTGTTATTATGGCCGAAGTTGCGCAAAATGAGGCGGTGATCAGGGAGGTCTAGATCTACTGCAAAGATTCACTATGCTGGCACCAGTGCGAGATCCAATCCTACACTAGGATCAATAGTCATGTTAAGCACTTAACTACCAAACAAACATTAGAGATATCGATAAGTTACAAAAGTGATTATAAGCAAGAAATCATGTAATAACTAATTAATTAACGCTAAATTAAGTTAAAAATATGAAATATAAAGTTCATGTGAAATATGTCATCGTTCTTGGACTAGTGCAAGATGAGGGTGTATAAGAGAGGTAAAACAACGGTAAATGGTTATAATTTAGGAAGGGAAAAATGGTCAAAAGAGAGAAAATTAGGGGGCTAACATCCTCCCATCCCTAAACTATTATGTGTCCTCACATAACTCTTTACCTCTGCAAAAAACTTCAAAACTTTGAGAGTTCTAGCTCAATCCTACACTAGCATACTGTCATTAGCTTGTAATGTTTCAGACTTCTTCTTTTTGATGGTTTTTAATTTCTTTGTCACCTTTTTAAGTCGCATGAAACATTGCGCTGCTCAGTACATCCAGACTTTAACTTCTCTTTTCCTTTTCTAGATTTCTGCCGTCAATTCTCCTCTGCTTTGTTCTTTGTCCTCCTGTGCTTTGGCTATAAGCTACTCTAAATTCTGCACTTGAAGCTCTAACTCAACTACCCAAGCAGCAGGAGTTACCAAATATTTTTCTTTTTCTATTTTAGGAGGAGCTGTGTCTTCCTTAGGGACCTCCATATCCGCCATGGTTACATCAGGAAACTCTTCTCCCTCTGGTCCCTCTTCTTCTTCTAGTTCTTCCTCCTCTTAGCTCTTCTTCTTCCAGTTCTTCTTCTTCTTATTCTTCCTCCTCTGGCTCTTCTTCTTCCGGTTCTTCTTCTTCTGATTCTTCCTCCTCTAGCTCTTCTTCTTCCAGTTCTTCCTCCTCCTGTTCTTCTTCTTCTACTTCTTCATTTTCTGCTTCTTTTTCTATGGGTTTTGCCTCTTCTTTTTTTGATTCTTCTTTTTCCTCTTCGGATTTTTCCTCTTCTTCTTCGGATTCATCTCCTCCTGCTTCTTCTTCTTCTGGTTCTTCTCCTTCTGTCTCTTCTTCTTCTGCTCCTTCTTCCTCTACCCCTTCTTCTTGCACTGGTGCTTCTTCTTGTACTGGTGTAGGAGGGGATTCCATACCCTGTGGAGACTGTGGTTCTCTACCTGCATCAGAGACTTTATTCTTTTTCCAGGGCTTTTTGATAAAATCTGCCAACAGAGCATCATCTTCGACCTTTGCAAACTTTGCTGCATCCACAAGGACTGACAGGTTGTCATTTTTGGGCATAGAAGGGGTCTCTTCAGCTGGTGCGCTAGCTGAGGCCTTTTCTGCTTTTTCAGATCGTTTCCTTTTTGCACTGGTGCAAGAAGGACTTCCCTTTTCATTTTTGCTCGAGTTCTTGCTTGTGCTGGTAGGGTCCTCTATCTCCTTCCCAGTGGCTGTCTCTTTGTGTAATTGTTTTAACAGCGCCTCCCATATCATACCTCTCCCTTCTAGTTGTTTCATGACCAAAATTTTTATCAGACCATGGTGATATAGCCTTGTGTCAGCCTGGTCTACCCTTCCATCTTGCACACTTTTAGTGATTTTCTCCAAGCTCTTAAGCTGGAAATAAGGGAAATTCATCCTCCACCGGATGTGCCGGCCGGCTTCAAAATGTTGCAGCATTCTAAAATGATATACCAAGGTGTAGGTGTATCTTCCCTTGCAAGTCACAAACTTTTGTAAGATGAAAAGGAGATATTTCCACTGTCCCAGCAGAGCACTACACAGAACTCCTACCTTCCATTCTACCTCTATCTTCTTATCAATGAAAAAATGCTGCCAACACTTCCTTTCTAACTTCTGATTCTTAAACCATTGTTCTCCAGTGTTCTCTAAGCCTGTCACTGCTGTTATGAATTCTTCTGTAACTTTAAATTTGAGAGGCCCAATTTTCACTCGGTCGTTTCTAAAACTCCTTGCAAACTATAAAACTACTTCTTTATCATGCCCATCAAATTTCTACAAGAACAGAAGAAAACCCAAGTCTCACAATAGTGCAAGACTATTGCGATACTCGGTGGTCTGCTCTATTTTGCTGAGAGACGAGGGTTCATTTTGAACAGGCGGCATCGCTGCTTAACAGTTATGAACAATCGAGTCTTGAAATTTTACATGAAATACCAAGGAAATCGGTCCTCATAAATAGCGATCCAACTGCCCACCATCCTTTCCATCATGTCACCGGTTCATCCATTGTAGGTGCATGGCATCTTTGAGGTCAGGCCGAATTGGTACTTGAAGCGGCATTTTAATGGCTAGTTGAGGTAATAATTATGAATGAGGGACATTTAGGATTATGGCGGAGAGGGGTAATTATGTCCAAGAAATGGTTAAAATATTTCCGCATTCCTTCATAATTCAAAAAAAAAAAAGAACTTTGCATTCATTAAAAAAATCATGATTTCTAACTTAGAAAACACTTTGTAATTTAAATAATTTTCTCCTAGTTAGTATGATATCATAAGTACTCGTCAGCTAAGTGAAAGGACTTCATATAAATTTCATGATAACCACTTTCCTATGCCATATGCTATGAAAAGAATAACATGTACTATGTTGCTAACGAGGTGCATGCTTGCACTGATTTGCTTGCACTGATTTGCTTGCACTGTTGGTACCGTTCTGCTTGCTTATCATATAGGACAACATGCTTGCACTAGTGCAAGCATAATATCTAAAAATAGAGAATTTAAATGATATAGGCTAGATTTCCACATGACTTCCTCAACTTATACTGAAAATTTGTTTCGCCCTTTCTTGATGCTTCAGAGCATATCCTTTTTCTCTTGTGTGTGAGATCCTGCAATAAATTCATGAGGGAATAAAGAAGTGGGAAGAAGGGAAATTTCAGAATGGGAAGGAATTTTGTCACAGGGATTCCAGGAATAGTACCAAAAGAGGGAATAAATAGAAGTAGGATAGGGAAAAAGTTTCAGGGGTAAAGTGGGATTTCTTCGAAGCGGACAGGGTAAGTTTAGAAAAATGTGGGAAGGTTAATCATTCTAGGATTAAAGAAGAAAACTAAGGGAATATTATGAAAGTGGAATTTGAAGAAAGGAAGAAAATTTTCTGGAAAGTCTACCTGCACTGGTGCAAGAAAAAAATAACTGTAGCGAAAATTAAGCATTACTTGAGTAAAAATATCCATGCTAATTACCCCAACTGTATAAAGGTTGGTTCTATTGAACCTGCTTTTACTTGGTGGTCGCTAACATATCTAAAGATCAAGCAACATTTTCTTTTTATTAGGAATTTTTGATCTTCCTTCCAACAAGCTAGTTTTCATGTTGATCCTTCTGCAATCATGTCAGTGAACTGATTTTCATAATTATAGGAAAATATTTTTCTTTACTTTTCTTATTTTATTATTTTTTTCCTTTTTTTTCCTTTTTTTTTCTTAAGAAGAAAGAGAATTCATGTTTTCAAAAGGTTGGTATTACCATTCACCACTACCATCCCAAATTGCTGTTGGACTTGTTGTGTAAAATATTTCCTAGTAGGTGGCTGAAAATACTTCTTTAACCTGTGTCCATTTACCAAGAATACTGAATTTTTTCCATCAATAGTTTTAACTTCTACTGCTCCATTCTCAAATACTCGGATCACTTCATAAGGTCCCATCCAATGTGTATGGAATTTCCCTTTAAATATCTTAAATCTAGAATCATAAAGGAGCACCCAATCACCTGATTGGAACTGCTTTTTCTGAATAGACTTTTCATGCCACCTTTTGCATTGCTGTTGAATTAGTATGTTCTGTTGAACAAAATCCCTACGAAATTCATCTAACTCATTTAATTGGAGAAGAAGTTGTTGTTGTGCCTTGGAGAGATCTAGTCCCAACTGAACTGTAGTTCTAAAAGTTTTGATTTGGAATTCAATTGGTAATAGAACCTGTTTGCCATATACCAGCTCATATGGTGTATGTCACGTGATATTTCTCTAAGTGTTTCTATATGCCCACAAAGCCTCTGGTAATCATTCAGCCTAGTCCTTCTGATGCATATTGACTATCTTTGTAAGAATGGATTCGATCACTTTGTTAGTGGATTCCACCTGGCCATTTTCTTGCGGGTGATACGACGTGGATTTCTTGTGCCGGATCTTATATTGCTCCATCAAACCATGTACCAGATTAGAAATAAAGTGCAGACCATTGTCAAAAACAATTTCTCTAGGCACACCAAATCTAGTAAAGATTTCAGTAAAAAGAAAATCAACAACAACTTTTTCTGTAGCAAAAGAAACAACTTTAGCTTCTACCCATTTCATAACAAAATCTGTACAAACCAAGATATGCTTTTTACTTAATGATGTTGGATTTATTAGCCCTATAAAATCAATAGCCCATTTTTCAAATGGCTCAATCATAACTTGAGGGCATAAAGGCATTTCATTGGTTTGATTAGGCTGGCCCATTCGCTGACAACTATCACAACGCTTGACATACTGTTTGGCATCCTTAAACAAGGAAGGCCAAAAGTAACTAGCACGCAATACTTTATATGTAGTCTGCTTATCAGCGAAGTGGCCTCCACATGGTTCATCATGAGCAGATTTTAATAAATCAAACACTTCCTCCTCTCTTACAGACCTACGGATAATCAGATATGGACTAGTGTAAAAGAGATCTCCTTGAATCTAGGAATATGCAACACTTCACTGAACAATACTCCGCTTTTCACGAGCGGACAGGTGGGGTGGTGTTTACCAACTAATTAGCAATGTTAGCAAACCACAGGGAATCTGTTGACATAGAAAAAATATGTTCATCCGGAAAATCATCATTAACTGGAGTTATTTCACCAGGATTATCTAATCTAGAAAGAAAATCTGCTACAACATTAAATTTTCCTGGTCTATCAACAATAGTAATATTAAATTCCTACAACAATAATAACCACCTAGTCACTATACCGCTAGTTAATGGTTTATTCATCAAATATTTAATCGGGGAATGATCAGTATGTACAAATACTTCATATCCTGTAATATAGTGCCTGAACTTATTAATTACAAAAAGTACAGCTAAAAACTCTTTCTCTGTAACTGTATAATTTAATTCAGTGGAAGACAAATTCTTACTAATATAATAAATAACATAGGATTGTTTATTTTCCTCTTGTCCTAAAGCTACACCAATAGCCAAATTTGAAGCATCAAAGGAAATATGAAAAGGAAGAGACTAGTTAGGACCTCTTAAAACTGGTGCATGTACTAACTTTTCCTTCAATGTTTCAAAAGACTGTTTGCAAGCTGTGGTCCAAGAATATTCACTATCCTTAGCTAGAAGTCGAAAAGGAGGAGCAACTATCTTAGAAAAATTTTCAATGAATCTCCTATAGTAACCAGCATGTCCTAAAAAACCTCTTACTTCCCTTTGAGTTTTTGGTGCAGGAAGATGCAGAATGATTTTGATCTTTGCTGGATCAACCTAAATACCTTTACCAGAAATCAAATGGCCAAGTACCACTCCCGCTTTGCACACTAAACTACATTTCTTATCACTCAAGGCGAGATGGGCTTCCTGACAATGAAGAAGTAATTTTTCTAGATTTTCAAGAGCTTCCTGAAAAGAATCACCAAACACAAAAAAGTCATCAATATAAATTTCTACAAATTCTAGATCAGCAAAAATGGCCAGGACTGCCCTTTGAAAGGTAGCCGAGGCATTACATAAAACAAAGGGGAGCACTCTATAAGAAAATGTACCCCATGGACATGTAAAAGTAGTTTTATCTTGATCTTCGAGTGCAATCTGTATTTGGTTATAACCACTGAAGCCATCCAAAAAGGAAAAATATTTCTTTCCTGCAAGGGTATCAAGCACCTGGTCAATGAAAGGGAGAGGGAAGTAATATTTGAGAGTGACTTTGTTTAATTTTCGATAATCAATAGAAATACACCATCTTCCATCTTTGTTAGGTACTAGCACTAATGGAGAGACCCACTGACTGTCAGAAATGGGATAGATAAAACCAGAATCCAAGAGTTTTTGTACTTCTTCCTTCACAATGTCTCTTAGAGCTAGATTCATTTGCCTTTGGGGTTGTCGGACAGGTCGGGCTCCTTCCTGAATATAGATATGATGTGTACAAGTTTCAGGGGGAATGCCCTTCATATCTTCATAGCCCCATGCAAAGGCACTAAGATGGTTTTGCAACAAATTCACAAGCTGCTCTCGCTGAGATGAGTCCAAATATGAACTAATATACAAGGATTTACCGGGGCTAATCTCAACAAGAGTAGTATCAGGCTCAGGAGTACTCAAGGGGGTGGTCAAATGCAGTGGTACAGAAGAATGAGAATCATGATTATCTTGAAAATCTAGGCTGAAAATCTGGCTCAATAGCTCAAAATTAGGCATAGTGTCTAGATTATTCAGGAAATCTTGAATCTCATCTTCTTGTGAAGACCCAGTATGCTGATGGATAAAGGAAATGGGTTGAGTGTCCTCATCACTACTCTGATCAAACCATAAATTATCTCGAAGGTCCTGAATGGATCCGGCAAGGGGTATAAGGTAACTTTCTTCCTAGAATCTCCATGCGAAATATACATATCACTGGAGTGGCATCCAATATATGCATCGACTGTAGCAAGCCATGGTCGACCCAAGATCAAGGGATGTCCTCCTACTGGGTTCTTTGGCTGAAGCACAATGAAATCAACAGGATATTCCCAAGAATCTAATGAGATGATCACATCGTTCGATACTCCTTCTGGCTTAATTTCAGATCTATCTACTAATTCAAGCATAGTGGGGGTAGGGCGAAGATGAGATAACCGAAGTTGATCCATGGTTTGCTTAGTCATGACATTAATGGATACTCCCAGGTCTATAAGAACATTAGAGACAAGGACATTACCAATCTGAACTGAGACAATAGGGTTTCTGGGATCAATATATTTTTCCATAGACACACATGTCGTCATCAACTCTGCTGTCCTACCAACAAACTGAATGGTTTTGGGTTCCAATCTCTTCCTCCCGAGTTTCTTGAGACAAAGTTTCTTAATTATCTTAGTACAAATAGGGATCTCTTTAATGGCTTGGAGTAGAGGTATCTTAATGAAAATATTCCGAAGCTCTGATGCCAAGCTAGTCTCAGAAATAGGCTCACTTCTTTCCATCACTAGCCTCTCTGGGAAGGGAGACTGGTTGGAAGAAGATGGCAAGGATTCAGAGGGTAAGGGCTGCTTAGTGACATCTTTCAAAGAATGATTAAGAGTTTCCTCTCCTTCTTTCTCTTCAAAAATCACTTTAGGTTGTTTCTGATTTTTTTATGTTACAGTCCTTCCCGATCTTAATTAAATATCATGAACCCCAACTGGAATAGACTGGTACTCGAATAAAGGTGGGTTTGTTACATAGATCATTTGCACTGCTTTATTATTGTTAGGATTGGGCATAGGCTGAGTAGGCAATTGAGGAGGTTGAAAAGGTGGAGGTAAAGGTAATGGTGGAGTAGACTGACTCGGAGGCTGAGGCATTGGATAAGGTGTATGTGTAGATGGATATGACTGCATGGGTGGCTGGTAGGAATATGGAGAATGGGTTGCCCCTCTCCAACCTTGTTGCCATGGTTGAGAAGGTTGCCCATGCTGATATTGATTTCCATATTGCCACTGTTGATTAGTGTTAGGATAAGAATATGCATGTGAATTATAACCAAAATAGTATGGAGAAAATTCAGGAGCCATACCTTCACCTACCTGAGGCCAATTTCTTTTTGCTCCCATAGCATACAAGTATTCAACTTCAAGCTGCCCCCCTGTAAATACAGCTTTATGCCCTGGTATAGAGGGACATTTTTCTATGATATGGTCTTCTTCACAAATAGCACACTTATTAGTTTCTTTCAAATTAAGAGGACATTCTTTAGGAGGATGCTTGTCTCTACATTTAGAACAGAAAATGTTTAATGACTGTTGTTCCTTCATGAGTTTTTGCTGAAACTTCAAAGAGTCCAACTATTTGGTAACAGTATTCATTATATCAATTTTCATGATTTTCATTTTAATTTCTAGTCCAGTAATCATAACATCAGTAGATTTGGTTTTTCTATTTCTATTTCGAGTTCCTCTACCGTATCTATACTGATTTCTTGAAAATTTCCTACATAATTCACAAATTTGTTTGAAAGTTTGCTGAGAAATATCACCTTGTCCTAACAAATTTAATTTCTAGCATTATCAGTAAGTCCTCTTAAGACCAAGGTTATAATAGTATTGGAATCAAGCTTAAGTTTTGACCTTTGTAAAATATACAAAAAGCTTTCTAGGTAATCTTCAAGAGTTTCATCATCATCCTATATGACTGTAAAAATATCATCCTGCATGTCCCGAGTTTTGCAATATTCTTGATATTTAGATAAAAACACTCTCTTCATCTGATCCTAAGAGGTTATGGTGTTTCCTCCTAACCCCATAAACCAGCGTAAAGCTGAGTCCTTGAGAGTAATAGGAAATAATCTTAGATTCTGAGCATCAGTTGAATAATCATAACTTCTACACAAAATATCAAACTCGAATAAAAAAGAGTCAAGTTCTTCATGAACTTTACCATGGAAATGAGGGAGAGCTGATTGTGGAATATTCTTCATTTGTGCCACAGTACCGGGGTCCACAATTGGAAACGAAAAAGTGGATTGTTCCCCACCTACCTAGTTTTCACCAGTCCCTTCCACATGATCTTCATGGTCTGCCATTATTTCCATTTTTCTCCCAACAGACTGAACCACACCTGAGCTATTATCACCAGAATCCAGGTGGATTGTTCCTGCATGATGAGTTTGAATTGGATTGGGCTTTCTGATCACAAAAGGAGACCCAATATGAGAATTGTTTTCAGAATTCTTTCGGCCCTTAGTGGGCTTTGAACCCCTACCTTTTCTGGGCATTCATTTTAAAAAATAAAGAAAAATAACAAGCAACTTCTAATAAAGAATGTTGTCAGAAATCAATCGACACCAGTAAAATTGCTTCAAAGAAGCTTTTCCTACAAAAAAATAAAGGAAAAATTACCTCTATTGTATAATCAGAAAATTCTTACCAAATCAAATCACCTCCTCGGCAACAGTGCCAAAATGTTGGGTGCAGGAATTACACTTAAGCAAACTCCTCAACACTTAAATTGTCAACACAGGGGATTCATAAACTTAGAGACAAAGCACAGGCAATGTCAGAGATGGTATGAATATTTATAATGTCAAGCCCTACTTTCTTTAAAGGAAAGATTGTAGAATCAAACTAAAGAAAGGAAAAAGGCAACTTGAACCATCAAAATAATCTAAGACTAGAACAAGGAAGAATGCATTTGCAAAAGAGATTTAAAAATAAAGGGGCAATCACTCTAGCTAACTATTGATTAACTACTAAGTGTGTGTTTTCTTTAGCAGAGACACTTTAGTGGTCTTATCAGATGGGCCCTTGAAACCTGCTTATGTAAAGATTTCCTTCTTGCACTAATTTGTCCTACACTATCACAGTCTGCTTGCACTAGTGCAGGAACAAAGATTTTATGCAGAGGGTTTAATTGGTGTATATACTAAAATCGTTTTTCTTCCTGCAAGAGTTTGAACTTTTCAGATTCAGAGCATTCAGATCCCATGACAAGAAACTAGTTCTTGCACCAGATCAGAGCTTCTTACACTTGGCATTTAATTCTTCAAATAAGTGCTTAGTTACTGCAAGTGTTATTATACTGTAAAATCCAATTGCACACATAAAAATGAACATTTCTGATTTTATCAAAGTGTAGAAATAAAGAAACAATCCATATAATTTATCCTGTCATGAAATATTAATGAAACCAAGAAAATTGCTGGAAGTAAACTAAAAAGCTTGCTGCATCACACCAACGTGCACTAGTGCAGGTTCATTTCTCTTGCTTGGACCAGGCGGGGAAAACCAAGCAAACAAAAATGCAGAAAATGAATAGCACATCAACATGCACTGGTGCAGGTTTATTTCTCCTGCTTTGACCAGGCGGAGAAAACCAAATCAAACAAAACTGTAGAAAATGAATACACACCAATGTGCACTGGTGTAGGTTTATTTCTCTTGCTTGGACCGGGTGGGGAAAGCCAAATCAAACAAAACTGCAAAAAATGAATAGCACACCAACGTGCACTGGTGCAGGTTTATTTCTCCTGCTTGGACCAGGCGAGAAAACCAATCCAGAATCAGATGCAGGAAAATGAATTTTAACTACTTCACGCTGTGGATCTGCTTTCACTCGAAAAGAATATATGTGTTGTAAATTAAATCACACTTTGCAGAATAAACGTAAATTACAAGAAACTAAAAATAGGGTAAATGTGTTGGGTTCGCTGGGCCCTAGCCAACCAGCACATTTCCCTTTCAAATAGGAACATTGCTCAGTATTTTACCAATTCATCAGCTTACAAACATAGAAATATGATTTACAAAACATAAGGCGGAGCTCCCTTCTTATTAATTCATAGAGGAAAATACCTGCGTGATTACATAGTCCAACCCAAATTTGGGCGATAACAAAAATACAAGCCTACTACCGCCTCCTTGGTTATATCTCTGTTCTATACAAATTCTTATCAAAAACTATCTCGTCCTATTTACATCTTGCGTTATATAGATTTTTGGCTGAAGGCCAAAAGGATCGTTTAACCTACTACATAACTGATATGTAGAATTTATCTTCTCGGCCTTCAAAATTAGGCAGTTCAACAACTGGCCATAACCAATATCCAACATTCATTCTTCATAAATATAATCTCAGCTACCTTTGATCGATCTTGCTGTCATGGTTGAAGCTCGGCTGCCTTCAAATCTAACTTGTTGTTATGGCCGAAGTTGCGCAAAATGAGGCGGTGATCAGGGAGGTCTGGATCTACTGCAAAGATTCGTTGTGCTAGCACTGGTGCAAGATCTGATCATGCGCTAGGATCAGCGGTCATGATAAGCACTTAACTACCAAACAAACATTCGAGATATCGATAAGTTACAAAAGTGATTATAAGCAAGATATCATGTAATAACTAATTAATTACGCTAAATTAAGTTAAAAATATGAAATATAAAGTTCATGTGAAATATGTCATCGTTCTTGGACTAGTATAGGATGAGGTTGTATAAGAGAGGTAAAACAATGGTAAATGGTTATAATTTAGGAAGGGAAAAATGGTCAAAAGAGAGAAAAATAGGGGGTTAACAATGTTTCCAATTGGTTTCTGCTACTACCAGAAGTTTCAGTCCTTTTGAACATGTTCAATCTGGGAGGCTTATTACTCAAACTAGTTTTGCTTGACCTTTGTTTGTGCTTTGGCATTTCATTAGACACAGAGTTGATGAGATGATTCAAGATTTCGAGATCATATGGTTCTTTCTCTTTGGCCCTACTCATAGAGGCCTGAGATCTCTTACCTATGTCCTTGGAATCTTTTGTTGGTTCATCGTCTGAGATGACTCCAATTGTGCGCAAGTACTTCTCAATAGTGATAACTTCTTCATAATTTTTTGTTAGTGTTTTTTTCGTAGTTCGCTTTACAAACTGTGCAATGCTTGCTGGAAAGGTAGAAGTGTAGTAGTCTATTGTATGGAGTCATGAGGTTTCATGTTTCCAAAAATTTGTTCAATATGTGATTAAACCTCAGATTAAATATTTCACCTTTTCCTTTTGCTCCATCTTAAGATTACCCAACTCTTTCAATAACATGGAAGAGGTCTTATCATCAACAAATGTTTTAAGGAAGATCTTCTTAAACCCTCTCCAATTCTGGATGAAGTTTGGAGGAAGGTTCTAATACCATACAGTTTCTCTACCATCCAAGCTACATGGAAAAAGTATACATTCCACATCACTGTAATGTACCTCAAGTGTTTGTAGATGTAGGTAAAAGTTGTCCAGATGGTCTTCAACCTTGACTATTTTATCAGGGTCATACTTCGTTAAGAGCTTCTCTAAGTGCCTTGGCATCTTGTGTTGAACACCTGAAAGTGCGAGTGGGCCCTAAGTCATCTAGTCCAGATTTTGGTTTTCCATGCCTTTTTCTTTGTTGTCCTCCTCTTCTTTGTCAGAATTTGATGGATTTTCTTCCTCTTCTTCCTGCCTGACCCACAGAAAGTTGTGTCCGAGAGTAGAATGTTGTCTCTGTCACCACCGTGAAAGAGTGGAGGCTCTTCTTGTTTTTCCACAAAGTCTGATAATTCTTCAAGAGTGGTAAGAACCACTTCTTCAATAGTAGAAACTATTATCCCCGTGGGGGTGGTCCTTTTCTTCTTCAAATAATATGGAAGATTGATTACTCTTGAGAAAAATCTAACAAATTTTTCAAATTAGTGGGTTATAGGGCGGACGGACCATATCTAATCATATGAAATTTCATGTTCAGGCTTGGGCTAAGAAGAGTCACCAACTTCAGAAGTACGAGTAGGGGAGGTGCAATGAATGTTTATGTCTTGACCAAAAGATGGGATGATGGGTTCGGTGGGTTTATCAACCATAAAAATATTGGTTTCCCTCCTTCTAGCACAAGAAATGTTGACGGTGCTAGACCCACCAACATTCAAGGGATCTCCGTGATGTGAAGTCCCAATTAGACCTCACACCGTTTGATGTAGAAGCCACACTCTAAATAAAGGCTTGGTTGTCAATTTCTTAAAGATTTTCCTTGGCTCTAATTGTCAGCAAGAGAGAGGGGTGTGTCTAGTGAGTTTTCAGTTGCAACTATGTCGAGGTTCTTCTAGTGTAGAGTGGGGGAGAAAAGTGAGCCTCATAACTCATAGGAGGTGGAGCATATGGTGGAGGTTGAGGGTAGGAAATGGATCCACTGATACTATCAGCGACAGGAGATTCCCCTGACGCATTACCAACAATAGGCCAAGGCAAATTGGGGAGGAGAGTATAAACATAAGCTGACTGAGCATAGATTAGATCATATTTCAAGGCTATCTAGAGGGCTTCTTCCTTAGTTTGAGGGAATTGGGAAGTGACATATTTATCTATGGGGGCTAAAAGTGTTTGTAGAAACCAATCCATATATACATGGTCTTCAAACTTAGGGGCTATACACACGCTCCTCCTTCTGCGCCATTCTTGAACATGGTCAGAAAGGCGAGTGGTAGAAGTTTGATGAAAATAGCTCAAGAGTTCAGTACCTATGTCGTACTAGAGAGGTAGTTGGAAATAGGAAAGAAAATATTTGGTGACTCGCAAAGGTGGAATGGGAGGCATGTGGTTGGTCTACATACCATTTGGTAGCAGCTCTAGTTAGGGTTTGTTGGAAAAGGAAAAGATGAATGGAGTCTTTGGTAATGGAATTTGATGAACACCACATGTGAAAAGAGCGAACATGATTTGTGGGGTCTTCTCCAAGATTACCTTTGAACTTGGGGATGTCAGAAGGAAGCTTGGTAGGCATAGGAGGCCAATTTGGGTTATGGAGAAGAGGGTCATTAATGAGCTGGCTAAAATCAGGGAGGCTCAAACCAGCCATATAAGGAAGCACGAGATGGTTAGTGGCCATACCTGTAGAGCTTCTGCTTGTGGGGTTACCTTGGTTACCATCTGGGTTTCTAGTGCCCACATGGTGCCTGACATGGTTTCTAGTGTGGGATTAGGAAGATGTGTAATCAGAGGAAGAATTGGAAGAATTAGAAGAACTAGAGTCAGTATGGGGACTCAATGAAGGACTAGGAGGATGGGTTCAAACTCGATGAGAGGGTATAAGATGTCCTAAAGGAAACTGGGGGCAAAGGTCGTGAAGTATCCATGACAGACGCTTAGGGGGAATAATGCTGTCAAGATAAAATATGAATCAAGAGGCTAAAGGGTGATGATGGGAGAAAATAGAAACAAATAACAAGAAAACACCTAGTGTAGTTGTGTTAAGTGTAAAATAACTATAATGATATGCTACTCTAATTCAAGCAAACACATCCTATATAAGAAAAAACAACCTTTAGCCTAAAGGTGATCTCAATCCTCAAACAAGTCCTAGATCTACTACTTAATATGGCATTCCAAGAGACTTATTACTTGACATAATTTGATCCCTACAAGCAGAGCTATCTAGAGAAAGATGAGCTAGAGGACGAACTGCTTGCCTGCAGCCAGTCCTATAGGGTGTTTTCCTAAGATTGGCCACCAAGATTACCTTCGTCCCATAAGGGTGGTCAAGTCTTGAGATGCTTCATGATCAACCATGGCATGGAATTCCCTACCACAGGTTGGATAGCCATGAGGAGAACTGCCCGCACCGTGATCTAGCCTAACCCCCTCTGAATTGAGTTTCTGATGCACTCTGGATTTAGACCATGGGATGGTGAAGGATTTTAAGCTCCCTAATATGTAAAATTCTATGTCTCAGTGTAAGTGATCAATGGGTACTATTGGAATCCTATCCCATTGATCTTATACCTAACTACAAAGATTGTTTAGCCCTGGTACCCAAGTGGGCTTAATCTATGTGAGTTAATTTATTATGGTGGATTGTTTCAAGTCTTCACTTGGCGGTGTTAACCAAACTCACATTCGCTTAGGTTGTGAGTGTGTGAAAATAAAGTGTCAAGTGGATGAGTTAATTAAGCATTTTTTGATGATGCCATGAGCTGCTAAAAATAAAGTGTTGAAAACTATAAGTAATGTTGAAAATTGGCAGTAAAATAAACAGCTAATTCAAGCACGCAACCACCTACCCAAGAAGGCTATCAAGAAGCTAATAAATTGAAGGAAAGAAAGAAACTAAAAGACACAAAAAATCAACAAAATATCTAATTTTTAAGGGACTAGGATCTAAAGGCACTAGGTTGCTGAAAATGGTGCAAAAAACCAACAAAAATTAGAGGTGAAAATGTTGGAAAAGGATAGGAAAGAAGATCCAAAAACTAGGATACACAAAGGGATCCTAAGGGGGAAAGGAAACACCAAACTATAAAGAGAGTAAAATGTTGGATAAACCTATCCAAAAGGGCTACAAAATAGTGGACAAAACCCTAGAAAATAATGGTTGAAAATGTTAAACCCTAGACGCCTCAACTCAACAAGCCTCTTCCTAAATGGTGGAGGTGTACTCTAAACTCTAGGGGCATTTTTCCTTCCTTAATGAGAAAATACCAAGTGGATCTAGGCCTAGAGGCGAAATTCTTCATGGCACACATGCAACACCGTAAAAAAAAAAATGGAAAATTATGAAAAATGACAAAATGCATAAACTGACTTAAAAAGTGTGTTCTAGGCATAGTTATTGGGCCAAAAAGTGCACTTTTTTGCTTCTCTCGCTTGGCATATCTTATCCAAAATGTGTCATCTTGTACTTGGATGGTACCTGTGACCTACAAAAAGATGCAGAACCCCAACAGAAAAGAAGAATTTTCCAAAGAAAAAGAAAAAGAAAATCTAAAAATAGAAATTGGGAGTGCTAAAAATAACTGGAAAAATGCAAAAGATATTTGAAACAACAGTCACCAAGGTTTTGAATTACTACACAATTGGAGTCACCATTTGATAGTCTAAATATTTGATAGAAGTGTACCAAAAATGCCTTACTTAAGTCACTAGTGACAAGTGACCCTAGAAACAAAATATGGTTGTTTACACTTTAATTTGCAATGAAAGAAAGAAGAAAAATCATGTAGCAAAAGATCATATGCAACCCAAAACATATAATAGCAAAAATCAAAGTGTAGCAACCCATGGATCACATAAATAAATAAATTTTATTAATGTAAATGAAACTCCTAGTGAGGATAATTTACAAACTCAGGTCTATAGATCCCCCTCCATGGGATGGGTCCTTTTGATTTCCTTGTGTTTCAACAACTTGTTTCTCTCTCTCAACTTGCAATCGGTGAAAAAAAAACAAAAATAACTTGAACTAAAGTGGGATCTCAAATGTGATAAGATGATAGTGGTGACGATGAGAGTGTTCAAGGCGAAAAATGAATGGAAAATCCCTTTATTTATAACAAAATATTGAGCTAAATTAGGAATTAGAAAATAATAAAATATTATTGACCAAATCAAAATCTAGCCATTGGGAATACTTTATTATATTTTTTGGAGAGGGAAAAGATATTCAAAATGGTCAAATATCTTTATTTAGAAAGTGGTTGAAGTAATTAACAAATAAAAATGATTTATTAATCACTTTGTGAGAATTAAGAAAGAAATAATTATTAAATAGTGGTTTAATAATTATCTCATAAGGAAAATATGGAATAAATAAGGAATAATAAATAAATAGTGATTTATTTAAATATTCTAAGGTGATTAAGTCAAAATTAATTAAGAAATAATTATTTCTAGAGAAAAATAAATAAATAATGATTTATTCAATTATTCTCATGGGGTTTTTGAATTTTAATGAGAAATAATTTAGGAAAAATGGTTTACTAAATTATTTCCCATGGTGAAAGTGGTTTTACCATGGTAAAATTAATCCTACATGGTGTATTTTGATCCACCTAGTAAGAAATGGCTAGGTGATCATTTTTTGGGTGATAACAGTGTAAAGCAGGAAATATTTGCCATAATTAAGAGTAAATAATGTTGGCATTATGAGACAAGTGTTGTCCTTGATGGCAAATCACACAAATGATAAATTATAGTGCAACAAAGTTATTTTCAAGTTCACGCACTTTCATGTAGAGAAAAATTTCTTTCATATGGTGAAAAGTTCATGCACTTTCATGCAGAGAAAAGTTTCTTTCATGTAGAGAAAAGATCACGCACTTTCATGGTTTGCTCATGGTATTAGTCCGACAGTTTTTGATCCTATGGTTTTGGTCCGTGGTATTGCATCCAAAAGTGTTGATCCCAAGTATTGGGTCCATGGTACTGAATTGTTATGGTTTTTGGTCTATGGTATTGTGAAAGGCCTAAGACTATAAAAGAGGAAGGAGATCATTTGGCAAGGCATCTTCTGATTAATTGAATATCTGATAAAGTGCTAGATCTGGAATACGGTGATTGGGTTATGGTGCAGATCTAGATCTGAATAAAGAAGGAACCTGAGCTTTATAAGGCGGATCTACTAATGGGTCGAGATCTTCTTGGCGCATGATCAGATTTGTAGATCTGATAGTATGGGGTATGCTTGAAGTCTGAAAAATCACCTATACCCACAGGTCCGCAGGTGCGACACGTTGCAGGTGCGGAGGTACGCAAGCCAGACACAGAGAAGGTGCGGAGGTGCGCAAGCAAGTTGAAGTTTCAGGTGCGGAAGGTACGCAGGTGAGCCGCAAGTGCAGGTGTGGAGGTACGCAGATGAACAGTGGGTGCAGGTGTGGAGATTCGCAGGATAAATGAAGTGGAAGTGCGGATACTCATAGATGTCTATCAGTGAAGTTGCAGACCCTGCTTGAAATTTGTTTTAACTGCTTTTGTCTATTCTGCAGAGTTCTGGGTTCAGTATTGGTGTTTGATTACTGTTACTGTTTGATCTGATCTGAGAAGTGATTTGTTATGAAACCAGCTCAAGAAAAGATAGAAAAGATAGATCAACGCTTTAGAATTCAGCCTCTTCGAGGGGGCAACCTCCTTTACATTACATAAATGAACAATTATTGGATGATACAAATGAAAAGACCTCCTTTCTATATATAGGAGTCTAAGGGGTCATAACATAATCAGAGCCGACATAACAATAATAATGTAAGTGCACAATAATAACAATAGTGAGCTTCTATGTGGCACAATAGTAACAATATGGGCACTACATGGGTACATCAATATAATAAGTGGGTTGTACTAATAACAATAAGGGGTTACACTAGTAGTATAGGGGCCTAACATGCCTCTCTCCTTCAAAAAGCGTTGTCCTCAACGCTTGAGTAGTTCTTGATGCTTCTGTATAAAATTCTTGTCCTCCCATGTGGAATCTTCAGCAGGTAAGTTCTTCCACTTGATGAGATACTCCGAAATTGATCGATTTCGTAGTTGTCGGGTTCTTGTTTCTGTGATTGCTCTAGGTTCCAATATGATTTTTCCTTCCTCTTCAATTTCTGGCAATATTGTTTGAATTGGGATCTTTTGCAACTTTTGAATAAGTGACCATACTTCTTCGTCCTTCTTCCATTTATCCCTTGCTTCGTTTATCCAATCTGGTTGGATAATAGAAATAACACAAAACAATGCTTCCACATCCTCATCCTTGAAGAGTCTTCCCATTCGGTAAGGTCGCCATTTTTTAAGTGCATGTAATATTGCCAACATTTCCTTCTCATAAATAGCTTGCTTTAGATGTAGTAGTAAAAATACCCAATCACCTACATCAAAACATTTTTCACTATGATGTTGATCTACCTGTTGTTTCATTTGATTTTGCACCGAAGTGGCGTTATCCTTTAAAAGTTGGAGAACTTGTTGTTGATGCTTGATGTGATCTTTCACTGCTTGAACATTTTTCTTCTTGATATGTCCTTCTATCTTTAGAGTTTGAGGAGTGGTCATTCTTGCCAATAGTTTACAAGATATGGTCTGATTCATTTCTTCTTTCTCTGGGGTTGGGTCTTGGAATATATCCTCTTCTTTTGATGTTTCTTGATCCTTTTCTTCCTCCTCTTCATACTCTATGTAAAATAATTTCTTCTCAACACACTTATGACCTTTAGTGCATTTGCTATCACAATTGTAACAAAGCCCTTTTTCTCTTTTTTCTTCCAATTGTTGTGGTGTAACCCTTGTAGGTTGTGGAAGGCTAGGAGAAACAACACTTCCATCTTTATAGTTGTGAGGGGTAGACTTCCTTGTTGCCATAATTTTACTTTCCAATATGTCACAAAGCCCTTTTACTCTTTCCAATTGTTGTGGTGTTGCTCTAAAGAAGGTGTTGCTCTTTGTATCGTCATAATGTGCTATCATTTCCTCCGTGAGAATTGACCACGTAACAAGTTGTTTATGAGAACAAAGCCCTTTATACCATAAAAATTGATCCAGTTCTAAATATGAAGATGCAATAGATACCTTTTGTAACAGTGGTACACCATGTAGATCAAAATATTGCTCCATCTGAAGTATCCAATTTACCGGATCCTTGCCATCAAACTTCCTCATCTTGCTTTTTCTTGATTTTAGGACCTCGATCTTGAAACTAATGTAGCTCTGTACTCTCAAATATTTAATTTTTGAAATTGCTACATGTAGTAGCCCTCTGTGTCCTCTTTCCAATGCCACTAGTCTGATCCAAATTGGATTCTCCAAGAAAGCGTTATGCACAATCTCCCAAGATGACCTGATTATATACCTTTCCAGAAGAGTGAAATTGTATGAAGTGCCACGTGGCAATTTTTCGACCTTTGGCTCTGTAAAAGATATGAAAGAAACTAAAGTCCGTCCTCTTTCTATACCTTCTTACGAAATTTCAATCTGATGCTCAGAGAGAAATTTATGATGATTTTCCCCAAGTCACCTGTTTGGAATGTAATTCAGGAGTCTACAAAAAGACCAACTTCCTCAGATCATATCTCCGCAAATATCTCACAAAAAGCTTTGAAATTCGGATCCAAGGTTCAACGCAATTTCTTCTCAAATGGGTTTTCTTTGTGACTTCTGAAACGTCACAGAAAAAAAGTTATAGAGAAACTGCCGCGATGACCTGTTTGGAGCAGCGAAACCCTAGAATCCAAAGCTCTAATACCAAATGTTATGAAACCAGCTCAAGAAAAGATAGAAAAGATAGATCAACGCCTTAGAATTCAGCCTCTTCGAGGGGGCAACCTCCTTTACATTACATAAATGAGCAATTATTGGATGATACAAATGAAAAGACCTCCTTTCTATATATAGGAGTCTAAGGGGTCATAACATAATCAAAGCCGACATAACAATAATAATGTAAGGGCACAATAATAAAAATAGTGGGCTTCTATGTGGCACAATAGTAACAATATGGGCACTACATGTGTACATCAATATAATAAGTGGGTTGTACTAATAACAATAAGGGGTTACACTAGTAGTATAGGGGCCTAACATGATTGATTGATTATGTATTGATGGATGAAATCTATAATGGATAAGATTCATAATGACTTATCTCTATGAGATCTGATGAACTAGATCTGGTTGCTAACACACATATTATCCTTGTATATGTATTGATCTGGTGATTGGGTGATTCAGAAGATTGATTGATTATGTGCTTCAATGATATTTATGGGTCCAGTATGAAAATTGGATGAAACGTGGCCTTTCAGATTATGTGTTGTGCTTCAGGATTATCCAGTATGAAAATGTATGAAACGTGGTACCCAGAGGAGAGAAGATTATAGGTCGGTGCCTACGTACTAGTATTTTAGCTAGTACAAGAGCTAAGGGGGTGGTAGCTCCCTTCCAGTAGCAATTGAAAACTTTGGAGCATTGTAGCAGGTAGCAACCTGCGTACTAGTAAATGGATCGGCTAGTACAAGAACTATGGGGGTTGTAGCTCCCTTCCAAGAGAGACTGGAGAACGAGAGAGGGTTGTAGCTCTCTACAGTTAGAAGCCTGCGTACTAGTATAAGACTGCACCAGTACAGAAATATTGTAAAAGGATTTTCTTATTAAGAAGAAGATTGAGATGACTTGCAGCAGGTGGTTTTCTCCCACATTGGGTTTCCACCTTATATCATTGTGTTCATGTGTGTGGCTTATGTGTGATGATCTGTTCTATTTTACTGCACCTATTTGATGTTAATATGGTTGATAATGTTCTAATGCACTCATTGAAGATCAATTAACTAAATCATAAGTTTACTGAATATATGTGGGTATTCTTAACTGAAGCAGCATATATGAATCAGAGTATGGAAATGAAAAAGTTTTATTGACTTGATAATACTGATTCACCCCCCCCTCTCAGTATTATTTCCAACAATTGGTATCAGAGCAGGTCCTTTTGTAGAAGCTTGATCGCTTGAAGGAGATCCGTGGAACAATGGGAAAGAAGCTTAAGAAGAAAGCGCCTAAGCAGAAGAAGACATCTCAGAAGAACTATGACAGTGGGAGAATCGATTGGGGATTATGTGGAAGAAGCACTTCAGAATCATTTCAGAATGAAGATGAACTATCAGGTATGAATTTGTTATCCTCTGATGTTCCAGCTATCTATCCTTTTGGAAAAGATGAAAGTGATAGCGAAACAACTGAATTTGCGTTTATGGGTGAGCAAGAAAGATATCAAATAGAGGAAGAATTTAAAAGGCTTACAGACAAAATTAGAGATCAACAAGATCTATTGAACAAAAGGGAATGTGTCTTCAAAGAAGAAGCTGCCAAACTAAAAGCTCAACTAGAGGAAGGAAACAAGGTAAGGAAGTTATTCAAGGACAAATATCAAAAGTTGCAGGATGAAGTAACATCACTAAGAGATGAAGTCAATGAAAGAAGCACAACCATCAAGAAACTCAGAGATAGATCCAGTTACTATGAAAGTCTTGAAGCCACGATCCGCTCGCTAAAAGAAGATCTTGAAGAATCAAAGAAGCAGAATAAAGAACTACTCCAAGCTCATGAAAATGAAGTTCTTGAACTAAGGCAACAAATGGAAGAAGGAAGAAAATCTGAAGAAATTTTGAAGAAGCAATGTCTGGAAAAGGAAGAACAACTTCAGGTTGAGGTAAATATCTTGAAAGGTAAATTAGAAGAAAAGGATAAGCTCTTACGTTTTCAAGATAGTACTAAAGTGTTGGATGATATTCTTAATAGTCAAAGGTCTCCTGCTATCAAAACTGGTCTTGGTTTTCATGAATCTATTGAAGGTGAATCTAGTTCACAAAGTAAGACAAGGGACTCTACTACAAAATTTGAAATACTCAATAAGGAGATGAAAGGTCAATCTCATCATCAACCAAGGAAAGAAATTCTTCAAAGAAAATCCTTTACTCCTCCTATGAATAATGTTGAATGTTTTGTATGTCATAATCTTGGACATGTTGCAGCCAGATGTAGAAGAAGAAGGGTTCAAGACCATCATGCAGAAAGATCATCACATTCAAGGTACTTTAATGGATATTTCTTTGCTTGCAATATGTTTGGTCACAGAGTTGTTGATTGCTATAGAAGAAATATGAGACATGTAAGATGTTACACATGTAACAAGCTTGGACATATAGCTAAGGAATGCAGGAACAAAGTATGGGCACCATACCAAAAGGAGAAAACATCATCATCACACTTGAAGATGTGGAAGAAGAAAGAGGTACAGTCAGAAAGAGGGGGCACAACACAACATACAGACATAACAGAATCAGAGGGAGCTGGAAGTGTAAAACTTCAGTGTCCTAAATCTCATACGCAAGTTTCTTAAAGAGAAGTCACGTATATACGCGAATTGGTTATGGCATAGTCGCGTATATGATTGTTTGAGGAAAGGCAGTAGGGACAGGTTCAGGAAAAGGATCAGTTATGATTCGGTTTATTATTTGCGCTGTTTGATAATGGTTACAATTTACTGATGATGTGTGGAAATGACTTGATGGTTAGAAGTGTTTTGTTTCTAACTTAATAATGATGATGACTTGATACTTCTTGCTAATATGCATGATCAGATCTGACAGTAAACAAGATGGCACAGGTTTAGGGGGAGCATATGCTTTTAATGCATTGTTGGCATTATGGTTAATAGTCTTTGGTGATGATGCTTATATGGATAAATGATTCATCTTGTTATGATATGGTTATGAGTTGTTCAGATGATTCTTGGGGTTACATAGTTGATATTTAGATCAGATTTGTGGTTGATTCTCTAATGGTGCTTACATGGTGATCTTCATAAGGATAACGAGAAGTACATAGCTTGAATTCACATCTTCTTTACTTGATGATGAGTCACTCATATGCTGTTGTCATCATATGCATAAAGATCATATATTACAGTTATGATGCAGGATTCCTATTGTTCTTGGCACATATATGGATGAGGATTGTTGGCTGGATACATGGATGATTATTCAATGTTGCATTGTTGGAGACATGATGATGATGAGTTCTTACCTATATGATGATAGGTTGTTATATTCCCAATTGATGATACTTGGTTCATGCAGATCTGGATGGCTATGGTGTTTCTCTCATATGATAGAATGTGAATGATTCTATATATACAGAATTCTGTTAGCTGATATGGACATACCTTGATGATTCATGCACTAATACAAGTTGCTTGTCTAGTTGTTGTTGACAGATACTATGGAGCAGATCATACAGTGTCGTTACTAATGTTTATCGTGATCTTATTTAGGTGTTTGGTCTCTGTTATAAATGTCATGTATATCATTCGATGTAAAGGTCATATCAAGACTCATGATGTAATAGTGTGTCTCTATATTTTGTAGTCATTTGATGAGATCTCTTCAGGTCATGTAATGACCTATGTTGGTTTCCCAACTATGCCTAGGATGAATGATGTTATTCTCTTATGTTATCTGTAAACTTTTGGTATATCACCATTGTGATGGGAGATATATGTATGTATGAGTCTTTGGTGATAGGAAGGTCATTTATGATGTATAGAGTCATGCACTTCTTGTAGAACATCTTTTTGCAGACCTTGCTTAACAGTCAGGGGGAGCATGAACAAGCATATTTCAGCAGAGCAGAGATTTCAGCATGTTCTCAGAAAAAGGATGGACAGATTGGTGCACCATGGCATATACAAAGGGGCAGCTCATTCAGAGATTTCAGCAGGTACTCAGGGGGAGTATGGACAGCAAAGGAAGAGAATATCTTGGTTCGCCCTTTGCCCTTGATGTCAAAGGGGGAGAGTGATTTTGTATTGTTGCCATCAAGTCCAAAGGGGGAGATTGTTGACATTATGATGCATGTGTTGTACTTGATGGAAACCAACTCGTAGAATATCAACTCACTTATATATATCTAGATGAATCTACGGAAGAGATACCAGATGTGACAGAGTGCATGGGATGCCGGACAACTCAAAGGAATCAGATGACAGTTCTCAAGTTAGCTTTGCCATCAAGTCCAAAGGGGGAGATTGTTGGCATTATGAGACAAGTGTTGTCCTTGATGGCAAATCACACAAATGATAAATTATAGTGCAACAAAGTTAATTTCAAGTTCACACACTTTCATGCAGAGAAAAGTTTCTTTCATATGGTGAAAAGTTCACGCACTTTCATGCAAAGAAAAGTTTCTTTCATGTAGAGAAAAGATCACGCACTTTCATGGTTGGCTCATGGCATTAGTCTGACAGTTTTTGATCCTATGGTTTTGGTCTGTGGTATTGCATCCAAAAGTGTTGATCCCAAGTATTGGGTCCATGGTATTGAATTGTTATGGTTTTTGGTCCGTGGTATTGTGAAAGGCCTAAGGCTATAAAAGAGGAAGGAGATCATTTGGCAAGGCATCTTCTGATTAATTGAATATCTGATAAAGTGCTAGATCTGGAATACGGTGATTGGGTTATGGTGCAGATCTAGATCTGAATAAAGAAGGAACCTGAGCTTTATAAGGCGGATCTACTGATGGGTCGAGATCTTCTTGGCGCATGATCAGATCTGTAGATCTAATAGTCTCGGGTATGCTTGAAGTCTGAAAAATCACCTATACCCATAGGTCTGTAGGTGTGACACGGTGCAGGTGCGGAGGTACGCAAGCCAGACACAGAGAAGGTGTGGAGGTGTGCAAGCAAGTTGAAATTTCAAGTGCGGAAGGTACGCAGGTGAGCCGCAAGTGCAGATGCAGAGGTACGCAGATGAACAGTGGGTGCAGGTGCGGAGATCCGCAGGATAAATGAAGTGGAAGTGCGGATACCCGCAGATGTCTATCAGTGAAGTTGCGGACCCTGCTTGAAATTTGTTTTAACTGCTTTTGTCTATTCTGCAGAGTTCTGGGTTTAGTATTGGTGTTTGATTACTGTTACTATTTGATCTGATCTAAGAAGTGATTGATTGATTATGTATTGATGGATGAAATCTATAATGGATCAGATTCATAATGACTTATCTCTATGAGATCTGATGAACTAGATCTGGTTGCTAACACACATATTATCCTTGTATATGTATTGATCTGGTGATTGGGTGATTCAGAAGATTGATTGATTATGTGCTTCAATGATATTTATGGGTCCAGTATGAAAATTGGATGAAACGTGGCCTTTCAGATTATGTGTTGTGCTTTAGGAGTATCCAGTATGAAAATGTATGAAACGTGGTACCCGGAGGAGAGAAGATTGTAGGCCGGCGCCTACGTACTAGTATCTTAGCTAGTACAAGAGCTAAGGGGGTGGTAGCTCCCTTCCAGTAGCAATTGAAAACTTTGGAGCATTATAGCAAGTAGCAGCCTACGTACTAGTAAATGGATCGGCTAGTACAAGAACTATGGGGGTTGTAGCTCCCTTCCAAGAGAGACTGGAGAACGAGAGAGGGTTGTAGCTCTCTGCAGGTAGAAGCCTGCGTACTAGTATAAGACTGCACCAGTACAGAAATATTGTAAAAGGATTTTCTTATTAATAAGAAGATTGAGATGACTTGCAGCAGGTGGTTTTCTCCCACATTGGGTTTCCACCTTATATCATGGTGTTCATGTGTGTGGCTTATGTGTGACGATCTGTTCTATTTTACCTATTTGCTGTTAATATGGTTGATAATGTTCTAATGCACTCATTGAAGATCAATTAACTAAATCATAAGTTTACTGAATATATGTGGGTATTCTTAACTGAAGTAGCATATATGAATTAGATTATGGAAATGAAAAAGTTTTATTGACTTGATAATACTAATTCACCCCCCCCCCTCTTAGTATTATTTCCAACAAATAATGCACACCTATCAACAATAGCTTGTTTAATTTGAGCGAAAGCATCCTTTTCCCTTTTGTCCCTCTTTTAAGTCGTGTATTTCTTAATCATCTCTTGTAGAAGTTTAACTACTTGAGCATAATCAAAGATGAGCTTTCGCGGGAAATTTATCTTTCCTAAGAAAGACTGGATAGCCTTCTTATTTACTGGGAAGAAGATCTGAGTTATAGCTTTGAACCTTTCAAGATCAACTTTGATTCCACTCTTGGCAATAATGTGTCCTAAGAGAGTGTCTTCTAACACACCAAAGATGTTTTTCTTTGGATTGAAGGAAATCCCATATTTACGACACCCCTCAAATATTTGCTTCAGATGGCGTACATGATCTGATCTTCTTTTGCAAAACATAGTAACATCATCTAAATAAAAAACTACACTTTTTCCAGTCAGGCCACAGAAAGTGATGTCCATCGCTCTTTGAAATGTAGCACCAGCATTGATAAGCCTAAGTGGCATACACTTAAAAGAAAATGTTCCCCAATTGGTATTCAAGATAGTTTTCAGACAATCTAGTTCCGCCACAAGCACTTGATTATATCTAGAAAAACGATATAGATGTGAGAACATCTCAAACCTAGATATTGTTTGGAGGATCTGTTCAACAGATAAAACTAGGTGATTGTCTTTATCTGATGCTTGATTAAGTTTATGAAATTCAACACATATATCTCACCAGACTTCTTTCTGACTGGGACCAAATTCGAAACCCAAGTGGAGTATCTAACCTTGAAAATGATTTGAGCATCCAATAGCTTTCTCAATTCCTTTTGGATCAGGGGTTCCAATGTTAGATGGACTTTCCTTAGCTTCTGCTGAAAATGTTTCACCCCTTCTTTAATAGGAATGACATGCTAGATAATACGAGTATCGTATGTCTTCAAATTGTTATAGGTCCATGAAAACACATCACAATATTTTTTAAACATACGAATGAATGTTTTTCATTCTTGTGGAGAACAACATGTACTGAGGTTTACATATTTCATATCTTCTTGAGTTCCCAAGTTGACTTGTTCAGATGACAACTTTGAGCTTTGAGTCTTAGTATTAATTGGTCCTTTGAACTACTTTTGCAAGTCATATGATTTTTCCAAGGACACTACACCTTTAGGCATAGTATTTACTTTCATTGCATTGGATGCAGCCACGTCCACATTAGCCATAAAATGCAATATTTGTTGGTCGTCATTGAAAACACAAAAATTAGTGATGTTATCAGGCACATACAGTTTATATATAATCTCTATAGAAAAATCATTTCTCAATGGTGACAATCTAATGGCTTCATTAGCTAATGCATTTGTTGCAGCATTCTTAAGCAAGGAAAATTTTAACGATGGAAAATAATCTTGAAGTTTAAAAGCATTGGTGAATCTCACCGGCCCCTAATATGCAAACATTAAAATGTTTATTTATATATTTGTAAAAAAATTTGAATTTATAATGATTTTATATATATTATCTATATAATGTTGATGATTTTTAAGGTAAAATAATTTTATATTGTAAAATTTGGGCAAATCATTTTAGAAAATATGGAAATTGACGAATCATTTTTTTGGAAAACTCATGGAAAATTAGCCCACCTGCCAATATTAGCCCCTAAAATTTTCCATGTTCTTAATTCTAGGAACATAGATAATATTTAAATCTTTAAAATAATTAATCAATTTCCATACCTTTTGTTGATAGTTTCTAAGATTTAGTCTAACATAGTGGATAGTATCCTGTACCTAACGAGTGACCAATTTTCAATCACCAATTACCTTGAGCAACTCTACCTTCAGATCAATGTTTTTCTTCAGCCCAAGCACGAGTGCTTCATATTAGGAAATTTTATTTGTACACTCAAACTCCAAACAACATGATAGGATGTACTTCTTATTTCATAGGTATATGAGTATGCAACCAGCTCCAAAGCCATCCTTCGTTCTTCAACCATCAAAATATAAAGTCCATACATGCTACTAAATTGTTTCCTATACTATTATTACTATTATATACATCTATATTACAAGATCCACTAGCACCAGTTGGAGTACAAGGAAGGAGCTCCAACTGTGTATCAGGTGGGATGGGTGATGCCTTTGCTTGATAACATCTGTGATCAGTTTCCAAAAAACAATTTACAAATATTAGATCAACAAAGGGAATAGGCTCATTATAACCCTCAAGTGGTGTCACAATATATTTCATGTATGGTTCACTCTCCACTTGAATCTGGTTGTTTCTTCCGTTATATAACCAATCTATAGCAAAATACCCTTGTAATTTACTAGACCAGTCCCTAATTAGAAGGATGCCATAGGCTTCATTGATGTCCACAATTACGATTTCTATACATTGGTGAAATTGGTGGTCAAATGGTAATTGGATAATAACATTCTTGAGTTCACCAATAGCTTGGACAAGGGATTTGTCCAACTTAATTATTTGTTCATTAGTTTTAACCCATTTAGCATTTGTTTTCTTAGCAATAGATAATGGCATTGCATTCATAGATGCACCCAAATTGACTAAACAATTATGGACATTGTAGTTAAAAATTTCAAAAGTTAACAAAAATGGGGGGTAGAGATTATCAGCATCTAAGGTTGCGACGTTAACTAGAAATTTGAGAGTTTGAGAAGACTTACCAGACACCTTTTGAGAAGTAAAATCTTTTTCACCTAATGAAGGTTGTGAAAAGGCTTGGACAAGTAGTTCACATTGGCCTGCTATCTTTGCAAGCTCGAAGATGGAAATGTTGGCGTGAGCTCTCTTCAAATCTCCAATGATATTATAATCAATCATTTCATCTTTAGCAGCTAGTGCTAAAGTGTCTGGAGGGGTAGCTTGTTTCGACACTTTGGAGGTAATGGACTTGCTTTTGTTTTTGGTGGAAGTGTTCATGGAAGTAGTAGCATTTCCAAACTTGCTTTGTGCATTCTAAGAAGGATTGATCAATAAAATCCTTCTTAAAAATTTCTCCTTCAGTTTATGTCTATTCACCACCTATTCAAAAATAGGTCCTTGGCTCCTCAAACTATAATGACCATTCAGTTTATGAGGAGGGGCTTCACTTTGCAGTGGTGCATCAACAATATTCTTTATAGTATTAAGAATGAAATCATAAGAATTAATTGAGTGTCTAATACTTGTGCTTTCTTCAACCGCTGTAGGTTCATTTTTTTCTTTTGTCTTCTTAGAATGCTCATCTACTAGTAAACTATCAAAAATTTGTGATGCCAAAGCATTCATGTTGCGGTTGCATTATGGCGTGTTTTTTCCAAATTTCATTCTTGGTGGAAGTAACAGTAATTATCCATGCCTATAATTTAAAAATTCAACACAACATTTGAACTCTAGGAATATTTAGTTGGATGGTTGTTGTCGTTATTCCTTCTAAATGGGAAATACTTGGGGGGCTTGCTATTGGTGGATGTCTCGCTTGACCTTATTTTTAATTCTGAGACTTCAATAGTGAGTGCCTTAGATATTTAGTCAAGCTTTCAATATTATCAGAAACATTTTCATTAGCCTTATTGGAAGAAGGCTCATGAGACTTATTGCTAGTGTCCTTGGAGTCTTTAGATTCTTTATCATCATTAATGGATCCAATGGCACACAAGTTCTTCTCCATGGTGATCACTTCTACAAAGTTTAGATCCAATGTCTCCTTTGAAAATCGTTTAACAAAAGCATAAATGTTTGTGGGAAAGGAAGTTGTATAGTAATCAATAGTGATAGAATCATGAGGCTGTGTGCTTGGGGGAAACTTGTTCAATATACGGTTAAACCTTTGATTGAAATCCTTAACTTTCTCCTTTTCTCCCATATTCATATTTCCAGTCTCCTTTAATAACATGGCGAGAGTCTCGTCATCGATGAATTTCTCCAAAAATAACTTCTTAATCTCCCTCCAACCATGGATTGAATTAATAGGCATATTGTGGTACCATGTCATTGTTATACCTTCTAAAGTGAAAGGGAAAATCCTACAAGAAACATAATTGTACCATACTTCTAACATCCGTATATTCATGTAGAAATCATCAATATGATCTTCTGCCTTAATCTTCTTCTCTAGATAAAACTTAGATAACAACTTTTCTAGATGTTTGGGAGTTATATGGAGTTTATCTAGAAGAGAAAGTGGCCCTTGGGCCATCTAATCCACGTATTTATCAACCATTTATTCATCTATTTGCTACTCCCCCCTCTCTGAATCTAATGAGCCCTCTCCTTCACAATTTAGGCCTCCGTTGAACTCAAAATCAACTTCTGGTCGTTCTCCTTTAGAAAGAACAATGTCTTCCCCGTACTCTTCATGAATGGGTGGAAGTCACTCTCATTGAGCTGTGTCTTATGAATACTCTGCTAACTCCTCAAGAGTGGAGAAAAAAAAATCTTCCACCGATGTGACTAACACACCAGTATGAGTTGTTTCTTTCTTCTTAGGATGATGAGGAAGATTATGGTGATTGGGAGTAAATTGATAGCTTTTGAAAACCAATGGGTAATAGGATGAAGTGCCTAGATTTGTTCGTAGGTAACCTCGTAAGCCAACTCTAGACCAGGTTAATAATACCCTCCTACTTCTCTAATAGGAGTTGGCATAGTGCTCGGGATATTACTACCTTTTCCAAAATATGAATGATTGGGATGTGAAAAGTTCTCAGCCATAAAAAACTACCGGCCCACTTCTAGTGCCAAAATGTTAATAGTGTTGGATACTGCCAACATAAAGGGGATCTTCCTGATATGAGGTCCCAATTAGAACTCACACCATTTGGTGTAGGATTCCCATCCAGAATATGGTCCAACTACCATTTACTTGAATATTTTCCTTGGCTTGAGAAGTTAGCACGAGAGAGGAGCGCACATCTAATTTTAAATTAGAAAGAGAGCGTGCCTTATGAAATGTTCAATTGTAGATGTGTCAAGGTTCTTTCACTGCAAGGGAGAGAAAGTGAGCCTCTAAAAGATAAGTAGTAATACTAATCTAATGGAGACACACACACATAAACAAGAAAGAATCATTGGAATCAAGCAAAATAGTTCATATAGATGCCACGATCGTTAAATCATCACAAAAAATTTCCAATAAGTTAAGCACCAAAGTCACCAAAATAGTTCAATTACTTCAGTATATGAAAGCCAACATAAACCACAAACGTTAGAAGAATAATCTAAAAAATCTACGATTCATCCATGAAAATGTGTTGGCCAAAAGGCTTCAAGTATTAAGCAAAAAATCCAGGATACATAAGTACAATCAACACCATTAGCTGCAATAGTGGAGCATTAGAGCCACTACTTGCTCCCCAAAAGTACTATCTTTATCTCTCTAATGATTGTGAGAAGCCAAGGTTCAAAATCCTTTGCATGAGTAATGAGGATCCTTTTATAACTTGAGATATGACCTTTCATATGCTAATGAATCTTGACTTTCCAACTTCTAATTACCTTTGGACTTCTAAAACCCTTTGAATTCCAAATCATTATTGGAATTACAAATGAATCTTGGAATTACATGTATTTTGGACTCCTATACATGGCTCTTTTATCCATACATGACTCTTGGACCTCCACTTCTTTGTATTTAAAATGATTACATGATTACATCATAACTTGCACACCATCGTGTGGTGAGGACATGCCAAGTCACTATCATTGATGACTAGGAATCATGGTGATTACTGATATGGACTTTCTTCAATAGGGGACATGGCTACCACTTGTGTCTTTTCTCTTGCAGTTTTCGATCATTGATGTCTTCACCCTCCAAAGGGTCTTGGATCTTATGGAGTCCTCAAGCATGCTTCAATCATCAACACTTCAATGTGTTATTTATTCTCGAATACTTCCTTTGAATTCCCTCTTTTCTCGATCTTTTTCATGCATCATTGCCATACTATTCTTGAAATACCTATAACTGCAATCACTCATGGCAAGCAAATATTGCCCTAAAAAATATCCTATTCTAATTTGTTTCATGCATATTTCATGTTCATTTCTTAACATTTCACTTTGGAGGAGCAAGGAGAAGTTTTGGGCACAAGGGCATACTTCGAAAGGCTGAAGGGCTGAAGAGAGGAAGCTTGAGGGCTTTGGGATGCACTCATGTGCCCAAGAGGAGAGACAACACTTCAAGAGAGGGCACAAGATGCATGTACAAAGGATGAAAGATGAGACTTTGGGCTTCCCAAGTGGGTTATGCATTAAAGGGAGATAAGGAAGGCATAGGGCATAGAGCTGAAGGCTGAAGGGAAAGGCTTCGGAGCTTCAGGGTGCACTCATGTGTTCAAGAATGCAATGAAGGTTGTAGGGCGTAGTGTCGAAGGATGAAGTATGAGGCTTCAAGACTTCAAGGTGCACTCATGTGCTCAAAAGGGCCCAGGAGGGCATAGGGTGCATTGCTAAAGGACTAGGGAAAATTTTAAGGATGGAAGTTTATATTAAAGTTTAGAAACCTTGGTGAAGCTTACTAGTGCCTAATATACAAATTGTAAATTTTTTGTTGATATTTTTGTAGAAGTATTAATATTTCCATTGATTTTATATTAGTCGATATAATATTTTGGCAAATTTTAAGGTTAAATTATGGTGTACCATAAAATTTGGATGAATCATTTTAGAAAAAAATGGAAATTTGCGAATATTGTTTTTGGAAAAAGAATGGGAAATTAGCCCACTTGCAAATATTATCCCCTAAATTTTTTCCTGCTAAATGTTTAAGGGGTTAGGCTTCGGGTCTTCGAGGTGTGCTCATGTGCTCGAACAATCCTTCAATTTGTAGGAGTGCACTCAAAGGAATACATGGTTCTTTAGGGCACAATTTGGAACAAGGAATGGGAAAGATGCTTAGGAGTGCACTATGTGCTCTTCGAGGGTGTAGGGCACACTTCTAAACAATGAAGTTTTCCTGCTCAAAGCTTAATAATGTGCTTTTTCACTCCTTGCATTAATGGGTTCACTTGAATAATTAAAAATTGTCTAATTCTGAAGGATAGAATAAGGGCTGAACACAATGAGTTTAGACATAAAATCATGTGCGACACATACCAACTCATCAATAAAACTTAAACAGGATTGAACAATGATAAACAAACATCAAAATGCTAGTTTACACACACTCTACAAGTACAAAAAACAAAGTGTGTGAAACTACGAAAAAAAAAGTATCACTTTTTACAACAAACAAATATGTTATGACCATGAAGCATACTAGAGATATTCTACACAATGCAACGACACTTAAGAATGCTTAAGAACACTTGAAACATATAGGGTGACTTGAAACGTCATTTGATGACCAAGGTGACACTTGATATGATAATGACGTAGGCTCCAAAATTTGAATGTACTGAAATTTTGGAGGGTGTTGTAGCAATGACAAAAAAGGTTAATTTCCTTTAGATCTAGATTCGTTTAATTGCTCATTTTATCCTCAATGTATCAAAACTCTAAAATATGAAATATAGAGAATAGAAAAGTACATACACAACATCCACAAATAAAAAAAATATTTACCCTCAGAATTTTGTATGGGAGAAAACCTAGCTAGAAGGTGAGGCCACTCCATTTTTTGTTCTCTAGTATGGAAATATGAAAATACGAAGAAAGATGCATTCTCTGTGGAAATACATGAGACTTTTGGCTTGTATGGCTATTATATAATCTTATCCCCTCTATTTTTCTCTCTAAATTCCAACTCCTATAAACTGTGGAAAAAATACAAAGATATAGAATGGAGTTTATTCTTCTCCTAGAAACTTGGTATCTAACATTTCCCAATAGCCATATAGGGGTCAAGTTTTGACCTCTTCAATCCTCAATTATGGTTACGATTTTGGAACTTATAGAATCTAGTTAAAAATCCACATGTGTCTAGTCATGTATGCGTGAGCAATGGAGATTGATGTGCCATCCTCTCATATCAAAATTGTCAACTTTGTAGATCAAATTATAGGAGGCATAAATTTTGCATACAAGCTATAACTAATGTGATTCTTGCATTATTGGAAAGGCCTCTTAGTGTAAATCAATATCAATGGATTCTAACATAAGGTAAGGAAGTTTTAACTCAGAAAAATAGTGATTTGATGCATCAAAATGGCTCGAGAAGGTTTCAAACCCTACTTTTCCAAACCAAGATTTGTTTTTAAATGAACTTGCAAGCTTATTCCTCTAATTTTTTCCACTCTAAAAGCATGAAGATAGATGAAAAATAATATAATGATCCAATAGAATATCATACCTCCCCATTTAGGAAGGATTTTTTTCCCAAAATATTACTGAATGAGGTGAGGAAATTACTCCTTTGCCTTCTCCTTGGAGTACCATTTTGTTCTACCTAGAAGTTTTCCTTTCAACCTAGTTTTCCAAAGTTCATGCTACTCATGTCTTGTAGTTCTTGACCTCTTTTGAAAAAATATGTCCTCTTCCAATTCTACATAAGCATATGGTGTTAATTCTTCTATAGCAATTAGGATTTTCTCCTCCTTTGATCCAACATGAAAGGATCTTAGATTTTGAGATTCTTCATGTTCACAATTGAGAAAATGCACATGTATGGGTGTAAACTAAGTAATATGTAGTTTTTATTTTCTACTTTTTCCAATATCTTGAAATGACCATATCATAGATCCTTGATCTTCTTACTAGGACCATATGGTCTTTCCTTCAATTGTAACCAAACTTTGTCCCACTCTCTTAATGAGTTCTCTATTTTATGTTGGTATCTTGATATTCATACCTTTCTTATGATTCTTTAGCATCTCCTATACTTGTAAATGGATCTATCTAATCTTCTCAACAAGTTTTTATACTCTTAATGCATCTCCTATGATGTCCTCCATCATTCCTCGTTGTTGTCCTTATACAACAACCAAGGTGAAGGTGGAAAATATCCAAAGCAAATTTCAAAGGTTGTCCTTTTTTTTCCAAAGGGAAAAAATCCGTAATTTTATTCAACATTAAAAAAGGAACAAAATTACATTTTGTGTATGCTAACCAAATTCATTAAGAGATATCTCTCGACTTATAGATATAAGAGAAAATTTAAAAAATAATAAAAACTTTTGAAGTTAAGTGTAATAGTAATCACTTTAGCTTCTATTTATTGTATTTATTTTTCTGGACCTTCTACCATCTCCTTGAGTTAGGTTGACAAGAACCATTACCAAATTTCTTCCAATTATCTTCGATGGGAGTTCTTTGTCTGAATCTAAACTTCTAGAAACATGAACTCTTTTTGTGCCCACCATGCCATTCTCTTTGTGTGCCACATTTTTCTGATGTTCTGGTTCATGAATCCCTTTGGATTTTGTACCATTTTTCTTATCGACTGCATTTCCATTCTGGACTAGAGCATCCCCTACTTCTTAGTTTTGAGGGTTCTTTGTGATTTCTTATTCCTCCTCCTCCTGTATGAGGTAGGGATTAGAAGGTTGTTAACCTTTTTTTTTGGGATTGCCCATTTTTCTTTTCTGGGTTCTTTTTTTCCTATGGGCATGTGTTCTGCAAGTGTAATGTTTGATAACATGATCAACATTTGAATGTCATATTTTCATAATCTACAAGTGGGGTCCACTGGAAGTTTTAATGTTTTAGTATGTGATCAAGTAGACCTTTACTTAGGTCTATTTCTACATAGATAAATTTCAAAGGTTGACTTACCAGTAGAAGTGTGGAATAATTTGTTATAGGAGTGTTGTATATAGATAAGATTTTATTCCCAAGTCTTTGATTCTTCTAAATGAAACCCTGGAAAAGATGCACCAAAATATTTTTGACTACTTCTATCTTCCTATTTATCTATGGATAGAATTTCATATACCTCTTCAAATTCATGTCCATTTTCTCCCATAATGTATTCCAAAATTCATTACTGAATTTAGTATCCCTATCTAATATGATTCTCCTTGGTATCCCAAAGTGCAACCAAACCTATCAGAAGAAAACGTTTGTTGGAAACTGTCCATATATGGTCTTATTACAAGGCATCCATACTGAAAAAATCTTACTAAACTCATTAACTACCATGAACAAGTAATCATGTCCCTTTATAGTTGTTGTAAACCTCCCATAAAATACATGGAAATGTTTTCCCAAGGACAATTGGGTATAAGTAATGGATGGTATAAACATTTCTTCCTATTACTAGCCTTGTTAGTACAACAAAGCATATATTCACTAATGTATTATGATACAAATTCTTTCATTATAGGCCAATACACATACCTACATAAGTTGGAAAGTGTCTTCCAAACAACAAAATTTTATTTAACTTGGAGGTGTGAGCCTCTCTGATAATTTGTAGTCACTCACCTTTAGGAACACAAAGCTTATACAACCTATAGAGTAACCAATTCTAGAGATGATAGTCAGATTTGGTGTCATCATCTTCTACATGAATTTTTCCTGTAACTATCGAAACTCTTCCTTAGAGTGCTCATATTCTATGTATGCCTCTTTGTATGAACCATGGGTGAAAGGGTCCATGTGCATCGAAGTTTCCAAAGCTGTAATTTTGGATGTGGGTGGCCTTGAAAGCATATGGAAACATTTTGATGTTACCCTTATTGTACTTCATAACTAAATGAAAATACTATAAAAACCCCATCCTTTTGTAATGTCTAGTTTTTTGTAGCTTACCCTAGGCCTACAAATAAAATAACAACTAGTGATTTGTGTAGATCATGTTCTCCTTACCCCATCAAATAGTGCTTCCTTTTTCAACAACTTGTACCATGGCATAGAGCTCCTTGTCATAGGTAGGGTAGTTAAGGACTACCACATGAAATATTTTAGAATGATGGCATATAGGGCTCCCCCCTTGAATCAAAATCACTCCCATCACCCACTTGCATCTATCTCTAGTTTGAAAGGCTTCTACAATTTTGGTAATGCGAGAATTGGTTCTTGACAAACTTTCTTTTCAACTATTCAAAATCCTTTTGTTGATTCCTCCCCCAATGGAAACTATTTTCACTCGCTATTATGGTAGAGAATGATGCAACTATTGCTAAAAATGAATTTATGAACTTTCACAGGTATTTTTTTGACCCAAAAAAGTTCCTAATTTTAGGTACTTTTATAGGAAATGGCCATTTCATGATGCCCTCCATATTTGCAAGACATATCTTGAGCCCCCTTTCACTAATCACATACCTTAAAATATACTAGATATTGTTGGGAAAAGTCATATTCTTGAGGATAGCCAAAAACTTCTGCTTCTTTAAATATATGTTCTTCCCAAATAACACTTGAAATCAATATATCATCCAAATACACTATAACAAATGAATCTAGATATGGGCGCAATACATCTTGCATCAATCTCATAAAGGTACTTGACTTATTGCATAAACCAAATGGCATGACCAACCATTCATAAAAAACTTGCCTTCTTTTGAAGGAAATATTTTAGGTGGCTTCTTCTTTGACATGTACTTGGGGGTACCCAAATTTGAGGTCCAACTTGGTGAATAATTTCACCTGTTGTAATTGATTTAATATATCATTCATCCTAGGAAAAAGGTATTAATTCTTGTGTAATCTTGTTTAACGGTATGTAATTAATGCAAATTCACTAAGCCCATCCTTCTTTGGCACAAATAATGATGGGTAACCCACAATGTAAGGTTCTTGGTTAAATCACACCCTGCTCCAACGGTTGTTGAAACTACTTCTTCACTTCATTTGCTTCCATAACTGACTATCTATACAATGTAATATTTGATAACGAAGAGTTTGGAAATATTTTTATTTCATGCTCCACTTACCTCTTAGGTGGTATCCCTTTAGGCTCTTGGAATACTCTTATCTATACATATAACAACTCTTCTAGCTGATGTTTATGGTCTTTAGTAATAGATAATAGATATGACCATGCTAATGTAAATACTATGATTTGGCTTCTTGCAAATACAACACATATATCCCAACAATGGAAGTCAATATTTGGTGGAAGTCTATCTTCTCCTAAGTTCGTTTACGCCCTTGGCATCCTATGATGCCACTTGTATCATAAACTTAGTGCATCTTCCACGTCTACCTCATTTTATTTGAGGTTTTGGAGTGCATCAAAAGAATTAACACCATTAAAGACATCACCAGGAATTTTATATCTACTTTATGTAATACACACCAACCAAAGGCATTGAGTAGGATGGAGAGAAAGACATCCTAACTCGACTTATCAAGGAAGGTATTACCAATCTCTTGTTATGGTAAGGTTCTATAGATAGTGACAAGTAGGTGTTGCAGGCAATGACAAGATACTTGGATCTAAAGCATTGGGGGATAGGGTTTGATGGGTAGGGCCAATGGTCATTAATGAATTTTTACCTAACTTCTGCACTTGGGTCCCTACACCGTTGTCAACATTCTTAGCTTAGGGGGGCTTGGGGGGCCTTGGGGGAAACATGATTAGTAGGTGGGTTGACTAGGATCATAAGATAGTAGTCATGAATGTGACGATTAGGGATCTAACAATGAAATGAGGTGTGTCTCCAAAAGGACAAACTCCGTAAGTTCTTGGGATAGGTTAACCCTAATACAAACCTAAGGTTGATACATAGGATTGAATAACCTATTCGGTTCTAGGAAAATAACCTTCCCTAGAGGGGTGACAATATGATTATGTTTTGGATATAATCACATCAAGAGATAGGGAAACTCAATCTACATAGGACCTGGTCTTTTTATCCCCTTTATCAACTAAGAAGTTTGGATCCTAGGCTTTTATAACTAATAAGGTAGTCTTTTAAATCCAAGGACCATTAAACAACACATTCTTAAAATTTCCTGTATCTACAAATTGGAAAAAGAAAATGACTTTGGTTAGGCTACAACCCTGGTACAATGTCAATGACAACATTCTTAGTTATTATAAATTCAAGCATAGATCATCACCTTAGGAAGGGATTCTCCCTGCGAAATACCTTAACAAAAAGGCTTATTGGAACTGTATATAAAAATAATCAAATTCAACATCATCTATTTCAATATCAAAAATATCATTTTCATGTTTAAATAAACTTTAACACGAACTTACAAAGGTTTTTAAAGTTGCCATGATTATTCCTACCATTAACTCTTTTAAACAACATAATGAGTTGCCATGATTATTCCTACCATTAACTCGTTTAAACAACATAATGACATTTTTAAGAGAAGAAAAGGCCACAAATACCCTCCACTTATGACTAGTGATACTAATATAATAAGCTAAGCAAGTTGAAACCAATTTGATTAGATATATTATAACTAAACATATGCTTGAAAATTACAATATTCAAGTCACCATGAATTTAAAAAAAAAAACAAGCAATTTAATTCTCTTTACTCATAACGACAACAAAGAAAGTATCGAGTTTTGACTTTGAATTTAAAGATTTTTTTATTAGAATAAACTAAAACGGTGAGATCTTAGAATACATAGGATACCTGCACATGCAAAGAACAACACGAAAACAAGCGTAAAATCTAGTAGATGTAATTATATATCGGTCAGAAAAGATATAACTCAACATCAAACATAAAGCAATGAGAGTAGAACCATAATGATAGTCATCTATTATTAGTGAATAACAAAGAAGAATACAACCATTGTTCTGACGTCAAATCCTCCTTTGGCTGGGTAGTCAGCTACACAAGTCTTGCAAAGCTTGTTGGGATGAGGGACAAGCCTCTCTCTCTTTGGGTGACAAGAATCTCCTTACTTAGATTTGGCCTTATGGGTGCAAAGAAGGCTCTTGCAGCTTCAAACTCTTAAACTCCTGGAACTATCACTCCAACTAGCTTGCTCAAGGCATAAAGGCAAGCTTTTATAGATAGAGAGGGAAAGAGATAGGATCAACCACATTATTCATGGGATTGGCTTTATCACTTGGAAACTTCCATGAAAGGTGGCAAACCACTTTCCCTTCTATGGAGATTTGAAGCCAAACCATCCTAGCTCAACATAGATTCAGTTGGTGAATGGGTTGAAGAGAACCTTCGGGAGTTTGGTCGTTGAAAACTTTCCTCAATTCGGTTGGCGCGAGTGTGACTCTGGGAAAGAGCGCCAATGGCGCGCCCTTTATAGAGGATTTCCCTCATTGGTGCGGGCAGTGAACTGTGAACCTGCGCTAATGTAAAAAGAGCTGTTTTCATGAGGATTTTGCAGGAGATGTCTTCAGGGCAAATGAAGCTCATGCTAAGAGGAATATGATGCAAGTGGTTTCAGGTCATGTCACTTCTCACAGGTCCCGGAATGAGTCCTCCAGTATGCGGGTGAGGGATAACAGGGACGGTGACAAACGGTGACAAATTGCTGTGTAACAAGGTTAATCTGTCATATGCTTTGAACCTATGTTTGATTGATTATAAATTGCCGAGAAGATTCCTTGGGCAGCGAGTTACTAGTAAGTTGCAATATAAACAGAAAATTAGGGCTCATATCTACTTAAATAACATTGTTTTTTAGCTCTTGGTTATTCTCCGTTATCTGTTATGGCATTCTATACATTATACTTTTATGTCCTGCATTGTAACTTTTATATTCATGTATCCTACTTTTTATAAGAAACTGTTTGGTTCTCCAGCATTGTATGGACATCATTGTACTAAATAGTCCCTTTGACCTACTTTATGGTCAATAATTAGACATAAATATAATTATTTTATCTTATCTTATCTTCGATTTTATTTATTTATTTATTTGATGCACAATAATTAAAATAATATCCAAATTGATTTCAAAATATTACTTATTAGAGTTACTTAGACTAAGTAAAAAATAACAACATATATAATGCAGTTACTGCCCACGTTTAGCATAATTGGTTTTGGTGACCGCAGACACTATTTTAATTGGTTCTTTGAGTAGACAACACCTAGCCAACTAAATTTCTTTATTTCATCCTATCTTTGGCTGGTGTATGAGAGCAATACCTTTCCATAGGTCAATTTTTGAATTATTTTTGGATAATAATAAGAAAATGAGTGTTTAAATATTTGTTTTTTATCCATCACATAAATGTATTAATGACTGATCTATTTTGAAAAATTTATATTCGTGGTGATGATAAACCATATTAACTAGTTAAAAATGAATAAGCAATACATTTATGTGAATATTTAAATAATTTTATTTACAAAAACCTCCATTCAACTATAAAATAAGTATTTATTCCTTTTATATTAAATAATGAATATTTATTTCCTTTCGTTCCTCTCCATCTCATTTATTTCCCTTTTCCCACAATACAATTATACATCTTAAAATATTAAATGATATAATATAACAGGGTAACGTAAAATTGGAGTTCATAATTCCTTACGAATCAATTAAATTTTTTAATACATAGCCAAAAATAAATATCAAACTAAGGTGATTATTAAAAAAATAAAATTTATTATAATAATTTTAAATGTACCCTATTGTTTAAAATATTAATTACGTAAAGTACTAGTATAATTGAAAATTAAAAATATATTTTGTAATTAATAAAACCAAAATATTAAATTTCCGTATAAAAATAAAGAAATAATTTTATTATAATATTTGAAATATTTATTATTAAATTTTAGTTTAGTTGTAAATTGAAATTGTTGTTATAAATTAATTAACGGAGCAATGAAATATATAAAATATTGTGGAAACGCAAATATAAAAATGTATAGAAAAAGAGAGACACAAATATATGTGGTTTACCTTATTTGGATTATGTTTATGGAGAAACAACTAGTTCTTTTATATTATCCGGAAAAGTGAAGAGATACAACCTACAACAGATCCATTGTAATTCCCTCTTTGCTCTCACACAATCTCCTCTTTCTTTCTTGATCAGAATAATAATCCCCAACTGTAATACAATTGCCTCATATAAATTGAGGGTTTCCCTCTAGGTAAAAGAATTGCCTCATATAAATTGAGGGTTTCCCTCTAGGTAAAAGAACGCTAAATTAACTTAACTTCTACTATCAGATCATCCGTGAAGTATAAAAATTGATAGCTTGTAGGCTTGAATGTAAAAATACACAAGAGGTATTTTGTAAGAATAATTTATTATATATAAAAATGTATAAGTGATGAATGTTACAATGAGGACCAACCTATATATACCTAACTAGGTGTCCTTTCGTGCTTCGGCAAAGACATGCCTTTTCACTTAACTTAATGACTATTTAACATAACCAATACTTGATTATTTAATATTTACATTAATGTTAATTATCTCACTTGTTATGAATTATATTAATAACATAGTCCTTTCCTTCGGAAGCTTTGTCTTCAAAGCTTTAATGCTGTCACTTTTCTTCACTTAGTGTCTATCATCTCAATGTATACAATCTGGTCATCGTTTCGTCATGTAGCTCATCAGTAATATTGCCTAGTATAATTTTTATTTATTTTTTACATTGTAATAATAATAATTTTATTATTATTATTATTAACATTGATTTTTTTAATATATATATATATATATATATATATATATATATATATATATCTTTACTTATTTATTTATTTATTTATTTTTAATACATATTTATTTTTATTATTATAAGTTTTTTTTTTTTGCCAAAAATTTTAACATTTAGAATGATGTCTCTACACCTTTGGAGTAGAAATGGCTCGATCTCACTTCAAACCCTTTCTTCTTCTCTGATATCCTCTGAAATTGCTTGATTGGCCAGCACCGCTGGACAATTGTCTGAATCACCTGGCAGCGCTTTCAAAGTCATATAATTGATGTAACTCACACCACGACAGCTTTAAAGTTTGTGCGGCACCAAACAAAAAAGACATAATATAAAACCAGCTTGATTTTGATTCCAACTACGTATTGTACCTGTTTGACGTGTATATATATATATATATATATATATATATATATATATATTTGGGAGTTATTGAGCCACCAACTAAAATTTTGTGCCTGAAAATGTTGACCAATCATGCCTTTCATTCTCAGATCTATGTGGTCGAATATATAAATTGTTTGAGGTAAATTTTGAATGGCAGATGGGATGAATAAGCGTAACTGATATACGTCACTTAGAATTTGTTTTTTTAAATCGAAGCACCATGTTGCCCACCACGAGTTGCTACAATATAAACTATACATGGGTGGGTCCCTTGACCTGTGGCACGATGGGTGACTCAAACGTCAGATCGATTGGCGGAATGTTGGCTCGATTGGCGGCTAACGGATCGATCTGACGTGACGGTTGATTGGTCGAAGCGGTGTGACCGCTACATGTTCCAAACCTCCATCCATCTTGATGATGGGTTGCTCTAAAGGTTGGGCGTCCTCCTCCATGACCAGAGTTTCGATTCCCTTGCCATAGAAAATTGGACAAGTGGAAGAAATATTGTTATTTTTATTCACATGCTCCTTCGAAATCGTTATGTTATGCGGCTGCTAAACAATGTCTATGCCATCATCATCTAATAAGACAAAGAGTGATTCTAGGTCACAACCAATTTCTTCTATCTCATTATCCTCTAATAAGTGCAAGGCCAAATCTATCTCATCACCAAGTGCTTCTTCGATGTGATTATGAGAGTCCAGTAATAGTTCGTCTTTTAATGAATGACCCATATTGACTACGAAATTACAATATTTTACAACACGATTTTTCATCTATTTTTAGCTTGGGGGCACTGTCCCCGAATCCCCACTAGGAGGGGATCCAAACATGTAGTTGCCCCACCCTAAACCCCCCAAGAAATCTCCCCACCCCCCCCTCCCCCGGTCGGGGATAGGATCCAAGCTCCCCTAAAATAAGACCTCTCAATCAAGAAGATAATCAAGCTCCACATCCAACAACCTCCCACTTGGAGACTGATTATATCAACTCCATCGTTGCTTCACTTATTGGATAATAGTTCCACTTAGGACTTGGTTGTTTCCCATCTTCATCATCATTCTTGAAGGCCAATTGAAGCTAAGCAGTAGCTCAATTTCTCCCTAGTTACGACCATTGTCAACATGGCTAGTGTGTATCTTTTTTATCTTCAACTGTCCATCATCCAAAACTAACCATATGAAATGATACCTAATTTGTATATGTTTAGTCTTAGAATTAAAGGTTGAATTATTTGTAAGATGAATGGCACTCTGGATGTCACTATATAACTTGCTCATCTCCTTCTTCTTGCCCAACCCATCCATAAACCTTTGTAACCAAATCATTTCTTTACTGGCCTATGTAGCAGCAACATACTCTTCTTCCATTGTTGAAAGTGCAACAATGTTTTGCAATTTTCAAACCCAACTGACAGTTCTTCCACCTATAGTAAACACATACCCTGTGGTGCTTCTCCTATTATCTCTGTGACCTACCTTATCCACATCAACAAATTCATGTAGAGAAATGTTTGAACCTCCAAAACATAATTCTTGATTTGTGATACCTCTCAAATACCTGAGAATCCACTTCACTGCGATTCAATGCTCTTTTCCTGGATTGTTTATATACCTACTTACAACTCCCACAGCAAGTGAAATATTATATCTTGTACAGACCATTGCATACATTAAGCTTCCAACAGTTGATGCGTATGGAACTTTACACATATAATCCATCTCTTCCTTGGTTTTGGGACACATCTCCTTACTTATTTTGAAATAGCTAGCCAAAGTTGTACTGACTGGTTTTGCATTCTACATATTAAATATTTCCAACACCTTTTCTGTGTACTCACTCTGAGACCATGTTAATTTGTGATTTTTCCTGTCTCTAGTTATTCGCATACCAAGGATTTGTTTTGCAGCACCCAAATTCTTCATTGCAAATGAATTTGCCAATTTTCCTTTGAGCACAATTATTTCCCGCATGTTAGACCCTACAGCAAGCATGTCATCTATATACAATAGCGATATAATATAGCTTCCATTATTTTTCCTTTTAAAATAAACACAATGGTTAGAGTGACATCTAGTATAGCCTTTTTCAGACATAAACCTATCAAATTTTAGATACCACTGCCTTGGAGCCTGTTTTAAGCCATACAAGATCTTCTTCAATTTGCATACTAATTTCTCCTTCCCTTTGACCTCATACCCTTGTGGCTGCTGCATATATATTTATTCCTCCAAATCCCCATGGAGAAAAGTTTTCCTTACATCTAACTGCTCTAGATGCAAATCTTTTGCTGCCACTAGACTTAAAATAGTTATGATTGAAGTCATTTTAACAATAGGATAATTTTTTTTTTTTATCAAAGTCCATACCTTTCTTTTGTGCAAATCCCTTCACCATAAGTCTAGCCTTATACCTTTGTTTACCTCCATCTTCTTCCTTCAACCTGTAAATGCATTTAATGTTCTTTTAACAACATTCAACTTGACTAAGTCCCAAGTCTAGTTTTGCATCAAGGAGTCCATATCTTCTTCCCTGGCTTGCTCCCACTTCTTCCTAGTTTCTATCTACATTGCTTCTTCATATATTTTTGGTTCACCATTGTTATCGGGAAAAGTGTCTATTCAGAACGACCCTATCCCACTGGGTTGTGACAGTGACCTCAGAAACAAACAGGGAAAACTACTCTTGTATTCTCCTTTATGAACTATAAACGAAGAGGAATAAGATGGACCAACCTGTGTCTTGCGCTAGTCCTTTGATCCAATCTCTCTTCTCTTTGACAGCTTCCAGCTACCTGCTCCCTTACTTGCCCAGCATCACCGAGTTCCTGCAAGATCACAGAAGAAGGAAACTACACAAAGACATGGATTTATGTTCATAAAAAGCTTAGGATCAGATTTAAGCTAAACATACAAATATAACAACATCAATGATATACAAGCATGTAGGAGAAACTCAAATAGTTTTATTGATAAAACAAGAAGATACAGGAGGAGTTACAATTGATGATTCCTGATCCAGCATCAACCTCCCAGCATAGAATCCCCTCTTCACCTCCAACAAAGCATAAATCACCCAATACTCTGATATCTATCTCAAGACCAACAGCAATTCTCTGCAATGTACAAAATTCCAGCCTCTGGATCTCTTGGTGAGGGATCCATATATAGATGTATGAAAAGAGGATGAGTCAGCTCATAAATTGATTAGTGGCCTCTCTCTGTCAGTTCTTGCTTCCACTTGGAGACTGAGAGCCTCTTACTCATCACTGGTCGAATTCAGTGAGGCAAGTGTCATTGGAGAAGATCCTGGAAGCTTCCATTGTCTCTCCACCTCATGGAATGACTCTGCCACTTGTCATTTCCCGCTCAACGCACCCTGGTAGTGCATTCAAGTGCATTGCAACACACCTAGCTAGTGTATTTGGGTGCTTTGCAACGCAGCTAGCCAGTGGAGCAGCTGAAATGATCCTGATTTGACTAGTTCTGAGTAGTTTTTGGTGGAGAACTTCTGGGAGAAGCTGTAATTTGTTGACCTTGTTTCTTTAGGAGCTGGAACAACACCTTTAGGGACTTAGGATCCCTTGGTTTATGGACATTTCATGCTTAGACCTGTAAGGCACAAAAATGTCTATAACAGTTGCCCCCTAAAGTATGAGGCCGTTTATCGGGTGAAATGCTTTATTAGGAGGATCCGAAGTTCTTTCAATGCTGGGAGGAGACCCGTAATAAGATACAATACAATACATTATCTTCATACTGTTTTCATGATCTAGCTGAGGCGGGCATTCCCATGCTCAGCTTTATAAATTCATTTTCATGTACATAGGACAGACAATCGTCTGATGGTAGACTGATGATTCTGATGAAGTCATCATCCTTTTGGTAGGATGATTATCTGTGCTGCAATGCTGTACATTTCAATGTCTTTATTTTTCCTGAATATATATCGCAGCCCGGATGGATGAAACTAGATCCGGGGTCTTCAATCTCGTCCAATTTTCACTCGAAGTACAAGTCGATCCATGTGAGAAATGTTTTGAAGTCGAACATGGAAAGACATCGCTTGATTACCAGTCAATGATGTAAACTGTTAACAAGCGCGAGAGGAATCACCAATAATGATAATGACCCTCAAGGTACTGCAATACAATTCACGTGGTGTGAATAAAGGACTTGGCGTCGAACACCACGCAAAATCTTTCGGTCGAAGGTCATTGATGTATACCTGTCGCCGGAAGTGAGAAACTTGCCATTGAGGCATGCAAGCTTCAAAGTACTGAATGGGGTGTTCCTAGATCAACTTCTTGGATAATGAGCTGATGTCGACAAGAAGCGATCTGTCAGAGGAGGGCCTTAATGAATCCCACATCAATGACATGGAACGGAGCAAATGATTTTGATGGAGGTGAAAACGATCTGATGATATATGGTTCAGGGTGGCGGTCATGAAGGAATGAAGTATAATGTATGGTAGTGGATGGGACACGGGTGACTTCTCTGGATGACTTCTCTTGAACATGTTGGCGACACTTTATGTGATGGATTGGTAGCATTTACCCCAAATGTGGAAGGTATGGCGTGACCATGGTGATGTGACCGGTGAATGAAACAACCCAACCCGACTCAGGCACGGAGTGGAAGTGTCATGTTTAAGAGCGATTTGCTACCAATAAAGTTTCTTTGAGTTTTCTTCCCAATTTTTCCCCAGTCATTGCTGACCAGTACCTCTTTATTTTTGTCAAGCTTGAGGAGGATAACATATTCTTGTTCTATAATTTTCCCTTCGAGTAAACCCATCGCTATGTTTTAACGAGCCTAGCGATAGTGAAACTCGTTCTCGCCTAAAGACAAGTTTGTCGCTATTAATCTTTTTAACGAGTCTAACGACAAAGATAACTCGGTCCTTTTCATTTTTAGAGAGTCTGAAAAGGTACGTAAAGGTAACTCCAAAGTTCCTTTTTCGTCATCTAATCCCTTAAGCCCGAAAAAGTATAAAACAATACAGAAGGGATGAATTTTCGATAGTTTTAATGAGCCGAACAAAACAAGCGCTCGATCTTTTTGTGCAATAATCCCTCAGGTCCGAAAAGATTAAAATCTAGAGGAGGGATAGCACTTCCGGTTGCTTTAACGAGCTGGAAGGCCAAAACTCGGCAATCTTTTCATATTTTACGAGTCAGATGAAAAGAGCTTAAAGAAGACTCATCTTTTGAGGAACGAGTGATAAAATGGGTAGCAGCTGATTCTAGGTAAGGTTTGGAATTTTCCAATCACGGCAGTGTCACAAGGATGGCTAGTGAAATCACTCTTCGCAGCTGTTCCTCAAAATGGGTAAACAATCAAATGGAGGTGAATGATCGGCCAATGGAAAAGTGGAGGTGATGGTGCAAACACGACCAAGGCTTTAATGGCTGAAGTACTACATTCACGGTGGTTATTTACCAGGGGATAGTTCATTTTTTAACGAGCTTAAACGCGGGTGGAAACACTTGCTCGGTCTTATGTTTATTTTTTAACGAGCTTGAACTATGCGCTAAAACTGCTCGATTAATCCAGTCATATGATAAGAAAGTCTCATATAAAAACGACAACTTTTAGATTTTTGCCCCACATCCTTTCTTTATGCAAGTTAGGAAACGACTAATCCAAAAAACAGATAAATAATCACTCTTTCTCTTGCATGCCAAAATGTTTGCATGCCCCCAGGTATAAAATATGGTTTCAAAGTTACCCCTCAATTTGCAGACAGAACATTTGTTCTATCGGGAGAGGCCTACCTCTTACAGGTTACCCAAAGATTGCTCTATTCGCGGTGTAAACAAAACACTTCTTCGGCGATGTCTACTGAGATAAACAAAGGTAAGTGACTCAGTTCTGCCAACTCACATAACTTTGACAAGAGAATCTTATTCTAGACTAACCCCTCTTCCACCGACGAACGGGGTACAGACTAGTCATATTCTCCCGCGGAAACCTACCCTATACCCGAAGTTTTCTTGCCGAAGCAGACCAGGACGCATGCCCCCTGGGTTTCAGTCATATCCCTCCGAATTACTCGCGCTCATCGGGAGGACGGACTGGGAATTGAGACATTTCTTGCGTGAAGAGACCATTTAGGGATGGTATATGACTATTTTCTATGTGTGATCCGGGAAATGAAAGCTGGTCCACGAGCTTGACCACTCTTCCTTCGTGCGGAAAACACATTACTCTAAAGAGTGAGGAGATGATGGCTCCCATGCAATAAATATAGTCTCGTCCAAGGAGTAGGTTATAATCCAAGGGTCCTTGAACAACCATTACGTTCATTTGAACTGTCTTCCTTGTCAATGTTATGGGCACATCGGGAAGGATCCCTAAAGGTCGACTGGTTCCTTTATCAAAGCCTGTCAGATTTCTCATTTCAGGCAAAAGCGATGATGAACCAAGCGCTTTCCAAGCAATAGAGGAAAGGATACTCACAGAAGCCCCCTCATCTATGAAGGTACCAGCCATGACCATTCTATATATTTGAACGATAATTCGGAATGGTATGCTTGCTGGTAAACGGGGTCTGCCTAGTTGATTCCAGTCGAAGGAGACAACTAGGTTGCTTGGAGGTGGGACCGAGTAGACGGCCGGGTATGGCTCTGACGAACTTCCCTCCTGCGGTAAGGGACTGGGTAGATTGCCCCCATGTTCGTCGGAGTCTATGTTGATGAAGAGAATTTGGACGGTGTCATCCTTGTTCTCTTCAGTGACTGTATCATCCGAAGATAAAACCTCTGAAGGCAAGACCGGGTCAACTACCGCCTCGACCTTTTGACTTTCGTCTGGTATTGATTCAGAAGGTTTATCTTCAATGATAGGCGCTTCAGCGAACCACTTGAGCGGGCCAGCTGGATTCTCAACTAGTGACGGACTCGGCAAGAGTTTTTTATATCCAGGAGGAAGTCGTAACGGTGAAACCAGACAATCATCCAAAACTCTTTTCGCTTCGTCTAAGAAGGGACAACGGTGGACGGCATGATTGCCTTCGCACAGTTTACAAGGAAATCTAGCTTTCCCTTTTTGTCCTGGGGCTTCACTTTCGCTAGTTGACGGTGTGCTTTCAACATGATCATCAGAGGTTGACGACACCGGATTGTGCAAACGAGGAGACCAGTCCCTTAGTATCCGATGGATGCAAGGACAATCTCTGTGAAAGTGGTCTCCTTTGCAAATGACACATGGTGATTTGGGCCTGGTCAGTGCAGTGTCTGGATTTTCGTTGGACGACACTTGTTTTCCCCCATTGGCCTTTGGCTCCTTCTTCTTCTTCTCTTTCTTCTTCTTCTCCTTCTTCTCCTTAGGAACTTGATTTTTGGCTTTGCCAGCCCCATCAAGCGAAGAGGAAGGAGGAGAGGAAGAATTAGAGGAAGTAGAAGGTTGGTGGGCAACTCTGGACTCGTCTAATTGCTGATTCGATTGTTCAGGAATGGTGGTGTTCTGAATGACATTGGTTGAGAAGAGCCATACTGGCAGGCCAATTGTCAGTCCTGGAAGCGACAATGTGGCCATATGGGGCGCACCAACATCTCCCCAAGAGGAGAAGGGACTAGGATTTCCACCAAGGGGAATTCCTTGGTTGGTAGGTTCCATTTTCTCAACCCAAAGATCAATGTAGGAAAAGGGGATGAATATTCCGTTTAAAATAAATTTTAACACGCTTTGACACAACTTGTTTTTTCAGTTTTTAAGAGTCGAGAAAAAACAAAAGATGACTCTAGTCTCCTTCGATTTTTAATGAGCCTGAAGTGACAAGTGCTCAGATGGACCTTTTCCGTTATGGAGTCTGAAAAGGAACGAAAGGGACTGCTCTGGAGGTCTAGGTAGAGGGAGTACCAAACCAATCGCAAAACTGCAGAATACTTTTTACGGTACAGCAATCAATCTTCCTGAATGCTGTGTTCGGTGCATTGCGATTAGTAGGGCGGCCGACACGGCTTCCTATGGATAAAGGTTTTAAGCCTATAGGGGTCTCCCAATATATACTCGACGGTACGTGGGAGCACAAGTCCGTACTGGCACTTATCGTCTCAAAGTGGAGGAATCACCCAACCATCAGTGAGGACAACAGTTACCAGGCTTTACGACGCCGGAGTACGTCTCTAGCCTAGACCTCTAAATGTTGTGCGTTAAGTTACAAAGCGTTGTTAAGTTCATTGAGTTTATTTTAAGTTGATCTTTCTTATGAAGTTTGCCTTTTGGGATCACCACGAGATGTATATGTAATTCCTAAAATGCAATCTAAAGATGATAAGCAATCTTTTATCTCTTTTCAGCAATGAAAATCCTAGCTACAAGGGGAAAAGAAAGACACAATCTTTTCTCAAAGAGCAAAGAGCACACTGTAAATGCACTTTTCCTAAATCAAGCCAAACAGACTGTCAATATGCAAATGCACATGTGCATGTATTTGTTTTTCACTTTCTTAATATTGATGCCTAAAAAGAAAGTTGTTGTACAAATTTGAATTCGTTTTCAAGTAAAAAACACAAACAAGCTTCTTTTCGAAATCAAAAGGTAGAGACGATTACGACACTTTATGATTTTGAAATAAACACTTGTTTCGACACTAGAAATTCACAAATTCAAGCCAAAGGCAAAAGTAAAAGCATAATCAACTGTCAACAGCAAATAAACTTTCTCCTAAGATCAAAATCGACACTTACGATAGATCTAAATCCAAGGACGACAGTATGACTAGTCTACTTTTGCAATGGGAAACTGTAAATGACATAACAAACACACAAAAACAAATACAGTTTCTTTTATACAACTGAGGTGAAATTAAGACAAATAAAAGGGGTTTTTAAATAGACACACACACTGATCACAGGGTGCAAAAATCAGAGGCAAAACTGGAAAAAATGAGCAAAGAACCTCAGCTGCACAGGGCTAAGCTGATCAACGCACCTGGTACACAGAGAAACTGGATTGTAACGCAGGTTGCCCTCTCGGGAACTGCGCTGAAATGCAGGAACTCTTCACAGCACCTGCGCTGGGGCAGAAACGAGAATTATATCCGGGTTCTAGGTCACGGTTTGCAGTTTAATCTATGGTTTTTGGCCGGGTAAAAGCAATCAGTAATGCACAATCAGAGGGTTGATTTAAAAGAGGTTTAAGAGCTATCACAAAGGGTAATTAGATCATTTGTGAATCAACTGTTCAAATCATAAACAGATCCAGTAAATGGATTGAAGCAGCAGGTGTCTACTTTGCATTTGTTAATGGCAAATGCAGTTCGATTCACTACTTCTAAGTTTATGAAACAAACAACAAGAGAAACACAAACAAACTAACTAGACACGATCCCCAGCAGAGTCGCCATTTTGTTATCGGGAAAAGTGTCTATTCAGAATGACCCTATCCCACTGGGTTGTGACAGTGACCTCAGAAACAAACAGGGAAAACTACTCTTGTATTCTCCTTTATGAACTATAAATGAAGAGGAATAGGATGGACCAACCTGTGTCTTGCGCTAGTCCTTTGATCCAATCTCTCTTCTCTTTGATAGCTTCCAGCTGTCTGCTCCCTTACTTGCCCAGCGTCACCGAGTTCCTGCAAGATCACAGAAGAAGGAAACTACACAAAGACATGGATTTATGTTCATAAAAAGCTTAGGATCAGATTTAAGCTAAACATACAAATATAACAACATCAATGATATACAAGCATGTAGGAGAAACTCAAATAGTTTTATTGATAAAACAAGAAGATCCAGGAGGAGTTACAACCGATGATTCCTGATCCAACATCAACCTCCCAAAATAGAATCCCCTCTTCACCTCCAACAAAGCATAAATCACCCAATACTCTGATATCTATCTCAAAACCAACAACAATTCTCTGCAATGTACAAAATTCCAGCCTCTGGATCTCTTGGTGAGGGATCCATATATAGATGTATGCAAAGAGGATGAGTCAGCTCATAAATTGATTAGTGGCCTCTCTATGTCAGTTCTTGCTTCCACTTGGAGACTGAGAGCCTCTTACTCATCACTGGTCGAATTCAGTGAGGCAAGTGTCATTGGAGAAGATCCTGGAAGCTTCCATTGTCTCTCCACCTCATGGAATGACTCTGCCACTTGTCATTTCCCGCTCAACACACCCTGGTAGTGCATTCAAGTGCGTTGCAACACACCTAGCTAGTGTATTTGGGTGCTTTGCAACGCAGCTAGCCAGTGGAGCAGCTGAAATGATCCTGATTTGAAGAGTTCTGAGCAGTTTCTGGTGGAGAACTTCTGGGAGAAGCTGTAATTTGCTGACCTTGTTTCTTTAGGAGTTGGAACAACACCTTTAGGGACTTAGGATCCCTTGGTTTATGGACATTTCATGCTTAGAGCTGTAAGGCACAAAAATGTCTATAACAACCATAATCAATCAACAATACATAATAATGAAGGAGAGTATCATTCAGGGGGTCTACTTATCCTGGTAGATATTCTAACACTAGTTTCAGGTGTTTTAGGTGCATGTTGTTGTTGTGGTTGTTGTTTTTGTTGTGGCTACTAATCATTATGATTTTCAGGCACCTTTACTTTTTCTGTGATCTCATCAAGCACTATGTATTCTTTGTTTTCATTTTCCTATTTTTTCCCTACATCTGATCCTTATACAAGACCTTTTCATTGAATATGACATCTCTGCTCCTAATGATTTTGTTATTTTCATAATCATATAAGTGATAACCAAAATCATTTAAACCATATCCAATAAAGGTACATTTCTTTTATTTTTCCTCAAGATTTGTTATATTTTCATTATTGATGTGGACAAAGGCTTCACAACCAAAAGTCCTTAAAAACTAGTATTTTACCTTTTTACATGTCCATGCCTCCTCTGGAATACCACCATCCATGGAACTTGAATTCCCTCTGTTTATTAAATAAACAACAGTATCTACAACATTTACCCAAATTGTAAGGGAAATCATGTATGTAATCTCATGCACCTTGCACGCTCCATGATTGTCTTGTTCATCCTTTTTGACACACCATTTTCCTGTGGTGTTCCCGGAGCTCTCTTCTCTCTCTGAATTCCATGCTCTGAATAGTAGTTATCAAACTCTTTGTTGCAGTATTCACCTCCATTGTCTGATATGAGACACTTCAACCTATTGCCTGTCTTATTCTCAACCAAAGCTTTCCATTCCTTGAAAGTATCAAATACATCAGATTTATTTTGAATACAATAAATACATGTTTTCTTAGTTGCATCATTAATAAAAGTAACATAATAGCAAGAGCCATGAGAGATGATACCTGCGCAGGTCCCCATACATTTGTATGCACAAGATATAATTTTTTGCTCTTCTTTTCCTTCCCAACCATGACAAATCCGAATCTCTTATGTTATCTATAAACACAATTTTCAAAAAAATCCAAATCAACATGCTTCAAACCTAACAAAAATTTTCTTGAGTGAAGAATCTGCATCCCCTTCCACTAATGTTCTCGAGCCTATGATGCAAGAGTGATGTATCTACTCCTATGGAGGTTAAAGCATTAACATAATTAGAAATAGTTTTGCATAATCACAATGTACTAACCTTTTCTCCTTTTGCTATTATCAGGGCTCCTTTAGTGACCTTCTAGGTTTTGTCTATAAAAGTAGTAACACAACCTTCACCTCCCATCTTCCCTATTGAAATTATATTTTTCTTTATATATGGAACATTCCTTACCTCCTTCAATAGCCATTGGTTTCCATTATGATTCTTTATAAAAACCTAACCCATTCCAATGATTTTACATGGTTTATCATCACTCAAACGAACCTGTCCAAAATCTCCTTGAACATAGTCATGAAAATGTTTCATTTTTAGGTGTGGCATGGAATGAGGCCCCTGAATCTACCACCTAGGCATCAATAATATTTTCTAATGAAAGAATCAAAGCATCTTACAACAAGTCACCTGTCAAATTCACTTCATGATTGTTCTCTTGTTGTCCATATCCTTATTTTCCTTTTCGAGAGTTATAGTCTTTCATCAAGTGTCCTTTCTTCCCACATTTCTAGTACACTATCCCTAATCTAGATTTGGATCTGCCTTTTTTTGAATTACTAAGCTTTCTTGGGCTCCTTCCTCTTTCCATTTTTCTTCCCCTAGTCTATGTAGTCAAAGCATAACCTAATGTCTCACCAGTGCTTTTCCATCGCATTTCCTTGCTAGGGATGGCACCAACAACATCATCAAAATTTAAAGTACTAGATCTTTTTCTTCCCCTAGTCTCTGCATTCAAAGCATTACCTAATGTCTCACTGGATCTTTTCCATCACATTTCCTTGCTAAGGATGGCACCAACAAAATCATCAAAATGTAAAGTACTAGATCCAGAGATAGAGTTACTAATTCCCATAACTAAACCATTCCAACCTTATGGTAATGAGCACAGACACAATAGAACCATAACGTCATCATCAAAATTTACTCCTACATAACTTAACTGACTGGTAACCGTATTAAATTCATTTAAATGATCAACAAAAAATCCACCTTCTGACATCTTCATTTAAACAAACACTTCATGAGAAATACTTTATTCAAGGCTAAGGGTTTTTCATATAGTTTTGCCAAGGCCCTCATTAGACCTTCCATTTTTGTTTCCTTTGAAATATTGAAGGCTATCGACACTGCTAGGCACAACGGTATTGTTACTAATGTTTTTATGTCTAAAATCTCCCATTATTTGTCTGACATACTCGTCATCTTCATTGTGTTTCTGCTCAATGGAAGGTATAGATATTTTTTATATAGATAACATTCCATCTGCATCTTCCACAACTGGTAGTTTTGATCATTAAATTTCTCGACCCTAAACTTAACATCTTCTGCCATTACTCCCACTCGAACCCGGAACCCTTCTCTCCTGCGAGTTTATAAACCAAATAATCCGTCGGCTCTGATACTAGTTGTTAGAAATTAATTAACAGAGCAATGAAATATACAAAATATTGTGGAAATAGAAATACAAAAATTCATAGAATAAGAGAGACATAGATATACAGGGTTCACCCAATTTGGGCTACATCTATGGAGAAACAACCAGTCCTTATTTTTATATTATCCAACAAAATTAAGAGATACAACCGACAACAGATCCACTGTAATTTCTTCTTCACTCTCTAATAATTGTTCTTAGGGCTATATTGTTCTTTTCTTTGATAATTTTATTTCTTCATTAACATATTAAATTCACCCCATAACATCATAAAATTATTCAGATTTACATTATTCAACAACATATGAAACTATGTTTAAAGAACAATATCATCATAATCAATGCATCAGAACATAAAGGAACAATGGAAGAAAATCATTCACACATAGTGACACCAGGATTGGTCGGAGACTAGGGGAAAACCCACTATGGGGAAAACCCTTTCAAATTATTCTTCTTATTAGATCGTCATTGAAATATTCAGTAAATGAGATTAAAATAATCCATATATTCAACCATAAACCTATCTAGCAATAATCAACTAAACAATATCCATAAAATGAACCCATCAATGCTTATACTCAAAACCATGATTCAAAAGCTTGTAATGAACTATCACTATCTACGATCAACTGCCAAACCCTATGGTCAATGAGTGAAAATTTTGGAACAATGAAAAACCAACATTTAGGTCTCAGTCGCAGGAAGGAGGAGTCATGTGTATGATTGGAAAGCTCCAGACACTCCTTTGAGCCTGTAATCAATCGACTGTGGTCGAATTCAGCCTTTGGAGAGCCTGCAATTGTGATTATGAAACCCTAGATTCTAGTCACATGGAGGATGAGTTGTGCATGCAATTTAGATGCTTTGGTTGCATGGATGAGCTGGTTAGTTAGCAATTGTGGTTTATTTTTTCATGTTTCATGCCTGTGACTGAGGCCCAAAACCCTAAAATAGAGATGTGAGCTTCGGACTGTGCACTTTCATCTTTAAGCGAACACATTCCTCTACGAACATGCCTCAGACCTGTGCGAGCCAAAACCAAGAAAGAGAATAGAAGAATACATCATGATGATGTCCAAATGAGGTAGATCTTAGAAAATTATATTTTATAGAGCAATGGAACACATAAAATATTGCAAAAATATAAACATAGAAAAATCATAAAACAAGAGAGACACAGATATACATGGTTCACCCAATTTGGGCTACATGCACGGAGAAACAACCAGTCCTTCCTTTTATATTATCCAAAAAATGAAGAGATACAACCTACAAAAGATCTGTTGTAATTCCCTCTTCGCTCTCACACAATCTCCTCTCTCTTTCTCGCTCAGAATACACATCTACATAGCCGCAATACAATTCCCTCATATATAGCGAGAGGTTGCCTTCTAGGGAAAAAAACCTAAATTAAACATAACTTCTACCATCATATTTCTGCTTAATGAATGACCGAGATTTACTACAAAATTACAAAATTTTACAAGGCAATTTTACATCTATTTTTAGCTTCGACAGCGCTGCCATTGATCCCCTAACATGGGGGCTCTAAATAATCGTTGTGGCCCCCCCGGACCCCCTGGAAGCACGCAGAAATGGGCGACATTGCTCAAACAGGGGGGAAGGGTTGGCTCAGTGTCCTCGATCAATGATGCTCTCTATAGATCAACAATATATCTTCGTACTCATATCTGGTAACCATCATGTCTCAATAGTAGCTATCACATGTTCATATAAGACATCAAATCAAATATCATATCAGAAAAAAAATATAAATATAAAAAAAAGGATACCATAGTCATCCTCCCTGTCATGGAGCTACAAGCCTAAGCTTCTCTTATAGAACAGCATTGTCTCAATATATGAAGGCATCCCAGTCTTAGCTATATACAAGATTTTCGTCCAATCAGATTCTAGTCATTATTATTGTAATGTATCGCTTTCATATCCATAACTTTTTTCAAATGACTCTCCACAAGGCTTCTTCATCTTGCCTCATAATTAGCCATGCTAGCAACATCGTACTAAACCTCGATCATGCTATGAACCTCTCATCCAATATATCATGGTAACACCCATATGCGCTCATCAATAATTCTGAAACATCATTAGTACATCCATGCAAGCACATTTTGTAGGATCAATATCTCAGACCAAAAAATGATCGTCCCATGAAAAAACCTCAAAGGGTGGTTGGTGGCAACTCAATGTGTATGAAGAATATTAATTATGAATTCAATCAGTTTCTAATGTATATGGACAGTGTGGAGTACTAAAGAAGGTATGTTTTTGATGATTATTTTAGTATCTTTTCATTAGAACTTGCAAACCTTTTGCATCATGAACTAGGAAAATGATAAAGAATTATAATAAAACATGTGAGATTAATATGCAAGACTAAAATGCTGACAATTGTCATTTCCTTATGCAGGAAGGAGGAAAAATGAGAAGTTGCCGTTCCAAAGGAAAGGACAAGGACAGGTTAACTGCTGTCCCTTTGACGGGAGACCGAATGCAAACAAGGCAAAGCAAATCAAAGCGAATCAATCCAGAAAAGGAGGTGGAGATATCAGCTCGTCGCAGGAGAGAAAAGAAATGATTGAGGACTAACAGTTTGGCGAATCCCTCAGGATCCTTGATCCTGAGGGATCGCTGTTTTATCTATTTCTGCACTTAGATATCTCCGCCGTCACCCTTATAAAAGGGGCAGCACTGTTAGCTCGGGAGAGAGTTAGATATGGTTATGCTTTTATGTAATTTCTTTTAAGATCAAAACTTTGATCATCGAGTCTCGTTAAGAACTGGTTTATTGTAATTCTGCTCTATGCATTAATACAAACTTGGTTATTACTTCATCTCTGAGTCTGGAATAACTTCAAGCGGTGTACCCCTGGAGGCTAAGGGCCCGGCCCTGGAGGACACTTGCTCCTGTATCATTACGTTTGGTTTATGTGTGGTTTGCTTATCGACGTCAATTGGTAATCTGGTGTGTTTTATAAGTTTACATCACATGCTCTGTTATGTTTGATTTATTAGGATTTCTATAGACAGAACTATTGTATTGACTCTACATCATATTACTGTTCTTTTAGGATTTGATATAATACCGCTAGTCTTTACAGAATACTGTTACTATTCCATTACAGAGCCTTTGTGCTGTGCACTTGTTCATTAATGTTACAGAATTCATCTTGGAAGTTATGTTCTTTATGATTGCGGGATCTATTAACAATGTTGTTCTATTTTGAAATGCAGTCGTACTCTTTCTAACTGAGACCGATACTTGAATCAGATTACTATTTAAGTGTGTTGTATGCGTATATGGTTTTCAAGCGCTGTTCCATAATTTATCGGTAATCAGTGCTGTTCCATTGGTGTGTGTTATCCAATCCGCCCTTAAGAGTGAAATATTGTCGTTTGATTCCTGTAGATTACGATTAATGCATTGGATCTGATATATTAAGATTGTTACCACTTGTGAGACTTAGTTGTTGTTCTATTTTCTTAGCTACTATTCCATTTCAGAATTGTTGTTCCATTTCAGAATTGTTGTTCCATTTCGGATTTGCTGTTCCATTGCAGACTTGCTGTTCGATTTCTTAATTGCCGTTCAATTCATTGGTGTTGGTGTGAAGAACAATCTTAGGCTGTAGTGAGCATTGGCATTTGCTGTCCGACTCCTAGATCCATGATCTGTTCTCTGATTTCCTTTTCCATCAGTTTCCAAAGGGATGGGTTATTGCTACCGAACCCTTGACTGATAAGTTGCTTAATCTTTTGAATGTGTGGTTTAATCTTTTGAAGTAGTTAAGCTGTAGACAAGCATCCATTTACTCTTGTATTTCTGAACGCTATACTACTAGCATTACTCTAACAAATGATAGCCTCAGACTGAGACACTCTTTGAAATAACAAAACATTCCCGGATTGACATATTAATGTGAGGTAATTAGAGGTGAAAGAGACCCTTTTTATAGCTCTACATTTTGGTGCCGTTGTCGGGGAAGGAGTGTAGCCATTTGTTCTTTTTTTCAGAGTAGTGTATGAACCTGCTAGGGAAGAATTGGATTTTAAAAATGGAAGGTAAGAACCTACGTGTGGAGCATGTAAAAGCCCTGCTCCTCTGTCCGCTTTCCTACAGATTTGCTGTTGTTTTGTTTGAATAGAATTTAGTAGTTAATTTGAGTGCATGACTAAGCAGAAAAAGCCAGAAAAAAATTCCAAACCTCTACCCAAGCCAGAAAAAGCTAAGGGTCCGGCGACCCTTGGCCGACCAACCTTCATAGACGAAATCTACAAGAAAGCTAGATCTCAGCCCTCAGTAGGACCCAGGAAATTCATTTCTAAACAGCCTACTAGTTCCCTTAAGGCCACAGGATCACCATCTGTAGCCTTTGCTGAGGTGCATAGTCAAACTAAAGAGCAGGACTTTCAAGAAATTGAAAATTCTACTCCATAACTATTGCAGGAAAGGAATTTCAGCAATCTTTGTGAAGGAGAAGGAGAAACAGGGGACACTGAGGAACCAAGGTCTCCTATTGGAACAACTCAGTGATTAACCAACCCAAACAAGGGAAGTGCTGCAAAAATCATTGCTAAAGAAACTCAATCTCCTTAGACATCAGGCACTCTCATTATCCCGGATAGAGGAAGTGCTATTAAAACTATCCCTGTTAAAGCTAGTCCCTCTCAACCTAGGAATACCCTCCTAGATATCCCAGAAGGTTATTGGCATATATTCGACCTAATGGCTCAAAACCAGCCAAACACCCAAACCTCTACATTACAATACCCCATAGTGGATTCTGCAGCAAATGCGCCTATGAAAGCAATCCCTCTTCAACATATCCCTACATTCCATGGTCTTACATCAGAAGATCCGGATGCATTTTTATTTGAATTTGATGTACTGTGCAGGGGATATGATTACACCACCGACCCCCAGAAACTGAAACTATTTCCCTCTACATTAAAAGGGGCTGCTTTAAGATGGTTTATGGGATTAGGTGGCGGGGTTATAAATAACTAGGATCAAATGAAAGAATCTTTTCTGAAAAAATATCAGGACTATTGCAGGTCTAGAGAGCTGAAGGACAAAATATTCCAGATGACAGCTAGACCAAATGAAACATTAGGGGAGTATGTGGAACGTTTTCAGTATAATCTTCAAATATCTTTTTATGCATCACTACCTTTGCCTGATAATATGTTAAAAACAACATTAATAAGGGGTATGAAGGAACAATGGATTGAAACATTAAACATTATGGGAAAAGGAGATATTTATCAAGAAAACTTTGCTGACATTATTGATTTATGTATCAGGAGCTCGAGAAGCAGCACAAGAGTAAAACCGGAAGAACATGATCGGTTTGTAAGAGATAATAAAATTTTGGCAAAAGGAGTAACACGTGTAGAAATTGGAAATTTATTGGAAAATTTTAAAATTGATATACTAGGGACACTAACTACACAACTTGACATTATGCAGGCCAAACAGAAGTAAATGGAGGCAGAACAGAATTTGGCAATCTTCTGTTCTCGATGCAGGAAAAAGCATAGCCATAACGAGTGTCCACTGGATGCAGTCCAAACATGCGCCATCTACACAAAAGATCACCTTACAGAAAGCTGCCCCTCACTTCCCGGATTAAAAGAAGTATATAAAGAGGCAAAAGAAGAACCAGAATCGGTGTATTTGCTCAACCAGCACCGTCAGTGGAAACTGAGACAACCTGGTATGTTTCTAGACCTAACTTCTTCTTTTCAGTCTCCGTAGTATAATGCTCAACAATATAATATGTGGCAAAGTCAATCCCAACCCCTGTTTCCAAACTGGTCACCACAGTCGTTTCCTTCCTCAAACCCGTGGCTGAATCAGGCAAGCCAATCTGGTTGGCCGAATCTTCCTTATACTCCACCATATTGGCAAGGTAACTCATATCCACCGCAATGGAGTCCCCCTACTTCGCAAAGTTCAGCCTGGCAGACAAACTAGCAGAGACCGATGCATCAGCCAGTAGGAACCATTCCTCTCCCTCAACCTACACTGCCAGCCTTACAACAAAATCCCCAGTCTAATCTGAGACCGCAACTCCCAGCCCAACCCAACCCCAATCCAAATAACAGACTGGTCCAATCTGTCCAAATCATAGAAACACCAGAAATAGGAGCCGATCTGAGGGAGTGTAATGATCTTCAGTTAAGATCTGGGCGTATTATCGAAACTGAGGGAGATAAGAGAGTTCAGGTTGAAGATTAGTTACCCAGAGAAAATTTTTCACAACAAGAGGATGTGAATAAACAACAAACTCAAAATCAAGCAACCACATCCTCTCCTCCGTTCCCAGAATGATTAGTCATACCTCGACCTATACAATATCCTGATTTTGATATTCTGGGAGAATTACAAAATCTGTACATAAAAATTCCATTCCTCCAAGCCATTCAAGACATCTCGATATACGCAAAAACTATCAAAGAATTGTGCATAAAGAAATCAAGGAGGAATATAACAAATAACCCAAGAGTCCAAGTAGTCAGCACTTTATTTGACTTACTATCAGGAAAAGAAACACCCATTAAATATGAAGACCCGGGAAGTCCAATTGTAACTGTCCAAATTTATGGTCAGACCCTGTCCAATGCCTTAGTTGATCTAGGAGCTGCAATTAATATCTTAACAACCACTACTTGCCAAAAGCTAGGCATTACATATGTAGAACCCACCTCTACCTTGCTAGAATTGGCTGACCGATTTGTGGTTAGGCCGGAGGGTACACTACATGATGTCATGGTCTCTGTTGATTCCTGGGAATATCTGACCGATTTTCTGATAATAAATCCAAAAACCCGACTTGATGGACATCCATTGATTTTAGGTAGACCTTGGCTTGCCACTGCCGATGCTTGTATTGGCTGCCAGCAAGGAAATATGACCATAACCAGAGGACCAAATATCAAGAACTTAGTTCTATATCCTCCAGCGCAGCCAAGTGTCACAATAATCAAAACTAATAAGCACCCTGTATCATACCGTACTAATAACATTAGATCTCCATTAACTATACAAGAGGCACTTGATTTCAAGGACCAAACAGAAGACGATGCCATTAATAATTTCATTAGTCAAACTGAATCCAGATCCTGCACACAGTGTCATATGATAGAAGCAGCATTTGATAATGAATTAGAAGATGATCCTCTGAAAGATACACATGATCAAACAATACCTGTTACTTCTGTTGCAAATAGTAAAATTGTGGAAATTGAACCGGGTAAGACCTTAAACATTAATGCCAACCTCACACTCGAACAAGAAATGAAGTTCATCCATTTGCTAAAGAAATATAAAGAAGCATTTGCATGGGACTACCCTGATATGAAAGGAATTGACCCCCAATTATGTACACACCACATTTATATAGAAAACGATGCGAGACCTGTTCGTCAACCTCAAAGGAGACTTAATCCTCATCTAAAAGATGTGGTAAAAGCTGAACTTCAAAAACTTTTAGATGTCAACTTCATCTATCCTATCTCTGATAGTAAATGGGTCTCTCCACTTGTGGTGGTACCAAAAAAGAATGGGAAATGGAGAATCTATGTGGACTACAGAGAGCTAAATAAAGCAACACAAAAAGACCACTTCCCCCTCCCATTCATCGACCAGGTATTAGACACTTTGGCAGGAAAGAAATTCTTTTTTTTCCTGGATGGCTTTAGTGGATACAATCAGATTCAGATTGCCCCTGAAGACCAAGACAAAACTACTTTTACTTGCCCTTGGGGAACATTTTCCTATCGAGTTCTACCTTTTGGCTTATGCATTGCTCCTGCCACATTCCAAAGGGCTATCCTTAGCATTTTTGCAGACTTAATAAATGAAGGACTTGAAGTATATAAGGATGACTTTACACCATACAGAGATGATTTTGATCCGGCACTGGATACACTGGAAAAAGTCCTAAAATGCTGCATTGCTACCAGGCTTTGGCTAAGCCATGAAAAATGCTATATGATGATGACTGAAGGACTTATCCTAGGACACTATATTTTAGCAGCTGGCATTCAGGTAGACCCAGCCAAAATCCAAATACTTTTTCTTTTCCCACTCCTACCACTCAAACAGAGGTACACAATTTTCTTGGATTTTCTGGCTATTATAGGAGATTTATAGAACATTATTCGCACATTGTTGCACCTCTATACGCACTAACTGGTAATATTGATTTTCTTTGGACAGAAAAATGTGAACATGCTTTTAAGGATCTAAAGAAGCTTGTGTCCACATCCCCAGTCCTTCGAGGGCCAAATTGGGATTTGCCATTTTAGATATCATCTGATGCCTCAGATACAGCCATTGGAGCAGTCCTTGGGCAGGAAGAGGATAGAAAGCCATATGCAATTTATTACATCAGCAAAAATTTATCCCCTGCTGAATTAAACTACACTGTTACTGAAAAAGAATTCCTAGCTGTAATACATGCTATCAATAAGTTTAGACATTATATTACTGGATATCATGTTATCTTGTACACAGATCATTCTGCCATAAAATATTTAGCAAACAAGCCTATCACAAATGGCAGAATAACTAGATGGTTGATTTTATCACAGGAATTTGATATTACAATCAAGGATCGACCTGGCAAAGAAAACCTTGTAGCCGATTTTCTCTCAAGAATACCAAAGCCAATTGATGCAGCAGCAGTTGAAGACCAATTCTCAGACGAGCATCTGTTTGTTGTGGCTGTTCAAACACCCTGGTATGCTGATGTTGCCAATTATCTAGCAGTAGGTAAATTACCAAAGCATCTAACCCCTAATGAGCGGAAACAGATTGTTCAGTGGAGTGCTCAATTTTCTTGGATTGGGGGCTATTTGTTCCACATAGGGGCAGAGATGCATATCAGGAGATGCGTTAGAGAAGATGAAATCTTTGAAATTTTAAAAGCCTTCCATGACGGACCATGTGGTGGACATTTCGCTGATCGTAGAACTGAACATAAAGTGTTGCAGACAGGATATTATTGGCCCACGATTTTCAAAGTTTCAAAGAAATTCATCCAAGCCTGTGACAGTTTCCAGAGAGCAGGACGCCCTAGTCAGTCTGATAAGATGCCTCTGAAACCACAGCTAGTCATTGAACCATTCGAGCGATGGGCTCTTGATTTTGTTGGACCAATTAACCCATCATCAAACCAGAAAACATATATTTTGGTGGCAACAGAATATGTCACGAAGTGGGTTGAAGTAGAGGCATTGCCTAGAGCTACAGAGGAATCTGTCATACAGTTCATGTTCCATCTATTTTTACATTATGGCCTTCCAAGAGAAATAATTACAGATGGTGGACCACAGTTTGCTGGGAACAGAATAGCTGCAACACTCAACAACTATCATGTCCAGCATAAAATCACTACTCCATACCACCCACAGGCAAATGGGTAGGTAGAAAGCAGCAATAAAATAATAGAAGCAATCCTAACGAAAACCATTGCGTCACATAGATGTGATTGGGCTGCCAAACTACCTAAAGCACTGTGGGCTTACAGAACAACATGGAGAAGCACCACTGGTTACTCACCTTATCAATTAGTGTTTGGAAAACAACCCATTTTCCCCATAGAATTCGAATTTAATCCAAGCATTACGAATAGCACAGGAAGTTGGCTTAGATCTAACCGAGGCACAGATTAATCGATTACAGCAGATCAATGAACTAGACGAAATTAGGCTCTCTGCACTTCAAAACACTGCCCTGATCCAACAGCAACGAGCTAAATGGCATAATGCTCTCATTAAAAATAAAGTCTTCCACTGAGTTCATCTCTATTGCAAACCACTCACTTGGGAGTCCTTCTACCAGCAGCTACGCAGAGACTCTGATATGAAGATTTTTTGGGAGGAAGAGAAGTCTTCCTCACCTGTAATTCATTAAGGAATTTATTTCTTTTTACAGTTTGTACATAAGTTCTTTTCTTGAATCATTTTTGTACATATTTTTGAATCAACGTTTTTGCTGTTATTATTTTTGCTGTTCCTTCTTCTTTCAAAAGAACAACATTTTCTTCTGGATGTTCCTTTTTCAAAAGAGCAACCCCCTTTGGATCAGCCGTCATCTTGTTGTAATTTGGTTCTTTTTCTTTATTTTTGTGTTATGTTGTTCCTTTTCCAAAGGAATGGCATTTGTGTGTTTTTGCTGTTCCTTTTCCAAAGGAACAACATTTTTGATTTCTGTCGTTCCTTTTCCAAAGGAATGGCATTTGTGTGTTTTTGCTGTTCATTTTCCAAAGGAATAACATTTTTTATTTTTGCTGTTCCTTTTCCAAAGGAACGACATTTGCCTGTTTTGTTGTTCCTTTTCCAAAGGAACAACATTTTCGATTTCTGTTGTTCCTTTTTCAAAGGAACGACATGTTTGCCTGTTTTACTGTTCCTTTTCCAAAGGAACAACATTTTTTATTTTTGTTGTTCCTTTTCCAAAGGAATGGCATTTTTGCGTGTTTTGTTGTTCCTTTTCCAAAGGAACGACATTTCTGTGTGTTTGCTGTTCCTTTTCCAAAGGAACAACATTTTTGATTTCTGTTGTTCCTTTTTCAAAGGAACGACATTGGTATGTTCTGCTGTTCCTTTTCCAAAGGAACGGCATCTGTGTGTTCTACTGTTCCTTTTCCAAAGGAACAACAATTTCCATCTTTGCTGTTCCTTTTTCAAAGGAACGGCATTTGCATTTTCTGATGTTCGTGGTCTTCGGTTGTCGTTTTTTTTTCCATAAGGGACACCTCTTGCATGCTTTTACTCTCCTTGTGAAATAGCTTGTTCCTTTTGCTGTTCTAAATTGAGGATGCTTATTGCTCCTGTTCTTTCAAGTCTTTTAGAATATAGCTATGCACTTATGCAATGGATACAAAATCACAACATACTGAAATCAGTCAATCATAAATCGCTATCTTTATAAGAAATTGCTCTGCATTGGTAAGAGGACAGAAGGAAGGACACACTTATTTATCATCTTTTGCTGTCATTGTTCTACTAATTCTGCTATGATTGGTTATCTTTATCATGATGATCCCTTTTAATCCCCTTTGATTATTATTTAGGAATAAGAGCAAAGGGTTTATATCTTCCTATTGAGATGTTAAGACTTCTTCCACCATTCCTACTCTTAAGGAGTGTTGAACCACCCTTTGTGTATAAATAAGAGAAAGTACTTTATGAAAAACAAAGAAAAAAGAGCAAACATGACTTATAAGTTGTCAAATGTAGGATAGGGGGCCTCATCAAGAGCCAGCCTACCATGATCATGAGGATGAAAGCGAAGTGGCATTCCCACTATGGCCACCACACCAGGGATATGGTCCAAAAGGTATATCAAATAAACAACCCTTGGAATAGGAGGTCTCATCACGAGCTGGCCTGCCCACTTTTCACTTCTTCCTCATGAATGGCATTATGGTTAACTGGTCATCAAGCCAGCATAATGGCCTACATTTTGACATCACACAACATTTCCTAAGTATACACAAAGGATCATGGTTCCATGGGTGAAATAAACAACTCTGCCAAGGTTATGGACACCTGTCGGCAGTAGAGCACTGTTAATGGTATTGAAGTCACATTATTTACACCAATAGGTAAGTCACTAGCGCCCTTCTATTTCTTATACCTTAGTAATTAATCATATATTATTTCCCGAATCATATAACGCATGTAAATTTATTATCACCAATCATGGCAGAGTAGTTGACAATGACCACATGAGACTTGGAATGTACGACAGATGTCCTATCCTCCCAGCCTCGCATCATATCACAGCAGTCTCTTACGTATTAAGCGATCCAAATCTATCCCTCGATTTCGGTAATTTGTTGTTTTATTAAACATGGCATATTGCCATACGCTGTTCCTTTATGACTCTGCTTTAGAGCGGGCGTTGCTCCTTTATTTGATGGCTGGGACAACCTATCACATTATGGGGGGAGAGGTTAACCTCATCATTTCCTGGGTTACATGTCAGCCCACCATTCGGGAAGTTGTGTACTAGGGTATAGCACGACACAACGACATACTATTTTTATTTTTTCTGCATGACTTGCTGTTCATAAGCCATTTCTATTGTATACTCTGCAGCATTAGATTTTGAACAAGTCTTGCGTCTGTCAACCTCTCTGTGTTTCAACAGAACAAACAACTGTCATTCCATTAAGAGTTTACGGCGAAACCATGGGAGGAAGATCGATTTGGAGAGAACCGCAGGTGTTAACAGTCTCTGCTGCTGCCTGGGAAATCCTGGCAAGAGCAGGGTGGCTGACTTATCTCAACTACTTGCAGGAGTCTAACGAGACGGTGGCAATTGAATTCTTGTAGAATTTGCAAGAGGGTTACTCCACAGTGAGGGGGAGACACATAGCAGTCACTGATGACATAATCGCAGAAGTCTTGGGACTACTAGCCACTAGACCCATATGGACGTTAAAAAAGGAGAGATTGCAGAAGATTATAGAAATCTTCCGGGACGAAGGCCAGAGTCTGGCAATCAGAGGAAAGGGAGTTTTGCCAGCAGCACTAGGAGAGACGTGGGAAGAATTGGCAAAGACCATTCAAAACTACATCACCTGTGAAGGCAGAAAAGACGTGGTAAGACCACTACATCTTAAACTCTTAGCTGTACTTAAGCAAAAATGCTCTGTAAATTTACCTGCATTTTTGAATTTGTTACTTCATGACATTGCACAGAGCATAAAAAAGGCATAGCATGTAGAGTCAGTTGTTAGTCATCATGGGTTGATTCAGTTAATTGTCAGCCATAGCCTCACCCAGGAGCAAAGCAGCTGGGAAGAGCTAATTTCTATGATAAATGGGGGATTGACTGCACCATCCCCAAAACGTAAACATGCCACCAGTACACCCGAGTGTCCAGAAAAACACAAGGAATTGGCAAAGCGTAAACATACCGCCGGTACACCCGAACGGCCAGAAAAACGCAGGAAATCGATCTGACTAGCACGACTACGAGGGAGGCTGGAGAAGCCCCAAGAAAGCACTAGCCAGCTGGTAGAAATTGAAGATGAGCAACCCTCATGGCTAGAAGGGGAGGACGATGAGAAAGGAGTGCAAGAAGAAGAGGCTGAGCAATCTGAAGAAGAAGAAGAAAACGAAGAGGAAGCTGAACAATCTGAAGAATAAGGAGAAAAAGAAACTGAAACCGAAGAAGAAGAAGTTGAGCAATCCGAGCAGGAGGAGGAAATGGAACAGCAGGAAGGTAGCCCATTGCAGGATCCAGTGGGAGAACATGAATTGGCCAAAGTTTTGGCCAATATGGGACAATATGGCCAACCTTCCAGTCCATCAAACCTCCATGCCGAAAGGAAACCCCAGGAGGAAAATGCACATGCAAAAGGGGCAGAAGAAGAGAATCTACCTACTCATGATGAAAAGATGATAGGAGATATTGAACAGGAACAATCCGTTCCTAGCCAGAAGACACCAGAGGAAATTCCAGAGGAAACAGGGGCAGAGAGAGAAGTCGTCCAAGAAATAACAGAACTAGTTAGGTTTCTTACCTCGGAACAGCCAGAGCAGAGTAATAAAGAAACACCCTAGAAAAAAAATCTGGGAATTAGTCACAGTCTAGGTTGTAGTGAACATCCTGTTGTTCCTTCTAAGGAAATCCTGGAAATTAAAGAATTGCGAAAGGAATAGCAGAGATTATTGAATATAATAGTCTAGCTCCACCAGTAGATTAGGATTCTAAAAGCAAGGCAAAGGGTAAAAAGGACTTCAGGAAGAAAAAGGGTGACCACTCCAGCAAAACCCCTCAAGGTAAAGGGAAGGAGGACCAGAATTCATCCTGCTGTTCAAAACCCTATCGAAAACTAGGCTGTTGTTCCAAATGATGCTGAGAAACAGACTGTTGTTCCAATTGAAAAGGAACAACAATGGACTGATATTCACGTTAAGATAGAAATGGATGAGATGATGACCAGTGATAAGGAAATTCAGACGGAGGCACCACTTTCAGGAGTGATAAGGGTTATGAACTCAAAGCAACGCAATAGGAAAGTTCAGGTAAAACTCCCGGCCTCCACTGCTGCATGGAGAAGAGATCCAAAAACAGTAACCCTATGAAAGGGTTTGAAGCAAGCTCAGCAAGAAGCAGAAAAGCTTAGAGAGCAAACAGTCCCTCGCGAAAAGTATGAAGAGCTACAGCAGCAGCTAAGGAATGTCAATCTATCTGAAAGCCAGGCCTTTGAAGGGTGGCGAAGGGAACAAGAGAGAGTCACGAAGGTAACTCGTAGGTTAGATATCGTTATCAAGCAGATGGATACCTTATGTTCTTTATACAATGACGTCTTAGCATGTAAAGCCCCTGCTAAGAATTATGCCTTGTTTCTACTGGAACGGTATTTGCAATTAAAAATAAAGGCTGTTAAAGCAGGTGCTCCCATACAAATTAACACTGTTAATGATTTTATAGACTGCTGTAAGAACTATGGAGTAAAAGTCCAGAGACTACTGTGTGAGTTCTATTTACATAACCTTGTATTAGACCAAGAAATCGAGTTGAACCTTGGCCCTTTTGTTGGGGACATCCAATTGCAGGTGTTCATTTCATTTGGGGTTAATTAAATTAAATGGCTTAAAGCTTATAATACTTTCCAGAGGCAAGAAAACAAATTAGATTTGTGGGTAAGGGTTGAGCCTAGGGACCCAGTACAGTTGTGGAAAGCACATAGAAACCTCATGAAGACTCCAGGTGTAATTGAATCATTAGGACCCATGCATGAGGCACTCATTTGACAGGGATTAGAATTCTTTCTTTCTATCAAAGACCTTGCCATTGATGCAGCTAAATTTCGGTATCAAATCTTTAATCCGAATATCCAGCTTAGGGAACCGTTTAAGTATGAGAATTTTAAATTAGCTACCAACCGCTTGCACCTCTATGGTGAAATCATTTTGAGGGTAGGGCCATCCTGGTTAGGACATAGGTTCCGGAGTCCAATTATTTGGCACCCTACGCCCGGATACCAAACCCTGTATGAGATGCCTGAGGGTCAGAAAGGCCATTTCTTTGACTACCTAGTTACGCATCATGGTTGTAGGCCTCCTCATGAGATTCCATCTCCAGCCTATTCTCTCACTGCTTTACATGTCAACTACAATGTTTTCATGAGGGCATGAAACAGGGTAAGCAGGGGGGTGTGTGGAGTACTAAAGAAGGTATGTTTTTGATGAATATTTCAGTATCTTTTCATTAGAACTTGCAAACCTTTTGCATCATGAACTAGGAAAATGATAAAGAATTATAATAAAACATGTGAGATTAATATGCAAGACTAAAACGCTGACAATTGTCATTTCCTTATGCAGGAAGGAGGAAAAACGAGAAGTTGTCGTTCTAAAGGAAAGGAGAAGGATGGGTTAACCGCTGTCCCTTTGACGGGAGACCGAATGCAAACAAGGCAAAGAAAATCAAAGCGAATCAACTTGGAAAAGGAGGTGGAGATATCATCTCGGCGCAGGAGAGAAACGAAATGATTGAGGACTAATGGTTCGGCGAATCCCTCAGGATCCTTGATCCTGAGGGATCACTGTTTTATCTATTTCTGCACTTAGATATTTCCACCGTCACCCTTATAAAAAGGGGCAGCACTGTTAGCTTTGGAGAGAGTTAGATACAGTTATGCTTTTATGTAATTTCTTTTAAGATCAAAACTTTAATCATTGAGTCTCGTTAAGAACTGGTTTATTGTAATTCTGCTCTATGCATTAATACAAACTTGGTTATTACTTCATCTCTGAGTCTGGAATAACTTCAAGCGGTGTACCCCTGGAGGCTAAGGGCCTGACCCTGGAGGACACTTGCTCTTGTATCATTACGTTTGGTTTATGTGTGGTTTGCTTATCGACGTCAATTGGTAATCTGGTGTGTTTTATAAGTTTACATCACATGCTCTGTTATGTTTGATTTATTAGGATTTCTACAGACAGAACTATTGTATTGACTCTACATCATATTACTGTTCTTTTAGGAGTTGATATAATACCACTATTCTTTACAAAATACTGTTACTGTTCCATTACAGAGGCTTTGTGCTGTGAACTTGTTCATTAACGTTACGGAATTCATCTTGGAACTTATGTTCTTTATGATTGCAGGATTTATGAACAATTTTGTTCTATTTTGAAATGCAGTCATACTCTTTCTAACTGAGACCGATACTCGAATCGGATTACTATTTAAGTGTGTTGTGTGCGTATATAGTTTTCAAGCGTTGTTCCATAATTTATCAGTAATCAGTGTTGTTCGATTGGTGTGTTTTATCCAATCCACCCTTAAGAGTGAAATATTTTCGTTTGATTCCTGTAGATTACGATTAATGCATTGGATCTGATAGATTAAGATTGTTACCACTTGTGAGACTTAGTTGCTGTTCTATTTTCTGAGCTACTGTTCCATTTCAGAATTGTTGTTCCATTTCAGAATTGCTATTCCATTTTGGATTTGTTGTTCCATTGTAGACTTGCTGTTCGATTTCTTAATTTCCGTTCAATTCATTGGTGTTGGTGTGAAGAACGATCTCAGGTTGTAGTGAGCATTAGCATTTGTTGTCCGGCTCCCAGATCCATGATCTGTTCTCTGGTTTCCTTTTCCATCAGTTTCCAAAGGGATGGGTTATTGCTACCGAACCCTTGACTGATAAGTTGCTTAATCTTTTGAATGTGTGATTTAATCTTTTGAAGTAGTTAAGCTGTAGACAAGCATCCATTTACTCTTGTATTTATGAACACTATACTACTAGCATTACTTTGACAAATGACAGCCTCAAACTGAGACACTCTTTGAAATAACAAAACGTTCCCGGATTGACATATTAATGTGAGGTAATTAGAGGTGAAAGAGACCCTTTTTATAGCTCTATAGATAGGTGTCCCCATGGAACATTAGTGATTAACTTAAGCATTGATTACCAAGTCAAGTTCAGCTATATCTCTTCATAACTTCTTTAAATTTGATCTAAGTGTCCAAGGATTTTCATTTCCACTTTCCAAAAAGTCTTCAATAGCTTCATGATATAGATTTTGTATTTCAAACTTTAAAAATCAATTCATCATGCCATGATTCATTATTTTGAGCTTTAGAAGCTATCTCCCTCTTACTTTGACCATCATAAGCTCATTACCTGTCAAGAGTTGATCATTAGTATATATAAAAACAAAAATTAAATACATACCTTGGACCCCTTTTGAAGTATAGGTCTGGATTGATACATCTTCTTGGCTTCACCAGGTAACTGTCAATGTGGACATACCCAACTCGAGGAGATTTCTTCATATAATTCTTTCTGCAAACATAATAATTTACCAAACCAATATGCTCAACTCTACAGAAGTCAATATTGTGCAATCAAATCATCTAAGTCAACTTATCAAAGTTTAGATGCTAAATTAGAACTAATATCAAAATCATCAATATCATTGTAACAAATTCTTTAGACCAAGTGACAGGTAGAGATCACATCCAAATATCAAGTTATGACTTTATATATTATCATGCCAACAAGTTTCTATCTACTAATCAATATGAATCCAAACTTCATCAAGTCATTCTCACGATAATAATATAAGTCACTAGATGCAAATACATACACCAAGAATAAGTCATGCATGTTCCAACCATTTATTATGAGTTTAACTCATATTGAATCATAAATATCAATACTTCAACCATTGTGTCAAATATAATGATGTCAACACATAATACCAATATAAGTCATTAAAAGTCACTATGCCCATAAAACATTGTTATTAAGGGAGATCATCAATTGTCAAATCAAATCATTAGTCATCAGATAAAATCCGAAACAATGAAATTTATATCCCAAAACATATCTCAATCATGAATTCAAAGTTCTAAATCATTATCAAGCATCATAACAAAACTCCAAACACTGCTTATCTATATCATTAACCAAATCTAGTTAAACCCTTTCAATTGTTATCAAATATTGTCATACACAAGCCTTAATGGTTAAACCATAATGACATATTGATATGCATATCTTGGTCATATACAAACACAAGTTTAGTCTACATATTCACATTATAGTAAGTCAAATATTCAAACTTTTCTACTCATAGAACTTTTTGTTTGCTCCATGTTTGTAGGAATGACATCCTTCAGGTAAACTTCTGATTTTATGCACAAATCTTCACTTTTGTTACCTAAAAGCATAATCACACCCATAGGCCTTCCTCTATGTGGTTGGGAGGCTACAATAACACCCTTTGGATTGCTTCCGTGTGACTGAGGCTTAAATTAAGGGGAAATTCTCCCTTCTCAGATCAAAATTTTGTCGCAAACCCATAATATTAGATATTTTTCGATTCATTCCCATCAATCATATTTCAATAGTAAAAAATCCTCTATACATATAATCCAAATGATAATAGGAGTACGTATCTTATGGAGAGATTATCCCTGTGAATGGGAAGCCACTTCATTCATCTTCATTCAAGTCATCAACCTGTCTATAATACTATCATGCATCAGCAGATCTGTTAGATCATAAAGTCAGACTATTTATCATGGTCATATGTTAGCATTAGTTACTTTTTCATTACATCATGACATAAATATTTCATCAAGGGTTAGTTTCTAATAGCTAATAGGAGCATACTCCAAGAATCATGATCACACCATTACATAACTCAATCCATCAAGTTAGGGCATTCAATTTCACCATATTCCATAATTACTAATTTCATTAAAACTTAACTAAGGTCAACAAGAAGATCATGAATATAAAGCTCATTGTTGCACTTCTATCATCGTCACACTCATTAATGATCAAATCAATTTACCTTATATAAGAATCAATGAACTATCCATCTTTATGAAATTCATCATGTCTATAATGAGAGATGCATGCCAAATATAAAGTATACAAATATATCAAAAATCAATGTAGCCTTACCATGACAAGAATGTAAGATACATCTCATCATAATTACCATGAATCAAACTTACTTTCATGAGCCATTTTTAAAGGGGATATTCTCATCAAACCTTAGGTCTTACCTTGCCATCAATATTGCAGCTGAAACATAACATTAAAACAATATGTGCATACCTTGTAGTATTCAGATACCTATGCACCTTCTTATTTTGCGTAGGTATCTTGTATCACTTTGTTACCTTTACTAGCTCCTCTCTTCCTGCATTAGCCATGATCCTCAATAAGGATCCACTTATCACAACTCATCAAGAGTTTCAAAGCATCCAAATACCCAAATATACATGCAATAAGTATAGGTAATAATCAAAACAATAATCATATCTATAAGTCTAAACAAAACTAAAGACATAAAGGAGCATCATAAATCAACCAATACTTATTTTCAATAAGAGGTGATCATATCCCATCACTGTTCATTGTCCATATTATAATGTTTCTTTAAATATTTCATTTGAAACCATGCCTAATAAAGTCTACCACATCTAGGGCTTCATCAAAATTGTCACAAGTTCTTGAGCATCTTCACATTGACCATGATAGGGTTTCTAGATTTCATATCTCAAATATTTTCCATAAACCAATGTTTCTTTCAAAGCCTAACCTCATATTATCCTTCAAACCCTAATAACCAAATTTCCTAGGGTTTCCTTCAAACCATAGAATTCTATTAGGTATCCTCCATCATCTCTTCCATCAATGGTGTCATCATAGGGGTGATCTTCATGACTTTTCGTCAGCTCAACTCTGATACCATGTTAATTTATCTTAGGGCTATATTGTTCTTTTCTTTGATAATTACATTTTTTCATCAACACATTATATTAACCCCATAACATCATAACAATATTCATATTTACATTATTCAATAACATATGCAACTATGTAGAAAGAACAATATCATCATCACCAATGCATTCACACATAGATACACCAAGATTGGTCGAAGACCAGAGAAAAACCCACTATGGGGAAAACCCTTTCAAATTATTCTTCTTATTAGATTTGCATTGAATGATTTAGTAAATGAGAGTACAACAATCCATATCTTAAAACATAAACATGTCCATAAATAATCAACTAAACAATATCCATAAAAATGAACCCATCAATTCTTATACTCGAAACCTTAATTTAGAAGCTTGTAAGGAACTATCACTATATGTGGTTAACTACTGAACCCTGCGGTCAACGAGCGAAAATTTGGACAACTGAAAAACCAAAATTTAGGTCTTGGTCGCATGGAGGAGGAGTCATGCGTGTGATTGGAAAGGTCCAGTTGCTCATTTGAGCCTATAAGCCAACAACTTTGGTCAAATTTAGCCTTTGGAGAGCATGCGACTATGATTCAAAAACCCTAGATGCGAGTCGCATGGAGGACTAGTTGTGCATGTGATTGAGATGCTTTGGTTGCATAGATGGATTGGTTAGCAAGAAACTATGGTTGAGTTATTCCTATGTCGTGCATGCGACAACGGCCCAAAACCCTAAAATAGAGATGTGATCTTCAGACCTTGCAATTTCATCTTCAAGCAAACCCATTCCTCCACGGAAATGCCTCAGACCTGTGCAAGACAAAACTAAGTAAGAGAATAGAATAATGTCTCACGATGATATCCAAATGAGGTAGAGGTCACTTGTATTTATAGCCTTCCAAGGGTTTCCACCTTGTTTTAGGGTCGACCTGATCAAATATGCATATGTGGGCTCATAATTCAAAAACACACTTTCCCTTGTCTAAATTAGATGATATTTAAGTCAATTTTGGTCCTCTCAAAAAGAGGAATTTAATGCAATCACCATCTCCATCAAATGAGTCATCCAAAGTGGAATTTTACCATAGTTTCATATTTTAATACTCTCACATATGCTCGTCTATCTTTCTCACTTAGAATAATAATCCCCAACCGCAATACAATTCCCTCGTATAAACCAAGGGTTTCCCTCTAGGGAAAAAAACTCTAAATTAACATACCTTCTACTGTCAAATCATTTGCCTAATGAATGGCCAAGATTCACTACAAAATTACAATATTTTACAAGGTAATTTTTCATCTCTTTTTAGCTTTGGGGGCGCTTTCCTCACACCCTTGCTCGGGGGGGGCGCTCCAAACATGCAGTTAGCCCCCCTGGACCTCCCAAGCAACAATAGTGGGGTGGGGAATTCCCCCACAACCCCCATCAAGGATTGGGATCCAAACACAGCTAAAATAAGACCTCTCAATCACAAAGATAGTCAAGCTCCACAACCAACAATAGTTGTTATAATTATGACTTGGTTTTATAAATTCATAAATATTCTCTCCATATAATTTCTAATTAAATTTTCTTTAGATAGTGTTTATATGATAAAATAATAATTATTTGATAATAAAATTTTGTTGACACCTAATCTTCATGATTGGGGAATTTGTAAATAAATAAATCAGGAATGTGAATAGTCATCGGAAGATGAACTAAACAATCACTCCTAATGTATATAACAATAACCTACCTATGGAATAATCAGACGAATCAGTTTTTTTGCCTTTGGAGAGTTACTGCTTGGCCTGACATGGTATCAGAGCCAGTTCTAAAAATAGTTGTAACTCCCTTCATTTTTTCCACTGCCTCTGTCCTGAGCGCTGCTCTGCCTCTGTCTTGAAATAGTCTGCCACTGCCTCAGTCCTGAGCGCTGCTCTGCCTCTGTCCATGGCCTGACATGCCCAGAGATGCGTTGGTGCCTCTATGCAGACCTGTCCAAGCTCATTTCGCTCTCACGTGACCGAGTTGTTGTACGCTGAAGGCGTATGGTATTGGGATCTCAAGATCTCCAGTAACATTTACCTTTGCTATGAAAAGTGCCTCTTCATTTGCCCAAACCATTCTACTTTGCTGTAAAAACCGTCATTTCATTGCCCTGTTCGACCTGCATGATATGTGAACGCTATTCTATGGTAATTTCAACCAGAGGCATCATAATCAAGGTACATCATTTTTAACTACTGTCGCTCTAAATGCCAGCTCTTTTTTTTTCCTGCAGCCGAGAAAGAGGGTATCCGAACGTATTGGTGAAGGCTTTCCGGAAAGAGAGCATAGCTATTGCCAGTGGAAGTGGGAGTTCCAGAACGGAGAAGAACACAAAGACGGGATGCATGAATATGAGGCGGCACCATGAATGGCCTGACATGGTATGAGGACTGTGTTGTTGATTTGATTATACAAAAGATTGATTAAACATTTCTAACCCCTGATAAATGGACTGGTTGAGAAGCCTCTTTGTACGCCGCTGAAAACTGGACAGAATCCTTTCTTTCCCATGTGGGCTGCAACGCAAGTTTTGAAAGTTTAAATAAGTTCTCAGTGCTGACGGCAAGGTCACAACGTTTTGAATATTGAATGCGCAGTCGTATTAATGTTTGAATGCCTTTGCATTATTAATGTTTGAATGTGTTTGCATTATTAATGTTTAAATGCGTTTGCATTATTAACACCGTTGAATTAAAGCTGAATCCGCTCACTATATTCGAGTATTGAATGTGTATTAAAGCTGAGCGCATCCGGGGAAAACACTGTGGGTATTAACGCTGAGCACTGTGGGTGTATATATATTGTCCAAGTCTGTGGTCCAGTATATATATATATATATATATATATATATATATATATATATATATATATCATATATATATATTGAATGGTTTTCTTGCTTAAAAGAAAATAAAAGGGGAGGTGATATGGAAAGGGAGGATATTTTATAAATTTTGGAGACATTTGAAGAAAACTTAGTGCATAAAGAATTTGAAATCTGTTGCCCTTTTGAGTACAATTTCACTGTATATCAGTAGAAAGTTTTTTTATTAGCAGAAGTTTTTTTTTATCAGTAGAAGTTTTTTTATCAGCAGAAGTTTTTTATCAGCAGAAGTTTTTTTTTATCAGCAGAAGTATTTTTTACAGGATGCATTCAATCATCTCTATGGTAGGAATAGTTCTCATTGGCAAGGAGAACTATCCTGAATGGTCCCAGATGATAAAACACACCCTCATCTTCAATGAGTTGTGGAAAGGAGTGTGTGTCGGAGAAGGAGACAATGACCCAGTGCAGCCTACATCAGACAAAGAGCTCATCATCTGGGAAAACAAGAACATCAAATCCTATGCATTAATTGCAGCATCTGTAAATGAAGAAGTAAGTCGCCATATTTCATCATATTCAACTGCCTTTGAAGCTTTACGAAAGCTGAAAGAACTCTATGACTCACATTCTGCACTTGAAGTTGTTCAGCTCATGATTAAACTCTTCACTCTTGAACTGAAAAATAATGATCCTCTTGCTCTTGCATCTGAAGTAAAGTCTATAATGCATGATATTAAATCCACTAACGTTGAGCTGGATATCCCTCTTATTGCTTTTCTCAAGGCACTCTATCCTACCTACTCCAATTATCTTGAGTCTTTACAAGCAAATGGAAATCTTAAAGATATAACCTTTGACTCTTTTGTGAAAAAGTTTGCTGAAAGAGAGAAAGCCTTTGGAAAGAATACAACTCTTGAATCTTCTGAAGAGACTGTGTGCCTTGCTCATAAAGAAAAGCATCCTGCTCAAGATTCTAGAAGAGGAAGAGGTGGACGAAGATGAAGAGGAAGATACTTCAGAGGCAGGGGGGCAGACATTCTCAAGGAGAAAAGGCAGATCTGCATTGCATTCACTGCAAATGAAATGGATCACATGATGCTTCTACATGCAAGCTACCATGGGACAAAATTGAGCAGAAAAGAAACCAGCAGAAAGGTAAAACTGATGATACAGACAAAGGTAAAGCACCTAAATCCGCTCACTATATTGAGGCACAATGTAACATTGGAGTAAATGAAGATTTGTTTAATGCTTCATTTGCTTCTTCAAAAAATGATTGGTTGCTTGATTCAGGAGCAACCTGTCATATGACTCATAGAAAAGATTTTTTTGAAGATTTCACTGACAATGTTGATGGAGCAGTATACTTTGCAGATCAGTCAAAAATCAAGCCATCAGGGCTTGGCACAATCAGGCTTAAACTGCCTGGTCTTCCTGACTTTCTTCTGGATCATGTTCTATATCTCCCACAGCTCAAGAGAAACTTGCTTTCCTTGGTCCACATCTACCAGCAAGGTCACTCCATTCATATGTTTGATGGCAAGCTTGAGGTAAGAAAAGCATCTGACCACTCACTTGTCATGAGGGGAATAGAAGAAGAAAGACTTCTCAAACTGCAAGGAACCTCTGCTGATGCACAACATTTCTCATATATTTCTCATCATGAAGAAGGTACACTTCCATCAAGTTTATTATGGCATGCTAGATTTGGACATTTAAACTATGACAATCTCTGCTTATTGAAGAAAAATGGTGTTGTTGGTTTGCCTACAATTCCTAGGAAACATAAGCAATGTGATGCTTGCATTCTAGGAAAGCATAGCAAACAGTCTTTTCATGATTCACATTCAAGAGCACATAGGAAGCTTGAACTCATTCATTCAGATTTATGTGGTCCAATGCCTGTTCCTTCTGCAAATGTAAATAAATATATCATGACATTTATTGATGATTACACTAGAATGTGTTGGGTTTATTTATTGAAGAACAAATCTGATGCTTTTCAAACATTCAAGAATTTTCATAAATGGATTGAAAATGATGCACAATCTCATATTGGGTCTATTCACACTGATAATGGAAAAGAATATACATCAAATGAATTTGAAAACTATCTTCACCAACATGGGATCAAACATCAAACAACTGTGCCTTATAATCCCCAATAGAATGGTGTAGCAGAAAGAATGAATAGAACAATCTTGAATATGGTACGATCCATGCTTTTCTTCAAAAATGTAAAGATAATGTTTTGGGCTGATGCTGTTCTATGTGTTGCATATATAAAGAATAGATGTCCATCTAATGCTATAAGAAACAAGACTCCTTATGAATTGTGGTATGGACATGTTCCTTCGGTAAAACATCTCAGGATCTTTGGTTCCACCTGTTATGCTTTGATACCAAAGGTACATAGAAACAAAATTGGTGCTAGAAGTTGTAAGTGTATCTTCCTGGGGTATTCAAACACCTCCAAAGCATACCATCTCTATGATGAAGTAAATAAAAAGTTTGTTGTATCTAGAGATGTAATTTTTCTTGAATCATCCAAATCTGACAATGTTGTTGAGCGGCAACTTGATCGCTTGGATAGATTCGCAAAAACGAAATCATTTCAAGAGTTTGATAATCAGATTCCACATCTTGAAGGGGAGATTCCTATACTAGAACAACATGTGGAATCTTCTTCTGAAGAACAATCTCCTCTGCATGAAACTCCAACAACGGATGATGCTTTAAGTGATGCAACTGATAGAATTGGGAGACTCAATCTTGATTCAGTTCCAACTCAATCAACAGAGCAGCCTGGACCATCTCAGAAAGGTCCCCCAAAGTGGCTGAGAAAGACACTTGAAAGTGTTCATCCTGATGAAATTGGAAAAACAGGAACCAGAAATTCAAACCGACAAAATGGAGGTGATGTAGATGACTTTAATTCACTTGTTGATATGGATGTTACTTATGATTATGAATTGAACTTGTCTATAGATTTTGAACCAACTTCCTTCAAAGAAGCTGCTTCTCATGATGAATGGAAAGAAGCGATGCAAAAGGAGTATGATGCCCTCATAAAGAATGGCACTTGGAAGCTGGTTGATCCTCCATTTGGAACCAAACCAATTGGCTGCAAGTGGGTCTACAAGAACAAGTACAAAGTTGATGGCTCACTTGACAAGCACAAAGCTAGGCTTGTGGCAAAAGGTTTTGCACAGAAGGAAGGGGTCGATTATGAGGAAACTTTTTCCCCCACAGCAAAATGGGCCACCATCCGGACACTCTTTGCACTAACAGCTCAAAATGGTTGGAAAGTCCATCAAATGGATGTAAAAACTGCATTCTTGAATGGAGATCTAAAAGAGAATGTTTTTATGTCCCAGCCTGAAGGATTTGCTATGAAAGGACATGAACATAAAGTATGCAAACTTGTGAAGTCCTTGTATGGCCTCAAACAAGCACCGCAAGCCTGGTATGAAAAACTAACTGAGCATCTTCTGAAACTCAACTTCAATCATTTTGATCTTGATGATGCAACTTTATTTGTCAAGAAAGTTGGCAAAATAGTTGTGTATCTTGTGGTATATGTAGATGATCTTTTAATGACAGGGAACAATGAAAGATACATTGCATCCATAAAGAAGGAATTGGGGAAAAGTTTTGAAATGACTGATTTGGGCTATGTTCATTACTATCTTGGCATTGAAGTAACCCAACATCCAAAATCCATATTTCTTTCTCAAAAGAAATACATTGGAGATTTTTTAAACAGATTTGGCATGACAGAGTGCAATCCTCTTTCTACTCCAATGGAACAAAACTTAAAGCTCACATCTATTGAAGGAAAGGAATTTGAGGATGCAACAAAGTATAGACAGCTTGTAGGAAGTCTCATCTACCTCACTACTACCAGACCAGACATTTCATTTACTGTTGGAATCCTCTCCAGGTTCATGCAAAAGCCTTGTGAGGGACATTGGTCTGCTGCAAAACGAGTTCTAAGGTACTTGAAGGGAACTCAAGACCTTGGAATCAAGTATACATAGGTGGACGACTTCAGCTTGATTGGATACTCTGATTCAGACTTCGATGGAGACAAAGAAACTGGGGTATCTACTTCAGGATATGCTATGAGTCTTGGATCAGGAGCTGTCTCCTGGAGATCACGCAAACAATCAGTTCCAGCAGATTCCACAACTGAAGCAGAATACGTGGCAGCAGTTGAAGCAACGAAAGAAATTGTGTGGCTCAGGAAAATTCTTGAAGATTTGCAGGTAAAACAAGTACAATCAACTCCACTCATGATTGGTAACACCTCTGCAATAAATTTGGCCAAGAATCCAAAGTTCCATGATCGAACAAAGCATATCAATACTAAATATCATCTGATTCGACATCATGTTGAGGCCAAAACAATCCATCTCTGTCATTGTTCCACAAATGAGCAAATTGCAGACATCTTCACCAAAGCACTTGGAAAGGAAAAGCTTGAATGATTCAGAATGATGCTTGGACTCACCAACATCCCTTCAGATTAAGGGGGGGAATGTTGACACCTAATATTCATGATTGGGGAATTTGTAAATAAATAAATCAGGAATGTGAACAGTCATCGTAAGATGAACTGAACAATCACTCCTAATGTATATAACAATAACCTACCTATGGAATACTCAAACGAATAAGTTTTTCTGCCTTTGGAGAGTTACTGCCTGGCCTGACAAATTTGATAAAATATAGTTATTATAATATTTTTTTTATTAATTTATTTTTATAATATTATATGATTAATTAATATTAAGCACTTTCTCCCCACTGGGGTGATGATCAAGGGAAGTATTGTGGTAGATGGGAATGATTATTTCCCACATGGATATCTTAATGCATAAACGTGTTGGTGCAAGAGATTTGGGAAGTTGTCTAATGAATGTTCTCGAGACAGTGGAAGGAATATTAAGGAGGTTTTTGTAATGCCTCCTCCCAAATTTACCCACTTTTACAAGCTCATCAGGGTAAACATGAGTTGAGTGTTAGTATGATATGAATTGACCTCCAAGTTCCAGTTATGGAAGTGGGGCCTACAAAACTACAACAAAATGACATCCCTGAGAGACTACAGATCACTCAAGAGCCTAACAGCCACCTAAGGTGATCAATCCCTGAGTTGGAACTCTTTTTCACAAGGTTTACACCCCAACTTCACCCTTGACACATTGTGTGTGTGGTAATGAGACTCCAACAACACCCATAAGCTTGCTTATGTGTGGTTATAGCCCAAAATTCCTTGTTCTATGCATGCAGATGCAAGATCTATGCCACTCTTTCAGGCTAGCCTCAAGACCACTGCCTAGAGCTACCTGTAACTTTCTAGAATCATGAAAATGATGATAACAATGCTAAACAATCAAAACTTGAACACGATGATCTGAAATAGTATATACCTAATACAAGATATAAATTTTGTCAAATATATGATGAATATATAAGTTACAGGTCATGAATGCATATATGATCATAAACTTATAAACTTCATCTAAAAATCACCAAGAAGTATATATGCCCTCCCTAGTTAGTTGCAAGAACACTTGTTAGTCCATGCATTCATCAACCATCCAATAAATTATCAAATCATGAACAAGATCCATAGCTAGAGCACATAATAGAACCGTGCATATAACCAGCATATAACCAGAATAGAGACTATGACAAATCAACTATAAGATCACCATAATAACTAATACAAGTGGTCATAGATCACAATAAGAAAATAGTTCATATTAACATATGAAAATTCGAACCAAGTCAAGGACTTCCACATACCACCCAACCATAGATTGGGCTAAACCAAACTCTCTTTCATCCAACCATCCCCACACCATATTCCAAGCATGAATGTGGGATCATAAAGATTAAACCAAAATAAAACCAATCAGGGGTTCAAGAGGCCAAACTACCTCAACCCTTAACTAGAGTGATATCACCTCTATAGTCCAGAAATCACTAACATCAACTAGATTGGTATCTACCCAAGTTATCTAGGGCTCTATGGACTAGTAACACAACCCACAACCTCTAGGGAACCCAAGTTGTTTCAGGGCTCAAGATAATTTGTCCCAACCCACATGCTCCAGTGATTAGTAACTCAACCCATAGCCTCTAGGGAACCCAAGTTGTTTCATGGCTCCAGAGAATTTTTTCCAACCCACGACCATAGGAAACTAGAGAACCAATCAAAAACCCAAATGGGGAACCCATTACACCATGGATATCCAAGAAATGACAAGGCAAGGTTGAAGCCATTGTCAATCTAGGAAAATCTGCATGCATATGTGTTGATGGTGTTGGGCCCTCCAACATGTTAGGGGATCTCCCCAGTAAGAAGTCCCAATTATACCTCAAAAAATTTTGTGTAGGAGTCCCAGCAATGGTTCGTACAGTAATTCCTTAACCGCAATTCGCACAGAGGCAAGTAAGATGTCCCTGTTGGTAGCAAGGGTGTGAGAGCTGCAGTAACTCAAGGAAGGTGCATGAGAGGTTCTAACACACTGAGGGTGAGGTGAGTGTGCCCCTTGGAAATCTGTAATAGTACTCGACTTGAAAGGGAACACACGAGAAAAGATGCATCACAAGCTGGAAAGAAAGATAGCGAGAATCCAAAGTGATGGCTAAACCAACAACATGTCTGCAACAAGATTCATACAATTGCATACAAAATAGTTCATACACAAATGCGTGAGTTAAATAACATACAATGCTAAAGCAACTAGAATAGTCTAACTACAATAATAACGTATGCATGAAAATGTGTTGGCTAGGTTATAATAAGAAGTGCAAGTTCCAGTCATACAATACATCCATGTCCAACCACTAGTTCTGATAGTGGAACGTTAGAGCCACAACCACCTGCTCCTCCAAAGAGATATACTAGCTTTACGCAGTGGAGAAGTCAAGGCGCATTATAATATTGTCCAAGATTTCTCTAAGATACTCCTATCGAAGCTTGGCTGACCAAAAGCCTTTACAATGAGTTATGAGGGACTATTTATAGCAAAGGGTGGGGTGGACCTTGACATTCCCCTTTGTGACAGTTCATCTACCCTCATGAATCTTCATCTACTCTATGACTGTTACATCCAACTATCGACACTTGAACTTACACTTGACAAGACGTTACATTATAATGCACATGTACCCATGTGAGACAAAATGGCTTGAGCAAGCCATGCAAGTCATCACTATAAATTGAACAACTATGGGAAGTCCAACTCTTCGACATCCTCATGATGATTGACAATAGCAAACTGATGCCAAGATTGGTAGTCTACAATGGTGTTAGTATATTCCAAGGTGACATATTTATGGAACCTTACTCTTGCCTCCATATCATCCGGATACACTGCTTGGGCTCCTCTATCCAACTCATCTGATAGCTTGTGCATCATTGTCTTCATCACGGTCAGACCAACAACATACGTGTGCATGGTGTCTACACTGATTGAAAAGTATGGGATGGTGGCTATGCACATCAACTCGTCAAAGTATGAGTCAAGATCTAGTCAGACCTGTGCCTTTGTCTTCACCTGGGTGAGAATCCTAATAGATGGGATCACATGTGCACACACCACAACATCCATACTCTTAAATACACATGCATGGGAAGCATGTAGACTAGTGATCAACTACGGGAGCTCTTCATATTTTTAGATCTAACTCTTGATGCATGCTTTCAACTTGACTGCTCTGGGCTTCATCATCTTAGGAAAGTGAAGCGGGACTCATGTAATCAACAACAACATGCACGTTCGATAAGATACATACTCTTCTAGCACATTGGTACTGCCATCTACTAAGATGGACCACTGCCTTATGCATGGTACCAAACTTGGAATACAACACCTGCATGAGTGTGTCAAGGAAAAATACTTCATCCACTATTACCTTCTTCAATTCTGCTTGGGTGGATGCTATAACCAATTCTCATCCTTACTTGGCCATCTATAGCTCCTTCGCCATTCGATCATTCTCATCTATAAGAAAGCGAACACTTGAGCTAGTGGCTTCGGCATATGCTATGGCAGCATTGGCCAATATTGCTAGATGTTTGTGCATGTCAGACACGATCACTCATTCCTCATACTGCGCAAGAGACATATGATCTTCCGGAGATGACACTGTGTGAGATTGTAAAACTCTGTGTTGAGAATCGTTGAATGAGATGTTTTGCATCTCTCCTTCCGACTGATCTTCGAGGATCTTAGTGTCTCCTTGGTCACTTGGGACTTTCTAGTCTTCAAGATGTGGTGAAGTTGGTGTGTCAATTTCTTGGTGGTGAGGCATAAGGTTGATGTCTTTCTCTAACTCTTGCTACTCCATGTCCGTATTCATTTGTTCAAGTGCCCACTCTATCTCCTGAGCGAAGTCCTGATCCTACAATGGCTCACCTTATTTTCCTAATGTCATCTATTCTAATGAGTCCACTACATGTACAAGAAATGTTTCATCTGTCTGCATAAGTTGCACCCCTTGCTGTACTTGTTCTTATTGCGCTTCCTTCTCATATTTGCACAACTCCTGTTCCTTCTAGAGTTTCTCCTTCAACTCATGCAACTCCTTCTCTGTTTCCTCCATTATCAGTTTCTCTCTTTGCCTTTGTACATTTTGCTTGTCACATTGTTTCCTCTTTGCCTCTATAGCCATAGCTCCTTTCTCCACAAGTGGATCTACTCAAAACTTACATCTTTTCTCTTCCTCCATGCAATCGACAATCTTCCTCTTGCCCTTGTCACACAATGGTATGTTCACCCTTGTTGTTGCTGCTTCTGGTGCTCTTTGGGATGTTGCTTCACATTGCTTCACTAACCATTCCACAACGAAGTTGGTTGGTTCATTGAGTATGGAGGAGTTGTAACAATATCTCCATGGGTCCTCCTCCACCCAATGACATGCCCCGTGGATCCAGTTGAACTGTACTGTCGTGCAGTGATCTTTCACAAGACAATGCGGTCATACAGATTGCAACTTCGGAGTTCAAATGGATACTTCTTCATCTTCTCTGCTTCTACATCTGCATGCTTGAAACTTCGAATCTCGTATAATTCAATGCATAATGGAAGAACAGGCTAAGGTGCATTCTTCTTCCAGTGCAACCTAGTTGTCAATCTTGTCAAGATGTGATATGCTGCTTCCTACATGACGAGTATGTCCAATGAAAACTTAGGTAGAACATGCAGAGGCTTCTTCGCGTTGTACATCTGTATTAAGGTGCTAGACAGTGAGGCATATCAATCAGCTATGTCTATCAGTGCCTCCATTGCTGCCTTCGACATGGAGGGTGGATCCTGTTCGAATATGATCTTGTAAACCAGGGTGACAAAGTGATTGGATAGCCATGTGATAACTCATCTTAAATTGCATTTGGACAACATCTGACAATAAGTGTTCACAACAGTCTCCACCAGTGTCCATGCCCACTTCAAGCCCGGTAACCCCTTTCGGGCATAGATTGCATCCAAGATGTAGGAGGACATGTAGATCTCTGCTTGTATACCTTTGGGGAGTTGTCGATCCCTTGTTACCTGTTCCTTCAGCTGATAAGCCAACATGCCAGACCAGTTACATGCTTTTCCCTCTCTAGCCACATGGTCCAGCGCGATCACCCAACTCTGTGGGAAGGTTTCTGTGCTTTCTTGGCCATACAGTCAACATGCAAAGATGACCAAGTATTGATATGCCTTTTGCAGTATCTTTGTCTTGTAGACTTGGTTGGGTGTCATCCTAAATTTAGTTGGCTCCTTCACCCAGTTCTTCAAAATGTATCTAGAGTTGGAATTACTATTGGGTATGTTGAGGGGAGTCTCCATGATGGTCACGGGCTTTGACATCTGATACATCTCATCATAATCCTGTTCCCTGAAGGTAGCAATCTTCATCCCACTGACACTATTCAATGTCATCGTCTCTGGATGAGTGTGTGAGATGATCTAATGTATCATGTCTACGCATGGGAGCATAAGATACCTGCATGCAATCTGGTACAAGATGGACTTGTGGATGTTCACATGGACTTGGCAGTCTTCAAAGTCTTCCCCAAATGTCACTGTAAATGCATCAATGACCTCTTTCCATTTCAACTTGATGTCCTTGTCTATAATCAGTTTGGTATCTTCATAGATCGACAGACTTGTAGACACTCGCTCGATTGCTGCTCCAATTGCACTTTCGTCAGTGCCCTTTGATCCTGCTCTTTTAGAGGCCATTGATCCTGAATTGCAAAGAGGTAGATGAACACCTGTAAGATCTGGAGATAAAGTGACATGAATGGAAAGAAATATGTCAATGAAAACCAAAGAAAACTTGAGGAATGACATGCAACATACCTAGGGATTGACTCAAACAAATTGTGCAATTTATTCTGGGAGGTTCGTTGACTGTCTGCCAAAACTGTGCAAAAGGTAGTTTGGGTTGTAGGGAGGTTGAATAGTCGTTGTATTTGTGCAACATGCAATCCAGGCTGGCCTGCTAGCTGCTGGAATTACGAAAATGCACAATTTCTGCTAGAAGTGGTTTCAGGCCCAGTGACTGCATTGCCCAATTTTATGGGCCAACAATCACTGTCCTTCATAATTGTGCAAAGCAAGCCTGGAGGATAGATCTTGGGCAGAAATGCACATTTCCTAAGAGGAATATAGAGCCTTCCCTCTCAGAATTGCACAATGTTGTCTTGGTGAGGCAGAGTCTGAGCTAAGGCTGCCGAGACCCACCGATGGGAAACTGAAAGAAATTGTGAAAGTGAATGCATGGCGATACTAAGTGTAAGTAGAAGAAAATAATAATGCATGCAAATAATGAATGATAGATTCAGAAAAAGGAAAAGCATGCATGTGGGTGAAGTGAATCGATGACCGTTCGTGCAAAACAGTTTCATGCATGCGACAACAGTGAGATGCTAATGAAAACTGAAATGGTGCTAGTACAAGCTAGTATGCACATAAATGATAGCAAGCATTCACATAAATCAAGCAAACAACACTCACACAAGTGAAAACACAAAAAGTGACAGAAATGCTGCAAAAGAAAAGTTAAGACCACTTACCCGTGAATAGCTGAGCTGGATGTGTCGAAGAGTCCTGGATGTGTTGCTGTTAGGCCCCTATAATACTAGTGATTCCCCCATTAATATTGTCATTGTATCCCTTATTGTTATTATTGTGCCCCTATTGTCCCCATATTGTTATTAGTATGCCCCATAGAAACCCATTATTGTTATTTTTGTGCCCTTAGGTTATTACTGTTATGTCGGCTTGATTATATTGTGACCCCTTAGACTTCTATATATATAATGGAGGTTTAGTCATTTGTAGCATCTAAGAATTGCTCATTTTTGTAATGTAAAGGAGGTTTCCCCCTCAAAGAGGCTAAATTCTAAGGTGTTGATCTATCTTTTCTATCTTTTTGTGAGCTGGTTTCCTAACATTTGGTATCAGAGCTTTGGATTCTAGGGTTTCGCTACTCCAAACATGTCATCGTGGATATATGATCTGAGGAAGTTAGGGTTTTGCAGACTCCTAAATTACATTCCAAACAGGTGATCTGGGGAAAATTGTCATAACTTTTGTTTTGAGCATCAAATTAAAATTTTGTAAAATGCCTCAGAAAGAGAACGGGCTGTAGTTTTCTGTGTCTCAGTTTCAGATACTAAGGTTGAAATAGTGACATGTGACACGTTGTACAAATTCGGTCTACTAAACTATTCTATAATCAGGTCAATGTGGGAGATTTGGCATAACTATTCCTTGGAGAATCCAATCTTGATTAGACTTGCGGGGTTAGAAAGAGGACTCAAAGGGCTATAGTGGGACGCAATTTTAGATATTCAAGATCCTCAATGGCATAGATACAAGATATTTAATATCGAGTGCTTACACAGTGAAAAAAAGGCGTGTAGTTTTTTTAAAATTTTGTATAAGATTGGTTTGAAAAGTTAGTTTGAAGGAATTCAAAGTGAATAGTGAAGAATTATTAGCATTAATTAATTCCCCAAAGAAAGAAAATGGAAACATGTAGTAAGCAACATGAATGCTCTAGCATGACTCGTGAAGAAGAGGAAGAAATGCAACATGATATATCAAAATTACAAGACCAAGTACAACAAATTTCACTCTCACTAAAGGTAAATGAAGCCATGATGAATGGCGTGGAATATAATATGAATGGCATGCAAGTTAATATGGATGGTGTGGAAGGTAATATGAATGGCATGCAAGTTAAGATGGATGGTGTGGAAGCTAAGATGCTAAGATGAATGGCATGGAGGACAAGAAGGAAGAATTGAAGATAAATTTGAATAAGTTGCTACAATAAATGGTCACTAATGGTGAAAGGGTAGTAAAGGAAACTCATGATGAGAATAAAACAAATGTTAGTCATGATTTCATAAACTCTAATGTTGGATTGAACACCCACCATGTTCCAAAAATCGATATGAGGAATTTTGATGGCAAGGATCACAAAACCAATTTTTTGATCTCCATAATGTGCAAAACACACAAAAGGTACGTATTGCAACTTTATATTTGGAACCAAATTAGTTTGTATGGTATCGATGACTTTTCTCTTGTAAACAAATTGTCACTTGGAAGAAATGATAGTACATTATGAGGATACAAAAAGCAACACCTTTTTTAGCCAATTGATAAATCTGAAACAAAAGGGTTCAATGATGGAGCACATTGAGGACTTCCAAAAATTGAACATAAGGGTAAAAGATATTCCAAAGGAGAATAGGATTGATGTGTTCATAGGGACTTTAAATTATAATATCCAACATGAGGTTTGCCTTTGGGAACCTGATTCAATGGAGAAGGCATTCAGGTTAGCAAGAAAAATGGAAAGCAAAATTATGGCAACCAGGAAGCCTACCACTCACAATTATAAAGATGGAAGTGTTGTTGCCCCTAGCATTCCACAACCTACAAGGTTGAAACCACAAAAACTGGAAGAAAAAAGAGCAAAAGGACTTTGTTACAGTTGTGACAGAAAATACACTAAAGGTCATAAGTGTGCTAAGAAGAAATTATTCTACATAAATTGTGAAGAGGAGGTGTTACACTAAAAAATGTCACCATGACTATTTACAGTCAGTATGGCTCTATCAACAGTCATGCTATCCTCCTGGGCAAGTCTTATGCCTCTGCTCTCCATGTCAAACTCCAAAAAGAGAGAAAATCTTTATAAATGTATTTATCTCTGGGTACGCAGGTTCTCTCAACCTTACCTGCGGATACACACCTAATGTTCACAAAAGTTGCGTACTTGTACGCTCTGTATGTAAAGGGGCAGGTGCGTACCCCTGTAAAGGTCAAAATGCGCAAGTTTCATCTTTAAAAAGTTACTTGTGGTCATTTCTAGAGCATTCTAGAAGGTTGTTCGACGTGTATTGAGCGCCTCCAGATGGTTCATGTACCCCTACCAAAGAGGAACTTATCCCATCAATAAGGGAGCTATCCCATCCAAAGAGGGGATTATCCCATTGATGGTGGACCTGATTAACTTCCTCTTGAGCACTATAAATACAGGCATTGGGCCAGAAGGAGGGGAGGTTGGAAGCTAAACATTTCTAAGGGTAGATGCTGCTGGAATTAGGACTCCCATTTAGAAGCTTGTGAGGAGAGATTACCATCTTTGCTTGTTCTATTTGGAAGTGGGTGAGCTTTGTCAAAGTAAAGGAGAACTCTTGATGGACCCTGGGAGGGACTTGCACAACACCAAGGCTCAGGTTGTAATTGTTCCTTTTGTTTCCTATTAATGCAAATGAGTCCATTCTTCTCAATAACTTGTTATTTATGAGTTGTTTCATGTACTCCTTGGTCTATGTGTTAAATATGTTTTATTTTATGAGATTATCAAGTGCTATTTAATCGTTTGATTGTTAGTGAACGCAGGTTTCAAAGTGAAGGAGGAGCTCATCCGGATCAGCGAGGCTGGACTGCTACAACAGCGTTGGACTACTGGTAGGATCTAAACACTTGATTTCTTATATAATAAATGCATGTTTAGAGAAGGATTGCTCTTATTTGTCTTGTTTGTCACTAGAGAGTCTTAGGCTCCTAGGGAGGTTGGTTGTGTCCGCACTATCGACTCTTTCCGCCTGACAAAATGGCGACTCCACTGGGGAATCCATTGATGTGAAAGTCTTTTCCTTTGTATGCAACTTTGATCTGAGAAAAGTCATTTATTTTCTGGTTTTTGGCTCTGTGACTTTGTATTTGGGTGGGTTAGCTTAGGGTTAGATTGAATTTAGTTTTTCTTGGCTTTTTCAGTGGTACGCACTCTCTGAGTATTGCACAGTGCATACTTGTACGCACTGTTGCTGTGTGCACAGAGCGGGCCCGCACCTGTCTTAACAAGTTGCCTGCGTACCCTGCTAAAAATTAAGAAATTTCCATTTTTTACATTTTTCCTCTTAGATTTTGCTTTTTCTTAGTTTTTACTGCCCAGATCCATTAGTCTCTTGTCAAAGATCTTCACCTGAACTTGTTTCGATAGCATTGAGTGTTTTAGTGGATTTCATAGAAGTTTAAGCCCTAGGGTTTGATTTTTGAATAGGTCCTGTAGTGACTTTGGCGGTAGAAGTTGTCAAGCCTTAGATCTCTTTGGTTTTCTCAGCCTTCTTAGAAGTCGGACCTGTCATAAAGTCTACCTGTGAGAGCAACTTACCTTTGAGTGGTCTCTTTGGAAAATTTCGAAGTGCTTGTTGATTGAGTATTGAATTCCATTTTACAAAAAGAACAAAAAGATTTGAGTTTTGTTTTGACTGGTCCTTTGATTCTGCATTAGCTGGTCCTTGGCTTGATTTTGGTCAAGTAAAACAACCTAGAATCATCTTTGTAGGCTTTTTCCTCGTTAGGTTTGCTCTAGAGTAAATTTCTTTTTGATTTGCTTGTGAGTCAATTTTTCATAGATTTTATAGATTTTGAGATTGATTTTCGTTAAAATAGATTTATATGCTTTATTAAATAAGAAAAATACAAAAACATCTCCTTTGAAAAGTTTTGTTTCAAGTAGCTTTGAGGGATTTTGAAAGAAAAAGAATTTTTCGTGTACGTAAGGAGTGGTCATGTTTGTATGCTTGGAAAGATAAAGAGAATTGTTTCTTTGATTGTCTTTACTAAGAAAGTTGTTTTCTATAAAAATTTGCATTTTCCAACTCTCTTAGGAATTTCATCGAAAGAGAAAAGTAGCGTAAATCATCTTAGGTTCATCTTTGTAGTGGTTTGAGTCGAGTCTACACACCATTGGTTTCATTTCCGCTACCTTTTGTCTTTAATAAAAACCATAAAATTAACGCTTAAAGTAAAATCAACGTAGTAACTTTTATTTACTAGGGCTCTGAAACACCAATTTAGATCAGGCTAGTGTCTTGGAGTAGGAGAGTAATTAACTCTCCAAGACAACAAAACCAAACAAGTAGCTTATCTTGTGATAGAATAAATCCAATTGTCTCATTTGTACTCTGGGAAAGCTCCTCTTAAAGGAGAAGCACGAGCTCGTGTCCGAACCAGTGAGGGGATCAATCCTCCCTCGTTGGGAACGACGCCAGACACGCACGTATTACAAACGGTAAACCTCGGATTAACCATTGTCGAGGAGCCAGGGGTCACTTGTCGGTAAACCTTGGATTATTGTCAAGGAACTGGCAAGGGGATTGAGCTTGATACTCTGCCCTTGCGTGCTGTCGGAGTGTAGACTGTTCCCCCAGGTGCATTTGTTGCGGTTGGTAACCTTAGTGACCATTATATTTAGGATTCTACCGAGGTGACGGTGGAGGGAAGATCCCACTGTACCTGGAGCAGATGTCGGCTAGAATCACTTGGATTTTCCGGGGGGTTCACTTCACTCGAGACGGTTAAAGTGGAGGAACTTGTGCCAGTCTATTCATTAAGCAGGTTGCCGGGGTAACTGTTCCACCCACCACTTCTGTACTGAATCCGATGATGTTGGGTTTCATCTCCAACTAGCGTTTTTGGTCTAGAAGGCTACTGTTTGTGCTTGGTTTGACGCCCTAGATTCTTTAGGCGTGTGATTCAAATTTGTTTGGTTCTTTAGCGACTTTAGGTGGTTTGATTTGAGATTTTACTTTGTTTTCGTGTGTAGTAGTTAAAAGTTTTTAGCTGTGGCGGAATTACCGAGACAGTCCCGTAGACTTCGGGGCAAGTCACCTGAGATTGTTACCGGAACTGATTTGTTGAGGAAACTCCGTAGATCACGGGGTGGATCTCCCGAAGACGTCCCGGGTCAGTACGAAGGATTGAAGGTCCTTGTAACTCCTCCTAGTGGCAGTAGAGTAGGTTCACCTGAAGAAGGAGAATCTTCCTTGGTAGTCCATCCAGATTACCAAAGTCTAGAGACAGGTTATAATCCTGAAGCTGTTACAGTTTCTGAGCTTGCTGGTAGTTTTTCGTCTACTAGTGATATAGGCGAAGAACCTGAAATATCTGAACCTGTTACTCCGACTTCTAGTGTTCCAGATTCACCAAGAGTAGAACGAGTTATCACCGAAAATCTTCCTACTGGTTTGATTGCTATTGAAGAACTTGCTCCAGAGGAAGAAATAGGCGTCTCTAACCTTGAAGGTCAACTTACTATTGACCTCAAGGAGCGTGAATCTATCTTTTACAGTCCTCCTAGAAGTACTACTTGGTACCTTTCGTTAACCAATTATTTAGACAACTCAGGGATAGGTTTTTCTACACCTCGTACTCCTTTTCCACCTGGAGGTATTTATACTCCTGTAAATATGTCTGGTCAGTCGTCCGTGTTTACTCAAACTCCTAAATCTTTCTTACACGGCGGTCCTTCTGTTCCCACTGGGTATCAGTCGCTTTCTGGTACCTTTGCGGGGGCATCTCCTCAACCCGTCGATCATGGGTTATTAGCTGGAAACAATGGTAATAAACCGTTTGGTATAGGGGACATTTACATGATGTCAGGTTCAGTTCCCGTTTCTCAACCTCAAGGTGGCCAATTACCGCCTGGGGGGCAGCCTCAGTTAACGTCTGGGGGGCAACCTCAAGGTACACAAATTGTGTCTGGGGGGCAGCCTCAAGGTCAGTATGTACCTATGGTGCAATACATGCCTCAGGGTCAACCCCAGCCTCAATATGTACCCCAAGGTCAACCTCAGTACCAATATTTACCTCAAGGGTATCAACCTCAAGGTCAAGGTCAACCCCAGTATCAGTATTTACCCCAAGGTTATCAACCTCAAGGTCAATACTCGAGTCAAGGTTATCAACCACCTCAAGGTCAGTCATATGTTCAAGGTATGGGAACTGTACCTTTCAGTTATCAATCCTATCCTCAATCCGGTTATGGACCTCCATATTCTCAACCTGTTACGGGTCAATACCCCGGGATGTTAGTGTGGGATCCATCACAGGGTCAACAGGTGTTGCAGCCAAGTATACAGTTGGTACCTCAAGCTGGACAACCCGTAGTTTCTGGTTCACCCCAGCAACCGCAACCTGTCCAGTCAAATGTTCAAACTTCTGTAACTTCGGTAGTTACTCAGCCGCCAATTGCACCTAGTACTCCATCTCAAACGGCTGCTGCAACTACCGCTACATCTGCCGCACTTACTTCTGGAGTATCGACAGCTCCGGTTTCTACTGTCTCTGCAACCACTCCTCAGGCATCTTTACCGTTGTCTGGATCTACGATTCAAACCACGGTCCAGATGCCTATAGGTCAGCCTGGTATAAGTACGGTTGTCACTACTCAACCTCAATTTGTTCAACAACCATACCAGGGACAGTACCAACAAGGGCAAGCTGTCCAACAACCGGTTTACCAGTATCAACCGTATCCTGGGTACACTTATCAACAACCTCAACAACCCCAGTACGGTCCGGTTAATCCTGGTTTTCCAGGAGGATATAATATCCCTAATGCGATTCCTGTTCCTAGTTATCCTGGATATCCTCCTCCTGGGACTGGTCTTGTGACCCAGAGTTTTAGAGATCCTAACCGGCAATTACCGTTTATCGCAACTTTGGATTTACCAGATTTGACGCGCCTAACGAATGATCCAATTCAATATCTTCAGTTCTGGCCGCCAATGCCAAATAAGTTGCCCAGTGATATACCCAAGTTCGAAGGTAAGCCTGGAGAGGATCCGTCCAATCATGTGATGACTTACCACCTCTGGTGTGCTTCAAATTCTATCTCGGATGATTCGATCCGCTTACGTCTTTTCCAGCGTACACTCATTGGTCTCGCGGCCAAGTGGTACATTGAGTTGCCACGGGCCTCTTTTTACAATTTTAGCCAGTTAGCTACCTCGTTCTTAACTCACTTTCAGTTGCCGGTCAGATACGATAACGGCACGGAGTTATTAACTTCACTAAAACAATCGACGTCCACGTATATTTCCGATCACATTCATGAGTGGAGATGTCGAAGAAGATTAGTGAAAGTTTTTATCCCGGACCAAATCTTAGCTGAATGGTTTGTTAAATCATTGTTACCGAAGATTACTGAAGATGTAGCTAAGGCCGGAGTAGTTACTGAGGAGCAAGTCATTGCTCAGGCGTAGTACCTTGACTTAGTTTATACTCAGTCGGGTACGTTACACGAGAAGATTCCAGATCTTCCAAAATCGAATCAAATCGCTGCTGCTCCTTCGGGATCTCATGCCGCTGATGGTATGATTGGTACGGTGAACACAAAGAGCAAGAAGAAGTCTTCCAAGAGTTCTACTACTCCTATAATCACCTTGCCTGATTCCCCGACAGGAGAGTCTTCTCCTGAACTTTCCGCCGATATTCACGCTGTAGAGTCATCTACGGCCAAATCAAAAAACGGTGGAAAGAAGAAAGGGAAGAAGAAGGCTAAAGCAGACAAGGCTCCGAAGGAGAAAACAGAAAAGTCGGAAACCAATGACGAAAAGCACAAACCTCGATATCCTTGTCTTATTTGTGAAGAGGATCATTTTACAAGAGATTGCCCTCATCGGGCCGAGGTTGCGAAAATAGTCAAAGGTTCTCCCACTCCTGCTGTGTTGAAAGATCCATTTCCAAAGCAGGAGAGTAAGATGATAGGTTCTTCCTCGACTGCCAGTGAAGAACCCATTTTGATGATGTCTCATGTGAGGATTGCGACTCGGTCGCAAGATTATGGTAGTAAGAATCCTGTTGATGGTAAGGAAGCAGAATCTTCTCATTCTAATCCATCAACCTCAGCTCCTGGTTCCGATCCACTACAGATCGAAAAACCTAACCCGGACTTAGTAATCAAACCGCCCGCCAAGGGTGTACTTCGAAGGTCTACTTTCAATCCACATGCGAGAGCGGCCCAGAATTACAACATTGTTGAAGACTTAGCTGTTTCACCCTCAGCAATGTCGGCTTTAGAAGTGCTGCAATCATGCCCAGCACAACGGAAATTACTTTTGTCGGCTATCGGAGCTGTTGATGTTCAGGACCCGAATCTGATAATCTTCGATCTAGAAAATAGTACACCGCGTCTACCCCATCAAATGGCTTTCCAAATTCCAGTGATAGTCAAAAATAGGCCTATTCATCGGACTGTGATTGATGAGGGAGCTTCTACGTGTATTATGTCGATTCAGTGTTGGAGATCGCTTGGTTCTCCTTCGCTGAACCAATCCCTGACCATCCTTAAGGCCTTTGATGGCCGTGGGTTCCGTCCGTTTGGTATTCTACAGGAATTGCCTATAGGGGTAGAAGGGAAAACCGTTAGTCTGGATGTGGAGGTGGTTGATGCCCCTCTAGACTACAACCTTCTTTTGGGTCGAAGTTGGTCATATGCTATGACAGCGGTCGTTTCATCGGTCTTCAGAGTAATAAAGTTTCCACATAACGGTAAGATCATGACAATTGATCAGCTGACATACTTTTCATCCGACCCAGCCTCTTCAGAGAGTATCCAGCATGTCGGTAAGACGACAATCCCTTATAGGGACGTTGGCGTAGGTTTAGTTAAAGATTCCGGTTTACTGGGAACTTTTCCTTTCCCTCCAATCAACGCAGACCCTTCATTTGCATCAATTCATATGATTACATCAGACACCATTATTTATGATGATCCTTGGATTGTCCCATCTGAATCTGAGATAGACTCATTCGGTGATGCTATGCCTTTGAGTCCATATGAAATTGCTTATGAAGCCATCTTGTCTTTTACCGACTCGCGTTCAACCCAAATCGACCAAATGAATGTGGTCAGTGAAGAGTCACTTTTCACATCAACCTTAGAACGGATAGCATTTCCCGAAGTCGTGTCATCTGACGAGCAACTTCGCGAAATCCTAAGTGTAGACGATCTACCATGGGAAGATCTTCATCATAGATCTTCGTTTTTACCTGAGGATGATGCTTTTGAAAACAATTTTTCATCTATCTTTACCGCCGAATATGTCAAAGACGCTCAGAATCCAACGAAACATTCTGATTCAGAGTTGAATTTAGGGAATATTTCTCGCACTATTCCCATTGACATTTCAGTGAAGCCCGGAATTGAGGAAAACATTCATATAGGTGCCTCATGTACAGAAGATGAAATTCGAACTTACAAGGCCCTATTCCAAGAATTCCGCGATGTGTTTGCCTGGTCTTACGAGGAAATGCCGGGAATCGACCCTGCCATTGTTGTTCATGAAATAAAGACCTACCCGGACACTAAACCTGTCCGACAACGGTTGCGTCAGATTCACCCTCGGAAAGCGGCTGCGATTAAAGCAGAAGTCGAGAAGCTGTTGAAAGCAGGTTTCATTTATCCAATCCCGTTAACGGATTGGGTATCGAATATTGTTCCGGTTAACAAGAAACAAGGAACAATAAGAATCTGTATCGATTATAGGGATATAAATCGAGCTTGTCCAAAAGACAACTATCCAATGCCTTATATCGATCAAATAATTGATGATTGTGCCGGAAGTGAAATGTTTTCCTTTATGGATGGTTTTTCGGGCTATAATCAAATCAATATTCTACCTGCCGATCAACCAAAAACAGCATTCATTTGTCCATGGGGGACATTTGCTTACTGCAAATTACCTTTTGGGCTTAAGAATGCCGGAGCCACTTTTCAACGGGCGATGTCTTACGCATTTCATGACATCAAGCACATTGTGCAACCGTACCTCGATGATTTGCCTGCTCATTCTTTACATCGAGCTGATCACCTTGTCCACTTACGAGCAATCTTTATGAGGTGTAGGCATTATCGAATTCGGTTGAATCCCCACAAGTGTGTATTCTGTATAGAGACGGGTCGATTGCTGGGATTTGTTGTTTCAAAAGCTGGCATTCGTGTCGATCCCTCGAAGGTCGAAGCTATCATCAAATTGCCTCCTCCTTCGAGTTTGCGCCAACTCCAAAGTTTGCAAGGGAAAGCAAACTTTTTACGCCGATTCATTCCAAACTACGCCGAGGTCACTAAAGGTTTTACACGGTTGTTGAAACAGAACGCTCAATTCTTTTGGGATGAGATTGCCCAACAATCTTTTGATGCACTTAAACACGCGTTGACCCATGCACCGTTGTTGCATCCTCCCAACTACAACCAAGACTACTTCTTATACCTCGCAGCTTCGCATTCCACCATTGGAATGGTGTTAGTTCAAGAAGATGAATTCGGAGCGGAACATGTGATATATTATCTTAGTAGGACATTAAACCCCACTGAGCTAAAATATTCGCATGTGGAGAAATTGGCCCTGGCAGCCGTTCAAGCTGTCCAGCGTTTTCGTCACTACATTCTTCTCCGTAAAACTACAGTTATTTCGGATTGCAACCCTATGATTTATATTTTGACAAAACAACTGCTAGGGGGCAAGTACTCTAAATGGATCGTTATCCTGCAAGAGTTCGACTTGGAGTTTGAGAAGTCCAAGTCTAAGAAATCCTTAGTTTTTGCGGAATTGATGTGTGATTTCCCGCGTGCTGACACAGAAACTGTGGCAGAGGAGTCCATTGTTGACGAATCTTTGTTTCTTATCAATACTTTAGATCCATGGTACGGGGATATAATCATCTATCTCCAAACCCAAACCTTTCGGCCTGAAGCTTCAAAGTCGGAACGTCGAAAAATTCGGTTTCAATCCCAGCAATACAAGATTATTGGAGATACACTTTATCGCCGGGGGGCAGACTTAGTTTTTCGACGTTGTTTAACTCACGAAGAGGCTGAGAGGGTTTTGAATGATTGTCACTCTGGAGCATGTGGCGGTCATATGTCTGGGTATGCCACAGCTCAGAAGGTGTTGCGCGCTGGCTATTTCTGGCCGTCCATGTTTAAAGATTGTATCATTGCGGTCCGGAAGTGCCACAACTGTCAAGTGTTTGATCGCAAGATGCGCGCACCACCTGCTCCTCTCCATCCTATAATTGCCGTTGGTCCTTTCGCCAAATGGGGTATCGATTTTATTACTTGTAACCCTCACTCGGCCGGGGGGCATGCGTATATCATCCTCGCGGTTGATTATTTTACTAAATGGGCCGAGGCGATGCCTACATTCGACGCAAGCGGCAAAACAGCTGCAGTTTTCGTATTCAATCATATTATAACTAGGTTTGGTGTCCCACAAGCAATCATCACTGACCATGGGAGCCATTTTCGAAACATCATGATGACTGAGCTTACAAGCCAGCTTGGTTTGCGCCACGATAGCTCTACTCCTTATTATCCGCAAGCCAACGGTTTGGTTGAGTCTATCAACAAAGTTCTGGTTATCATGATCCGACGAACCATTGGTATTCATTGGTCGAATTGGCACAACATGTTATTTTCAGCGCTATGGGCATACTGAACTTCAGTGAAAACTTCAACAGGGTTCACTCCTTTCCAGCTAGTTTATGGCTTGGAAGCTGTGTTACCCATTGAATGCGAAATCCCATCACTTCAAATGGCTGTCGAATTACTCCCAGCCACTTCCGAAGAGGAGAAACGTTTATTATACTTAGCTCAGTTAGATGAGACTCGACGTGACGCTGCATTGGCAATCGAGACTCACGCGAAGCGAATGAAAGCTCAGTATGATAGAAATGTGACCCCTCGGAGTTTTTCGGAGGGAGACCTAGTACTATTATATGATCAAGCTAACGATAAACTAGGTGCTGGGAAATTCGTTCCTATGTGGCATGGACCCTACATTGTAAAGCGAAAGCTAGCAAAAGGGGCCTATGAGTTGGTAGATTTTGATGGGGACTCTTTGGGTAAACCCAGAAATGGACTTTACCTTAAGAGGTATTATGCTTAAATGATGGGTATGGAGAATGTTAGTTAGGTTAGGTTTTCTTTCTAGCTAGTATGTTTGTTAGTTTAGATAGTGTGCTTAGCTTAGAAAGTGTGTTTTTCGTCGTTATTCTGGCTTATCTTGGTTTTACTCTTGATATTGCAGATGTCGACGCCTCTCCAAACATACATTGGATTTGCTGATGGTGCTTGTCGTAGTACACGAAATATCTCTTCCGCAGCTTGGGTTATCTATTCGCCCTCTGACGAGTTAGTTTCTATGCATGGGGTGAGCCTCGGTCAAACGACGAACAACATTGCAGAATACAGTGCAGTGGTTGAATTATTGTCTGAATCTATTTCATTTGGAATTCGACGTTTGATAGTGAGGTTAGATTCTGAACTCGTTGTATTACAGCTTAATAGAGTATATGCCATTAGAAATCCTGTGTTATTAAGGTTGTTTTTGAGAGTGCGTCTCTTGGAACGTGAATTTGATTACATTGAATATCAGCATATTCCAAGGTCTTTAAATACATTAGCAGATGCAATTGCTTCTCGAATGTTGGACAGACATTTACGATAATCATGCAAGTAAATTTAAAAACATTTCATCACATATGTTAAACAAAATGAGCCGGTAATAATGATATATATATAGATAGGAGTGTGTCAAAAATATACATCGTCTTCGATCATAGGTTGAAAAACACCTTATGATCGGCAAAAATGATAAGTACAAAAAACCAAAACTGTCATATGTGTCTACAAAAGTGACTAGCCAATCACTGGTGGTGCTCTCTATACGAGACCACTGCCCGCGCTACCCTACACAAGAACCTCCTAAAAGGTCCTGGGACTGCGACCACATAGCGCTGAAGTCGAATGGGAATGTCATCTATGGTGGTCTCTGGTATATCCGCCGTCAGACGCTCTAGATCCTGTTCCAGCTCGGCTAAGGTCTCTGCGGCCGCATCCTGTGGGGCTGGTGCTGGTACAGCTGGTACTCTCCTCTCAAAAGCCCAGAGGTTGGCTGGACGCCGTGGACCCACATCTGCATTTTGAAAATTTGTGCTGTCAGTTTTGAGGCGATATATAAAAACAAAAAAATATATACATAATTTGAAAACTCGGGAAAAATGAAATACCTCTGTCGTCCCACTGTTCTCCCTGTGGAAGAACCATGTCCGGATCATTCCGAAAATCCATTCCGGCATAAGGAAAGTCCTGAATAGCAAAGACCTGGCTCTCTAGCCAGTGAAAGTAACCATCAGGAAATCGAACAACTGTTGCGCCCTCATCAGGATGTCGGGCCATTACCACAACCCATCTCGTCAACTTAGGCTCCCGAGGCGCCCCAACTGGAACTGTAAGATGCTGGGGGACCAGCATTGGAACTCTCTCTAGGGCAAAGCTCACGACTATAGGCCCATATCCAAAGGTCTTCAGTTGTCCTCTCTTTGCCCTGGTTAGTTGGCCCTTCAAATTAGCCAACACAGCATCGCACCAGTTGAAAATGGTGCCATGGAAGCAGTCTATAGCCATCCGCATTTGGGACCCGGTGGCTTGGTGCAAAGCGGCCGCGCCGCAAAGTCTGGTAACAGTAAAGGCTATCACCATAAGTTCAGGTCGGGATATGTACTTGATTTCTATCCCCTTCTCATGGTTTTGGTTGTTGCACCACTCTAGCCGGAGACTAGCAAGGGATTGGCCACCCGGCCTAGTCTCGAATAGAGAAAGTTGCTCGCCCCTGTTAGGCAAGCCAGTGAGAAAATATATGTCGGAGGGCTCTATCTCGAGCTAGTGCTCTCCGATGTAGAAACATTGCTCCTGAATGTTCCACCTTTCAACCAGCCACTCAAGAAAAGGCACTTGGCCCCTCATGCCAGGTATGGCCCAGTATTTGTACAGTCCGCATGCTTTTAATGCATCAATCGAAGGTTGATGACCTATTGCGGCCAAATCAACGTCCTCGTGCTCTCTTTCACGCCAATCAAGCATGGTGTGCTCCCTGCACACCATAGAACATCAGTTAGGATCCATAAAATTTAAAAATTTTGGTCTATTTTGGAGGTATGAGGGTTTCAATTTGTGTTTTGCGGGGTACGCACCCCGGCCTTTAGGGACAGAGCGTCCGGACGCAGCTTCCCTTAAGGCCGGGTGCGTACACCCCGTAATTTTCCCATTGGGAAAATATCGGGGTACGCAGGTCAGCAGTGCATGACCTGCGTACCCCGAAGTGCGCATCTTGAAACCCCAAGACCCCCAAAAAATCAAATAAAAGCTTAAAAATGAATTCTAAACGGATGGAAAACAAGAGAGGGGTGTTGTAGAATACCTGGTGAAACGGCGTTCGATTCTGACGGTCGGATTCTCCGCAATCTCCACGGGAAGTTTCTTGTCAAAAGCCCTTTTTTCAACCTCAACAGTAAAATGGTAAAAATGACATGGTAAAAAGTCTTTTTATAGGTTTTTTGGATGAATGAATGCTAAGTTTGTTTATTTTTTACCATGAAAGGACATTTTTCAATGTATTTTTACCCATATTAAACAGGTATGAGTAATGTGTCGTTTTTGTGCAGGACAAAAGGAATTTAGAGTAAAATCATCATTTTTCATGAACCAAAACATCAGAGTCATCTTTTAAGCTCTTTTCTGACTCCTAAAACATGAAAAGATTGCCGAGCGTTTCTTTTACACTCGTTAAAACGGAATTAAAAGACGGTCCCCTTATAGCTCTTTTCTGACCGTAAAAACAGGAAAAGATTGCCGGGTTTTTGTCGTTTCAAACTCGATATGGAAATAAAACGACGTGTCCTTGATCGCTTTTTACTTTTCAGGTTAGAGACACTAATCATGAAAGTACTCCTTGGTCGCAAGATCAAGCGGTTCTCCCAGGTATTATTTTATACTTTTTCGGGCTTGGGGGACACAAATTTACGAAAAAGTTCAACCTGGAGTCTTCTTAAGTTTTTCAGACTCTCTAAAATTGAAAAATGCCGAGTTTCTCCTATACTGGGCTCGTTAAAATTTCACAGTAAAGGACCTGTTCAATTACAAACAGGAACGAACCACTCCTTCCTAGGGTTCGAATCAAAACTAGGTTGGACTCGTCCGAAGGATGAGCTTATAATCAAGCATATGTTATCCTCCTCAAGCTTGTTAAAAATAAAGAGGTACTTGCCAGAAATGGTGGGGGAAAAGAGAGAAGAATGAGCCTATTTGTTATCCTTTGTCTCAGAAGAAACCTTATTACCACTCTTGAACACGACACTTTTCATTCACCTGGGTTGGGAAATCCTTTACCTCACAGTTGATCAAACCACATTGAAATTCTTCAGCCGGGTTTCGGGGATTAACTTTGAGTCGTTTATCACCAAGCCATCTGTTGTGTCGTTATGTGTTCAAGAGGTCTGCAAGCAAAAATTTCATCTACAAAATACTTGTCATCCATTTGACCATCCCTGAGTCAGTCCTTACAGCAACATTTCTTCAACTTGAACAATGATTTCGTGTTGTGGGCTTGCCTGCAACGGGTCGCTTTCTATCGACATCAGCACATTATCTAGAGAGATGACTTAGAAATCGTCAGTACCTTGAAGTCTGCATGCATCAATGGCAGGTTTCTCGCCTTTGACGTCAGTTTACATCATTGACTTTCGATCGAAGGATTCCGTGAAATGTTCGACATCAACTCATTCATTCACATCTCATGGATTGTACTGGGTACTTTGAGAACCATTGACATTACTGGTGGTCTCTCTCACACTTGTTAACAGTTTACATCATCGACTGGTAATCAAGTGGTTTCTACCATGTTCGACATCAACTCATTTATTCGCATGGCTAGAATCGTACCAATTCGGGAAGTAGAAATGAAGACCCTGGATCTAGTTTCCTCCATCCAGGCTGCGAGGAGTTTTGTATTCATTATCTAAGTAGACTAATCATAAACAGATGCCTGCGCCCATACTGTGTCTACAAAAGTCTATGATTATGATGTACTGCAAGATCATTCCTGTATCAGAGTAGTTAGTGTGTTAGTTAAAGTTTTGATCTGAGTATGGGAATGCCTACCTCAGCGATGATATAATCTTATACATGTATTTTGTGTTGAAAATTGCAGGTTCTAACCAGGCTCTCCACGAGATAATCCTTGAAATGATAAAGCGCTTCACCCTTCCTAGATAATACAAAACCCTAATCTACTACAGGCTTCGCACTTTAGGGGGCAATCTGTTACACTAAAAAATGTCACCATGACTATTTACAGTCAGTATGGCTCTATCAACAGTCATGCTATCCTCCTGGGCAAGTCTTATGCCTCTGCTCTCCATGTCAAACTCCAAAAAGAGAGAAAGTCTTTATAAATGTATTTATCTCTGGGTACGCAGGTTCTCTCAACCTTACCTGCGGATACGCACCTAATGTTCACAAAAGCTGCGTACTTGTATGCTCTGTATGTAAAGGGGCAGGTGCGTACCCCTGTAAAGGTCAAAATGCGCAAGTTTCATCTTTAAAAAGTTACTTGTGGTCATTTCTAGAGCATTCTAGAAGGTTGTTCGACGTGTATTGAGCGCCTCCAGATGGTTCATGTACCCCTACCAAAGAGGAACTTATCCCATCAATAAGGGAGCTATCCCATCCAAAGAGGGGATTATCCCATTGATGGTGGACCTGATTAACTTCCTCTTGAGCACTATAAATACAGGCATTGGGCCAGAAGGAGGGGAGGTTGGAAGCTAAACATTTCTAAGGGTAGATGCTGCTGGAATTAGGACTCCCATTTAGAAGCTTGTGAGGAGAGATTACCATCTTTGCTTGTTCTATTTGGAAGTGGGTGAGCTTTGTCAAAGTAAAGGAGAACTCTTGATGGACTCTGGGAGGGACTTGCACAACACCAAGGCTCAGGTTGTAATTGTTCCTTTTGTTTCCTATTAATGCAAATGAGTCCATTATTCTCAATAACTTGTTATTTATGAGTTGTTTCATGTACTCCTTGGTCTATGTGTTAAATATGTTTTATTTTATGATATTATCAAGTGCTATTTAATCGTTTGATTGTTAGTGAACGCAGGTTTCAAAGTGAAGGAGGAGCTCATCCGGATCAGCGAGGCTGGACTGCTACAACAGCGTTGGACTACTGGTAGGATCTAAACACTTGATTTCTTATATAATAAATGCATGTTTAGAGAAGGATTGCTCTTATTTGTCTTGTTTGTCACTAGAGAGTCTTAGGCTCCTAGGGAGGTTGGTTGTGTCCGCACTATCGACTCTTTCCGCCTGACAGGAGGAAGAAAAGGAACAACAAAAGTCAAAAGAAGAGGATATACTCCAGGAAAAAACCCTAGATAAAGAAGAAATGAATTCAACCATATCTTGTAATGCGTTGGCTGGAATTACAACTCCTAAAACTATCAAGATAGAAGGGCATATCAAGAAGAAAAAGGTAATAGTGTTGATTGATTCGGGAAGTACCCATAATTTTATTCATTGTAAGATAGCAAAGGAATTGAATTGCTTCCTATATCCAGCACCAGAGTGTCAAGTGATGGTTACAAGTGGAGGAACTGTAAATTGCTTGGGAAACTGCCATAATATCAAGCTATCCATGGGAGAATATGTATTGAATAATGCTTTCAATTCCAATAGGTGGTGTTGATGTTGTACTAGGAGTCCAATGGTTACAATCATTGGGTATAATAGCTTTTAATTTTCAAGAACTTTTCATAAAAATTTTTGTGGAAGGAAACGAAGTTGAATTAAGGGGTATTGCAAGGAAACTGAGAAAGATAATCAGCTCTAACGATATGACAAAGCTTCTAAAGAAGGAACAACAAGGTGTAATTGCACAATTATGTTCGGTAGAGGTTCCCACATCGAAATCATCTATTTCTCTAGATCTCCAAAAGGTCTTGGACAATCATTCCAAGGTATTTGAGACTCCCAAAGGTCTCCCACCTATTCGTGATCACGATCATGCTATTCATTTGATTCCAGGAAGTGTTCCTCTAGACATTAGGTCGTACAAATATCTCTATGCCCAAAAGAGTGAAATGGAACATATGGTTGCAGAAATGCTAGAGGTTGGTATAATTCAACCTAGTCAAAGTTATTTCTCTACTCCAGTAGTATTGGTGCACAAGAAGGATGGATCATGGCGCATGTGTCTGGATTATAGGGAGTTCGACAAGCTCACTATTAAAGATAAATTTCCCATTCATGTCATTAATGAATTATTGGATGAATTGCATGGATCAATTTACTTTACCAAGTTGGATCTTCATTTAGGATACCATCAAATCAGAATGAAGACTGAAGACATTCTGAAAACAACATTTAGAACTCATGAGGGTCATTATGAATTTTTGGTCATGCCTTTTGGCCTTACCAATGCACCTTCTACATTTCAAGGTTTGATGAATTCAATTTTCAAACCCACCCTTAGAAAATTTATGTTAGTATTTTTTGATGATATACTAATCTACAGCAAGTCTTGGAAGGATCATGTTGAACATGTTGATAGGGTGCTCAAACTATTGGAGGAGAAATAATTATATGCAAAAAGCTCCAAATGTTTCTTTGGAGTGCAAGAGATGGAATAGCTGGGTCATATTGTATCTCATGAAGGTGTTAATGTAGACCCTAGCAAAATTAAAGCCATTAAGAAATGGAAAATCCCCACATCCATAAAGCATCTGTGAGGATTTCTTGGGTTGACAGGGTATTATCACAAGTTTGTTAAGAATTATGGGAGAATAGCAGCACATCTAACAACATTATTGAAGAAAGATGCATTTTCATGGACTCTAGAAGAACCAAAGGCCTTTGAACATCTTAAAGAGGCAATGTGCCGAGCACCGGTCTTAGCTACACCGGACTTCACAAAAACCTTTATTGTGGAATGTGATGCTTCAAGAAATGGAATTGGTGTTGTTTTAATGCAGGATGAAAGAACCATTGCTTTTGAAAGTCATCCAATCAAGGGAAAGTATTTACACAAAGCTATTTATGAAAAGGAAATGTTGGCAATACTACATGCACTTAAGAAATGGGGACCGTACCTAATGGGAAGACACTTCAAGGTAAAAACAGATCATGATAGTCTTAAATACTTTTTAGAAAAAATATTATACTCTGAAGAGCAACAAAAATGGGTCACAAATATGTTGGGTTATGACTTTGAAATCATCTACAAAAAAGGGAAGCAAAATGTTGTGGCAGATGCACTCTCAAGAAAGGATGAGGATGTGGAAGCATTGTTGTGTGCCATTTCTATTATCCAACCAGATTGGATAAACAAAGCAAGGGAGGAATAGAAGAATGACGAAGAAGTGTGGGCACTCATTCGAAAGATACAACAAGATCCCAGTACATCTAATACATTTAGCTGTAAAAATGATTTGTTATGGTACAAAGATTGTTTATACCTATGTAAGAATTCCCAACTCAAACAAAATATTCTCATGTAATTGCATGCTTCTCCCTTAGGAGGGCACTCAGGATTTTTAAAAACTTACCATAGGGTTAAGAAGGAACTTTTTTGGGATGGCCTTAAATCGGATATTAAAAAGTTAGTGGCAGAATGTTTTGTTTTCCAACAAAATAAAGTTGAAACAATTAAGACCCCAGGTCTATTACAACCTTTATCCATTCCAAGCCAACGTTGGGAGGAGGTTTCAATGGATTTTATCACAGGTTTACCCAAGTCCGAAGGAAAGAGTGTCATCATGGTGGTAGTTTACATACTTACCAAGTATGCACACTTTTGTGCATTATCACATCAATTTAAAGCCAATACAGTTTCTACGGCATTTATGGAAACAATTCAAAAGCTACATGGAAACCCAAAGATTATTGTAAGCGACAGAGATCCCATTTTCACTAGAAATTTTTGGATATAATTATTTTCTTGTCTCAGTACTCAGTTAGCTCATAGCTCATCTTATCATCCTCAATCTGATGGGCAAACTGAGATAGTAAACAAATTTTTGGAAGGATATCTTCGTTGCTTTGTATCTGATAAACAGACACAATGGGTTAAATGGTTGCCTCTGGCTGAATGGTGGTATAACACTTCCTTCCATACTGCAGAAAAAATGACCCCATTTATGGCACTTTATGGATATCATTCACCATCCATCACATCATATTTAAGAGAAAATTCTAAGGTTCAAGCAATGGAGCATCACATCGAGCATCAACAACAAGTTCTCCAACTCTTAAAGGACAACCTCACGTTGGCGTAGAATAGAATGAAACAATAGGCAGATCAACATCATAGTGAAAGAAGTTTTGATGTAGGTGAATGGGTATTCCTACGGCTACAACCATATAAACAAATGTCCCTCAAGCAAGCTAAGAAAGATAATAAATTATCACCAAAGTATTATGGTCCACAAGGTGTTGCAAAAGATTGGTACTATGGCATACAAATTTGAGCATCCTAGAGCTTCCCGAGTGCGCCCAGCTTTCCATGTTTCATGTTTAAAGAAGGTTATAGGTGACAAGCTCTCAGTTCAAGCAATATTACCAAAACTTGACGAGGAAGGAAAAATCATATTGGAATTAAAAGGAGTCACAGAAACGAGAACTCGACAGCTACAAAATCGATCAATTTCGGAGTATCTCATCAAGTGGAAGAACTTATCCCTTGAAGATTTCACATGGGAGGATGAGAATTTTATACAGAAGCATCCAATACTACTCAAGCATTCAAGACAACGCTTTTCGGAATGAGGGGGGCATGTTAGGCCCCTATAATACTAGTGATTCCCCCATTACTATTGTCATTGTATCCCTTATTGTTATTATTGTACCCCTATTGTCCCCATATTGTTATTAGTATGCCCCATAGAAACCCACTATTGTTATTTTTGTTCCCTTATGTTATTACTATTATGTCAGCTTGATTATATTGTGACCCCTTAGCCTCCTATATATAGAAGGGAGGTTTAGTCATTTGTATCATCTAAGAATTGCTCATTTGTGTAATGTAAAGGAGGTTGCCCCCTCGCAGAGGTTGAATTCTAAGGCATTGATCTATATTTTCTCTCTTTTTGTGAGTTGGTTTCCTAACAGCTATGGGATGTTAGAGCTCCAAGATCAATGTGAATAAATGAGATCTGAGGTGTCGAATAAATAATTTTGAAGCTCATGATGCACGTGCTAGAAATCTAGGAAAAAGTGACACTTGGAGGAAAAACTCTAAAACAATCTTTGCATGTAACCTCTAGCTGCTAAAAATATCTCCCTAAAATCTAGGGATGCTTTTTACATGTTTCTTTTTCTATTCTAGGAAAAGAAGCCCATGCATGCAATACAAGTTTCCTTGGTCCCAGGTGGAACTGGTCAACTCAACTACACATGCAATATTCTGCTCAGCTGGGAGAAAAAATGTGCATTTCTAGGAGGGAGATTGGCTGGTTGCCCAGGAGTATTTGCACAATTTCTGGGTAGAGCAACTGACATTTGCCCAAGATTGCGCAATTCCTGGGTTGAGCAACCCTGATGGGAGGAATTGTGCAATTTTCTTAGTGAAGCTTGACTAGAATATTTGCGCAATTATAGAGCCCAACAAGCTGCCAGAAAGAATTGCATAATTTCTAGAGGGAAGTTTGGTTTCCCTATAGAATTGCACAATTTATTGAGGGAGCTACTTAGCCTGCAGCTGGACCAAGTCTGGAGAAACAACCTTTGAGGGGAATGTAACAAGCTTTGATTGATAGGTTGCCATTCTACAAACAAATCATTGAAGGAAAAATTTTGGAGGGTGGCTGTAGCCGCTACAACACTTGGCAGCACATTGGTAGAACTCAAGCTCTCTGAATGGACCTTGTTCGTGAAAATAAAGTCTAGCACCTCCAGAAGTATTGTTTAGTTCTCAATTCGTCTTGGTTTCCACACTTGCTTGATTGTAAGATGTAGCATTTGCCAAGCTCTTGGTCGATTGACACACATTCCAAGCCAAGGGAACACAGTTGTTTTGATTGGGGTTGAGGGGTATATTGGTGCAAAAGTAGTGTAGTTGTCAAAGTCTTAGTTTCATCTCTAGTTTTGCTCCACTGGAGGTAGGCCTAGACAGTACTCTAACGGAGACACGCAGGAACAAAAGCATCACTCTGCTACCAGCAAGCCTGGTCAGTACCCCGGTGGAGTTACTTGTATCACCTCTCTGTGCAGGAAGCCTTTCTCTTCTTTCGCCTTATTCATTTTTCATTTTTCAATTTTTCAATTTTCATTTTTAAATTTTTTCATAACTATGCATAACACTTATTCATTTCAGAGGAAGAAGAGGGATCTCAACTTATTGAGAGTAGAAAAGGTTGTTCCTTGAGAGAAGTGGTTTATTATATACCTCTGATGTGCTTGTTAAGGTTTTCCCCCTCTGCTTACTCTACTTGACTGGGCTGACAAGGGCTAACCCAAAACAACCGACTAGACTAGGTGACACTAGTTAGCACACAAGCATTGCTTTTTCACCAAGGTTCACTTTGAACGGTACATATTTTCCATCGATGTATCATGGAAAAAAAGTAACAAGTTCTTCATATAGAGGTAGGATGACAGATAACCAAGTAGTGATAGCTACACAAGGCCTCTTGTACTTTACCCATCTTGTTTCAAGAGTCATACATGGTTTCATGCAAAACAAACGTACGAAAAAAGCAAGAAAACAAACAACAAAGCAAAGCATAAGCATAAGAAAATGCAAAAGCAAAGTAATAAAAAAAGTAGGCAAACAAACAATCAAAGCAAGTAAGCAAACAAGCATGCAATCAAAAAAACTGAAAGAAAACACTACTCCTACTCCTAAGCTAACGGTGCATGCGCCTGATCATGTGAAGTGATATTTCCAATGCAGTCACCGGTGCATTGGTTCACCCATGTTGGTGAAGGCTTGGTTCGCGAGCAACCCGGTTGTGTGAACCAGCAAACAAGGAAGATATAACAATGAAGGCAAACACACTTCATGTTTAAAAATGTCCATAGGACATAAGTGAGTGCAAGTACATGACATGCAGTTCATGGACATGTCACAGTGTTGTGCGACACTGCGTGCAACTTTGAATCATGTGCATACTCTTGACTATGACATGCAAGCAAATGAAAGGAACAAAGACAACGTGTTTCATGCACGTGTGCTCACAATGTAATATTCCTCCAATGCATGAGTGATGGGATCGTGTAGTTCAAGTGGAGGAAGCATGATCTATGTGTGAGATTGATCTTCAATGCATACAGATGAGTGGTAAGGAGCCTTGGGTGATTGAACAATTTCGTGATCGAAAGTGAAACCAACCTCAAGACAGCGAGGGCCTAACATAACCATCATCTCGGGTTGAAGTGCCTCGACAATCTGGGGGGTTTCGACTTCATCGTCAGACAAATCATCATAGACTGGTGGCTTTGAAAAATAAACTACAATAGAATCATGATCGTGATCGAATATGGGATTAAATGGATCACGACAGCCATGATCAAAAAAATCAATGATTTCATCGGCATCCTCATGATCTGATGAATCAAACAAAGGGGTAGATGAGAACCGAACAAATTCATCCTCTATGTTTCAAGAAAAGGTAGATGAAAATCAAGTGGATTTTCAATGAATAATTCATCCTCTCCATTGTTGAATGATGGAATGACAACCGGTGAGTCCTGCGAGTGATCAACAATGGGTGCATTAGTAGATGAAGATACACATATGAAATCATGGATTGCAAGTTCACCAAAGATGTCAGGAAATAACGGAGGGGGCTCCGACGGAAGGGAGTCGTCCTTTGCCGAGTGTTAATGCTCAAGATCTCAGTCGTACTCTTCATGAATGACAAAGCATGTTGGTTGTGCAACACCAACTCCATCAGTAGTTTGATCCTCGTTCACAAGAAGTCTAGAGTCCAAAATGGAAGAACACAAGACAGTATCATCCAGAGGAACAACCGAGTATGAAGATAGAGGTTGTGGTACAAAATGCATATGACAACTCGATGGACTCACAACCAAATCTAGGTGAAAATTAAGCAAAGTGATGTTGGGAGGATGTAACAGCTAAACATATGTATGAGCATGATCTCCCATATCACTCTGCAATGGTGGAGATGTTTGATGAGGGGACAACAGACAATCACCTATGACAGTGACCACATATGTTTGTGATTGCACAGCTCCATCACTGAAGAATACTAAGCGAGGCTTGAGTTCAAACTTCTTCTTGGGATGGGCAGATTTCCTATGACAATATTCGAATCTATCCCAAAGATAATAGAATTTCATCTGGCTCTTTAGAGCTTGAAACTGAAAATCACGGAAGCGCTCCCAAAAATCCATAGTAGATTCATGCGGAGCCTTCCATTTTTGTAACAATTTTTGGTCAAGATGTTTTGGATCAAAATGATAGAAAGTGTCTTCAATGATATCATAGAAGTGCTCAAGTTATTGCACATTGTTAGCCAGTAGGATGCACAACCACTGATGTGGAGATTCGTGAAGTGTGTATGCAAGTATTTGTCTAGCTTGTTCATCAGAACATCCATCTTCCTCATGAAGCATGGAAAGGAAGTCATGTAATAACTCAGGCCAAGCCACTTCGCCTTCACCATCATATGTGTATGTCGACAAGAAATCAAAAAACTACCTCGTGATGGTAACAGATTCGGCATGCGAAAAACATTGTGGAGGGAGAAGAGTGCAAGAATCCATGATAGATATGCAAAGGTTCAAAACAGGATGAGAGGACATAGCTTATCATCTGGCCCAAATTCTAATGCTATAAATTTTGATGGTGCTAAACCCGCCAACATGTCAGGGGATATCCCTAGTAAGAAGTCCCAATTAGACCTTTGACTGTTTGGTGTAGGGGTCCCAGCAGTAGGTCGTATGGTAATGCCTTGATGCGGTTTCGCATAGAGGAAAGTAAGATGTCATTGTTGGTAGCAAGGCTGTGATAGCTACAATAAGTCAAGGAAGGTGCATGAGAGGTTCTAACACACTGAGGGTGAGGTGAGTGCTGATCTAGGTGGTTTTAGACACATGCAGAAGTCCCAGAGGACTCAGAAAAGGGGCAAAATTCAAAGTGGTCATATTGCTCCCAAACTAGCACCAAATCGAAGTGCTCGTCGTCCTAATTCCAACGATGTGAACCACACTCAAATCTGAGCTCGTATGAGGGAGAACGAGCCAGTCAAAGTTTTGGTCAAAGTTGGGCAGTGGGCCACATTTAAGTGTCCTACAAATTCACTGTCAACCGATGTAGGAACCTAACTCTCAAAAGTGAGTGAATTTGTTGGATATTTAATTTGTCTAATATCCCTTATATTAGACAAAATCGAAAATGATCTCTATTTAATAAAAAAAATTAAAAAAATGTAAAATATGGGTGGCAAGTCACCACTCCCACCACCCACCAGTCTGTTTGAATATATATATAAATAAATTTTAAAATTAAAAAGGGCCAACAGACCATGACCCCCGCCGGGCCCCACTCAACCACCACATGCTATAAACATTATTTATGGGTCGTGGGTGGGCCACCTCCGGTGGACTTGATCCACATGCTGCCTCCACTATGCTATATATATGTATGTCATACATCACAACCGAAACCGGCGGGGCTCAAACCCACCTGGCCCACGTGGCTGGCCCCCACCGGGTGGTCTCACCATAATCAACACCCATTTAATACAACACATAACTATCTATATTCGTTACCAAAAACGCACCACAAAAACGAAAAAAAACATTACGCCATAACTGCGCACCATTTTGGAGTGTTCGGGATTTGATCCCCCGACCTTCTTGCCTCAAACACTCCACCCTAACCAATGCAAATACGTGGGCACACTTGGAAAATTCCACTGCCCATTTGTATAAAAGCCCTTCAAGTCATTTTGCACGGGGATAACGGAGATGAATAGGAGCGACCAATGATGGAACTGCAAGTAAACACAGTTCTAGGAGGTAGAATGATGGCACGTTTCTCAAGACACATTTTTTTAATTAATTTGCAGGTGGAACCATGAGCATGGAAAAGAGGCAAGTAGAACCATGATTGAGCCCAATTTTCAGGTGGGAAATTTTTTGCTAGTGTCCAAATTGGACAAACGTTATGTTGATCCTACACCTCTCAGCGACATGAACCTGATGGCACGAAAAAAAATTTGATTTGAGCAGCAGATATTTAGATGACCTGGAGGAGGGAATCTTTGAGGAATCTAGGGGGAATCTAAAAGATTCCTGTAGCCCCAGATTTTCATTTTGTCAAAATTCAGAAATTTGATAGTCAATTTTACATTATTCAGTGCCACGAATCTGATGGTGTGATCAAATTTTCCTTTTAATCATTCCATTTTTCGGCCACTTTTCAAAGTGGAGTGCAGGTGTCAACATTCAATGTGCAAGAAGCCATTTCCATGATATTTGATGCCACGAGATTGATGGTATAGCCAGATCCAGCAGTTTATCATCCTCTTCTTCAGATAAATCCTTGATGTGATGTATATACAGTGTGATCATGTACTTCTTTGTCTCTTTGCTTGAGATGCATTGTGTTGTATAGATCCCTATTTGATGTTTGATGCGAGATCTTGTTTTGTTCTTGCTGCGAGATGTAATCATTGTCATGTTTTCATTGAGATCCATTTGTTGCCATGTATGTTTGAATTGAGATCCCTTTGATGCCATGTTGGAGGGATGCTCATTATTATCATACATGAAATTATGTCTTGTTGATAGGAGTCCTTTTGTGAATGATAGTTCCTGTAGTGGAATATCTTGCGTAAGGGCATATTCCTTGCATGATAGAGAAAACACATGCAAGTACATCATCACTCTTTCCAGCACTTAATGCAGCGGTCTACACCATCTTGACACCGGGGCCTAGAGAGGTAGTCCCTCTTGGATGAACTCTTTTATCAATGTCTCATGTCTATGATTCGCTGATTGTCATATTGTTTCCATTTGATGAAGCATGGATATATGTTCCTTTATGTTCTTTTAAATGCAATTTTAACAACATCACAAAAGTAAAAGATCTTGGTTAAATATGGGAGTTGAGTAAACTCAGATCAAGTTTGGTATCAGAGCAATCTTTGCATGGATGTGAATTGCGAGTGTGAACAATGGAACGTGCAACAATGGAGGATGACAAAGTGATGTACAAGACCATGCTCAAAATTTCCCAAAAGGTGGAAATAATGTATGAAGCTATACAAAAAGAGATAGAGGAAAAGGAGCAATTACAACCTCAATTGTAAGCCACAAAAGAGGCCCTAGAAGAACTGAAGCATGAAAACCAGAATCTTCAAGTAGATAACATTGAATTGAATATGCTTCTACATGAAGAGAAAGAGGAGAAACAGAGTTTGCTACAATAGATGCAAGCTAAGGACAAGGCCTTGGAAAAGCTGCAGTGTGACCCATGTGAGGCAAAATGTAATTCTCCATCTTCATGTATGTTTCCTGATGATGATTTCGCTGTTTTTGAAAATTATACCATAGGAATTGGCTCCAAACTATTGAAGAGAATGGGGTATGAAGGAAAAGGCTTGGGCATTAATGGCTAAGGCATTGTCAACCCCACCAAAGTAGAATAATTACCCCATCAGGCAGGACTTGGATATTTCAGGAAAGAAGTTGGGGAATCTGCCAAGACAAACAAAAAACCACCAGCAATAGATGATGATCAGGCCTCATAAGTTCTTTCCAACTTGAAAGGGAAAGTAAAATATGTTGATTTCCCTTCAGTTTTGTCTTCATATAGTATGATTTTTGTTGGGGATGTGGAGATACTAATTACAGGGAAAAACATGAGGCTTCTTACCAGGATGAGGTACAAGGAGGAAAAAGAACTTGGTGTTAATAACCAAGACATGACTCAACCATTGGAGGTTGTGCAAAGACCTCAATTTGCAGGCTTGGGATACACTGAAGGATAATGCTTGAAGGTGCCAAATGCTTCCAAGACATCATCTAAATCGTCAAGGAAAGAGAATGATGGGAACACATCCCCATCATCCCATGGTGGTGTCCATTGCAGGGAAAGAGCTGAGGCAATCTCTCATTGCCATAATTACACTAGAGACAACAAGGAAAGGTATAACTAGTGACGATATTCGAATGTTCATTTCGATTACAATCATGTTGTTAATGATGAGCATAAAACATGGCATCGAAAAACATGTACTTTTTGCGGATTACATAACCATACATTCGTTGAGTGTTGGAAAATAATGGCAGCATGAAAAAGGATGAGGCATGAAAGACCCTCTCAAAGGCAAGCAAAGAAGAAGCATGTTAAGCAAATTTGGAGGAAAAATTGCAGTCATTGTGACAGAAGTGGTCATCAAAAGGCCACATGTTGGAGGCTCCATCTAGAGCAGCATCACAAGGAAAAAGCACTCATGCATGAACCAGGTGAAACAGTTCTTCGACAAGCAAAACCACCACAAGGGGATGACCCATTCACATCGATAAGTGAAAAATGGTTTCTAGATATGTTAGCTTTTCATGGTCGTGATTTTGTATATCATTTGTTGCATTTTAAATTGTAAAAGTGATGATGTGTTTTCCATCACTTGTTAAGCAACAATGATGTCTAGTCTTTTTTTGTGTTGCATGTTAAATTGTCAAAGTGATGTTGTGTTTCCATCACTTTTCAAAGAAACAATAGTGGTTGGCCTTATTTTTGTAAATCATGTGTTGCAGTGATGATGTGTTTCCCATCGCTTGTTGAAGCAACAATGGTACGTTGGCCTTGTTTTTGTAGCTTGGGTATTGTTTCCATTGTGATGTAAACTTGACCACCAAGTATGTGTTATAAACTCATGGAAAGTATGGGATGCTTGGGTTATTAGTTGGTCATGTAAATCAAGCATGTAATTTGCAGAATTGTACTACAAGTTTTCAAAGGGTGCAGGTGTCATCTCATCGCTTATGGCTCTAAAGGACAAAGGTGAAGGAGAAGGAAGGGTGAATTATCAAACATTTGTAAGTGCAGAAAAGGTACAAAAAAGTGGCAGATTATTTTCATGCTTTTGGAGGACCAAAAGCTCCTCAGTGGGGAGGATTGATCTAGGTGGTTCCAGACATGTGCACAAGTCCCATAGGACTCAGAAAAGGGGAAAAATTCAAAGTGGTCATATTTCTACTGAACTAGCACCAGGTCGAAGTGCTCATCATCCTGATTCCAACTGTGCAAACGACACTCAAATCTGAGCTCGTATGAGGGAGAACGAGCCAATCAAAGTTTTGGTCAAAGTTGGGCAGGGCCAGGTTTAAGTGTCCTACAAATTCACCATCAACTGATGTAGGAACCTAGCTACCGAAAGCGAGAAAATTTGTTGCATACTTAATTTGTCTAATATCTCCTATATTAGACAAAATAGAAAAATATCTCTATTTAATAAAAAAATGTAAAATATGGGTGGCGAGCCACCACCCCCACCACCCACCGATCTATTTGAATATATATATATATATAAATTTAAAATTAAAATGGACCGATGGGCCATGGCCCCCCCCTCAACCACCACATGTTATAAACATTATTTATGGGTGGTGGGCAGGCCACCTCCGGTGGACCCGGCCCACACCCCGCCTCAACTACACTATATATATATGTCATATATGACAACCGAAACTGGTGGGCTCAAAACCACCCAGCCCACATGGCTGGCCCCCACCGAGCGGTCTCACCATAATCAACACCCATTTAATACTACACATAACCATGTATAATCATTACCAAAATTAACGTGCCACCAAAACGAACAAAAACATTATGCCATAAACGCACATCATTTTGGAGTGTTCAAGATTTGATCCCCCAACCTCCTTGCCTCAAAAACTCTGCCATAACCAACACGGCCACATGGGCACACTTGGAAAAATCCACTACCCATTTGTATAAAAGCCCTTCATGTCATTTTGCATGAGGAGAACAGAAATGAATGGGAGCAGACCAATAGTGGAACCGCGAGTAGATGAAATTCTAAGAGACAAAATGATGGAACATTTCTCAAGACATATTTTTTTCCAATTAATTTGCAAGTGGAACCATGAGCATGGAAAAGAGGTAGGCGGAACCATGATTAAGCCCAATTTTTAGGAGAGCAAAATTTTTCCAATGTCCAAATTGGACAAACTTTATGTTGATCCTACACCTCTCAATGACACGAACTTGATGGCACAGATATAATTTTGATCTGAGATGTAGAGCTTCAGATGAGCGGAGGAGGGAATCTTTGAGGAATCTAAGGGGAATCTAAAGAATTCTTGTAGCCCTAGATTTTCACTTTGTCAGAATTCAGAAATTTGACAGTCAATTTTACACTATTTGATGCATTGAATCTGATGGCGTAATCAGATTTTCCATTTGATCATTCCATTTTTCGGCAACTTTTCGAAGTGGAGTGCAGGTGTCAACATTCAATGTGCGAGCAGTCATTTCCATGATATTCGATGCCACGAGATTGATGGTACAGCCAGATCCAGCAGTTTATCATCCTCTTTTTCAGATAACTCCTTGATGTGAGGTATATATAGTGTGATCATGTACTTCTTTGTCTATTTGCTTGAGATGCATTGTGTTGTATAGATCCTTATTTGATGTTCGACGCAGGATCTTGTTTTTTTCTTGATGTGAGATGTAATTATTGTCATCTTTTGATTGAGATCCCTTTGTCGCCATGTTGACGGGATACTCATGTGTCGCTATGTATTTTTGAATTGAGATCCCTTTGATGCCATGTTGGTGGGATGCTCATTATTATCATACGTGAAATTATGTCATGCTGATATGAGTCCTTTTGTGAATGAGATTTCCTGCAGTGGAACATCTCGTGGAGCCACTCCTGTGTGAGGGCATATTCCTTGCATGATACAAAAAACAAATGCATGTACATCATCATTCTTTCCAGCACTTAATGCAATGGCCTACACCATCTTGACACCGGGGCCCGGAGATGTAGTCCCTCCTGGACGAAGTCCATTATCAACGTCTCATGTCTATGATTTTTTGATTGTCATATTGTTTCCATTTGATGAAGCAAGCATATATGTTCATTTATGCTCTTTTAAATGCAATTTTAACAAAATCATGGAAGTAAAAGATCTTGGTTAAATCCGGGAGTTGAGTCAACTCGGATCAAGTGCACCCCTTGGAAACTTGTAATAGTACTCCGCTTGAAAGGGTACACACGAGAAAAGATGCATCACAAGATAGAAAGAAATATAGCGAGAAAGCCAAAGTGATTGTTAAACCAACAACATGTATGCAACAATATTCATACAATTGCATACAAAATAGTTCATACACAAATGCACAAGTTAAATAACATATATTGCTAAAGCAACCAGAATAGTCTAACTACAATAACAATGTATGCATGAAAATGTGTTGACTTTGTTATATTAAGAAGTGTAAGTTCCAGTCATATAATACATCCATGTCCAACCACTAGTTCTGATAGTGGAATGTTACAGCCACAACCGCCTGCTCCTCCAAAGAGATATACTAGCTCTGCGCAGTGGAGAAGCCAAGGCACGTTACAATATTGTGCAAGCTTTCTCTAAGATACTCCTATCGAGGCTTGGCTAACCAAAGGCCTTACAATGAGTTATGAGGAACTATTTATAGCAAAGGGTGGGGTGGACCTTAACATTCCCCTTTGCGATAGCTCATCTACCCTCATGACTCTTCATTTACTCTATGACTGTTACATCCAACTATCGACACTTGAACTTACACTTGACAAGACGTTACATTACAATGCACATGTACCCATGTGAGACAAAATGGCTTGAGAAAGCGATGCAAGACATTGCTATGACTCGGACAACCATGGGAACTCCAACTCTTTGGCATCCTCAAGATGATCGACAGTAGAAAACTAATGCCAAGATCAGTAGTCCGCGATGGTGTCTGTATACTCCAAGGTGACATCATTCTGTAACCTGACTTTGCCTCCATAACATCTAGGTACACTACTTGGGCTCCTTTATCCAACTCATCTGATAGCATGTGCATCATTTTCTTGAGCATGGTTGGACCAGCAACATACTTGTGCATGGTGTCTGCACTGATTGACAAGTCTGGGCTAGTGGCTATGTGCATCAACTCATCAAAGTACAAGTGAAGTTCTAGTTGGACCTATGCCTTTCTCTTTACCTAGGTGAGAGTCCCAATAGATGGGATCACATGTGAGTGCACTACAACATCCATACTCTTGAATACATGTGCATGGGAAGCATGTAGACTAGTGATGAGTTGCGAGAGATCTTCATAGTTCCGATTCTAACTCTGGATGCATGCCTTCAGCTTAACTGCACTAGGCTTCATTATCTTAGGCAAGTGAAGTGGGGCTCCCTTGTATCTCATCATCTATGTTTGCATGTAATCAATAGCATCATGCACATTTGATAAGATACATTCTCTTCTAGCACATCACTATTGCCATTCGTTGAGATGGACAACTGCCTTATGCATGGTACCAAACCAACACCCACATGAATGTGTCAAGGGAAAATACTTCATCCAACATTACCTTCTTCAATTCTTCTTGGGTAGATACTGTAACCAATTCTCCTCCTTTCTTGGCCATCTGTAGCTCCTTCATCATTCACTCGTTCTCAGCTATTAGAAAGCGAAAACTTGAGCTAGTGGCTTCGGCATATTCTCTGGTAGCATCTGCCAATGTTGCTAGATGTTTTCACATGTCAGACATGATCACTAATTCCTTATACTACACATGAGATGCATGATCTTCCATAGCCAAGACTCTATGAGATTGCACAACTCTATGTTCAGCCTCGTCGAATGTGATATTGTGCATCTTTCCTTCCGACTGATCTCCAAGGATCTCAGTGTCTCCTTGGTCGCTTGTGACTTACTCGTCTTCTAGATGCGGTGAAGCTGGTGGGTCGACCTCTTAGTGGTGAGGCATGAGGTCGATGTCTTGCTCTAACACCTTTCACTCCATGTCCGTATCCATTTGTTCAAGTGCTCGCTCTATCTCTAGAGTGAAGTCCTACTCCTACAATGGCTCACCCTGCTTGCCTAATGATAGTTATTTCGATGAGTCCACTACCTGTACGATCGTTGTTTCATCCGTCTGCACAAGGGTTGCCCCTGTTGTACCTATTCTTGTTGCACTTCCTTCTCCTATCTATGAAGCTCCTATTCCTTCTGGAGTTTCTCCTTCAACTCATGCAACTCCTTCTCTGTTTCCTCCATTCTCTATTTCTCTCTCTTCCTTTATGCATTTCTCTTGTCTCATTGTTGCCTATTCGCCTCTATAATCACAGTTTCTTTCTCCACAAGTGGATCTTCTCAAAACTTGCATCTTTTCTCTTCCTCCATGCGATAGGAAATCTTCCTCTTGCCCTTGTCGTGCACTGGTATGTTCACCTCTACTATTGCTACTGCTTCTTATGCTCTCCGGGATGTTGTAACAATATCTCCATGGGTCCTCCTCCACCCAATGACATGCCCTGTGGATCTAGTTGAACTGTACTCTCACGCAGTGATCTTTCACAAGACAATGCGGGTCATATGGATTGTAACTTCGAAGGTCGAATGGATACTTCTTCATATGCTCTACTTTGACATCCACATGCTTGAAACTATGAATCTCATATAACCAACTGCGCAGTGGAAGAGTGGCCCAAGGTGCCTTCTTCTTCCAGTGCAGCCTAGCTGTCAATCCTGTCGAGATGTGATATTTTTCTTCATGCATGATGAGTATGTCCAAGGAAAAATTCAGTAGAACATGCGAAAGTTTCTTTGTGTTGTACATCTGTATGAAGGTGTCAGATAGTGAGGCACACCAATCAGCTATGTCTATCAGTGCCTCCATTGCTACCTTCGACATGTAGGGTGGATCTTGTTCGAATATTATCTTGTAAACCGGGGTGACAAAATGATCAGATAGCCATGTGATAATTGCTCTGAAGCTGCATTCAGACAACATCTTACAATAAGTGTTCACAACAGTCTTTTCTGTTGTCCATGCCCACTTCAAGCCCAAGAAATCCTCTCGAGCATAGATTGCATCCAAGATGTAGGCGGACATGTAGATCTCTACTTGCATATCTTTGGGTAGCTATCGAGCCCTTGCTACTTGTTCTTTTAGTTGATGAGCCAACATGTCGGACCATTTACATGTTTTTCCCTCTCTAGCCAGTTGGTCCAGCATGATCACCCAACTTTGTGGGAAGGTTTCTGTGCTTTCTTGGCCATACAGTCAATATGCAAAGATGACCAAGTATTGATACGCCTTCCGCAGTATCTTTGTCTTATAGACCTAGTTAGGTTTCATCCTAAATTTAGTTGGCTCCTTCACCAAGCTCTTCAAAATATCTCTGGAGTTGGCATTGTTGTTGGGTATGCTGAAGGGAGCCTCCATGATGGTCACAAGTTCTGACATCTGATACATCTCATCATAATCTTGTGCATTGAAGGTAGAAATATCCATCCCACTGACACTGTTCAATTTCATCATCTCGGGATCATTGTGTGAGACGATCCAATGTATCATGTTCATGCATGGGAGCATGGGATACCTGCATGTAATCCGATACAAGCCGGACTTGTGTATGTTCACATAGACTTGGAGATCTTCGAGGTCTTCCCCAAATGTGCCTGCAAATGCATCATTGACCTCTTTCCATTTCAACTTGATGTCCTTGTCTACAATCAGTTTGGTATCTTCATAAATTGGCACACTTGTAGACACTCGCTCAACTGTTGCTCCAGTTGCACTTCCATCGGTGTCCTTTGATCCTACTCTCTTGGAGGCCATTGATCCTGAAATTCAAAGAGGTAGATGTACACCTACAAGATTTGGAGACAAAGTGACATGCATGGAAAGAAATCTGTCAGTGAAACGAAAACAAACTTGAGGAAAGACATGCAACATACCTGGGGATTGACTAGCAAGGATTGCGCAATTTTTTTTGGGAGGCTGGCTGACTGGCTACCAAAACTATGCTAGATTTGTGCAATGCGCAATCTAGGCTAGCCTGCTAGCTGCTGGAATTGCGTAATGCAAAATTTTAGCTAGCAGTGGTTGCAGGCCCAGTGACTACATTGCGCAATTTTCTAGGCCAGCAGTCACTGTCCCTCTAAATTGCACAAAGAAAGACTATAGGACAACTCCTAGGTAGAAATGTGCATTTCCTGAGAAGAATATAGAACATTCCCTCTCAGGATTGCGCAATGCTATCTTGGTGAGGCAGTGTCTGGGCCAAGGCTACCCAGACCTGTTGTCAGGCAACTGAAAGAAAATGTGAAAGTGAATGCATTATGATACTGAGTGTAAGTAGAAGAAAATGATTGTGCATGCAAACAGTAAATGAAAGATTTAGAAAGTGGAACAACATGCAAGTGGGTGAAGCAAGTCGCCAAATTGGTGACCGTTCGTGCAAAACAGTTTCATGCATGTGACAATAGTGAGATGCTAACGAAAACTAAAACTGTGTTAGTACAAGCTAGTATGCATGTAAATGATAGCAAGCATTCATAGAAATCAAGCAAAAAACACTCACACAAATGAAAACACAAAAAGCAACAGAAATGTTGCAAAAGACAAGTTAAGACCACTTACCCATGAATAGCTGAGATGGAGGTGTCAGAAAGTCTTGGATGCGTTGTGGGATGTCAGAGCTCCAAGATCGATGTGAGGAAATGAGATCTAATGCATTTAATAAATAAGTTTGAAGCTCATGATGTGCATGCCACAAATCTAGGAAAAAGCGACACTTGGAGGTAAGATTCTAAAATGATTTTTTCATGTAACCTCTAGCTGCTAAAAATAGCTTCCTAAAATATAGGGATGCTTTTGTATGTTTCTATTTCTAATTTGGGAAAAAGCATCCCATGCATGCAATTCAAGTTTCCTTGGTCCTGGGTGGAACCAGTCAACTCTATTGCACATGCAACAGTCTGCTCAACTGGGAGGAAAAAATGCACATTTCTGGGAGGGAGCGGGGCTGGCTGCCCAAGAGTATTATGAAATTTCTGGGCAAAGCAGCTAATTGCTACCTAGGATTATGCAATTCCTGGACTGAGCAGCCCTGATGGGAGGAATTGTGCAATTTTCTCAGTGAATCTTGACTGGCATATTTGCGCAATTCTGGAGCCTAACAAGCTGCCAGACAGAATTACACAATTTTTGGAGGGAAGGTTGGTTTCCCTCTAGAATTGCACAATTTCTTGAGGGAGCTTCTCAGCGACCAAGTCTATATAAATATCATGTGAGGGGAACACACCAAGCTTTGATTGATAGGTTTTCGTTCTGCAAGAAAATCACTAAAACTTGTGTACTTGATGAAGCAAGACATGATACTGCGAAAGGTTGGTAGGGAGGCTCCAAAATGAAGCTAAGGAAAAATTTTGGAGGGTGGTTGTAGCCACTACAACAATATGACAATAAATGACCAATGAATCACATGCATATACCATGCATCCAAGAAACATCATGCTAAATCTCACATGCACACTATTACCTGCAATCCACAACTAATTTGTGTTCTCACTTGTCATTGTCCAAGCGTCTTCTTGCTCATGCTTGATCTCTTTCTTGGCTTGTCCAAGTCTTTATTCTCTCTCCTTTTCTGATTTTGATCAAAATATGAGCCAAAGTTGTTCAAAAGCCATCAACTCATTCCTCGTTGCATTTTTATCATTGATGTCTCCTTTTTCTTTCATTTTCCTTCATTTTCCTCTAATTTCCCTTGCATGCAAATTTTTGTCTCTTCATCTTCCTTTTCTCCTATTTTCCTTTATTTGCATAATTAAGTTCCATTTATTGTCTCTTTTCCTTTTCCAATGTCATTTCCAATGTCCATATCCATTAATAATCCACAAGTGATGCCCACTATAATGTTTTTCCTACTATTCAGCTTGGAATACATGTCCCATAAACTTGGTCTTATTTTATTTACATGGAAAATAAACCAGGGGTTGTTACAACCCCTCCCCCTTGGGGAAAAACCGTCCTCAATGTTCAATGATGCTTACAAATAGAAAAACATGTTGTCCATGGATATTTATAACACATGTCATTGCAACATTTACATCATACCAAACTTCTAAAACCATCAACACCATATTGGTTATTGGAGCTTTATAACACAACTTGATGCAGTATTTACAACACACATATGCACATACAAATATATTAAAAAAACTCATAAACCAAACACATTTCGTCAACCAACAAATAAGGAAGGATACAAAGTCGACATCTGATCATCCATCTCCCATGTAGCTTCATTAGGACCAAATTTCTTTCACTGCAATTTAACTTGCTTGATTGTTTAGTTTCAGAGCATGAGATATTTCCACTGACAAATGCACTGAGGTTGTGGCTGGAACCCTCCCTCCAATTCCACCTCCAATACAGGTCAATCTTTCACATGTTCAACATCTTGCACATATCTCTTAATAAATGAAACATGGAAAACATCATGGAGTTTCATTGTTGGTCACAGTGTAATTCTGTAGGCCACTGGTCCGATCCTCTAAAGAACCTAAAAAGGCCCACAATATTGAGGTGTCAGCTTGGTACATGATCAAATCCTCATGGAGCTCCTCTTGCGATTGATGTGCAAGTACACATGCTCTCCAACCTGAAATTCATTGAATTTTTTTATGTTGATCTGCATAAATCTTATGTATGTCTTGTGCTACCTTCAAGTTCCTTTTAATAACCTGCATCTCCCATTCCATCTTAGCGAACATATCTGATCCAATCAACACCATGTTCACTATATCACTCCCGCTAATAGAAATATTACAAATCCACCCATAAAGAGCCTCAAAAGGACTCATCTTTAAGGACTCTTGATACCCATTTTTATATGCAAACTCTACCAGTGGAAGATACTCCTCCCACTTCCTCTAATGTTGCATGACATACATCCTCAACGTATCCTCAAGAATCTTATTAACCCTCTATGTCTATCCATCTGTCTGCAGATGATAATTTGTAATGAAACTAACTCTTTCCCCTAGCATACAAAAAATTCCTTCCAAATACTGGAAGTGAATTTGGCATCTTTGCCTGATATGACCTTCTTGGGAACACCATGCAACCTCACTATCTCCCTAATAAATATCTAAGCTACCTCACTGGCTGAATTAGTAGACTTCATTGCAACGAATTGAGCTACCTTTCTCAACCTATCAACCACAACCATGATGTAATCATGTTGTCTCGATTTCCTCAGCAAACCTGTAATGAAATCCATGGAAGTGACCTCCCATTTCCATTCTAGAATTTGAAAAGGGTGCAACAAGCCAGCTAGATTCTTACACTCTATTTTCACTTGTTGATAGTCCAAGTACTTCACAACAAACGAAACCACTTCTTTCTTCGAATTCATCCAATGATAGAACTTCCTAATGACAGTCAAAGTCTTCCAGTATCCTGAGTTGCCTGAATATGGCTTGACATGAAACTCCCTTAAGATAAGATTCTTGATCTCAATGTTATCCGGTACATAAACCATGTTCCTAAATATCACCATCTCATCTTCTTTGAGGTGATTCTCCTCATCCCTATCACCTTCACTCTACTACTACAATATCTGCTTCAGTTGTTGGTACCTCTCATCATGCTTCCCTGCATACAAGATCTGCTTCTATAAATTTGTCCCATAAGATCTCACAAATGAAATGTGGTGTATCTTCACTCTTCTACTAAGAGAATCTGCAATCCGATTCTCCTTTCCCTTAATGTACCTGATAAATAAATCAAACTCACTTAGGGTAGCCAACCATTTATTTTTCTTAGCATTCAGAGTGGGTTGGTCAAACAAGTACCTCAACCCATTATGATCACTCATCAAGATGAACTTCCTACCAAGAAGATAATGTCTCCACAACTTTAATGCATGAATGATAGCTTCCAACTCGAGATCATGGGTCACATAGTTCTTCTCATGCTCATTCATCTTCCTTGATTCATAGCATACCACCTATCCTTCCTGCATTAGGACTCCACCAAGTCCTTCCTTGCAAGCATTTGTACATACCACGAAATCCTTATCAGGATTTACAATATTCAATATTGAAGCATTTGTAAGAAAATGCTTCAATTGCTCAAACATAGTTGTACACTTCTCAATCCATCAAACTTCTTTCTCTTTGCAAATATGTAATATAATATCCAATCTGTGAGAAGTTTGTCATGAACTTCCTATAATAACCTACAAGTCCCATGAATGGTTTAACCTCATCCAAATTCCTAGGAGTAAGCCACTCAATGATATCTTTGATATTTTCTGAGTCCACTGTTATCTCTTCCTTGGAAACAACATGTTTAAAGTAATGAATTTGAGACTAAAAGAAACTTTACTTGCTAAGCTTGGCATACGATTGATGCTCTCTCAAAAATGTCAACACTATTTCCAAGTGCTTTACATTGCTTTCCTCATTATTGGAGTATATCAATATCATCAATAAACACTATCACAAACTTGTCCAATTAAGGATGCAACAAATTTTTCATCAAAAACATGAAAGTGGTTGGGGAATTAGTAAGACCAAAAGGAACCACCACAAACTCATACTATCAATGCCTCATATGAAATAAAGTATTGTAGACATATTCTTCTTTATATGCACCTGATGATATCCTAATCTCAAATCAATCTTCAAATTTTTTCTCCCTTCAGTTGATAAAAGTAATCACTAATCCGCGGAAAAGGATACCTATTCTTGATGGTCACCTTGTTCAAGTCCTGTAGATGTCTTCTTCTTTGATGTGCACCTGATGATATCCTGATCTCAAATAAATCTTCAAAAACACTATCTCTCCCTTCAATTGATAAAAAAAAATCATCAATTCGTGACGAAGGATACTTGTTCTTTATGGTCACCTTGTTCAACCATTTGTCATCAATGCATAATTTGAGAGTACCATCCTTCTTATTTACAAATAATACTGGTGCACCCCAAGGTGACACACTTTTCCTTGTGTATCCCTTATCAAGCATTTCATTAAGCTACAAATTCAATTCCACCAACTCTGGGGTACTCCTCCTGTATGGTGCCTTCGATGTTGATGCTACTCCCAACTTCAACTAAATAGAAAATTCCACCTGTCTATGAGGAGGAAAATCTAAAATATTGAAACTGCTGCAAAATAGGATACCTCTTTAAGACTTCATCATCCTCAACATCCTTCCCTTTATCACTAAGAATATTCACTACAAACAATAAAAATCCTATTCTATAATTGCACTTTGCCTACATAGTTGTAACCATCCTCACTGATGTAGGCTTCTTTCCCTGCAAAATTCTCCTTTATCCATTAGCATCTAGGCACTCAATCGCCTTGTCATATCAGTCCACTTTAGTCTTGTGAATGAACAACCAATCCATGCCCAAAATAATACTATATGAACCCAAAGGAAGAAAATTTAGATATTCTGATGTAGGCATACCATTTAGCTCAAATGCACAAGATCTCAACCAACGATGCACTCTTCTCTTGGTCCCCGTAGCCAACTACACCAACCAAAGTTCTACATGCACTTATTTATTAAAGCAACATTTATCCACCAAGTTAAGACTAATATAACTATAACTAGATCTAGGATTAATCAAAATGGAAAAATTTTGATCATGAAACTTACCTTCCATCTTAATAATGGATGCTTGATGATGAGCTTTCCTATTATCCACCGCTGCATAGATCTGAGGAATACTATGAAAAATATCTCCAACTATATGTGCCTCCTAAGCACTACAAATCTATGCCTTCCACCCTGGTATGATGGGAACTCACTCCTATTATGTTCTCCACCACAACTACAACACCTCAAAGGCTTCCAGTCACTACCCTTATTCTGCTCCTCTGGCTAAATTCCATGTCCTCTATCAATTGCATTGAACTTCTTGTAAGGAGCCAATTTTCCTTATCACCTACATCATGAGGTCTTCCTTGCTTCTTAGCCCACTTTCCTTCAATATTCTTATTACTTTTCAATCCCACTTAGGATCAGACTTGTGCTTAGACTATTGTTATAGCATCATTCAACAATGTAGTTTTGATGATCTGATATGCCCTTGGGCATCCATTTCCCATTCAGATTTGATTGTTTATTAAAAAATATTATTTTCAATTCCATATGAAATTATGCCTTTTAAAATTCATGTACAAACGTGGGTACAAAAATATAGAACCTCCGTATATGATTTCAAATATGAAAAAATAAAAATATATCCTATTTTTCAGGCTGGTTTTATGAGTTTCACCGAAATCCCACCTACAAGAGCTCATGTGTTACAGGGAAAAGTGTCTACACAGAACTGCTTATCCCACTAAGGTGTGATAGCTACCTTAGAAACAAACAAAGTAAAGCTACTTTCGTTTTTCCTTTATGAAGTATAGATGAGAGAAGAACAAAGAAGACCAACCTCTGTCTTGTGCTAATCTACTGGTTCGATTCCTCTCTCTCTTGATAGTCTTTCGCTACTTGTTCCCTTGCACGCCCAGCTTCATAGAGTACCTGTAAGATCACAGTAGCATAGCACTATACAAAAACATGGATCTATAATCATAAACAATCTAGGATCAAATGTAAATTGACCATACAAATGTAGCAAACATAAATGACACAAGAGTGTGGAGGAAAACTTGAATAGCTTTTATTGACAAACAAGAAAGAGCCAAGGGAGTTACAACCAGTTGTTCTGACCCAGCATCATCCCCTCAGCAAGGAAGCCCCTCTTCACCTCATACAAAGCTTAGATCACCCAACAATCTGATGTTGTCTCAAGAAACCAACAACAATTCCTTACAATATGCAAAATTCCAGCCTCTGGATCTCTGGGATGAGGGATCCATATATAGATATTTGTAAGGGAGATGAGTCAGCTTGGGTTTTGATTAGTGTCTTCCCTCTGATAGTTCTTCCTTCCACTTGGAGATTGATGATCTCTTACTCATCCTTGGTCGAATTGAGAGAGGCAAGTGTCACAGGAGAAGTTTCTGGAAGTTTCCATGCCTCTCCACCTCGCGGAATGACACTGCCATTTGTCACTTCTCGCCCATCGCACCCCATAGAAGGGATTTTTGAAATGCAACACACCCACATAGTGTTTTTAGGTGAGATGCAACGCACTTTTCCTATGGAGCAGCTGAAATGATCCTGTTTTGACCAGTTCTGAGCAGTTTTTCATGGAGAACTTCTGGGGGAAGCTGTAATCAGTTGACCTTGTTCCTTTAGGGGTTAGAACAACACTTTTAGGGACTTAGGAGTTCTTGGTTTATGGACATTTCATGCTTGGGGTTGTAGTGCCCAAAAATGTCTATAACAGTTGCCCCCTAAAGCATGAGGTCGTTAATCTTTTGATGTCGGGTGAAATGCTTTATTATGAGGATCCGAGGTTCTTTCAAGCTAGGAGGACTGTAATAAGATACAATACAATACATTATCTTCATAATATTTTCATGATCTAGCCGAGGCAGGCATTCCCATGCTCAGCTTTATAAATTCATTTTCATGTACATAGGACATAAAATCGTCTGAGTGTAGACTGATGATTCTGGTAGAGCCATCATCCCTTTGATTGGATGATTATCTGTGCAGCAATGATGTACATTTGATGTCTTTATTTCCCTTAAATATATATCGCAGCCCGGATGGATGAAACTAGATCCGGGGTCTTCAATCTCGTTCGATGTTCACTCAAAGTACAAGTCTATCCATGTGAGAGATGTTCTGGAGTCGAACATTGAAAGACATCGCCTGATTACTAGCCAATGATGTAAGCTGTTAATAGGCGCGAGAGGAATCACCGATAATGATAATGACCCTCAAGGTACTGCAGTACAATTCACATGGTGTGAATAAAGGACTTGGCGTCGAACACCACGCAAAATCTTTCAGTCGAAGGCCATTGATGTAAACCTGTCGCCGGAAGTGAGAAACTTGCCATTGAGGCATGCAAGCTTCAAAGTACTGAACGGGGTGTTCTTAGATCGACTTCTTGGATAATGAGCTGATGTCGACAAGAAGCGATCCGTCATAGGAGGGTCTTAATGAATCCCACATCAATGACACAACGAAGCAAATGATTTTAATGGAGGTGAAAACGATCTGATGACATACGGTTCAGGGTGGCGGTCATGAAAGAATGGAGTGTAAATGTATTGTAGCGAGTGAGACACAGGTGAATTCTCTGAATGACTTCTCTTGAACATATCAGCGACACTGACATGATGGATTGGTAGCATTACCCCAAATGTGGATGGTGTGATGGGACCATGGTGATGTGATCGGTGAATGAAACAACCCAACCCGACTTGGATGCGGAGTGAAAGTGTCATGTTCAAGAGCGACTTGCTACCAACAAAGTTTCTTCAAGTTTTCTTCCCAATTTTCCCCAGTCATTGCTGACCAGTACCTCTTTATTTTTGTCAAGCTTGAGGAGGATAACATATGCTTGTTCTATAATTTTCCCTTCGGGTAAACCCATCGCTATGTTTTAACGAGCCTAGCGATAGTGAAACTTGTTCTTGTCTGCCATGGACAAGTTTGTCGCTATTAAGTTTTAACGAGTTTAACAACAAAGATAACTCAGTCCTTTTCAATTTTAGAGAGTCTGAAAAGGAACGTAAAGGAAACTCCAAAATTCCTTTTTCGTCATCTAATCCCTTAAGTCGGAAAAAGTATAAAACAATACAGAAGGGATGAATTTTCGATCTGTTTAACGAGCCGAACAAAACAAGCACTCGATCTTTTTGTGTAATAGTCCCTCAGGTCCAAAAAGATTAAAATCTAAAGGAGGGATAGCACTTCCGGTCCCTTTAACGAGCTGGAGAGGCCAATGGCTCGGAAATCTTTTCATATTTTACGAGTCAGTTGAAAAGAGCTTAAAGGAGACTCGTCTTTTGAGGAACGAGTGATAAAATTGGGTAGCAGCTGATTCCAGGTAAGGTTTGGAATGTTCCAATCACGGTAATGTTACAAGGATGGCTAATGAGATCACTCTTCACAGTTGTTCCTCAAAAGGGGTAAACAATCAAATGGAGGTGAATGATCGGCCAATACAGAGTGGAGGGGATGATGAGAACACGACCAAGGCTTTTAAAGGCTGAAGTACTACATTCACGATGGTTATTTACCAGGAAATAGTTCATTTTTTAATGAGCTTAAACGCGGGGGGGAACATTTGCTCATGGCTTATGTTTATTTTTTAACGAGCTTGAACTATGCGCTAAAACTGCTCGATTAATCTAGTCGTATAATAAGAATGTCTCATTTAAAAAACGGAAATTTTTAGAGTTTTTCCCCACATCCTTTCTTTATGCAAGTTAGGAAACGACCAATCCAAAAAATAGATAAATGATCGCTCTTTGCTTGCATGCCAAAAGGTTTGCATGCCCCTGTTATAGACATTTTTGTGCCTTACAACTATAAGCATGAAATGTCCATAAACCAAGGGATCCTAAGTCCCTAAAGATGTTGTTCTAGCTCCTAAAGAAACAAGGTCAAAAAATTACAGCTTCTCCCAGAAGTTCTACACCAGAAACTGCTCAAAACTAGTCAAATCAGGATCAATTCAGATGCTCCACTAGCTACCTGCGTTGCAAAGCACCCAAATACACTGGCTAGGTGCGTTGCAACGCAGGTGAATGCAGTACCATGGTGCGTTGAGTGGGAAATGACAAATGGCAAAGTCATTCAAAGGCAATGGAAGCTTCCAGAATCTTCTCCAATGACACTTGCCTCACTGAATTCGACCAGTGATGAGTAAGAGGCTCTCAGTCTCCAAGTGGAAGCAAGAACTGACAGAGAGAAGCCACAAGTCAAAACATAAGCTGACTCATCTTCTCTGCTTACATCTATATATGGATCCCTCATCCCAGAGATCCAGAGGCTGGAATTTTGTACTTTGCATAGAATTGTTGTTGGTTTTGAGATTGAGATTAGTGCATTGGGTGATTTATGCTTTGTTGGAGGTGAGGAAGGGATTCCTTTGCTGGGAGGTAGATGCTGGATCGGGACTCACTTGGTTGTATCTCCTCTTGGACTTTCTTATTATATCAATAAAACTATTTGAGTTTCTCCTACATGCTTGTGTATCAATGATGTTTTGTTATATTTGCATGTTTAGCTTAAATCTGATCCTAAGCTATTTATGAATGTAAATCTATGTCTTTGTGTAGTTTTCCTCTTCTGTGATCTTGCAGGAACTTGGTGAAGCTGGGCGAGTAAGGGAGCAGGTAGCGGGAAACAAACAAAGAGGAGAGCGATTGGATCAACAAACTAGCGCAAGACACAGGTTAGTTCATCCTTCCTCTTCGTTTACATTTCATAAAGAAGAATACGAAAATAGTTTTCCTTGTTTGTTGCTAAGGCACTGTCACACCTTAGAGTGGGATAGGGGCGTTCTGAATAGATACTTTTCCCAACAACAAAATGGCGACTCCACTGGGGATCGTGTCTAGTTAGTTTATTTGTGTTTCTATTGTTGTTCATCTCATAAACTCAGGAGTAGCGAATCGAACTGCATTTGCCATTTACAAATGTAAAGTAGAGATCTGCTACTCTAGTCCATTCACTGGGCCTGTTTATGATCTGAACAATTGATCCACAAATGCTCTAATTTCCCTTTGTGATAGCTCTTAGTCCTCCTTTAAATCATCTCTCTGATTGTGCACATTTGATTGCTTTTATCCGGCCAAAAACCATAGATTATACTGCAAACCGTGACCCAGAACCCAGAAGAAATTCTCGTTTCTGCTTCAGCGCAGGCTCTGTGAAGAGACTCTGCATTTCAACGCAGTTCCTGAGAGGGCTACCTGCGTTGCAATTCAGTTTCTCTGTGTAGCAGGTGCGTTGATCAGCCTAGCCCTGCCTAGCTGAGGTTCTTTGCTCACTTTTTCCAGTTTTGCCTCTGATTTTTGTAGCCTGTTATCAGTGTGTGTACCTATCTGAAAACCCCTTTTCTTTGCCTTAATTCCACCTCAGTTGTATAAAAGAAACTGTATTTGTTTTTGTGTATTTGTTACGTCATTTACAGTTTCCCATTGCAAAAGTAAACTGGTCATACTGTCGCCCTTAGATCTAGATCTGTCGTAAGTGTCGTTTTGATCTTAGGAGAAAGTTTATTTGCTGTTGACAGTTGATTGCACTTTTACTTTTGCCTATTGGTTTGAATTTGTGAATTTCTAGTGTCGAAACAAGTGTTTACTTCAAAATCATAAAGTGTCGTAATCGTCTCTACTTTTTTGATTTCGAAAAGAAGCTTGTTTGTGTTTTTCACTTGAAATCGAATTCAAATTTGTACAACAACTTTCTTTTTAGGCATCAATATTAAGAAAGTGAAAAACAAATACATGCATATGTGCATTTGCATTTTGACAGTTTGTATGGCTTGATTTAGGAAAAGTGCATTTACAGTGTGCTCTTTGCTCTTTGAGAAAAGATTGTGTCTTTCTTTTCCCCTTGTAGCTAGGATTTTCATTGTTGAAAAGAGATAAAAGCTTGCTTATCATCTTTAGACTGCATTTAGGAATTACATCTACATCTCGTGGTGATCCAAAAAGGCAAACTTCTAAGAAAGATCAACCTAAAATAAATTGAATGAACTTAACAACACTTTGTAACTTAACGCATAACATAGAGGTCTAGGCTAGAGAAGTGTTCCGGCATCGTAAAGCCTGGTAACTGTTGTCCTCACTGTTGGTTGGGTGATTCCTCCACTGTGAGACGATAAGTTCCAGTACAGATTGTGCTCCCACGTACCGTCGAGTATATATTGAGAGACCCCTATAGGCATAAAACCTTTATCCATAGGAAGCCGTGTCGGCCGCCCTACTGATCGCAACACACTGAACACAGCATTCGGGAAGATTGACCGCCCGTACCCTAAAAAGTACTCTGTGGTTTTGCGATTGGTTTGGCACACCCTCTACCTAGATCTCCAGAGCAGTCCCTTTCATTCCTTTTCAGACTCCTTAACAGAAAAGGTCCATCTGAGCACTTGTCACTTCAGGCTCATTAAAAATCGAAGGAGACTAGAGTCATCTTTTGTTTTTTCTCGACTCTTTAAAATTGAAAAAACAAGTTGTGTCCAAGCGTCATTGAAATTTATTTTAAACGGAATATTCATACCCTTTTTCCTGCGTTGATCTTTAGGTTGAGAAAATGGAGCCTACCAACCAAGGAATTCCCCTTGGTGGAAATCCTAGTCCCTTCTCCTCTTGGGGAGATGTTGGTGCGCCCCATATGGCCACATTGTTGCTTCCAGGACTGACAATTGGCTTGCCAGTCTGGCTCTTCTCAACCAATGTCGTTCAGAACACCACTATTCCTGAATAGTCGAATCAACAGTTAGAAGAGTCCAGAGTTTCCCACCAACCGTCTACTTCCTCTAATTCTTCCTCTCTTCCTTCCTCTTCGCTTGACGGGACTGGTAAAGCTAAAAACCAAGTTCCTAAGGAGAAGACGGAAAAGAAGAAGAAAGAGAAAAAGAAGAAGGAGCCAAAGGCAAATAAGGGAAAACAAGTGTCGTCTAATGAAAATCCACACACAGCACCGACCAGGCCTAAATCACCATGTGTCATTTGCAAGGGAGACCACTTTCACAGAGATTGTCCTTGCATCCCTCGGATACTAAGGGACTGGTCCCCCCGTTTGCACAATCCGGTGTCGTCAACCTCTGATGGCCATGTTGAAAGCACACCGTCAACTAGCGAAAGCGAAGTCCCAGGACAAAAAGGGAAAGCTAGATTTCCCTGTAGACTGTGCGAAGGCGACCATGCTCTCCACCGTTGTCCCTTCTTAGACGAAGCTAAAAGAGTTTTGGATGATCGTCCGGTTTCACCGTTACGACTTCCTCCTGGATATAAAAAACTCTTGCCGAGTCCTTCGTTAGTTGAGAATCCAGCTGGCCCGCTCAAGTGGTCGGCTGAAGCGCCTGTCATTGAAGATGAACCAGCTGAATCCATACCCGACGAAAGTCAAAAGGTCGAGGCGGCAGTCGACCCGGTCTTGTCTTCAGAGGTTTTATCTTCGAATGACACAGTCACTGAAGAGGATAAGGATGACACCGTCCAAATTCTCTTCATCAACACAGACTCCGACGAACACGGGGGCAATCCACCCATTCCTTTATCGCAGGAAGGAAGTTCATCAGAGTCATACCCGGCCGTCTACTCGGTCCCACCTCCAAGCAACCTAGTTGTATCCTTCGACTGGAACCAACTAGGCAGACCCCGTTTGCCAGCAAGCATACCATTCTGAATTATCGTTCAAATATACAGAATGGTCATGGCGGGCACCATCATAGATGAGGGGGCGTCTGTGAGTATCCTTTCCTCTATTGCTTGGAAAGTTCTTGGTTCGCCATCGCTATTGCCTGAAATGAGAAATCTGACAGGCTTTGATAAAGGAACCAGTCTACCTTTAGGGATCCTCCCCAATGTGCCCATAACATTGAAAGGGAAGACCATTCAAATGAACGTGATGGTTGTTCAAGGACCCTTGGATTATAACCTACTCCTTGGACGAGACTATATTTATTGCATGGGAGCCATCGTCTCCTCACTCTTTAGAGTAATGTGTTTTCTGCATGAAGGAAGAGAGGTCAAGCTCATGGACCAGCTTTCATTTCCCGAATCACGCATCGCAAATAGTCATATACCGTACCTAAATGGTCTCTTCATGCAAGAAATGTCTCAAGTCCCAGTCCGTCCTCCCGATGAGCGCGATTAATCCGGAAGGATATGACTGAAAACTAGGGGGCATGCGTCTTGGTCTGCTTCGGCAGGAAAACTTTGGGTGTAGAGTAGGTTTCCACGGGAGAATATGACTAGTCTGTACCTCGTCCGTCAGTGGAAGAGGGGTTATTCTAGAAAAATATTCTCTTGTTAAAGTTATGTGTTTGGCGCTCATTGTCACTCACCTTTGTCTGCTTCGGTAGGCATCGCCAAGGAAGTGTTTTGTTTGCTGTGCGAATAGAACAATCTTTGGGTAACCTGTAAGAGGTAGGCCTTTCCCGATAAAACAAATGTTTTGTCTGCAAATTGAGAGGTAACCTTGAAATCATATTTTATACCTGGGGGCATGCAAACCTTTTGGAGTGCAAGCAAAGGGCGACTATTTATTTTTTAAATTTTTAGGTCCTCCCTTTAAACCCGTAGGCTAACCCTTTAAACTCGTAGGATTAGTCGTCACCTTACTTGCATAAAGAAAGGATGTGGGGAAAAAATCTAAAAGTTGCCGTTTTATATGAGACATTCTTATCATATGACTGGATTAATCGAGCAGTTTTAGCGCATAGTTCAAGCTCGTTTAAAAATAAACATAAGATCGAGCAAATGTTTCAACCCGTGTTTAAGCTCGTTAAAAAATGAAATATCCTCCGGTAAATAACCAACGTGAATGTAACATTATCAGCCATTAAAGCCTTGGTCGTGTTTGCACTGTCACCTCCACTTTTCCATTGGCTGATCATTCACTTCCATTTGATTGTTTACCCATTTTGAGGGACAACTGCGAAGAGTGATTTCACTAGCCATCCTTGTGACACTGCCGTGCTTGGAAAATTCCGACCCTTACCTGGAATCAGCTGCTACTCGTTTTATCACTCGTTCCTCAAAAGACGAGTCTTCTTTAAGCTCTTTTCATCTGACTCGTAAAATATGAAAAGATTGTCGAGTTTTGGCCTTCCAGCTCGTTAAAGCGACAGGAAGTGCTATCCCTCCTCTAGATTTTAATCTTTTTGGACCTGAGGGATTATTGCACAAAAAGATCGAGCGCTTGTTTTGTTCGGCTCGTTAAAACTATCGAAAATTCATCCCTTCTGTATTGTTTTATACTTTTTTGGACTTAAGGGATTAGATGACGAAAAAGGACTTCTAGAGTTACCTTTACGTTCCTTTTCAGACTCTCTAAAAATGAAAAGGACCGAGTTATCTTTGTTGTTAAACTCGTTAAAAAACATTAATAGCGACAAACTTGTCTTTAGACGAGAACGAGTTTCACTATCGCTAGGCTCGTTAAAACATAGCGATGGGTTTGCCCGAAGGGAAAATTATAGAACAAGCATATGTTATCCTCCTCAAGCTTGACAAAAATAAAGAGGTACTGGTCAGCAATGACTAGGGAAAAATTGGGGAGAAACTCAAAGAATCTTTATTGGTAGCAAGTCGCTCTTGAACATGACACTTCCACTCCGTGCCTGAGTCGGGTTGGGTTGTTTCATTCACCAGTCACATCACCATGGTCTCGCCATACCATCCACTTTTGGGGTAAATGCTACCAATCCATCATATAAGTGTCACCGACATGTTCAAGAGAAGTCATCCAGAGAAGTCACCCGTGTCCCATCCACTACCATACATTATACTTCATTCTTTCATGACCGCCACCCTGAACCATATATCATCAAATCGTTTTCACCTCCATCAAAATAATTTGCTCCGTTCCGTGTCATTGATGTGGGATACATCAAGGCCCTCCTTTGACGGATCGCTTCTTGTCGACATCAGCTCATTATCCAAGAATTTGATCTAGGAACACCCTTTCAGTACTTTGAAGCTTGCATGCCTCAATGGCAAGTTTCTCACTTCCGACGACAGGTATACATCAATGACCTTCGACCGAAAGATTTTGCGTGGTGTTCAACGCCAAGTCCTTTATTCACACCACGTGAATTGTACTGCAGTACCTTGAGGGTCATTATCATTATCGGCGATTCCTCTCGCACTCGTTAACAGTTTACATCATTGGCTGGTAATCAAGCGATGTCTTTCCATGTTCGACTTCAAAACATTTCTCACATGGATCGACTTGTACTTAGAGTGAAGATCATATGAGATTGAAGACCCCGGATCTAGTTTCATCCATTCGGGCTGCGATATATATTCAGGAAAAAATAAAGACATTGAAATGTACAGCATTGCAGCACAGATAATCATCCTACCAAAAGGATGATGACTTCACCAGAATCATCAGTCTACCATCAGACGATTGTCTGTCCTATGTACATGAAAATGAATTTATAAAGCTGAGCATGGGAATGCCCGCCTCAGCTAGATCATGAAAACAGTATGAAAATAATGTATTGTATTGTATCTTATTATAGGTCTCCTCCCAGCATTGAAAGAACTTCGGATCCTCCTAATAAAGCATTTCACCCAATAAAACGGCCTCATACTTTAGGGGGCAACTGTTATAGAAATTTTTGTGCCTTACAGCTATAAGCATGAAATGTCCATAAACCAAGGGATCCTAAGTCCCTAAAGATGTTGTTCCAGCTCCTAAAGAAATAAGGTCAACAAATTACAACTTCTCCCAGAAGTTCTACACCAGAAACTGCTCAAAACTAGTCAAATCAGGATCAATTCAGATGCTCCACTAGCTGCCTGCGTTGCAAAGCACCCAAATACACTGGCTAGGTGCGTTGCAACGCAGGTGAATGCACTACCAGGGTGCGTTGAGCGGGAAATGACAAATGGCAAAGTCATTCAAAGGCAATGGAAGCTTCCAGAATCTTCTCCAATGACACTTGCCTCACTGAATTCGACCAGTGATGAGTAAGAGGCTCTCAGTCTCCAAGTGGAAGCAAGAACTGACAGAGAGAAGACACAAGTCAAAACATAAGCTGACTCATCTTCTCTGCTTACATCTATATATGGATCCCTCATCCCAGAGATCCAGAGGCTGGAATTTTGTACTTTGCAGAGAATTGTTGTTGGTTTTGAGATTGAGATTAGTGCATTGGGTGATTTATGCTTTGTTGGAGGTGAGGAAGGGATTCCTTTGCTGGGAGGTAGATGCTGGATCGGGACTCACTTGGTTGTATCTCCTCTTGGACTTTCTTATTATATCAATAAAACTATTTGAGTTTCTCCTACATGCTTGTGTATCAATGATGTTTTGTTATATTTGCATGTTTAGCTTAAATCTGATCCTAAGCTATTTATGAATGTAAATCTATGTCTTTGTGTAGTTTTCCTCTTCTGTGATCTTGCAGGAACTTGGTGAAGCTGGGCAAGTAAGGGAGCAGGTAGCGGGAAACAAACAAAGAGGAGAGCGATTGGATCAACAAACTAGCGCAAGACACAGGTTAGTTCATCCTTCCTCTTCGTTTACATTTCATAAAGAAGAATACGAAAATAGTTTTCCTTGTTTGTTGCTAAGGCACTGTCACACCTTAGAGTGGGATAGGGGCGTTCTGAATAGATACTTTTCCCAACAACAGCCCCCAGGTATAAAACAGAGTTTCAAGGTCACCCTTGAAATCACCAACAAAACATTTGTTTTATCAGGAAAGGTATACCTCTTTCAGGTTACCAAAGATTGTTCTATTCACAGCGCAAAAAAAACGCTTCTTCGGCGATGTCTACCGAAATAACAAAGGTGATACAATCCACTCACATAACTTTGACAAGATAATCTTGTTCCAGAATAACTCCCTCTTCCAATCACAAACGGGAGTATAGACCAGTCATATATCTCTCGCGGAAACCTACCCTATACCCGAAGTTTTCCTGCCGAAGCAGACCAGGGTGCATGCCCCCTGGGTTTCAGTCATGTCCCCTGAATCACTCGCGCTCATCAGGCAGACGGACTGGAAATTGATGAGACATTCCTTGTGTGAAAAGACCATTCAGGGATGGTATATGAATATTTTCTATGCGTGATCCGGGAAATGAAAGTTGGTCTACGAGCTTGACCACTCTTCCTTCGTGCGGAAAACACATTACTCTAAAGAGTGATGAGACAATTGCTCCCATGCAATAAATATAGTCTCGTCCAAGGAGTAGATTATAATCCAGGGGTCCTTGAACTACCATTACGTTCATGTGAACGGTTTTCCCTCTCTATGTTATGGGCACATTGGGAAGGCTCCCTAACGGTCGACTGGTTCCTTTGTCAAAGCCTATTAGATTTCTCATCTGAGGCAAAAGCGATGGCAAACCAAGCGCTTTCCAAGAAGTCGAGGAAAGGATACTCACAGAAGCCCCTTCATCTATGATGGTACCAGCCATAACCATTCTATATATTTGAGCAATAATTCGGAATGGTACACTAGCTGGTAAACGGGGTCTGACTAGTTGATTCCAGTCGAAGGAGACAACTAGGTTGCTTGGAGGTGGGACCGAATAGACGGCCGAGTACGACTCTGACGAACTTCCCTCCTGCGGTAAAGGAATGGGAAATTGCCCCCATGTTCATAGAAGTTTGTGCTTACGAAAAGAATTTGGACAGTGTCATCCTTATTCTCTTCTGTGATTGTATCATCTGAAGACAGAACCTCTGAAGGCAAGACAGGGTCAACTGCCGCCTCGACCTTTTGACTTTCGTCTGGTATGGGTTCAGATGGTTTGTCTTCAATGATAGATGCTTCAGCCGACCATCTGGGCGGGTCAGCCGGTTTTTCAACTAGTGACGGACTCGACAAGAGTTTTTTATATCCAGGAGGAAGTCGTAACGGTGAAACCAGACGATTGTCCAAAACTCTTTTAGCCTCATCTAAGAAGGGACAACGATGGACGGCATGATCGCCTTCGCACAGTTTACAAGGAAATCTGTATTTTCCTTTTTGTCCTGGGGCTTCACTTTCACTAGTTGACGGTGTGTTTTCAACATGATCATCAGAGGTTGATGACACCGGGTTGTGCAAACGAGGAGACCAGTCCCTTAAGATCCGAGGGATGCAAGGACAATCTCTATGATAGTGGTCTCCTTTGTAAATGACACATGGTGATTTAGGCCTGGTCGGTACAGTGTGTGGATTTTCGCTAGACGACGCTTGGTTGCCCCCTTTCGCTTTTGTCTCCTTCTTCTTCTTTTCCTTCTTCTTCTCAAGTGCTTGATTTTTGGCTTTACCAACCCCATCAAGTGAAGAGGAAGGAGGAGAGGAAGAATTGGAGAAAGTATATGGTTGGGGGGTAACTCTGGATTCGTCTAGTTGCTGACTCGATTGTTCAGGAATCGCAGTGTTCTGAATGACAGAGGTTGAGAAGAGCCATACAGGCAAGCTGATTGTTAGTCCTGGAAGTGACAATGTGGCCATGTGGGGTGCACTAACATCTCCCCAAGAGGAGAAGGGACTAGGATTCCTCCAAGGGGAATTCCTTGGTTGGTGGGTTCCATTTTCTCAACTTGAGATCAACGTAGGGAAAGGTGATGATTATTCCATTTAAAATAAATTTTAGACGCTTTGACACAACTTGTTTTTTCAATTTTTAAGAGTCGAGAAAAAAAAAAAGATGACTCTAGTCGCCTTCGATTTTTGATGAGCCTGAAGTGACAAGTGCTCAGATGGACCTTTTCCGTTAAGGAGTCCGAAAAGGAACCTAAGGGACTGCTCTGGAAATCTAGGTAGAGGGATTACCAAACCAATCGCAAAACTGCAGAATACTTTTTACGGTATGGCAGTCAATCTTCCCGAATGCTGTGTTCAGTGCATTGCGATCGATAGGGTGGCAGACACGGCTTCCTATGGATAAAGGATTAAGCCTATTGTGGTCTCCCAAAATATACTCGACGGTACGTGGGAGCACAAGTCTGTACTAGCACTTATCGTCTCAAAGTGGAGGAATCACCCAACCATCAGTGAGAACAACAGTTACCAGGCTTTACGATGCCGGAATACGTCTCTAGCCTAGACTTCTAAATGTTGTGCGTTAGGTTCCAAAGCGTTGTTAGATTCATTGAATTTATTTTATAGTTTATCTTGTTTATGAAGTTTGCCTTTCAGGTTCACTGCGAGATGTAGATGTATAATTCCTAAAATGCAATCTAAGATGATAAACAATCTTTTATCTTCTTTGTGCAATGAAAATCCTAGCTACTAAGGAAAGAGAGACAGTATTCTTTCACAAAGAGCAAAGAGCACACTCAAAATGCACTTTCTTAAATCAAACCAATCAAACAGTCTAAATGCAAATGCACATGCATGTGTTTGTTTTTCGGCTTTCTTAGTATGTGAATGGAGAAAAGAAAGCTAATGCACAAATATGAATTACTTTTCAAGCGACAATTATCAACAAGTTTCTTTTTGAAATCAAAAAATGGAAGCAATCACAACACTTTATGATTTGGAAATGAATACTTGCTTTCGACACTAGAAAAATTACAAATTCAGACCAAATACAATAGTAACAGGATAATCGACTATCTACAGCAATCAAACTCTTTCCTATGCCTGAAAACGACACTTGCGACACTTTCAAATCAAAGGACGACAGTACGATTACGTTAATTTTGCAAAGGAGAACTGAAAATGACTCAACAAACACACAAAAACATTTATAGTTCTTTTGTACAAAGGAGGCGGAATAACAGCAAGGAAAAGGGGTTTCAAACAGAGATATACTGATCACAGGAAGCAAAATTCATGAATAGAACTGGAAAGAATGAATCACAGAAACCAAAACTGAACAATGCCTAGTCTGATCAACGCACCTGTATCACAGGGAATTTGAAATGCAGCGCACTTGCTACACTCGGGAAGCGCGCTGAATTTCAGATTGACAGAACAGTACCTGTGCTGGGCCAGAGATGAGACTTTCGTTGGGTTCCGGGTCACAATTTGCAGTTCAGTTCATGGGTTTTGGCCGAGCAAATGGTAATCAGTAATGCAACAATCAGGGGTAGATCTAAGGAGGATCTAAGAGCTATCACAAAGGGCAATCAGAGAGTTTGCAAATCAGTTGTTTAATTTATAAACAAATCCCGGAGATTGACTGAAGCGGCATTTATCTACTTTGCATTTGCATAGAAAATGCAGTTCGAAAGCTACCTGGCTCACCTTCAGGCTCCGTTTGAAAATTTATAAAATAGACAACAAGGAAGATAAACAAACAAACTAATTCGTCCCCAGTGGAGTCGCCATTTTGTTACAGGGAAAAGTGTCTACACAGAACTGCTTATCCCACTAAGGTGTGATAGCTACCTTAGAAACAAACAAAGTAAAGCTACTTTTGTTTTTCCTTTATGAAGTATAGATGTGAGAAGAACAAAGAAGACCAACCTCTATCTTGCGCTAATCTCCTGGTTCGATTCCTCTCTCTCTTGATAGTCTTTGGCTACTTGTTCCCTTGCACGCCCAGCTTCACAGAGTACCTGTAAGATCACAGTAGCATAGCACTATACAAGAACATGGATCTATAATCATAAACAATCTAGGATCATATGTAAATTGACCATACAAATGCAGCAAACATAAATGACACAAGAGTATGGAGGAAAACTTGAATAGCTTTTATTGATAAACAAGAAAGAGCCAAGGGAGTTACAACTAGTTGTTCTGACCCAGCATCATCCCCTCAGCAAGGAAGCCCCTCTTCACCTCATACAAAGCTTAGATCACCCAACAATCTGATGTTGTCTCAAGAAACCAACAACAATTCCTTACAATATGCAAAATTCCAACCTCTGAATCTCTGGGATGAGGGATCCATATATAGATATCTGTAAGGGAGATGAGTCAGCTTGGGTTTTGATTAGTGTCTTCCCTCTGATAGTTCTTGCTTCCACTTGGAGATTGATGATCTCTTACTTATCCTTGGTCGAATTCAGAGAGGCAAGTGTCACAGGAGAAGTTTCTGGAAGTTTCCATGCCTCTCCACCTCGCGGAATGACACTGCCATTTGTCACTTATCACCCATCGCACCCCATAGAAGGGCTTTTTGAAATGCAACACACCCACACAGTGTGTTTAGGTGAGATGCAACGCACTTTGCCTATGGAGCAGCTGAAATGATCTTGTTTTGACCAGTTCTGAGCAGTTTTTCAGGGAGAACTTCTGGGAGAAGCTGTAATCAGTTGACCTTGTTCCTTTAGGGGTTAGAACAACACTTTTAGGGACTTAGGAGCCCTTGGTTTATGGACATTTCATGCTTGGGGTTGTAGTGCCCAAAAATGTCTATAACACCATGGCCTAACTGAATCAACTGATTTCTAGTGGTATTTATACACCTCATGGAACAACCTAATCATAGAAGGAGATAGGTGTTGGGATAGGGTCCCTAGGGTTATTTTTGGGGTTAATTTAACCCAATTGTGTATAAGTTTTTGTAAAAAGAATGTAAAGTCTCCGCGATATGTGGATGCGGAGCGGGCAGATAGATAGGAGTCAAAAGGGTCTTAGCCCTTTTTTTTGGTCAGTTTTAAGATTCTCCCATGGTCCACAGACCATGGTATTATATGAAGGAATGATATAAATAGTTGAGTCATAGCGAGCCTTAACTTTTGATAGAGAATTGACTACGTTGAAAGGGTTTTGTTGTCTTAGGCAAGTGCTATGGTAGGAAGGCTCTGCTTCCTATTCTTAGGTGAAGAAGGGAAGGTTCCTATAGCTGAGTGCATACGAGGCCTGGGTAGAGTTCACAGCTAAGTGCGTGGACCCCTGCAGCTGGGTGCGCAGGGTAGAAGAGTTTGTAATCTAAGAATTGAAGATCAATAAAGATTATTTTTGAAAGAATTATTGTGTATTTATTTGAATCTGTTTATGTTATATTCTGTCTCTTAATGATATATTTTATGAAATATTGAATGAATACTACGTGAAGTCACTGAATCTATCTTAATAATGTGTGATATGAATGGTTATCTACTTTGTCGAAGTTAAAAGTTGTTTCTGTTTTGTTTCCAGATGAATTAAGTAGATCTGTGCAAACTCGGATCTAAGGTAGTTTATTGATGCACGAAAGTAGGTAGATCACATGTTTAAGGTCCACAAAGACTGATCATGGACCTTTGTAAAGATATGGAGGTTGTTTTAACTTAGTTGTAGTGAAGAGCCCTAGAAGACTACCGACCTGCAAAGAACCAGATCTAAGGCACTGAAAGACATCACACTAGTCTCTGGATGCAAAAACTTGGTTCTTGCATCCCCCAATACTTCTTTGGGTGAGACTGCGGCCTACGCCACGTAGGTTTCTAACAAAAGGGCCAGTAGTGTAGGGTTTTGCTAGTGGTGCAACTAACTTCGAACTTGGGTCAGGACCCCTTAAGCCAACAAATGGTTCCATTGTTGGGATTGGGATCTGCTTAAGAGATGTGTGATGTCACATCATTGGAATCTGACTAAGAAAGAAATTAAAAAGTGGTTAGATCAGAATACTTACGAGTTTGTGGATCAAGAAAATAGGAATCCCCACATGTTGAAGGAAGATTGGTTGAATAGATATCTATATACAGAGGTACACGAAATTTTCTTTTGCACTTTTCGATAGTCCTATAGTGTGGACTCCAAAATTGGTGCAACGATTAGAGACATTTGAAAACAAGATCGCGTGGGCTGTCAATCATTGGCTTGATCGAATTCTAGGAGGATTTGTTACTAAATTTTCCGTTGACACGCCAATTAGCTATAGCACAGCGGAATGAAGATTCCTCAAAGGACCGCGAGATAAGTACTTACGGTCATTAAATACTTGGATTAAAATGATATTATGTGAAAATCGAGTAATGCCATTACCTTAATGTTTAGAGCTATGCGAAGTGGGAGACTCTTTAGAAGAAACAGAGGGTCTAGCCAAGAATATAGTCCTCTCATTGAACCCCCTTTAAGTGACGATGTAGTGTCGGTGCTAACTATGCCGCCAAGTGCCATTCAGTTAATAACTCAAGGTATTCCAAGGATATCTCATCCATCCACTCCACCTCCACCTCCACCTCCACCTCATACACCTATGCCTTCACCTCATCCACCTCCACCTCCACCATTCATCATGGCAAACACAATGAAGATGTTGATTTTTAAAGGAACAGGTGATGAAGATCCAGAATAATTTTGGTTTTTTACAGGAGTTGTGTGTGTTATCACTCAGAATTATCCTTGGAAGTTATCAGAAGAAGGAAGCATCCGAGGTAACCACAAACCAATCTTTTAGGCTTAGGCTCTAGCCAACCTAAGTCGAGAGAGGGCTTTCTCTATATAATTTAGCTTAGTTTTTATGAGATTTCAGGCTAGTTCTTAGTGTTAATGGGGTTTTGGTTTTGAATTTAAGGTTGGGTGGTGGAATTCTTGGAGCAGATGAATAGAGCTAGGTCTTCAAGCCATTGGGCTATGGAGTCAACAAATGGATAGCATAACTAGATCATATCATTAAAGGGAATGTTCACAGGGCAGGCTAGCAAAGCAACATGAAAATCTTTAGGCCTAATGGGTGAAGTAATTCTAACCAGGGTGAAAGGGCACTTAAGAATCCTTGGACCGGGATCAAAATGAATAATAGAGGATGATCATGAACAAAGGGCAATTAAGAATCCTTTGCTATAGATCAGAGGAGAACTATGGAAGCTAAGGAGCAGTTAAGAATTTCCTAGTTAAGATAGTTTAGGAGAAAACATTCAGAATGTAAAATAGTCAAGACAGAGTGCATTTAAGCAATTTCTGAAATATCTTTCCTTGTTATACATTTAGATCTTGGAAATTTACATAACAGATTATGGAAAAAACATAAGGAAAACAACATTGAACATAGGAGAATACTTATTTTTATTTCTCTTTACACAAGAATCTTGTAAAATATCTAATCTTTATTACTTGATCCAGCAAGCCAATCCAGTCATTGATACAATAGAACTTTGATTTGAGAGAAAAATTCTATATAAATTGTTATGCTTCTATACCAATAGGTGTCATATTTCATGATTGACTTGATGAGCTATGTAATATGTTCATACCCTTCCTTGTTGCAAAGGTTTTCCATATTGTCAAAAAATCAAAAAATTAAAAAATGTAAAGAGGGTATACCCTAAAAGAAAAATCAAAAGGTAAAAAGAATAAGATGGTCAAAAATGTGAAAGAAAATGAACCCCACCAAAAAGAAAAACCAAGAAAAGTGTGGAAGCCTAAATGCCACTACTTTTAACTCTTGTACAATAAACAATTGTGTGTAGCTTGTTAACTTATGCCACAATTGATGAATAGTCAAACAACTTAAGCTTGGCTAGTTCATATTTGAATTTCATGTTTTAGAAGTAGAGAATAAAATCTGACCAAACTTTTTAATCTTGGCAGATAATTAGATAGATAGAGTGAATAAAAGGAGCTCAACAGTTTAATCTGAGCCCTTGGATGAAATAAGGCTAGACTTAGATAGATATTTACATGTAAAAGAAAAGAAAGTGTAATAAGGGTTTGCCAGTTTAAGTGCACCCTAATAAGGAAGTAAAAATGCTAGGATAAAGTAGGTAGGGTAAGTAGATTATGGTTGCAGAATGAATGTGTGGTGAATGGTTAATTTTAATGCTTCAACCTTTTGCTTTCATCACTTGAACAAAGCACAACTCACATTGGAGACAACACATCAAGGATACAAAGTCAAACTAATTAACTTCCTTACTCCATTTTTCCCAAAAAAATTCACTAATTTCCCCTAAGTGCTAAACGTACCTATAAACAAGTTAGGGGGGCTCAGATCATTTCTCTGACTTTTGAAGGGACCGGACCCTCAGCCCAATAATTTGAAATACCTAAAGCACTTAAAACCCCTTCATCAATATTCACCCCTTCATAAAGTCACTCATTCCCTTTATAAAGCTTTTATATCTACATGAAATCCTCATATATCATTATCCTAAGGTATAAGTGTTGTATGATGAAATTCATTTTCAAAAAACATTAAACTTAGTGCTTTCCCATTCATTTGGTCATATTAACCACTAATGTTATTATTATGTAAATTCCCGAATAAAACAACTTTACCCTCTCCCGTATTATTATATTATATAAAATCCCAAATTTTTACATATCCCATCCCTTTGGTTAAAATATAACAATAATCTATTTTAAAATAGGATTAATGAGTTAATCAGTAACCCATTAAGAACCTTGACCCTCCGCTCCAATAAACAGGATTAATTAACCCTCATGTTTAATTAATAACCTCACCAGCCAATCCCACCGCCCTCGATGTGATTAATTAATCCTTAAATGTATCAGGCCTGCCTCCATTATATCCCCGTCACTTCAAAGCCTCGATAGCCATCTGATCAATGTGCCTAGATCCAATAGCTGTCATGCACATCGCACGGCCCTTTGCGACCACACTTTAGCACATAATCGCAAAGCGGTTTTTGTACAGTGCCTCTGCGACGCATCAAGTAATCTATGGAATCGCTGGCTCGAGGCTAAATACCACCCTTCCCCATAAGCGGTGCGATATAAACCTCTTACCACCTTCTACTAAATGACAAAATGTCTCATTGTTCATCCTTTCACCCACCAATACCAACCATTTACCTGTTTAAACACAAAAACCCCAGTGTTGCTCATTTTCACCTAATTGTGCAGTAAAACCCTTTGTAACCTAGCTGTGGCACCTGAAGCCTCTGTTAACCAATTCAAGCATGGTTTACCTCCCAAAAATAATTCTTGACTCACTCCACAGACCTCTCAAGCTCAAATGAAACCTTTTTGACCTCCCCTGCAAACCAATGCTTTCTTAACAATTTGTTTTGTTTTACAGGTGATCAAAAGACCACATCCTTGGATAAATAGTCTTAATAATAGTCATAAGACCTGTTTACTCCAAGATTGTTATCAAATCTATTCAAATAGAGATAGAAGATAAAACATATAGTAAAAATACGAGTAGAGGAAATATGAAATTAAATAATTTACTGTTGAAATAGACAATGAAAACCTAAAATATACAGTGAAGGTAAAAGGACACAGTAAAGAACAGTCAAAGTGTATCAGGATTAAAGAGTATCAGATTGAAGACAAAGTCAATTAAATTAGCTAGCATGAAGATAAACAGCAGGGAATACAATTACAAAACAGAGTATACAAATTCATGTCAAAGTAAAGACAGATGAAAAAACAGAGCGGTAAAAGTAAAAAGTAAATAGTAAACAGTAAAACTAAACATGAAGACATTAGGGTTAAACAAAGATAAAAACACTTTCACCAGCTACAATGAAGTTTATCCAAAGTAAAAGTGAAAAGCAGTTGAAAGGAATTTAAGGTTAAAAGATGAAACCAGAATAGAAATGGTACATTCTTTAGAAGTTTCCTATTTACATCATAGTTTTGCAGAAACTATTGTGGCCACTCCAAGAAGTATTTTGAGAAACTAGAGGAGGTTTTTGTTCCCAAAAGTCTCATCTACAAACACCTCTCTCATGTTTTACACAGGTGTTACCAAGAGGGAGATAAGTGCATGTCTTCACAGCCTATTTTTCAGTTTGTGCAAAGTCCTGTTTTTGACATCGTTTTGCAGAGAATATTATGAACAACTGGAGATGAATTTTGGGAAAATGAGAGAGGTTTATCTCAAAAAAAATCCTATCTACAAAAAATTCTTTCACTTTTTACATATCTATTACGGATTGAGATATACAAGCGTATCATTGGACCTTAAGTTTGCAGAATTTTTGGGGCATAATACACAAAGGAAGGATGCAGTTAGTGACTGGGATGCCTCATAATCAACTAAGAGTTGCTACCAAATTCGACTTTCTCTTCTTTGTCACCATAAATCCATAAACATAGTGCCAAATAGATTCATTAGTTTGGAATGTCCTTTATTAAAGTTCTATTAATGTAAACAGTTGGAGATATTTGTGAAACTAATCTTGATATTTTTTCAAGATATTTCAGTTTACAATTAGTATAAATACTTCTCCATTTGAAGTATTTTGGGTGGATTCTTAGACATTGCTGTAATATTTATAATTTTGGAATAAAAATCTGATTGGACCAAATTTTGTATGGCTTGCTGGATAAAGAATTGAAGCAAAGGACTTTTCACAGATTTCTTGAATCAAACACCGGATCAATAAGTCCTTTATACCTTATGTTTTAAAGTTTTCCTTGTTTATTATATCATCTATGTTTCACATCTGAATGATAAATGAAAAAGAGTAATTCAGAATATGCTTGATTTCACTCTGTTTTCAATCGTTAATATTCTCCATGTTTTCTTCTGAATTAGGATAAATAGTGAAATCTTAATTGCTCTTGTTTTCTAATTTGTTCATTTTGATTATTTATTAAAGAATACTTAACTACTCTTTATTAGTAATCATTCAATTTCCCTCTTTAAATAGGTTGAAGGATTCTTAACTTCCCTTCATCCATTTTGATCCCATTCCATCTATTCCAAGTTGTTATTTGTTCCCTATTTGACCATCTTGCCCTGTGAAACCATCCTTTGTTAAGAAACCAAATCCAGTTAAGCCATCTTCTTTGACTCCATTAACCCAATGGCCTAAGCTACTCAGTTTTATCCCTCTGTTATTAAATCTCACCACCCAAACTCAAACAAAACTCCTAAACTTCACAACTAGCCTAATATATTTTAAAACCAAGCTAAATCATAAAGAGAGAGCCCTCTCTGAGTACAGATTGGCTAGATTATGTACTTAAAAGTTGGTTTGTGGTTACCTCAGACCCCTTTCCTCTTCCCAACAACTTCAAGGAAAATCTAAGTGATAATAGAAATGTCTTGGAATCCGCCCCAAAATACTTCAAATGAAGAAGTATTTATACAAATTCTAAACTGAAATATCTTGAAAAAATATCAAGATTGGTTTTAAAAATATCTCAAACTGTTTTACATTAATAGAACTCAAATAAAGGACACTCAAAAATAATGAATCTATTTGGCACCATATTTATGGATTTATGGTGATAAAATAAGAGAAATTCTAATTTTATAGCAACTCTTAATTGATGATGAGGCATCCAAGTCACTAACTGCATCCTTTCTTTGTGCATTCTACCCCAGTATTTCTACAAAATTAGGGTCCATTGATACCTTTGTATATCTCAATCTAGGATATATATGTAAAAAGTGAAAGAGGTTATTGTAGATAAGTATGTTTTTGAGATAAACCACTCTCAGTTTCTCATAATTTAGATCTAGCGGTTCACATTATTCTCTGCAAAAAGATGTCAAAAACATGACTTTGCATAGTCTGAAAAATAGGTTGTGAAGACATGCACTTATCTCACTTTTGGTGATACCTGTGTAAAAAGTGAGATAGGTGTTTGTCGATTAGCCATTTAGAAACATAAAACTCCTCCAGTTTCTCAAGACTCATCTTGGATTGGCCGAACTAGTTTCTGAAAAACTATGGCTTAAACAGGAAATTTCTAAAGAATGTACCATTTTTGCTCTGGTTTCATCTTTTAACCTTAAATTTCTTTTAACTATTTTTCACTTTTTCTTTGGATAAATTTCATTGTTGTTGGTGAAAGTGTTTTCATCTCTGTTTAACCCTTACTGCCTCCATGTTTACTTTTACCGCTCTATTTTTTCATCTATCTTCACTTTGACATGAATCTGTATGCTTTGTAACTGTCTTCCATGTTGTTTGTCTTCATGCTAGCTACTTTACTTGACTTGGTCTTCAATATGATACTCTTTAACCCTGATACACTTCGACTATTCTTTACTATGTCCTTTTACCTTCACTGTATATTTTAGGTTTTACTGTCTATTTCAACAGTAAATCATTTAATTTCATGTTTCCTTTGCTTGTCTTTTAACTATATGTTTTATTTTCCATCTCTGTTTGAATATATTTGATAATGTTGGACACCTAATCCTCAATGGGTTAGTGTGGAAGTCAAATGGACAAAAGCAGTCCAAGAGACCTTGGGATGTGAATCCCAACGGTCACATAATGTACTATAAATGTATATCTCCTGTTAATAAAAAAAATGTACTCACATGATTTATCTTTCCTATTCTATGTTTCCCATGTGTGTTTAACATGGTATCAGAGCAGGCGTATTCCTGCCCTGCATAATTAATTTGAGCCATTGTTTTGTGGCCTTTGTAAATTTGAGCGCTTCTCCTTATCAGTTTTGTGCCTTTCTAAACTGCTTCACTGAAACTTCGGTTCTTTTCTGCATTGGATGCTCCTGTACCTAAAAATCTGGTTGTTCTCTCTCCTGAGCTACCCAACGGCACAACTGTGCAGCAACTGTCATCTTCCATAACCGCTCCTGCATGAAATCATTTGTTGTCCAAGCCGTTTCCTCAAACTACGCCTACTTTAACGCTCTGAAATCTGTGCCTACTCCCTGGCTCCAGTGGATTCTGGAAACGCTCTCTGCCTCTGTCATTCTGTCTCTGCGTTGTTCCTGACATAATCTGCTCTCTGGAATTTCACCAAGAAGCAGGCGAACAATTTCAGCCCTGAATACGGAAGCCCCGAGCAGATGCTGGAGCTTTACGAGCTGCCTGTGATTCTTCATTGTACGCTTGTGCGTTAGGGTTTCTGCTAGCTGTCATTCCCTTTCAACTTTGTAAAAAAGATGAAACATATGCCCAATTGATTGTTTCATTTTTGTGCATACTAGTCCATTGGTTAAGCAAGTGCTCTTTCTGGCGTCTCTGTCATTTTCCTACTCTAGCATAAACGCCTTTGCATTTCTCCAGACCTGTCAAGCCAGCATCTTGTCTTCTATAGTTGTCAATAACTTCTCTAGCCGCTCTAATTTGCAGACTACGGGCTCGTTCACCTGTTTTTCATTTGGTGAACCTGACATGAAATCTCATCAAAAGCACGGTGTCGCTAGACCTTCTTCATGATTTCTGGTATTTAGTTTTAATGGAAAGCACCACAAACATGAGTCTGTAGATCCGTTGGTTCTGCGAATGAACTCCAAACTACTGATGTTTGGATTTCAAGAAAAGAGTTTTTTACGTTTCGAGGAGCAGTAATTGACAGTTTCAAGCAGTGGTGCCTCCACGCAGGAGCCTCCAAGAAGGTCGCCATTAATTAATGTCATTGATACTTTGTGCAATGGCATCCTCCTCCTCTCAGTGAGCGTCGTGTCATGCTTGTTCTTGTATTTTGCATTGCGTTATGTAATGCTGGTCAAAACATTGGTTCAAGATGCATTACGCTGGTGTAAACCGCCTAAAAACCTCAAGAATTCAGAAGGAATAAGCCATCCCGAGCCATCATCCGAGCTAGGTCATCGTCACTGTAAAGATCCATCTTCCGAAGCCGGCCTTCTTCGTTAATCAAAGGACATTGCAACCGAATATACCAAGCTCGAAGCTCACTCGTAAACACATCAACTCTCATGCTGTTCACCAACTCCTTGAAATAACAGTCTTCATAGCGTTCATAGATGAGACTGCCTTTAATTATTTCTGACTCATCTAAGTCAGGTCTGTGATAAAAAGGGCCAAGAGGAAACTTCTGAGGCGCATACAGTTTCTCCTGCTTACTTTGGGAGATAGCAGGCGAGTCATTGAAAATGTGGGAGATGTTTTGGGGGTGTGTGCCAGCCTGATCGATTACTATTTCAGTTGGCTGTGCCGAGTAAACACGATCGGCGAGCCTATTCCATACCCAAAACCTTTTAAAAAGGTCAACTAGTCCGTGGACACTGGAGATGGTTCGGATGCCTCTTCCAGCCTTCTCTTCTCGCTTTGGTAAGTGGGCATATCTATAAGCGAACTAATCCTCCATTGTTCCCGGCGAAGACCTTCCAACAGCACACCGATCACAAGCTGTTCAAGAAAGCCCAAGCCCATGCGGAGGCCCAAGCAGCCAAGAAACTCCACCAATGTACTTGAAGTCCTACTTTAACATTGGGCAGAGCTGCGACGTTAGATGGTGTGGTGTTTTCTGTTGGTGGGCTATTTCAGAGTGACTTTGTTTACAATTAGTTAGACTGTCGCATTTGCTGTTTCTTCTGAAAATGTTGGATGGCCTCTATCGATGCAATGCATGCTTGTTCATATATGGTATCCAATGAATTGTTAAAATTTTCCAGTTCACCTTTTCAAGGGTTTCTGCTTCTACTTTGAAAAAAAAAAAAACCACATGCAGATTAACCTACGATGGAGTCATACTAAGCATTCAACCAGTTAACGACTTCAGTTTTCCTTTCTGTATATTTAAACAATTCTGCTTTGCAATAGCGTGGAAGTGTTTTGAAAGGATTTTGTAAAACTGTGATGGTTATATATCCATGTAGATAGAAGTCCAACTGCAGGTTTTGAAATCGTGGACTTCACATAAACCACTATCCTCATTACTCAGCAACCGACTTCAATAGTGACTCTGGTTTTCACTGTGTGCTGTATAAACTTCTAATCAAATTCAATTAATGTTGAATTCATAGGCTGTTTGGTTCGTTGTGGGACCATTGTTGTATTGGGTTATATGAATGTGAATTCAAGGTGTCTGGTGGGCGTTTATTCTTGAACAGATTCGAGTTGAATCTGCTAATATATACATGATTGATATTGGGTCGAAAATACAGAGTTTTGTGCTGGTTGGGTCGATTAATAATGTCGAATGGAATATGGGCGCATTGTTTCATGGGTTCAAGTCATATATGCATGAATTAAGTTATTGGATTTGATTGAAGATTTTAGAAGTTCTAAATTTGCCATGAAAGAGGAAACTCTCATATACAGTGATTGATTGATTGTGAAATGGTTTTATTATCATAATCTGAAAGATAGCATCTACATATAAAAGGGAAAGTGTGAATTTGCCAGTAATTGCGATTTGGGTAAAAGCGTGGAGTTCCTCCCGTTCGGCGGAAAACGAAAACTGCTCTTCAGCAATAGAGAACGACTTGTCTAGTTTGCAGAACAGTGAAATGGTTTGGTAGCACTAGAGAAGGCATACAGATCAAAGGAAGATATGTATTGATTTGATTCCTAATTAGCAAGTTTCGTGGTATTATAGACCGAATTAGTGTATTTTCTTAAAGGTTGTTCATATCAGAGATTTTTATTGAAGTGTTGTCTGGACAAGTTCCCTTGGATTCAAGGCTGGTACAGGAAAATATCTTTTTGAGACCTAAATTGCTTATAGCTTTATTGGAAGTTAAATTCTCACATGAATTGAAGAAAATTCATTTTTGAATGAGGAGCCTGTTTTCCGGATATCACCATTCTTTGTTGAATCTATTGCAAGCTGATTGATTTGAAGTTGTTGCCATAAGTTTATATAAAAGAGCAATTGATGTCCATCTTTTCCTCATTGTTTTACTATTTTTTGAGGTTAAAAATGGCTCCGATTGGTGCAATATTAGAGTTAGTGGACAATCTAATACTCTCTACTATGGATAATACAGTCAAAGTCAGTAAGGAAACTCTTTTTAACATTCAAACTTGCTTGCAAAATGTACAAGAAAAGATCGATTTTTTGCAGCTTGAATCACAGCTACAACAAGAAGAGCTACATCAAAATAGACACCATTCTGAACCTGTTTTTGTTCAGAACATTGAGACAACCACCTATCAGCAGCATGTTAATATTGTTCAAGTTCATTCAGATCCAGTACCCAATAAAGCAGCAATTGTACATGCAAATGCAGAAACTCAGTCTGCACTTCCCAAGCCCATCATCAGACCTTGGGAACAGCTTGTCCACAACAAGCACAGAACTGGTCTTGGATATGACAAGGACTTGTCCTTTCATATTCCAGACTATGCCAAGCCCATTCAGTTTCAGAGTGCTGGATTCATTCATGACAGTTCACCTCCAGCTGTTCCAGATTCTGCCCCTCTTCCACAACAACAACAACAACAACAGATCGTGAAATGCCAACACTGTGATCGAGTTGGCCATTTGAAAGATCACTGTTTTGATCTTCATCCATGTAAGCACTATTATAAAACCATTCATTCTTCACACAGATGCTTCAGCAACAAACACCCTGCAAGAACAAAGATTCATCTTGGATGGATCGCTTCTTGGCAATGGGCATCAACAGCCAAGAAGATATTCCAAACACATGTCAGAACTTGTTCCAGAATATTGAACAGTCTTGCAGTTGATTTTCCTCCATCATCTCACCTTGTATCTGACAGGGGGGGAAATGATGGTCATCTACAAGCTTCAAAGCCACATCAAGCGAGCCTGAGCCACAACCTGCCACACCAGTTTCAGAGTTGTAGCCAGAGACAAAGATGCCCATGAACATGCCTTCAGTTGGCGATCTGGGACACTTCCTCTAGCAGAAGACTTCAGCTTCTTGCCAGTTTTGGAAGAGTTCCAGGAACACAATTGAGAACACTTCCTCTAGCAGAAGACACCAACTTCTTGCCAGCTTTGGAAGAGTTCCAGGATTTGCATTAAGCATTCCAGAGTTGTTGGTTATCCTTAAACCATCACAGGTTGAGACTTCCCTTTTCAGGTTGAAGTTTTACCTTTTATGCGGGGTGAGACCTCCCTTTTATGGTTGAAGGTTTCCCTCTTTAAAACAATAGGATCACTTCCTCTAGCAGAAAACTTCAATTTCTTGCCAGTTTTGGAAGAGTTCCGGGAACTGCACTAAGTGTTCCAGTGTTGGTGGTCATCCTTAAACCACTGCCCTTTATACCAACATTTCATAGAGCACATTCAGCCTAGTGCTGCCATGCATTTTTTGCACATTTTGTATTACAACTCTCTTCTTGGACTCATACATAACCCTTCGAATTAAGGGGGGGAATGTTGGACACCTAATCCTCAATGGGTTAGTGTGGAAGTCGAATGGACAAAAGCAGTCCAAGAGACCTTGGGATGTGAATCCCAACGGTCACATAATGTACTATAAATGTATATCTCCTGTTAATAAAAAAAATGTACTCACATGATTTATCTTTCCTATTCTATGTTTCCCATGTGTGTTTAACAGATAACAATCTTGGAGTAAACAGGTCTTATGACTAGTATTAAGACTGTTTATAGGTCTATGGAGTGAGTCCAAAGTGCTTTCGAGAAGTAAACCATGCTAAATTGGTTAGCAGAGGCTTCAGGTGGCGTAGAAGTGTTATACAAGGTTTTACTGCACAAATAGGTGAAAATGAGCAAAATTGGGGTTTTCATGTTTAAACAGGTAAACATTTGATTTTGCTAAATTTTGGAGCAAAGTGAATAGTAAACGGGTTTGTCATTTAGTGAGAGGGCAGTAAGTAGTTTATTTCATACCGTTTTTATGGGCTTGGTGGTATTCGGGAGGGGTCGCTCGATTCCACTCAGCGACTGACACATCGCTGGGGTAGTCTCGTGGAAAACAAATTTTTCGAGCGTGTATCGTCCAGTGGAGGATCCCGCCCAAAAAAGTTTCAGGGCATTGGATTTAGGCCTTCAGATTGGACAGTGGTTGGGGCGATTGCACACGGAGCTTAATGGGGGGTCGGCGGGCACTTTAAATATGGCAGTATGGTGATTAAGCATGGGTTAATGACGAACTTAGGCGGTGGGTGTGATTTGCGGAGTTTTACTTAACGTAATCGTGAATCAATTAGTTAATGAACTTTGTCAGGGTTTGGGTGAAAGTCATAGTATTATAGTTAAAACTAGGTCTAGGGATATTAATGTAAGGGATTTAAAATATACATACAGGAAAGGGTATTAATGGGAATTAAAATATAAAAGTTAGAAGTTAATATGAAAACGGAAGAAATGAATTGCACTAAGCATAATGTATTTTCTGTGATTTGTTTGTTTTTTGCATATATGCATTATAACTTAGGCTAAAGTGTTTTTTTTGGGTTTTGGGGAAAAAGGTGTTTTACATGGGGGTGATTACTTTCCCTAGGCAAATAGTGTTTTAACCTTAGGGAAAGGGGTTTTATTAGGGAAATGAGGGGGAATGAAGGGAGATGAATTTTTGATGAGGGGTAATCTAGTACTTGTTGTCCTTAAGTCATTAATTCGAGGGTTCAGTCCCTCCAAAAGTCAGAGAAATGCTCTGAGCCTATTTGACTTAAAGGATTTAGGTATTTAAAATTTATTTATGGGAAACTAGTAAAGTAAAGGGGTGAAATGAATGGGGGAAGTTAATTAATTGACTTTGTAAACCTTATGCATGCTCAATTTCCCATTCACATTTGAAATACAGGTTGAAAGATGATAAATGTGCTTTTTTGTAATCAATCATCATACTTTTGTAACCTTTCTTCTACTTACCCATCTATTCATCCTACCATTTTTTCTTCATTTTATTTGGGTGCATTTAGGCTAGCAAACCCTTATCCAGTTTCTTTTAAAACAAGAAACTATCTAATCCTAACCTTATATCATCCAAGGGCTTATATTAAACTAATGAGCTCCTTTTATTTACTCTAACTATCTAATGATCTGCCAAGATTAAACAGTTTGGTCAGATTTTATTCTCTAACTATCAACATGAAATTTAAAGCATGGCATAATCAATATTAAATAGTTTGATTACCATGGATTGTGGCATGAATAACAAGCTGCACACAATCATTATTATGCATAAAAGTAAATAGTAGTGGCATTTTGGCTTGAACACTTTCATGGTCTTTTGTTTTTGGGGTTCATATTTTTCATTTTTTGGACCTTTTCTTATTCTTTTTGTCCTTTGATTTTTCTTTTAGGACATACCCTCTTTTAATTTTTTTGATTTTTCAATATGGAAAACATTTGCAGAAAGCAAATGTATGTACATATTACAAGGCTTAACCTTAGCATTCAAAATTATGACTCCTATTGGTATAGGAACCTAACAGTGGCTCCACTTGGGGATGGAATTTCCTTGTGAAATGTCAAGAACTCTAATATCAGTAGCCTTTGAAATTTGACTTTAGTTACCTTGTGCTTTGTCACCCTTCATCCTACTTTATTCATGCTCATGATAGTAAATCCTTAAAAGCTTATGGCCTTCTCCCCAAGCTTCAACTCTAAAGGTTTACCGTCCAATCCAAACTAGACTTTTCAAAATAAAATATGTACAAATGGGAAGTAACCATTAGTAACTAGGTTCAAAGTAATGTTTTATCGTTCGACCATTTACTGGCCCACCTACTTCTTCAATATCATCAAGTCCTTTAAGGAATTAAGCATTATTTCCTCTGTAAGAATAAATGACATAGGAACATTTCCATAGGAAATCAAATTTCCCATGTTTACCTTTGCCTTCCCTCCTTAAATCCTACTTGAGCACCTTGTCACCTAGGTAGGAATTTTTAGCCTTGGTCCTTTTATCAAAAATCTTTTTAGCCTTTTCCTACACAAATTGAGATATGATCTGAAACTAAAAGATGTTGCAACCTTCAAACCAAATTAGTAAATCATCAAGAGCTTAGGGCCTTTTGCTTGGATTCAAATCCTTTATGATTTATTTCATAATATCCTTAAAACTGAATTAAATCAAACTGAAATGCTACCTACTCTATATTGTTGAAAATCAGGCTGACTTAAATAATGCAAAAATGCCAATGAAGCTAGTCAAGCAACTGTAGAAACAAATGGATTGCTTGACTAATTGTCAGTAAATTCAGAAGCATAATTTGATCATGTACCTACATAATCAAAACTATGATATATAAAGGCCACTGCTAATGTATTTGGTCCTCATACAGAAAACATGTTAAAGAACTTGAGCTGAGAAGAACCTCCATATAATCTGCTATAGGATCAATAGAAGCATAAAGTCTGATAGTTTCTTCTAGGCCTTCAATGTCTAATTGATCAGCTGTATCCTCAATACTATACCTTGAAACTACTTCAATTTTGCTCTTGAAAGCATAATCATCCTCAATCTGCAAATCAAAAGGCAGTACAATTTCCTCTTGGTTTGGAGAAGGAAGATTTTGTAAGAATTCTTTAGGATCTCAGAAATTATATGACTAAATTTGAGAATGCAAACATTTAATCTCATTTTCATATTTTTCAGCAACTAACTCAAGAACACACATTTTAGCTTCATGAGAGTATTTTCTTGATTTGACAATTATAAACACAACTCTTAAAAAAGCTTCATCAAGCTGAAATTCTGATAACTCATCCCTGAATTCATTTAAAATTTCATGAAATGAAAGATTTTCCACAAACCCTGTCATCCTGTATCACTATTAATGCTTTGGAATATGGATTATTTGGTTGTGGAATTGCTCTGAAATTTGAAGCTCTGGATCTTTGAACAATGGAGTCGCCAGGTGGATGATTTTAACTTTTGTGTGTCTAATCATTTTCCACCACATAGATCAGATCTAAACCTATAAATTATTTCTGGAGAGATTGTTAATCTTCCTCATAATCAGAATTCTAACTTTTCTGAATGTTTTTGATGGAAAATTTTGAAAACTTCTACAAAATTCACCTTAAGGTCTTAAGATAACGTTTATGATTTCCTTAAAGTTTTAGGACTCTGAGGATCGAATCCCCAGTATGGTTGCCACTATGTTATCATTCAAAATTATCCTTAGAAGTTATCAGAAGAAGGAAGCATTCGAGGTAACCACAAACCAATCTTTTAGGCTTAGGATCTAGCCAACCTAAGTCGAGAAAGGACTCTCTTTATATAATTTAGCTTTGTTTTTATGAGATTTCAGGCTAGTTCTTAGTGTTCATGGGGTTTTGGTTTTGAATTTAAGGTTGGGTGGTTGAATTCTTGGAGCAGATGGTTAGAGCTTGGTCTTCAAGACATTGGGCTATGGAGTCAACAAATGGATAGCATAACTAGATCGGATCATTAAAGGGAATATTCACAGGGAAGGCCAACAAAGCAACACGCAAATCTTTAGGCTTAATGGGTGAAGTAATTCTAACTAGGATGAAAGGGAACTTAAGAATCCTTGGACCAGGATCAAAATGAAGAATAGAGGATGATCATGAACAAAGGGCAATTAAGAATCATTTTCTATAGACCAGCAGAGAAACTACGGAAGCTAAGGAGCAGCTAAGAATTCCCTAGCTAAGATAGTTTAGGAGAAAACATTCAAAATGTAAAACAGTCAAGATAGAGTGCATTTAAGAAATTTATGAAATATCATTCCTTGTTATACATTTAGATCTTGGAAATTTACACAACAGATTATGGAAAAAACATAAGGAAAACAACATTGAACATAGGAGAATACTTATCTGTATTTCTCTTTACACAAGAATCATGTAAAATATCTGATCTTTATTCCTTGATCCAGCAAGCCAATCCAGTTATTGATACAATAGAACTTTGATTTGAGAGAAAAATTCTATAGAAATGTCTTGGAATCCACCCCAAAATACTTCAAATTAAGAAGTATTTATACAAATTCTAAAGTGAAATATCTTGAAAAAATATCAAGATTGGTTTTACAAATATCTCAAATTGTTTTACATTAATAGAACTCAAATAAAGGACACTCAAAACTAATGAATCTATTTGGTAGTATATTTATGGATTTATGGTGATAAAAGAAGAGAAATTCAAATTTGATACCAACTCTTAATTGATGATGAGGCATCCAAGTCACTAACTGCATCCTTTCTTTGTGCATTCTGCCCCAGCAATTCTGCAAAATTAGGTTCCATTGATACCTTTGTATATCTCAATCCGAGATAGATATGTAAAAAATGAAAGAGGTTATTGTAGATAAGTATGTTTTTGAGATAAATCTCTCTCAGTTTCCCAAAATTCAGCTCCAAATGTTCACAATATTCTCTGTAAAAAGATGTCAAAAATAAGACTTTGCACAGTCCAAAAAATATGTTGTGAAGACATGCACTTATTTCACTTTTGGTGATACATGTTTAAATAGTGAGATAGGTTTTTGTAGATTGGAATTTTAGGAACACAAACGTCCTCCAGTTTCACAAAATTAATCTTGGATTGGCTGAACTAGTTTCTGAAAAACTATGGCTTAAACAGGAAATTTCTGTTATCACCCCAAGAAACTCTCCTAAGTTGTAGCTCGGAGACGTTTGGGACATCACAAACTCAACTTAATGTTGGAAATGGGTGAATGGAAGGAATGATGCATATTCAAGCAAGATAACCACTCCTACTTTTCTTGACTCTAGACATGCGTGAACACCCCCAGACTACAAGGATTTAGACCACTAATTACTCACAGTTTAAGGATTGGGTGAATATGGAGAATACTAACCACACCAGCAGATGCACAGGACCTTGTGATGGCCGGCTGCAACCAGTAAAAAGGCTTGAAAATGTAATTCCCTAGTGCATAGATAGGATGACAGCTCTCTATCACTAAGTGAAAAGAAACCTGATCAATACATTCACTGATACATACAAGATTATAACACAGAGGTAGGATGACAGCTCCTCTAATGCTACACATCAAGAAATCTGGAGAAATGCATGTCAAGCATAGCCTAGAACAGAATAGAAATGTAAAGTGAGCAATTAACAATAAAAGAAGCTTGCATTAGCTGTAAATGAAGATGAGAAGATGCAAGTATCAAAGCAGTTACAGTCTCCAAAAGTTGAACCTTACATCAAAACAACAACCATCAACCCTGATTACATCTGTTTTCTGGGTACATATAGGGTTTGATTACAAAAATGTTTATCTATTCTAGGTGTGGAGGGGTCATAATGGACCACCAACCGCTTTAACTATCTGATAGAGTTTTTGGTGCGATCTGTCTGCTTTTATGAACAAAATTGATCTTCTTGGATGCTCTGTTGTACTCCTCAAGCAGGTGAAGTGTCGTATGGATGAAGTTCCATATTTGCTGAATGTATTTTAACTACTCGAGGCATGTCCTTCTTGTTTTTGGCCATGCTATTTGTTGAAGACGGTGGTTGAGGAGTAACTGCGCAGAGTACTGGATGCTGGCCACCTTCATCCTTTCGAGAGTATGGAATGGCTATGGACATGGACAGTATGGATGAATGGAGGGGGAAGATCGGCCGTTGGATCGCGCAGATGGACGGCGGATACGGCTTAGCAGGGGCTATCGGGAAGGTGAGGTGGAGGATGATCGTGAGCCGTTGGATCTCAGGCTGACAGATCCAACGTTCATCGGGCAGAAGAGATGCACGAGAGATAATGAGCAGAGAGGGCAGTTTTGGCGGTGAGTGGTATTTATCGCACTGCCTTTGGGGGGAAAGCAGTAATCGTACAATAGGGTGCGATCCCACTCAGAAAGTGATGCATGGAGGACGAGACATGACGAAAACCACTTTTGATCACGGGCTAGCGTGCGGTCAGTCTGCGGGCGTGGGAAGAGTGGACGATGTCCGATCACGGCGGAGATGATCGGATGGCGAGGGTTTAATCGCACAAGTTTTGTTTGATGTGATAGGGCAACGACGGGTTATGGGTTTTGCGAAAGTGTGCGGTTATATGAGTTTCGGGGTTTTTAATGCCTGGGGCTTAAAAGGGCTTTTAATATGGTTTTTAACGAAAGACACGGGAAATAAAAACCAAAGGAGGGTGAGAGAGGTAGAGGAGAGTGCGAGGGAAACCACCACAACCTTTCTTTTGAATGTGGCCCCGGACAAAATGCGCTTCCGATTCCAGAAAATCACTGTTATATGGCAGAGCTAACAATTTCTTAAGAATGTACCATTTCTGCTTTGATTTCATCTTTTAACCTTAAATTTCTTTTAACTGTTTTTCACCTTTACTTTAGATAAACTTCATTGTTGCTGGTGAAAGTGTTTTCATCTCTCTTTAACCCTTACTACCTCCATGTTTACTTTTACTATTTACTTTTCTGTTTACTTTTACCGCGTTGTTTTCTCATCTATCTTCACTTTGACATGAATTTGTATGCTTTGTAACTATTGTTGGGTTGTGTTATATTCTTTCCATGACTAGCCCCCGTTCATTTTGCCGATTGTGTAGCAGGGGGGTGGTGACAAGGGGTTTTAGGTGTACCTATAACCCCACTTTATGGGGTCCGGGGTAGTGCCCTACAAAATTTTGGTTTTGGACCCTATGTTAGGTTGGGCGGACCCACCTGTGGTTTTTTGCATGATTTTCACACATGTTTTTTTGGACACGATGGTTTTCAGTCCATGGTATTGGACACGATGGTTTTCGATCCATGGTATTGGATGCTTCGGCATGTATAAATATGTATTATAACATTGAAAGGAACATAACGAAAAATCAAGCTGGTAGTCCTGATTTTGGGATCCAGGGGAAATCTCTATGTATATGTCTTTTATGTGTTATGCTCTCGAATTGTTTATTTTATGTGTTTTAAAATTCGTATGCAGGTAATTTCCATACGGAGTTAAAACCTACATTTGGTATCAGATCATTTTTGGCTTCAAGGGGACGCCTTTGTTATTGAGGGGTTTCGCTCGGGCTTGTGGTAGACCCTGTTCAGTGGCAGATCTGCAAGATCGATTCTGGTGGTGAAAGAAGATGGTGAGCAGTGGAAAGATAGAGATCGAGAAATTTAATGGTCAGAGTTTTGAGTTGTGGAAACTCAAGATGGAGGATCTGTTGGTGGATAAATATCAGTGGATCAAGGTAGATCCGAGTACTAAACCAGCAGGAGTGTCCGATGAAGAATGGAAGAAGTTGGATCGGAAGGAAAAGAGCACAATACGATTGTGTGTCTTAGATTCGGTATTGCTGAACGTATCAAGGGAAGCTACGGTGAAGGCTTTGTGGGAGAAGTTAGGGACTTTGTACCAATCTAAGTCTCTGGTGAATAAACTGCTCCTGCGAAAAAAGTTCTATAACCTGAGGATGAAAGATGGAGACTCGGTGACAGAGCATCTGAATGCACTTAATACTGTGTTAAGTCAGTTAGCATCTGTTGATATTAAAATTTCAGATGAAGATAAGTGCATCAGTTTGTTGTGTTCTCTACCAGATTCATGGGATAGTCTGGTTATTGCAATAGGTAGCAGTGCAACTACCTTGCAGTTTGATGAAATAGTCTTTTCCTTGCTGACGGAGGAGATGAAACGGAAAAATATGGAAAGCTAGAATGGTGATGCCTTGTCTATATGAGGACGGTCCCAGAACAGAAACAAAAATAAGTCATCGAGTGGGAGATATAAATCTAGAGGGAGATCTAAATCTCGAGGAAAACTTGTAAAGGTGGTGTGCTAGAAATTCGGAAAGGAAGGGCACTACAAAAGGAACTATAAATCTAAAGCTCCTAATAAAGGAAAGGGATCTGATGATGCTCCTTCTGCAGAGGTGAAAACCACCTCAGATGAAGGTGAGGATGTGTACTTGGCTTCTTCAAGTACACATGTAGATCATGAGGCATGGTTCATTGACTCAGGTGCATCCTTTCAATTCACTCCCCATAGAGAGTGGTGAGAAATACGATGGTGGTGATGTCTTATTAGGGGATGATAGGAAGGCTAGAATCATTGGTCGTGGAAAAGTAAAGTTGAAGTTGCAAGGTGGAAAGGTTAGAACGCTTTCGGGTGTTGTGCATATTCTTGCATTGGCCAAAAATCCAATTTCTGTAAGCAAGCTGGATGATGCAGGTATAAAAATAGTGTTTAAGAAGGATACCTGCAAAATGGTTCGAGGAGCACTGGTATTGATATGGGGAGTTCCAATTGGAACTCTGTACAAGCTACAAGGTAGCACTGTTATTGATGGGTGCAATAGTTCTATGGTTCCTGAAAGTGGAGCAGAAAATTTAGTGGTCTCTGGAGAGAAGACCATGTTGTGGCATCAAAGGCTTGGACATATTGGAGAGAAGGGCTTTCGAATACTTCATGGTAAAGGTATGGTAGAAGGTATGAGTAATAGGTCTCTGGATTTTGATTTCTGTGAAAATTGTGTATATGGGAAGCAGAATCGGGTGATTTTACCCTCTGGTAGTAAGAGGGCGAAACAGATATTAGAACTTGTGCACAGTGATGTGTTTGGACCTGTGAAGGTTCCATCACTGGGTAAGTCTATGTACTATGTATCATTTATAGATGAATTCTCAAGGAATACATGGATACGTTTCCTTAAGAAGAAATCTGAAGCCTTTGACAAGTTTAAAGAATTTAAGGCTCTAGTGGAAAATCAAACAGAGAAGAAGATAAAGGTGTTGAGGACAGATAATGGTGGAGAGTTTTGTAGCAAGGAATTTGAAGAATTCTGTAAGAAGTGTGGTATAGCATGATAGAAGACTACTCCATATACACCTCAGCAAAATGGAGTTGCAGAAAGAATGAATAAGACATTGATGGAAAGGGCAAGAAGCATGCTCAGTGGTGACTGGTTAGGACATGAATTTTGGGTAGAGGTGGTGGATATTGCATGTTACCTGGTCAACAGGTCACCTTCATCAACGTTGGAGGATAAGACTCCACAAGAGGTATGGACTGGTAAGAAACCCTCTCTTTCACATCTGAGGGTATTTGGATGTGATGCATATGTACATGTTCCAAAGGAGAAACAAACCAAGTTGGATAGTAAATCTGAAAAGTGCATCTTTATTGGGTATAAGGATGGTTTAAAGGGCTATAAGCTTTGGAACCCAGTCACAGGGAAGGTTGTGTATAGCCGAGATATGGTGTTCAGAGAGGTGAAAGATATTATTAAACATGAAGTCCAACCAAAGGAACCTGAGAAGATAGAGTTTGAGCTTAAGGAGGAAGAATCAGACTCTACAGCAGAGGAGGAATCAGAAGATGAAGAGCCACAAACTCCAGGTGTGAGAAGATCAATTCGAGAAAGAAGGCAGCCAGAAAGGTATAGTCCATCTGCTTTCTGTTCAAATTTTGCTTTATCTATTACTGATGATGATCCCAGAATTGTGAAGGAAGCAATAGATTCAGAGGATGGAAAACTCTAGAAAGAGGCGATGGTTGATGAAATGACATCTTTGCACAAAAATGAGGCTTGGGATCTGGTGGAGTTTCTGGTTGGAAGGAAACCCATTGGCAGTAAATGGGTGTTCAAGAAGAAGACAAATGTAGAAGGAAAGGTGGAGAAATACAAAGCTCGGTTGGTAGCAAAAGGTTATTTCTAGGTGTCGAGAATTGATTTTGGTGATACTTTTTCCATTGTTGCCAAGGTAACTTCTATTAGATTACTTCGATCTGTTGCTGCTACTTTTGATTTTTAAGTAGAATAGATGGATGTGAAGATAACATTTCTTCACGGGGATCTGGAAGAGGAAATATACATGAAGCAACCTGAAGGCTTTGCGATGAAGGGTAAGAAAGAACTGGTATGCAAGTTAAAGAAGTCTCTGTATGGGTTAAAACAATCACTAAGGATGTGGTATCAAAAATTTGATACATTTATACGGGGACTTGGCTTCACCAAAAGCAAAGCAGATCACTGTGTGTATTTTAAATTAATTGGTGACTGTGTTATTTATCTGGTCTTGTATGTGGATGATATGTTGTTGGTTGGAAATGACAAAGAAGTTATCCAGGATTTGAAGACCCAATTGTCCTCCAAATTCGACATAAAAGATCTTGGTGCTACAAACTATATTTTGGGCATGGAAATTAAAAGAGATCGGGCAAAGAGGAAGCTTTGGTTAAACTAGAGGAAGTATGTTGAGACAATATCATAGAGGTTTAATATGCAAGATAGTAAGCTGGTGAAGGTTCCTATTCCTGTAGGTGTGGGGTTGCTGCTGAACAGTGTCCCAAGACACAAGAAGAGGAAGAGGACATGTCCCGTGTTCCATATGCAAGTGCAGTCGATAGCCTGATGTATGCAATGGTCTGTACTAGACCAGACATTGCACATGTAGTGGGAGTATTGAGTAGGTTTATGTCAAAGCCAAGGAAGGAGCACTAGACAGTAGCAAAGCAGGTTTTCAGGTATTTTCATGGCACTAGTGATTATGGTTTGTGCTACCAAGGAAGACCAGGATTGGAAAAAGTGCTAGATATTCATGGCTTTGTTGATGCAGACTAGGCTAGAGATTTGGATCAGAGAAGATCTACAAGTGGGTATGTGTTTAACCTATTTGGAGGTGCAGTCAGTTGTGTTAGAGCCTAGATTTGTCTCAGGCTGAAAAGACAAGGTTCTAGGTCCACATCAAACCACGCTCAGCCTCGTAGCTAGCCCTACGAGGATAGGAGAGGGCTCTCTCTGGGTCAATCTCGGAAAAATGTAATCGATGAGGCTCGAGATGACTAAATTGGCAATTGATCTTAGGCTAGGTATGAAGTATAAGGAGTTTGAGGTTGATTTTTGAGGTTTTTGTTGAATCAAAGGGAAAAGCAATTTTGGGTGTGGGGATGAGACACAGTTTGTGCAGTGGTCTACTTGGGGCAAGGTAGGCGATCGTCTTGATGCTTTTAAAGAGAATGAATGGCTAGATCTGACTGGTGAGAAGCTAAGGAGAGCAAGAAACTTTCAAGGATTCGCCTTAAACAGATGAAAACATGGAAAATCAAACAAATTCAAAGGCAGAGCATAACAATTTATGGATTCTACCTTAACACTTCATTTTTTCAATTGTAGAAGACGAGAGAAGGAAAATGATACATGTAACAACTTAAAATTACTAAAAGAATCACACCATCAACACATAAAGCCACATGGATCCCAAACAGTGCTGCAAAACCCTGGTCTTTCCTTTGCCAAAAATGCAGAAGTGAATGTACAATAGAGTGTCGAGCTTTTCCCAAGAGTCCAACCCTGAAAATGACTTAGAAATTACATAATATAGGCAAGCCAACCTATTCCCTTGCCTCTAGGGGTCGAGCTCATCATTCTAGGAGCTGTTTCAACCAATTCTAAACAAAGCACTACAATCTAGGCAGTCAAAACAACTTGCCTCTATAAGGTAGGAAACTGATTCATTCATTAAATTTTCACTCTTTGGTGAATGAATCTTCTACAACAAGTGACTAAGTGTAAAAATTACATCATGTTCAATCAATTACATCAAGAGAAGTCAAAAATTACATCACAAATCAAAACTAGTCAAACTGGCCGAATTTCTGAGCTGAAAGATGAAAAATTGGGCAAAAAATCTATATGCGCCGCGCTGATTTCTATATGCGCCATGCTACTTTGCTGCTGATTTTGAGGCACTTTCTGAAGTCCAAATTGAGCTCAGGTTGGCTTGTTTGAAAGCCCTGCCTGTCTACTTTCCAACCCAAGTGGAATTTTCCAATTTGGTGTCCATTTGCCCCTCCAAAAGTGCATTCTCCCAAGACTACTTCCTGTGTGTCAAAATAGGGGCAGTGAGGTCATTTTTTGCATGTTTTTTGACCCTTTGGGGACCCAGAACTTGCCCAGATTTCTTGTCCAAGTACAAAAATTCATGATTTCTCATGAAAAATCCAAAACTGCAAGCCATTTGTAATTTGGAGCTCCCAATCCTAAGCTTCGCGCAAGGTGCGCGGCGCATATAGGGGAAAAACCTGTTTTTTACACAAAAATTTCCAAAATAACCAAAAATGCCCCAAATTTCTTGAAATTTGGGCTGGAGCTTCATTATCAAGTGTGATGCTGGGTTAAAGAGGCTTCGACCAATATCTGAAGATGATCGAGCTCCCTTTGCTTCTTTTGCTTCTTGATTGCCTTCTTCAAATTCGCCTTTAGATTCCTTATCTGTGCCTTGCAAACTTTGTTCCGTGCCCTGTAGTGTGAATTGAGTAAGAAATTGGTTATTACTCTGTGACTGCCCCTGACTAGCTAACTCTACATGTGAACCAGATGGAGATTGCATTTGATTGCCTGATTGTGTTTGCATCAAGCTTTGATTTCGTGCCTCAAACTGATTTCTTAGCTGTACATGCAACTGATTCGTGGCTGAAGGTGCCTTTGTCAACAATGGATCATTGCCTTGAAGAACAGAGGATGGTGTTTGATTAAAATTGATTTCCTTGCTTCATTTGCAGAGACAGCCTTGATGTCATTTTTGGATATGGGGAATAAGGGGTTTAAGGAATAGTATTTAGATTTTGGGATAACGATTAGGGTTTAGGAATGTGTAGCTAGGGTTTGGGACTTTGCATGTGAAATTTTGAGAAATGAGATTTGGGATATGGGATTAGTGAACTTTTAGGGATATGTGAGTTTAGGGATAAGGAAATCAAGAGAAAAATGGAATAAGGGAGTGGTGAGGGAATAAAGGATGGACTTGGTAACAAAACAATAGTTTTAAACCCTAAGCAGCAATTTGCTTTGAGAAATTTCAAAGGTAGTGTTTGGTTTCTTTTGAACACTCACCATACACAAACACCATCAAACCACCATCAAATTTGGATAAAAAGCAATAACATAGGGTTAACCTACTTGAACAAGTGATGATCCATAGGTTTCGAGTAATTTGGAGTATTTTTGTGAAGTTGTTGATGGTGTGGCGCACAAGGAAGGCACGACGCATATAGCTTCATTTCTTAGTGCAAAAATACACTGGCACGACGCATATGGAAGGCGCGGCGCATATAGCCTGTGTGTAGCACCTTTTTGTAGGAAACTTTTGGAGGCTTTCCTGGTGTCGCAATCAGGCGTAGGATAGCTTGTTGGAAAGGTATTTGAGTCTACTTTCTAACCCAATTAGAATTTTTCAATTTGGAGCTCATTTGTCCTGTCAAAAATCAAATCTACAAAGACTGGTCAAAATGTGCCAAATGAGGCTGCCCAAAGGCAGAGTGCTGTTACAGTCAACTTTTGAATGCCATACTCAATTCCAAATTGAGCTCATGATAGCTCATTGGAAATATATTTGTGTCTAGTTATCATTTTACTCATCAAGCAAGTCATTTGGCCAACCAAGTGAGGAGAAAACTTGATTTTCCCAAGGTCACTACAAAGGTGCATTCAATTCTCCTAAGGCAACGGTATTTTTGACATTTCTCTAAAACCATGATATCTGTGTAAAATGTGAAGGAGGTTTTTCTTCCTTGGCCTGTTCTGGACAAAAACCTCTCTCAGTTTTCCAAAATTCATCTTTTATTTCTCATAAATATCATTTGAGTGAAACCTATCCCGATGTGTGGAACAAGGGAATTATTGAAATAAAGCGAAATGAAGGGGATAAGGGGCTTCTAAATTCTTGAGGAAATTTTTGGAAGTAGGGAGGGATGTTAGGAAGTAGGGGAAAGTGTAATCTTAGAGATTGAGTGAGGGGAAGGGTTCAAAAAGGGCAAAACACAGGTCCAACCTAGAAAATTGCCAGGTTGTAGCAAGAAACTAGGGTTTGTGTGAAAATGAGGAATTTGGGGGATCTCAGTGATGGGAAGTGTTTGATAAGGTACTTTAAGGATAGGATAAGGTGTATGAACATTAGGATACAATTTTTGCTGATGATTTGACCGTCCAAGATAAATTGCCTTCAAAACCCTAGGAGAGGGAAATGACCTTACCTAGGCGCAACTGAAGCATGAACAAGGTGTAAAATGACCTAATGGGACCTAACATGATGATGAAAACCCTATGAAGGATGATAGAATCAGCTGAATAGTGACATAGACTGACATTTGGGCAATTTTGAAAGGAGTGAAAGCAAACCCTAGACCTAATGCCTAGTGACCAAATTTTGCTTGAAGACTCACTGAAATGACAAAATTTGACTTTGAAACTCTGAGACCACTTTTTAAGAGCATATTTGATCACTAGAGGAAGGCTGGAAGGACTGACACTAACAAGTTGGATGAGTAAGAAACAATCTGTAGTGGCACTATCAACTGCAGAGGCAGAATACATGGCAACCACTCATGCAAGCAAGGAAGTAGTTTGGTTGCAGAGATTGTGTTCAAGTATGGGGTTGGTACAGGAAGCTATAAGGATAGACTGTGATAGCAAAATTGTAATTTTCTTGGCAAAGAACCCTACATATCATTCAAAGACAAAGCACATTGATGTTCAGTATCACTTTGTGATGGATATGATAGAAGACAAAAAGGTGTTGCTGGTAAAGGTGGAAACTTTGAAGAATACTGCAGATGCATTGACAAAATCTGTGAGCTCTGAGAAGTTCTCTTGGTGTAGAGAAACAATGGGCATTTCAAGGCTGGAAAAATGACTAAGCTCTCTTGTGGCCCCCTGTGGAAAGAAAATAACAAGTGGGAGAATGTCGGGTTGTGTTATATTCTTTCCATGACTAGCCCATGTAGTTAACTGGGGGATTCCGCCCCCCTTCATTACGTTGATTGTGTAGCGGGGGGGGGGGGGTCACACAGGGTTTGAGGTGTACCCATAACCCCACTTAGGTTTTGGACCCTATGTTAGGTTGGGCAGACCCACCTATGGTTTTGTGCATGATTTTCACACATGTTTTTTTGGACGCGATGTTTTTCGGTCCATGGTATTGGACGCGATGGTTTTCGGTCCATGGTATTGGATGCTTCAGCATGTATAAATATGTATTATAACATTGAAAGGAACATAATGAAAAATCAAGCTGGTAGTCCCGGTTTTGGGATCCATGGGAAATATCTGTGTATATGTGTTTTATGTGTTATGCTCTCGCATTGTTTATTTTCTGTGTTTTAGAATTCGTATGCAAGGAATTTATGTACAGGGTTAAAACCTACAACTATCTTCCTTGTTGTTTGTCTTCATGCTAGCTGCTTTACTTAACTTGGTCTTCAATATGATACTCTTTAACCCTGATACACTTTGACTATTCTTTACTATGTCCTTTTACCTTCACTATATATTTTAGGTTTTTACTGTCTATTTCAATGGTAAATCATTTAATTTCATGTTTCCTCTACTTGTCTTTTAACTATATGTTTTATTTTCCATCTCTATTTGAATAGATTTGATAACAATCTCAGAGTAAATAGGTCTTATGACTAGTATTAAGACTATTTATCCAAGGCTACAGTCTTTTGATCGCCTGTAAAATAAAACAAACTGTTAGGAAAACGTTTGGTTGACAGGGAGGGTCATTAATGGCTTTATTGAGCTTTATAGGTCTATGGAGTGAGTCCAAAGTGCTTTCAGGAAGTAAACCATGCTTGAATTGGTTAGCAGAGGCTTCAGGTGGCGCAAAAGGGTTACACAGGGTTTTATTGCACAAATAGGCAAAAACGAGCAAAACTGGGGTTTTCATGTTTAAATGGGTAAATGTTTGATTTTGTTGAATTTTGGCTTAAAGTGAACAGTAAACGGTTTTGTCATTTAGCGAGAGGGCATAAAGTAGTTTATTTCACACGGCTTTTATGGGCTTGGTGGTATTCGGGAGGGGTCGCCCGATTCCACTCAGCGATTAACACATCGCCATGGTGGTCTCGTGGAAAACAACTTTTTCGGGCGTGTATCATCTGGCAAAGGATCCCACCCGAAAAATTTTTGTGGCGTTGGATTTCGGCCTTCAAATCGGATGATGGTCAGGGTGTGATTGGGCGCAGAGGTTAATGGGGGGCCAGCGGGCACTTTAAATATGGTGGTATGGTGATTAAGCATGGGTTAATGACAAACTTAGGGGGCAGGGGTGATTTGCGGAGTTTTACTTAACATAATCGTGAATTGATCAGTTAATGAACTTTGTCAGGGTTTGCATGAAATTCATAGTTTTATAGTTAAAACTAGGTCTACGGATATTAATGTAAGGGATTTAATATATACATACAGGAAAGGGTATTAATGGGAATTAAAATATAAAAGTTAGAAGTTAATATGAAAACAGCAGAAATGAATTGTGTTAAGCATAATGTATTTTCTATGATTTGTTTGTTTTTCGCATATATGCATTATAACTTAGGCTAAAATGTTTTTGTGGGTTTTTGGGAAAAAGGGGTTTTACATGGGGGTGATTACTTTCCCTAGGAGAATAGTGTTTTAACCTTAGGAAAAGTGGTTTTATTAGGGAAATGAGGGGGAATGAAGGGAGATGAATTTTTGATGAGGGGGAATCTAGTACTTGTTGTCCTTAAGTCATTAAGCCGAGGGTCTGGTCCCTCCAGAAGTCAGAGAAATGCTCTGAGCCTATTTGACTTAAAGGATTTAAGTATTTAGAATTTATTTATGGGAAATTAGTAAAGTAAAGGGGTGATATGAATGGGGGAAGTTAATTATTTGACTTTGTAAACCTTATGCATTCTTAATTGCCCAATCACATTTGAAATACATGTTGAAAGATGATAAGTGTGCTTTTGTCTAATCAATCATCATACTTCTACAACCTTTCTTCTACTTACCCATCTACTCATCCTACCATTATTTTCTTCATTTTATTTGGGTGAATTTAAGCTAGCAAACCCTTATCCATTTTCTTTTAAAGAAGAAAACTATCTAATCCTAACATTATATCATCCAAGGGCTCAGATTAAACTGATGAGCTCATTTTATTTACTCTAATTATCTAATGATCTGCCAATATTAAACAATTTGGTCAGATTGTATTCTCTAACTATCAACATGAAATTTAAAGCATGCATAATAAAGATTAAATAGTTTGATTACCATGGATTGTGGCATGAATAACAAGCTGCACACAATCATTATTATGCATAAAAGTAAATAGTAGTGCCATTTTCACTTGCACTTTTATGGTCTTTTGTTTTTGGGGTTTATATTTTTCACTTTTGTGGACCTTTTCTTATTCTTTTTTTCCTTTGAATTTTCTTTTAGGACATACCGTCTTTTCATTTTTTTGATTTTTCAATATGGAAAACATTTGCAGAAAGCAAAGGTATTGACATATTACAAGGCTTAACCTTAGCCATTCAAAATTATGACTCCAATTGGTATAGGAACCTAACAGTGTGGACAACATAAAAGATTATCGATGAAAATACTAAGAAAGCATAGTTGGTTACCACCTTGTAGGACCATGCACTAACTTGCTATATAAAGTATTTCATTGATAACCCCAACGCATCGTTGGTTGATACCCAGCTAGCTTTGAACAAGGAGTTCAGTAGGCCTAAGTCAGAGGCACAATGAGTAATTGAATTTAAGGAGATCTGAATGAGAGTCGATGAGACCCCTTGGGACATTGATCATAGGTTGAAGTGCCAAATCAGGAAGGCTAATATGAAAATATCATATACCCAGCACCGCAGCTGGTTTATAACATCACCTTTTCCGCATTTAAGAATACCTCTATCACAACAGAAGATATCAATGCAAGCAAAAGCCTTGGAGATCGCGATGAGGCTGCACACATCACCTATTCTGAATATGAACCTTGGGGTGCAACAGATTCATTCATAGTTGGAGAGCTACACTTGGAGTTATAGAGCTTGAAGAAAGGACGGGAAGCTTAGCTGGAGGTGCGTGCTGAGATCTGGTGTCTAAAATTCAAAATTCATGGACATGATAAGGATCATTTCATGGTCTTTAAGAATTATATTATAGGGAGAGGCCCTGTACCCCTGAAACTAGAGGTTGATATTTGGACCAGCGTGGGAGCTATGCTATGGTGTGCTATTTGTCAAGTTACAGGACAACATGCCATTGATAACTGCCATCTACTGCAGAAGTTTTTACAGACCCCTCAACAGTTATTTTGCAATTTCTGTAAGTCTATATGGAATGATGAGTGCCATTGTAGAAGTTATGAGTTGATGATGGATAGAACCCATACCTATAGAATGAAGGCAGAAATTTGGCCTCAAGATCAAGGTGTGGGAGTAGCACACGAGGGATTCCAAGGCCGAGGACGAGGAAGAGGCGTTGGACCAAAGTGAGGGTGTGGGCAGGTAATTTTCTATAACTGTGGCGAACTAGGGCACTTTGCGTGCGATTGTCCAAACCCCATGCATCCCTCATGTTAGTATTATCAATAGTTTGATCATGTCATATAAGAATGTCCTGTCCTTATAGAAAATATGCAAGAAAAGAAGGTGTGGCCCCAGTAGCCTATGCAGAACATTCATATGATGAGGGATGAGCCCCAGAAAGAGGATCCGAACATAAACATTGTATTAAGAAGTGGTATAACAACTGCCATAAATAAAGGTAAACAACTTGAGGAAGAAAGATGGGTATGCAAGGCTTCTAAGAAGGAAGTCAACATTGATTTGAATCATGATAAAGATATGTTCTTGGAAGAAAAGAAGAACTTTTCTAAGGCCTCCACCTCAGGAAGTCAGTAGAAACTTATAGAGACTAACGCGACGCAAGAAGTAGATCCTTCCATACTAGCTACCTTTTTAAAGACTTGTATGAAGCTTCTGCACAATTAGAAATGTCGAAGGATTACAAGAATTAATAGACAAGTGTGCCAATAAGGAAAAGGTTCCTACAAAGCAGCACATAATAAGGAAGATTGGCAAGCATAAGGCACGAACAGGGCACGATATGAGGCTAACCACATAGATAGGTGAATATAAAATGGACTAGGTCATCTTGGATCTGGGGTCTAATGCGAATGTCTTGCCTAAGAAGACATGGGAAAGGATGGGGAGACCTATGCTGCAGTGGTCTCTAATTCATTTGTGCATGGCAAATTAGTAGAAGATTATTCCAATGGGGCACTTATATGGGGTAACAATGGACATTGAGGGTGTGAGTGCACTGGCTGATTTTGAGGTCATTGAGATAGTGGATGACAGTAACCCATACCCCGCGCTGCTAGGAATCAATTGGGCCATTGATATGAATGGGGTAATCAACTTGAAGAAGTGAAAGATGTCCTTTGAGAAGAAGTCACTCAAGGTAATAGTGCCATTAGACCTTACAGAGGGAGCACATTATACTAAACTTATGCGAGACTATGTAGAAAGTGATGATGATCTCGATCAAATATACAAGATAACAATGTGCGATGAGGATTGGATAAATCCTACAGAAGATTGACGAATCGCGTGGGACAGGGATAGCTCCTGCGCCACGGATTCAGATGAAGAACTTGAGAATTGGAAAAATAGGTTGTATGAAGTATTTATGCTCCGCTGCAATATGATGACCAAGTTGCTCAAGTGTGTTTCAACTCAGGTAAGAAATCTTCCGCATTATGATGGGTTGGCTGATGTGGAATTGTTTTTAGATGAATTTGAACTTGAAGTACCGGAAGAACATCGATTCCAGGCATTGGAATTGGCATTACACGCTATGCCTTCCCATTTGTGGGGTACACACAAGGAGAAATTTGCCGAAGGAAGAGAATACTGCAGAATGATGAAGTTAAGGTTTGGCTACGTTAACACCAGGATGACAAAAAAATACAACAAAAACGATGATCCATGCAATCATTTAGCATGATGGACTAGGGCCTAGGGAACAGAACCACAAAAAAAATGGGTGCATATATTTTGTCATATGCCAGATACGATCCAAATGAACTGGTATTTGGAGATAGAGCTTCACAATGGAATGGTTGAATGGGATGTTTTAAGGGATATTTTTCTATTGACGTTCAGCTTTGAGGACAGGTTTGAGAGCATCAATGAGGCGCTCCAAGAAATTAAAGAATATATATTCAGAACGTCGAAGGAACTTGTAGAATGGACTTAGCCAGATTGGAGTACACAGCTACGCCATGCATTGGAATGCCATAATGTGACTACTGAAGAAGAGGATGACCTACGGAATATCATCATCCTTGAGACCAAAGGTCAGCATGATCTCGAGGCACCAAAGGTAGAAAGCCCAAATATATCAGAGCCTCTGAAAACTCGACAGGTAAACATTGGGTCCGAAGAAGAACCCAAGTCCACGAAGATAGGAGATTATTGGGACAGACATATGGTTGATAAGGTAGCTGAGCTGTTGCACTAACACCAGGATTTGTTCCTAACAAAGTTTTCAGATCTGAAAGGAATTGTCGGAGATCTCGACGTTATGAATATTACATTGAAACTAGATGCGAAGCCTATTAAGCAATAACCTTATCGATTGAATCCAAAGTACAAAGAAAAGGTGTGCCTAGAACTGGATAAGATGTTGGAAGCTAGCATTATTGAGCCTGTAGAAGAATCTGATTGGGTAAGCCCAATGGTGGTCCAAGAAAAGAAATAGAAGGGTGAAATCTGCATATGTGTCGATTTGCGAAAGCTGAATGATGCCTGTGTGCATGACTCGTTTCCGACACCATTTACTAACGAAGAAATAGAGAATGTTGGCAGATAAGAAGCATGTTCATTCACTAATGGATTTTTTGGGCTATCATCAAATAAAGATCGCGCTAAAGGATAGAAGCAAAACAACCTTCGAGACTGAATGGGGGTGCTTCCAATATACAGTTATGCCATTTGGATTGAATAACACGCCTGTAATATTTTCTTGGGTAGTGATTGTGGCGTTCAAGGAATTTATTCATAAGTTCCTGGAAGTATACTTCAATGATTTCACTGTGTTTGGGTTGGTGAAGCACCATGTTGTGAGTCTACGCCTCATGCTGGATACATGTCGAAGATTTTAGATCGTGCTGAACTTGAAGAAGTGTATATTCAACATGCCTTTTGGGCTTTTTGTCGGCTACATTGTCTGTAAGCAAGAATTGATGGTGTACCCTCTAAATATTGTTGTTATTGTGCATTTGGAACCTACTAGGAATGTGAAACAACTGCGCATGACATTGGGACACACTGGGTACTACAAAAAAATTATCAAGGCGTATGCCCAGATAACCGTGCCAATGGAAAAGTTGATAAAAAAGGATGTGATGTTCTGCTGGGATGAATATTGTCAACGCAACTTGGATGTCTTGAAGGAGAAGATGGTGACAAAACCTATTTTGGTGTTTCGTGACCAGAAAAAGGAGTTTCATGTGCATGTTGATGCCTCCTATATTGCGCTAGGAGCAGTATTAACCCAGGAAGGAGAGGGCGAGATTTATCATCAAATAGCTTTCATGAGAAGAAATCTATCCAAAGATGAGAAAAATTACTCCAATACAGAGCATGAAGGGTTGGGGATGGTCTATGTGGTACAAAAATTCAAACATTATTTGTTGGGCAGACACTTCAAGATCTATACACATCATTCCGCGCTGAAGTATCAGGTCAATAAGCCTGTATTGGGGGCGAATATCTACTGATGGTTTCTATTGTTCCAGTAGTATAACTTCGAAGTGATTGTGAATCCTGGAAGGTTGAATGTAGGCCGAGACCATCTCTCAAGGATTGAAACAGGTGAAGAACCTAGTAGTTTGGAGGAAGGCCTGCCAGACGCGTAGTTGTTTGCAGTGTGCATCATCAATGATCACTTTGTCGATATTATTTAGTTTTTAACAATGGGAATAGCTCCAGAAGTCTATTCCACTCAACAAAAGAAGGAGTTAGTAGTTCGGCCTGTATATTTTTCAATAATTGTAGGTCATTTATATAAAATGGGTACAAATGAGATATTGCGTAGATATGTTCCAAAGTTTGAACGTGCCAGTATCTTATTTGAAGCTCATGGAGGAGTGGTAGGAGGTCACTATGAAAGGAAAGTGATTGTGCAAAAGATCTTGTGCATTGGGTTTTGGTGGCCAACGTTGCACAATGATTCTAAGGCATATTGTAAGATGTGTGATGCTTGCCAAAGGATGGGGCAGCCTTCATGAAGGGATGAATTTCCTTTAAATCCTCAAGTTTCGTTGCAGGTATTTGAGAAATGGGCCATTGATTTTATAGGTCCCATACAACCACCAAGAAAGAAGACAAGCGCATGGTATATCATTACTGCAACATAGTATTTAACCTGATGAGCGAAAGAGCATCCAGAGAGAGATTGTACAGCTACTACTGCTATGAAGTTTCTCTTCGAGTATGTCTTAACAAGGTTTGGATGTCCAAAGATTTTAATGACTGATAGAGGTATACATTTTTTGAATGAAACGATCAGCGCGATGTTGGAAGAATTTCAGGTATATCATCAAAAAATCACACCCTATCACCCATAGGCAAATGGAATGGTGGAAACTTTTAATAAGATCTTGGAGCATGCATTGACGAAGGTATGCAATGCACAGAGGAATGACTGGGACATGTGCGTACCTGTTGTATTATGGGCTTATAGAATGACCTGCAAGAAATTGACAGGACAAACGCCATTCAGGTTGGTCTATGGAATTGAAGTCATCATGCCAATTGAATATATTATGCCCAGCTTAAGGATAGCAGCCTTGACTGTGATGGTGGACCGCGAGACCTTGGAGGAATGGCTCGCGCAGATCATGGAGTTAGAGGAAGACTGTTTCCTAGATGGATTTCATCAACAAGTACAAAAGGAACGTGAAAATGCATGGCATGATAGACACATTAAGCTGCACACGTTCAAGGTCAATGATTTGGTGTTGTTATATGATAGCAAGTTTACGAAGTTTCCAGAAAAATTTCAAATGCACTAGTTTGGGCCGTACATCATTAAGGCGGTCATGGATGCTGGCAGAGTTTAGCTCGCGAAGTTGAATGGGGAATCATTCCATGGAAAAGTGAATGGAATTAGATTGAAGCTATATACAGGGGATCCTACCCCTGCGTGATGACTATATGGCAGTAAGATAGTCTCAGTAATCCAGGCAGCTACAAGGGGTTGTGTGACTATAAACTACATTGCTCAACTTAGGGAAAAACTTGGTAGAAAGGCTGTGTGACGGATGGTAGGGGTGCGACAGGTGAAGCTGCACTGGATGAGTTGCACCATGGAACATGGTGCCATGTAGGTGGGTCCAAAGGTAACTGTTGAGGTTACTATTCATGATTTGATGGCCCAAAAATAGTTAAGGGGAGTGGGTAAGCACTATTTATTACAAAAATATTTGGATATCTACCGCCAAAGGGGCATTAATTATCAGAGATTGGAGGGGACGATCGGATTTGAATTCAAAACCCCCTATAAATTACGCATGTTGGTCCAATGAATAACACTTTTCATTCTAAGAGTTTCTTGCGTATTTTGTTGTCTGAAGCGTATGAATCATGCATTCTAGGAAGAATTTGTGATGTGCCCCTCATTTGAAAACTATACTGCAGCAGCCAGAAAGTGATTCATTGAGAAGATGACCTTTACAAACCTCCTTGAAGCCATGAGTTTAGAAGTTGTTGTTTCTAACATGCTAGGCCCCTATGTAACCAGTATGGAAGCTACGCTCATTGTGCCTACAGAGCCAAGGTCACCTAGGCCAAATAAAACTATTGCAAAAGAGAAATAATCAGCCATAAGGGAAAATCACTCCACCGCAAAGGAAAAGTAGAAGAAGTCGGTGCCTATGAGAATGTCACCGAGGAAAAATACGAAGGTGCGGCAAAAGGAGAAAAAAGACAAACAACTGAAGAAAGTGGTGGCTTTAGACAAAGAAGAATACCAAGGTGTGGAAGAAGTTGATGTTGAGGGAATCAAGCCTATTGCAAGGCTTCCTGAGTACATCCCTCTGCAGAAGGGAAAAACTAAAGTGCCCAAGGATCTTGATTCTGGGAAATTCACAATCTTGACACCCCTGCTGCCTAAGTAGGTTGAATTTGAAGGTCCCAGGTTAGCGTGAATTCCAGTCTTGAAAATGGAGGACTGGGACCTCGCAGACCATGAAAAGTTCCTACACTTAGTGACCCATAAGTATATGACAAAGATATATTATGAAGAAATGGGGGTTACGACGTTGGATCCCATGAAGTGGGTCCATGGTATTGAGCAGGCGAGGCTACTGAACAAGCTCTTAGTGCCTTATTGTCACCGCTAAATTATCAACACAGTGTGTGTGCACCAACTCCTCACGCTAGTGCACGATGGGATTTTGTGGCTTGGGAAACCCATTCCATTAACAGACATGTTGATCCATAGGATAACTAAGTTTCCATATAAAGGAGCGGACCCTGCCAAGGAGTTTGGAGGGAAAACTGGGGAGAAGGAACTAGATGATAAGATGAAGAAAGAGTATGGTCTTGTGAAAAAGTCACGTGGATACTCTATCTTGTCAATTCAAGGCCAGGAAGTAAATTTTTCTTCCCAGATCCTTGTGGGAAATATCATGAGGAAGTGTCACTCGGATGAAGTTCAGGCGCTGGTAATGTCACTTGCTGCACAGTGCACGAAGGGCGTGTAGTATAATTGATCCAAATATCTCTGATAGGATTTCCTCGTGAACTACCGAGAAGCCCAAGTGGAAAGCAATCCATTTCATTATTCTTGGCTTTTATTTTTTATTGTCTTAGTTTCTTGGAGTTTGCCAGAGGACAGTCAGTTTCCTCCGCACAAGGAAGATTTACCTGAGGTAGCGTGGTTTTCCATGTTGTGGTCTACAAAGGATCAAGCATGGGTCAAGGAGATGAAGATTTTCTGGATCCTAATGCAAATGGACCTTCACATGGTGGTTAATCAGAGGCCAAGGTTGTCCCTAACCTTGTTCGAACAATTGACAGCCTACATGGAGTTCAAGGCTGACTTTCATAATCTATCAATTTACGCATGGAAGGACCCAGAAAAAACATGGCATCTGTTGCCTTATTTGGTGTTTGAGATAAATGTGCAAGAATTTGTAGGATACTGGCCAGTAGAGAGGGGAAAACCTATGACATTAGATGTGGGAACAGGCAAAGGCACAGAGAGCTCTACTATGCAGAAGCATAAGGATGCCACTCAGAAGGCTACGCGCGCCTTGGCCGAGCAGAAAAAGAAGGAAGCTGCTAAGGCAGCCGCGGAGAAGGAACAGATGGACAAAGAGTGTGCGGCTAAAGAGTAGGCAAAGAAAGATTGGAAGAATACAGAGTAGGGTGGAGAGTATGCTTCGCATCACACTAACAAGCAAGAGTTGTCAACATATATGGTTATAACCATATATACAAAACTAGGGAGCACCCATGCCCCTACATCTACTCATCATCCTTTAGAGACTTGTGCCAGTAGGGTCGAATGCTTGAATCCCTTATTTGAGAACTTGAAACACAATGGTGCTACACAAACTCATCTAGCTAGGGGCATAATTCCCACCTTTTCATACCTCATAAGTCCCCTCCATCATCATATGTTGGGGGGAAATATCTCATGTTTGGGGGCATGATGGTACCCCTGGGCACCTTCACACTTGATTAACATAAGTCTCAGCCTAGACCCCACTGATCTAGGTATGGTTGATTATCCTTTCATTCCTTGGATAGTTTGTCCTATCGGCCTCTCCGGCGAGCCATTTATGCATTGCATATCTTGGATACTTGATAGCATATCTTCAAACATTCTACTATATATGATACCACACTTACCACTCGGTCCCCATGTTTGACTTGGTGGGTGAGGATGCTTCTAGACCACCTCTAGTCATTCATTCCCTTATCCTTTAATACCTTGATTCTTCACTAGGAACCATCCTTCCAAGAAGCATTAAGGCAATTTTATACAAGGAAAGCTACCAACCAAAAAGTTACAGATCTGAAATCTTATGGTCGTTTTTTCCACTACAAGCTCGCCAAGTTTATGGCCTCCTCCTCCTCTCTAAATTCTCCAACAAATTAGTGCACAAATGAATTAGAATTGGGGGCAAGAATCTTTGTTATAGGAAAATCCATAATTTTTCCCTTGGCCATTACAAGAAAACTGTAGCTTGGTTTGATGAACCATTAACACCATTGGAAATCTCTCACCGAGCTCTATAATTGGTCTCTTTTCATTTTTGGTAATTTTAAACTTTGATGGGAAGCCATTTTTCCATGAGGTCTCACTTTTCCCTATTCAAATCGAATCTCTTCGTATGAGTTTCATGTAATTTGTTACCACTTTTCCTTTTCACTTATCAAATTATATGTGGACTTTCATCATGAGTAACCACTATTTACTAATGTTTTTATGGTCCCCTTTGGGCCTTTCCCATGTGGCTAAATCATAGAGCCACCCTTGTTCAGAGCATCAGAGATGAGTCACCCTTACATCGATGGAATCTATTTAGAGTCCCATTGAGTCCTATTACAATACATTATCTCTCTACACATCATATTCATCGCATTTTTCTCACATTTTTCCTACAACTATTCTGACATGTCTTTGAAAATCCTCAGTCTAAGTAATTTTCCATCCCCTCCAGAATCATGTCAGTCATTGCTAGGTCAACCTTGCATATTATCATCTAACAAGGGAACTCAAAAGTTTACCCTTCTCCACATTCCTCCATCATCATCCCCGGTGTTATTCCATATTAGTCATAATACTATGATCCTCATGCGTTTGTTGAGGAGTCCTTATTGCCTAAACTCTGGTGGACCCTTTTTTGTCGACTTCAACACATATTTTCCAAGAGAGTGGTCTAGAGGGAGGTGTACATTGGTTCCAAACTTCATAATTTTTTGGTACCTTGGATCAAGCAAAGGGAATCCTCATTTCCCTTTGACTTGGTTTTTTCTCATGTGCTAGACTCCAGCTCATTATCGCATGATTGAGAATCATACACTTGATGGTCCAGTGATCCAGCAGATTGTACCAAAATTTCCCAGGTGTGTGTGAGATGTTCTAGAGATAATGAGGGGGTGGCCCTTTAGGTAGCACCTCACATGCCCAGATGTCATCATATCAAGATCTAGCCTCACATGAAGTTCCATAAATTGATTGGCTCGATTTTCGCTGATCGCAAAGCCCTCAACATACACTTATCTTTCAAATGGCCCATTAAGATATTCAGATCCCTTCCCATTCAATAGGGCTTCTTTGGTTGTGATCTCCCCTCACCATATTGGCTTTAGGGTCATTATGTATCATTTACTCCAATCAACAGAATTCATTGTATCAATCCCGATCTTTATTTTCCAGGCAAATTATGTATATGGGACTCATTATATCATTGTATTACTTTATAGCCCATTAATGCCATCATATCATGTATTTTGTATTCTTTATATTAGACCCACATTGTTGGGCACATCATTATAATTTTTTCTCAGTTGTCTCAGCGGGTATGGGTATGCCTCCCCCGCCTCATTGAGAACATGTACTTACCAATAAAAGGAGACTTCTATCATAAAAGTACTAAGTCTCACCCCCTCCAATTTCAATCCTTCCTTACATTTATTTAGCACTCTCTCTCTCTCTCTCTCTCTCTCTCTCTCTCTCTCTCTCTCTCTCTCTCTCTCTCTCTCTCTCTCTCTCTCTATAACCCCCCTTTGGTGTCTCATAAAAGTGAAAACTACAAAGTATTTCGGTCATATGATTTTGATCCAAGAACTGTTACGGTGGGGGGCAATCTGTTATCACTAAAAATTGTTCACCTACCCATTTCTTACTAGGTTGATCAAAATATACCATGTAAGATGAGTTTTTCCATTGTAAAACTCACTTTCACCATAAGAAATAATTTAGTGAACCATTTTCCTAAATTATTTCTCATTAAAATCCAAAAAACCCCATGAGAATAATTAAATAAATCATTATTTATTTATTATTCTCTAGAAATAATTATTAAATCATTATTTAATGATTATTTCTAATCATTTTTAACTTAATCACCTTGGAATAATTAAATAAATCATTATTTATTTATTATTCCATCTTTATCCCCTATTTTCCTCATGAGATAATTGTTAAATAATTATTTAATGATTATTTCAAATCCATATTTGACTTAATCCTCATAAAGTAATTAATAAATCATCTTTTATTTTTTAATTACTTTAACCATTTTCTAAATAAAGATATTTGACCATTTCAAATATCTTTTCTCTCTTAAAAATATATAATAAAATATTCACAACAACTAGATTTTGATTTAGTCAATAATATTTTATTATTTTCTAATTCTCAATCTATCTCAATATTTTATTATAAATAGAGGGTTTTCTTCTCATTATTCAACATGATCATTCTCATCATCCCCATTATTGTCTCATGAAATTTGATCTCCCACTTGAGTTCAAGCGTCCATTGTTTTGTTTTTCCCATAACATAAAACATATTGAGAAAGAGAGAGTAGAACATTGTTGAAGCGCAAGGTAAAGAAGAACCCATCCCATGGAAGGGGATATATAGACCCAAGTTTATAAATTCTCCTCACAAGTGTCATATTTCCATTATTAATAAAATAAAAATCATTCTTATTTTCCATTGGGTTCTTATGATATGATTTGTTGTTATATGTTCTGCTATATTTGTATGTTATCTGTTGTAGGGTTTTAATCATTTGTTTTGCAACTTTATCAAGCATATTTACAACCATATTTTCATTGTTAGGATTGCACGTTAGTAGTAGTCTAAGTGAAACATTATTAGTACACTTTCTAAGAATTTTCATACTAACATATGCTTTTCCTTTGAGACTGAAGATCATTATCTTAGCTTTCATATTCTCTAAATAATCATGTAATCTGACGAACTTCTTCATCCCAAGTAGCCATGCTTCTACATATTTTGGTTTCTTCACATCCCCATTAAAAGCAAGAGGCTTGGCTTTATTGAAACCCTTTGGAAAATATTGCTTCTCACTCCTCCTATAAGGATGTTGGCAATAATGATGATGATGTCTCTTAGAACCAGAACTAGAATAAAATCCATGAGTGTTAGGTCGCCTATCAAGTGTATCCAAATATCTTCCACTTATAACTATACATCTATGTCCAACTAGTATCCTGATCGAGACCTACTACCATATGCCCCATTAGTCTTTTCCTCCTATCCATGAATGATCCCCATCTATCCCTATCTCTACAAATCTAAAAGACTTTGAAGGATGACTGCATTAACCTCTGATTTCTTTTCTTGAGCCCTGGAAATTTTTTCTTGTGCCTCAATCAACTTATTATTATCTGCCTTACAACTTATGATTTCTTCCTTTTGATTTATCAGTGTATCTACTAAATCAGGAGAGTACTCTTTTCCTTGCTTCCCAACTGACCTTTCCTAGTCCAAAGAATTCACATCAGGCATATGAGGGGAGTCATGTGAACTGGAGTCCTTCATTTTTCTCTTCATCTCTTATCCTCTATTTCCTGAAAACATACCATGTTAGATAAACAAAATAGAGACATAATCAAAATCACACCTTAGTGTATTTCAAGGGAGGTTATCTCGTTCGCACAATCAATCTAGATTAGCATGATATAGATACATAATGACATCAACATCTCAACATCATGCATGATTACACAAAAATGCAATAATCACCATCACAATGAATGCGTAGTAGATACATATACAATTAGCATGCATGCATAACCATTTGCATTTAACCCATCCAGTATGAGTGTTTTAACCTAGAAGCTCTGATACCACCCTATAACACCTCCTCCCACATTCACCCACTTTTACAAGCTTGAAACAGTAAACATGAGCTAAGTGTCACTAAGATATGACCCAACTTCCAAGTTCCAGTTATGGAAGTGGAGCCTGCAAAATGAAAAACAAACTAACATCTCTTAGAGACCACATATCACATAGGAGCCTAACAACCACCCCAAGTGATCAATCCTTGAGTTGGAACTCTTTTTCACAAGGTTTACACCCCAAACAAACCCTTGACACATTGTGCATGAGATTACAAGGATCTAACCACATCCATAAGCCTACCTGTCTGTAGTTATAGCCCAAAATTCGTTATTTTGTGCATGTGATTACGAGATCTATGCCACTTTTTCAGGCTAGACTCTAGACCACTACCTAAAACTACCTGTAACTTTCCATAATCATGAAAATGATGATAACAATTCTAAACAATCAAAACTTGAACAATATCTAAACCAATACATGCCTAATACAAGATAGACATTTCGTCAAACATATGATGAACATAGAAGCGATAGATCATGAATGCATATCTAATCATAAAATTTTGAACTTCATCTGAAAATCACCCAGAAAGCTCTATGTCATCTCTAGCTAGCTGAAACAACACTTGTTAGTCCATGATTTCATCAACCATCCAATAACTTATCAAATCATGAACAAGAGTTTTATCTAGAGCACATAATAGAACCATGCATATAATCAAAATAGAGACTATGACAAATCAACCATAAGATCACCATAATAACCAGTACAAGTGCTCATAGATCATACTAAGAAAATAGCTTGCATTAACATATGAAAATTCTAACCAAGTTAGGGACTACCATGTGTAACCACCCAACCATAGATTAGGTTGAACCAAATATATCTTTTAGTCAATCACCCCCACGCTATATTCCAAGCATGAATGTGGGATCTTAAAGGTTAAACCAAAAAAAAAACCAACTAGGGCTTCTAGAGGCCAAACCACATCAACCCTCACCCACAATCATCTCACTTATACAGTCCATAAATCACTAACATCAAC